>CM056505.1:29950533-30665127 GCA_029783415.1 Anisodus acutangulus | reverse complement strand
CAAGAGGTTCTTTCTCTCACGTAATTTTGCCCGCCCGTTTCATTTCTGTACCGGAGGAAATGGGATTCGAACCCATGATACAATCTTCTTGTATATCGATTTAGCAAACCAATGCGTTAAGCCACTCAACCATACCTCCAAGTTGTTGATCGGAATGTGATTGATATTCCAATCTTTCTTCTTAGAACGTATTGATTTGACCCCATAAGCGGGACCAAGCATGTTGCCGCCAGAAGTAGAACCCCATATTTCTTCTAGAGAATCTCCTAATTGTTTCAGAGCAACTAGAAAGAGATTCTTTAACCAGAAAGAATTTGATTCAGATGTAGGATACCTATCCAGAAGTTTTCGCAACTTAATCATAGATGATGGAATCATCAAAGATTTGACCTTTTCGAACTCTGTCTGTAACTCACTTGACCGAGTTATTGATATGGCGAAGGGCTGCGTGCCGGAGCGCCTTCTAGGGTTGGGTATTCCCCACCGGACATCCCAAATTCCGTCCACTTCTTCTCCGAGTTATAGACCAGTCACTCGTAGTCAATGGGGTATATTTAAACCTAAAAGGCATTCTAATTTACATTCGGATGCTCTTAAATCACCCTTACCCCGTAATCATGTGTCGGCATTAAATGACCCGAATTGGAAAATTGCTATGACCGATGAATATAATGCTCTTATTAATAATAAGATGTGGTAGTTGGTACTCCGTCCATCTGGTGTTAATATTATTAGGTCTATGTAGATTTTTGCTCATAAGGACAATTCAGACGGTTCATTTGCACGGCATAATGCTCGGCTTGTGGGTGATGGTAAGACTCAACAGGTTGGTGTGGATTGTGGGGAGATGTTTAGTCCAGTGGTCAAGCCGGCTACCATTCACATTGTACTCCGCTTAGCTCTTTCGAAAGCATGGCCTATTCATCAGTTAGATGTGAAGAATGTTTTCCTACATGATGCTCTCAAGGAAACAGTCTATATGCATCAGCCTTTGGGATTTAGGGATCCCAAAAATCCTCATCATGTCTGTTTGTTGAAGAAGTCCTTATATGGGCTTAAGCAGTCTCCACGGGCCTGGTATAAGAGGTTTGCCGACTATGTTTCGACTATTGGGTTCACTCACAGCAGGTCGGATAATTCATTGTTCATCTATCGTCGTGGTTCATCCTTGGCCTATATACTGTTATATGTGGATGATAGTATTTTGACTTCCTCTACCGATGCCTTACGCCAGTCTATCATGACAATGCTCAGCTCTGAGTTTGCTATGAAAGACTTGGGGCCCTTGAGTTATTTTTTGGGGATTGCTGTCACTCGTCATGCATGTGGGTTGTTCTTATCCTAGCGGAAGTATGCAACTGAGATCATTGAGAGGGCTGGGATGTCAACCTGTAAGTCAACTTCCACTCTAGTTGATACTAAGCCCAAACTTGGGGCTGCGGCCGGCGCACCATACGAGGATCCGACCCGATATTGCAGTCTTGCAGGGGTCATTCAGTAACTTACATTCACGAGACCAGATATTACGTATAACGTACATCAGGTGTGTTTGTTTATGCATAATCCCAGAGTTGAGCACATGAATGCGCTCAAACTCATCATTCGGTATATTCTGGGTACGCTTGACTATGACTTCCATTTATATCCTTCATCAACGTCAACACTTGTCTCGTATACAGATGCTGATTGGGGTGGCTGTCCGGACACCAGACGGTCTACGTCTGGCTATTATATGTTTCTTGGTAATAACTTGGTCTCATGGTCTACGAAGCGTCAGTCGACTTTATCCCGTTCCAGTGCAGAGGCCGAGTATCGAGGGGTAGCTAATATGGTCTCTAAATCATGTTGGTTAAGTAATTTGCTGTTAGAACTTCATTGTACCATTCAAAAAGCGACATTGATTTATTGTAATAATATTAGTGTCATCTACCTTTCTGATAATCTGGTTCAGCATCAGCGCACTAAACATATCGAGATGGACATTCACTTTGTTCGTGAAAAGGTTGCTCGTGGTCAAGTTCGCGTCTGCCATGTCCCGTCCAGGTATCAAATTGCCGACATCTTTACAAAGGGTCTTCTCTCGGTCCCTTTTGAAGATTTTAGAGACAGTCTCAGCGTTCGAATACCGCCCGCTATGACTACGGGGGTGTGTTAAATATACATAATATACACACAATATACATGTGTATATTATGTATATTTGGCTCTCAATTTTGTTTAATTCGTGTATATGTTATATAGTTTAGATAAGGTTTTAGTCTCCTAGTTTAGGTAATGTTGTGGTGTAATTAGTATTGTACACTTACCATAATATTTGTATTACCATAATTGTATAGTTAGTGTCCAAGTAGAATAAGGTTTTAGGAGTAGAATAGGAATATGATTCTCCTATTATGGAAATATGTAAATTGTATATATACTATTTCAATCAATGAAAATAATCAAGAAGATTATTTCTTTCACCAGAGACCATTGAAACAACTTTCTCACCACAGACTTACTCTGCATCTGCAAATCTGAATTTGGGTGCACATTAAACAGATGAGATTAAGTTTTATACGTTATCGCTAAAAATTATATTTACACAATCACATCACTTATAACGTAATTATAAATATAAGTAGTTGATAACCTGATAAAAATAATAATTACCTTGTCATTGTAGGTTAAAATTTCTCGATAGTGTAATATATATTAATCATAAGTCTATTTACTTTATACACTTCCATCACGAAGATACTATCTATAAGGAACTAGCAACGAACTTTTGTCGCTAAACGGCAAAAGTCTGTCGCTAATCCTATTAACAATGGATTAGCGATGGATTGTGACGATTTGTATAATTTGTGTAATTCAGCAGAATAGTTTGGTTGAACATAACTATTTGTAAAATAAGGAACAATATTGATTAAAAATAAATAAAACAGTAAGAACAACTTATCGAATCACAACTATGTCGTAGCAAGCCACTGCCTTGAAAGCGATTTCGGATCGACTCAGGTGCAAATCGTTTAGCCCGATCGCTCTCTAAGTTTCCACAACACTTCCGGACACTTGCACTAGTGGCTGAAAGTTTGGAGTTTGCACAAAGTATTTTGCCCAGAAACAAAAGAAGGAAAAAGAACTCTGAAGAAGAAGATATAATTTTTTGTGTATCAACAAATGAAGTCCATACCGGTATATATATAGATAGATTTCAACGTTTTGTAGTAAAGGCTGAAACTGAAACATCTCTAATGTTCAGAGAATAATGAATGAAATATGAAATGTCTCATAACGTTCAGAAAATAAAGATCGCTATTAAATCGGAGTATTTATGGATAATGATCGTTGCAACAATTGATTCTGAAGTAATAAACTTTGATCGGTTCCGCGAAAATTAGTTTCGGAAGAGTAAGTCATGACCGATTTTGGGATAATTGGTTCCGGAGGTATAAGAGTTACGTCTGGGTATGAGAGCTACACCCGAACTTTAATCAGGAAGCATGAATTTAGACAATTTCGGGTAAGCTCAATAATAGCAAAATAATATTTTGTAAAATTGGAATTGAATTAGGCCTCACATATGCCTCGCGCAGAGGGAGTGGGGGGGGGGGCAAATCGACCCATTTTGCCTACGAAGCTCAGCTCTCATGTGTACGAGGCCCTTATCTAATTCTAGCCCATTTACCCACCCAATAATGTATATTTCAATATAAGGTGGAAGAAAGGATTTCCACCACCATGTGGTGGAAAGAGCATTTCACAAGAGATCAAGACAAACATATTGAAAAGAGACCCTCAAAGATTCTTTGGCTTTGCATTACCTGGAATAAAATAGTAATGTAAATAGATGTATAACACCAACGATCCCCCACTAATGCAAAAGTGAAGAATATAAATGAATTTTAGGCAATAGGAAGGAACATATACTTAAGTGTTAATATCTTTCGATTTGAATTAACACGTAGTGAAATGAGGCAACAATTAATATTCAAAAAGTGAAGTACTCTTGAACTGATTGGACATAAGTTGAGACCCCACAACACATACTATATCCTTTAATTTATGCAAATTTCGCGATACAACAAAGTGCGTTTATGGTCATGCACACACACCTTGGGTCTAATGAGCGCTCTAGAAAGATGACCTAAGTCTTTTATAAAAGGCGATCACACCTTTACACTCACGTAGGTGATCCCATCAAATCTATATCAACATAGACCACCTTAAGGATATGGAATCATTAAAAGTAATTAAACTCAAACTTATAAACACTACCACACGCCATAGGGATAGAAAATATAGTGTATATATTGATGACCTATATGGTTTCGTTTGACCATAAATGGGTATCCACCATATTACCTCAATCTGTAGGCTTTAGCTCCACCCCTCTCGACTTTTCAAGGATCATCTTCCTTGCTAAACCCTTGGTTAAAGGATCCGCTAAATTTCTTTCGGACCTTACATATTCCAAGGAAATAAATCATGCTTCAACAACTGTTTAACCATACCATATTTGATGTGAATATGTCTCATTTTACCATTGTACACAATGTTCTTTGCAATTTTAATCGCTGCTTGTAAATCACAATGTAATGAGATTGGTGAAGATTGTCTTTCCCACAATGGCATATCTGCCAAAAGGTTTCTCAACCACTCAACTTCTTGCCCTGCTAGCTCAAGAGTAATAAACTCATACTACATGGTAGAACGTGCTATACAAGTCTGTTTGGAATACTTCCATGAAATAGCACCTGCACCCAAAGTAAACACATAGCCACTGGTGGATCTAACTTCATCATTATCAGTTTCCCAGTTTACATCACAAAAACCTTCTAAAACAACATGAAATTTATTAAAATGCAAACACCAATCCATAGTACCGCGTACCTTAACAAACGATGAAGAGCAGTTCAATGTTCATTACTGGGACTATGAATATATCTACTCAATCTACTAACAACAACAACATACCTAGTGAAATCACACAATGTGGGGTCTGGGGAGGGTAGAGTGTACACAGACCTTACCTCTATCTTGGTAGGTAGAACGATTGTTTCCGAGAGATCCTCAGCTCAAGATAAAGCCCAAGCCCAAGCAAAGTAGACAAACAAGGTGCATAAGTCATGATATCAAATTCAAGGCCGGTAAGAAACAATAAAATCAAAGAATTCAAGGGAAAGGTACCAAATTGAAACTCCCACATATTGAATTTATTTCTTATATATCAGACTTAACTTCCAAGCCATCATTTAACTATGTTTTCCACAATACTAACATAGCACCAAGTCAAGTTAAAGTCTTTTAACTCTCACCATGTAAGAAACAATATCAAATTAAAGAATCCAAGGGAAAGGTACCAAATTGAAACTTGGATATATCGAATTTATTTCAATTTTATTGAACAGTAATACCACTACACATATTTAAATAGACTTCAAGTGTCTTCAACTGACACAGATCCCATATAACATGAATTTCCATAAATTTCACAAACAAGCAGACAAGAAAAAGGGAAAAAGGGAAAAAGGACAAATTTTTATATATCAACTAACTTCCAAACCATTATTGCACTATGTTTTCCACAATAGTAACATAGTACCAAAGTCAAGTTAAAGACCCTTACTCTGACCCTATAAGAAACAATTAAATTAAAGAATTCAAGGAAAAGGTACCAAACTGAAACTCACATATATAGAATTAACTTCAATTTTATGAACAAGTACTAATACCAGAGTTTTTAGCCAAAATTGTTCCTTATCTATGTGAGTAATTCTATTTTGGTCCTTCAAATATAAATTTGAGTATCTTTAGTCCCTTAAGTTTGATAAAAGTAGAGCAACTTTAGTCCGACTAACAGAATGGACTTAAAAACTGATGGATACTGCCAAAAAACACTACTAAAAACAAGAGAGTCACAACAAACAGATTTGTAAGGTAAAAATTAGGGCTGGCCAGTGGGCCGGGCTCGGGTCTGTCGAGCCGGGAGAAAGGGTCGGGGTCGGGTCTGGCGGGACTTGCTCCAGTCCCGTCCCGATCCCGATCCCGTCGGTATCGGGTCGGGGTCGGGCTCGGGGCGGGGTCCGGCGGGTTTTCCTTTCCTTTTTAAAAAAAATAACATATGTATAAAAAAAAACTCAATAAACAAAACAAGATAGTGTAATAAAAACATCTCAAGGCTGTTTTTGTGCCTCTTATATTATTTAATAGACATATGATTTTTTTGTAATACAAAATTACAAATACAATTGTCTAAAATCTAAATTGCAACTTTGTGGTGTTGTCCAAAAGTTGCAAATTACATAATAAAATTGCAATTAAAAAAATTACATTCTCAAAAAAACCTGTTCTAATTGCTTGATGATTTCCTGTGGTTCTTCGGTTGGAATTGATATTTGTTGGTCAAATTGATCAACGTCGCTTCCACTACCTTCGGTTAAGATTTCGTTGTAGTTTTCATCTTCTTCTTCGTTGATCTCCGGTTGACCGCACCTTCTCCGCTCCGCTCGTATCCAATCTCTGAATAATACTGCAATTTCCAAGTTGTCTCCGGCTAATGAGTGTCTGTGGTCTCATATTTGATATCTGCCGGCAGAAAAAGCGCTTTCAGACGCAGTTGATGACGCTTGAATGTACAAAACATCTCGGGCCATCAATGAAAGTGTCGGAAAGGTCTTCTCATTCCCCCTCCAGTATTTCAGCAAGTCTTCATGTCCATCTTCATTGATAACTTTTTGATACTGATGTAACAACGCAAAACAAAAATATCCAACTCGCTAATTTGGTTAGTAGTAGAGGTACGACCGCACATTCTATTTCTGAGGCTTTCAATACTAGCCGCAGAAACAGCATGTCTTTTGTGAGGTTGTGTTGAAGATGAAGAAGATGGTATGGAAGCCGGTAAGTTACTAGCATTTTCTTGTTGATAAAATCTATATATTTTTTTGCATTGGTGTTCTACGCTAGACAACACTTCTTCTTTAGTTTGACTTTGTTCAATAGGTGGTGGGTGATTTAGATTTTTGGGACTTGGAGGTGGTAGTACTTCTATACAATCGTAAATAGTTTCAATTAGTGATTTAGTACCGTCTATTTTAATAGTAGGATTTAATACAGAACCAATAATATAAATAGTGGGAATAGGAATAAAATATTTTTTTATTTTGACAAACATTTTTTTAATAGTTGCCTTATAAACTCGTTTTTCCATATATTCACTAAGTAATAAAAATATTAGAGTTATATAAAACAACATAGTTGAAATAGTATGATAATATATACCGGAAAATTCTTTTGTTGCTTGAAAAAATTTCTCTAAAAATACAATAAGTTCAGAAATTTTTACCCAATCACTATCTAAAATCATATCAGCTGAATTTTTATTATGAGAGTTAAAAAATAAAGTTATAGGTATTCTATAGTCATAAGCAACAAGTAGTTGCTCGTATAAAGAATTTCACCTAGTGGATACTTCTTGTGAAATTTTTCTATAAGGTAGTCCACAATCGTGACAAGTTTTTTTATATTCTTTTCTACGTTGTACTTTATTACTTTTAAAAATAAAGTTTATAGCAACTTGTATTTTACTAAGAATGTCTTCAAAAAATGATATACCATCCTTTACAATTAAGTTATATATATGGCACGCGCATTTTATATGAAAATGATCGGGAAAAGATGGAGTTAAACTATTTTTAAAAAAATTGTAATTGTGTAATTGTTAGAAGAAGCGTTATCTAATGTAATAGTCATAATTTTATCGGTTATTCCGTAATAATGGCACACTTGATAAATATTATTTGCAATAAAAGTACTAGTGTGCCTATCATCTATATATCTATACGCTAAAATACGTTTTTGCATAGACCATTTATAATCTATCCAATGACAAGTTACAGTTAAATAATCATGGCCGTTAGTACTACGACCTATATCAGACGTGATAGATACTTTGCCATTAAAATGATATAATGAAAAACGTAAATATTGTTGATATTCATGCGCGAATTTAAATACATCTCTCTTAACAGTTGATCTAGGAAAACCGTTAAAAGCAGGATTATATATATCTCTAATGTAATGAATAAAACCGGGAGATGAAGGAAATGAAAAAGGCAAACCCTCCACAGCAACTAATTTTGATATTGCTTCCCTATCTCTATATTTATTGTATTTAGAGCCTACAATTCCCCCCGTCATAGGGTTAATTTGACCCTGTACTTGGTCCGGGACAGTATCAGTATGTGAACCTTGTCCCGATGGAGCGGACGTTTGCGCACCCGATTTTGAAGCCTGGTATTGGGCATACCTAGTTGGATGAGCACTTACTATATGTCTAATTAACCCCCCCCCCCCCCCCCCCCGTCCCATCGTGACCTTTTCCAGTTTTAAATTTTAAAACATTTTTACAAATTTTACATATAGCTACTTGATTTTCTACGTCCCTATCAAAAAATGTCCATGCATCTGATTTTAATGGTCGTTTTGCTGGACCTCGTCTCATACTAGGGGGAATAGGAGGTATTTCAGTTGAAGGTACACTAGTGGGTGTGTTGTCATCAACATTAGTGGGTGTATTATCTAGATCATCGTCTAAATTAAAGTCTTCTTGAGTTCCAGAAAATAGCTCCTGGTCTAAATCTAATGGTATTGTAGGAAAATGTTGAGTATCAACAAAATCATCCTGTGTAGGAATAAGATGACTAGAAGAAGTACTCTAGCCCTGGTTGCCCCTACTAGAAGAAGCACCCTTACCCTTACCCTTAAACATACCTTTTAATCATTCCATTTTAATTATGATAATAAATAATTAAAGACAATAAAATTAAGTGCGCTAAATAAAATAAACAGACAACAATAATTTAATGAAGGAACGAATGTACCAAACGCCGACGTAACGTCGACGTGTAATCGAGAGGTTGAAATTGAAACTTTGCTCGATGGAAGATCCTCAAGCTATTTGCCAACTTCACTCCCAATTTCCAAATGAATAAATAAAATTGAATATTTAGTAAATAATGTAGACTTGCAGAGAGAGATATTAAGAGATTAGAGAGATTGTAGGAAGATTTGTGAGAAAGATGAAGAGAAAATGAGTTATTTATAGTTGAAAATTGGGTTAAAGTGTAAATATAATAACTTATGGGTTAAAAATAAATATTAAGGGGTAGGGGGGGAGGCCTAAAATGGACGTTGGCCAACGGCCAAAATCTAAAATGGTCGTTGGTGCAACGGTCATATTTGCAAAGGGGGACAAAGGGCGGGGTCGGGCTCGGGACGGGGTCGGGGCGGGCGGGCCTGGGGCGGGCTCGGGTCTCGCGGGACGAGACATTGTCCCGTCCCGAGTTCGAGGCCCGCCAACGTTTTTTTTAGCGGAGTCGGGCGGGACCGGGGCTGGGTCGGGACGGGGTCGGGCCGTCCCGGCCCACTGGCCACCCTTAGTAAAAATAGACCTACACAGATTTGAACACACTTCAACTGATACAGATCCCATACAACAATTTGCATAAATTTCACAAACAAGCAGATACAAAAAAAAAAAGGACAAATTTTAATTATAAAGCATTACCTCCTACTAAAGGTTGCTCCAAAACAAGGGAGAAAGGGCCAATTTTTCCTTTGAACTATTCGAAATGGACAATTTTTCCTTTGAACTATTCGAAATGGAGCAATTTTGCCCTTGTTGTTAAGAAACAATTGGGAGGGTTGACTATGTGAGAAATATAGTACTAACAACACAAGAATATAAGTAGTCCTATAAAAACTTCCTATTTTAACAAATAAAAAACTATGACATATAGCTTTTCTATATTGAATATGTTTCAATTTTATGAACAAGTTCTAATACCCCTACACATTTGAATACATTTCAATCGAAACAGTCAAACAGATAGTACCATATGATATCAATTTGCATAAATTTCACAAACAAGCAGAGAGTAAAAAAGAAAAAAAAGACAAATTTTTAATTATAAACCACTTCTACTTCCCACTTCACTAAGAAAGAGTCCTATATTGATTAAAGATTGAATCTCTATTGCATATCTTGACTTCTTATTGTTGTGCATGTCTCTCATGCATGCACATTTGCTACTGCTTCCTAGGAACAGTAGCATCAAAAGTGAAAGCCACATGATACTTGCCAGGGTTAGCTTCATCAGGTTCAATCCTAAGAGTCTCCTCCTTATTTATCAAACTACCTTCCAAACCATTATTTAACTAATTAAATTTCTACAATACTACTAATATAGTACCAAAATCAAGTTAAAGACTTTAACTTTGACCCTATATGAAACAATCATATTCAAGAATTCAAGGGAAAAGTACCAAATTGAAACTCCCATAATATTGAATTAATTTCAACTTTATGAGCAAATACTAATACCACTACACCTATTTGAACACACTTCAATTGAAACAGTCAAACAGATAGTACCATATAACATCAATTTGCATAAATTTCACAAACAAGCAGACAGTAAAAGAGAAAAAAAGACTTCTTTTTCTAATTATAAAGCAGTACCTCCCAGGAACAGTCATTATAAAGGGTCAAAAATACTCTGAACTATCCGAAATAGGTCAACTTTACCCCGTTACATTTTTGGCTCAAAAATGCCTTCGCCGTTAGTAAACTAGCTTAAAAATGCCCTCCAACTAGCCAAATAGTTCAAACAAATCCTTCCTACTAACAATTGCTCCAAAACAAGGGGAAAAAGTCAATTTTGTCCTTGAGCTATTCGAAATGGAGTAATTGAGTAGTATAAAAACTTGCTATTTTAACAAATAATAACTATGACATATAGCTTTTCTATATAGAATTAACTTCAACTTTATGAACAAGCACTACTACTGCACATTTTAATACACTTCAACTAAATCAGTAAACAGATAGTACCATATAACATCAATTTGCATAAATTTCACAAAAAAAGCAGACAATAGAAAAGAAAAACAACAATAACAACAACATATCCAGTGTAAACCCACGAGTGGGATCTGAAGAGTGTAGAGTGTACGCAGACCTTACCCCTACCTTGGGAGGTAAGAGGTTGTTTTCGATACACCCTCGGATCAAACAACAACAACAACATACCAGTGAAATTCCACAACGTGGGTCGGGGGATGATAGAGTGTACGCAAACCTTACCTTTACCTTGCTAGGTAGAGCGGCTGTTTTCGAAAGACCCTCGGCTCAAGACAAAGCATAGGTACAAGCAGAGCAACAGAAACGATCAGACCCGCACAAGAAATTTAAAGCAGTATGAAAATGATGGTAATAAAAGCGAATAGGCCATGATAGCGCAATCTGAAAAAAGAAGCAGTAACTAACGCATGTAAATATGATAAACAAAGTAACTAAAGAACACAAAGGACACATAACAACAAAAATCAAACGACAGAGGACTATAAAGCAATATTGCGCTTACTAGTATGATAAGCTAAGCAGACCTACAATAATAACACTACAACTACCAATTTATAAGCGTAAGTAGAACTACGCTCAACTACCTACTACCCTTATACCATAATCTGTGTCCTCCACAACCCCCTATCTAAGGTCATGTCCTCAATAAGTTGCATCTGCGCCATATCCCGTCTAATCACATCTCTCCAATACTTCTTCGGCCTACCTCTACCCCTCCTGAACTCGTCCATAGTCAACCTCTCACACCTTCGCATTGGGCATCTGTATCTATCCTCTGCACATGACCGAACCATATCAACTCTGCTTCTTGCATCTTATCCTCCACTGAGGCCACCCCCACTATGTTCCGGATATCATCATTTCTAATTTTATCTCTCCTCGTATGCCCACATATCTATCTCAACATCCTCATCTCCGCAACTTTCATCTCTTGGAAATAAAGCAATAACAAAGCAGTTCAAATAGGAAAATAAACATTAACTACAACAAACCAACCAGTATGCTAAGCAACAACAAGAAGAAGGAGTGGGGTCTGGACAGAGTATACGCAGACTTTACTCCTAATTCGGGAGGTAGGGAGGCTGTTTCTAAGGGACAATTTTTTTACCTCCCAGGAACAGTAGCATCAAAAGTGAAAGCCACAAGATATTTGCCGGGGTTAGCTTCATCAGGCTCAATCCTTAAAGTCTTTTTTTTCAAATTAACATCATTTCTTATTGTTACAGCTTTTTGATGCTCCACATATGGTGCTGGTGGTGGCATCATAGGTCCACACGGGTACCTCCCATTAACCCAATTAGCATGATTCGGGTCCACCATTTATGATGATCATATGGAGCTGGTAATGGTGGTCCCACTGGTGGAAAGTAACCACCACGGTATTGATAATAAGGTGGTGCATTAGGGTTTGGTGGGTATTGATGAGTTGGGTAAGGTGTCGCCGCCGCGAAAACATAACGGTTTGCATTTATTTCTGGCTGTGGTGGTGGTGGTGGGTCGCTTCTCCGGCTACTGCTCCGGCGACGGCTGTTTACACCACTACTTCCCATATTACCCATTTTTTAATAAAAATTCAATCTTTTTCTTACCCCAAAATCAAGAAACTAAAATTTGCAAGTTTTGAATCAAAATATTAATGGAAATGAACTAGTTTAGACACCCTTTTGCCCCTTTTTCTCAATTTATTGCCTAAAGTTGTAATCTTTTTTAACCTCAAATTAAGAAACTAAAATTTGCAATTTTCGAATCAAAATATTAATGAAAATGAGCAAAATTCAGACACCCTTTTGCCCCTTTGTTCAAATTAAGTCCAAAATTCAATCTTTTTTAATCACTAAATCAAGAAACTAAAATATGCAATTTTTGAATCAAACCATCAATGAAAATGAGCAAAATTCAGACACCCTTTTGCCCTTTTTCTCAATTAAGCCCAAAAATTGTAAGAAAATTCAATCTTTTTTTTACCCCCAAAATCAAGAAACGCAAATTCACTAAGTTTTGAATCAAACCATTAATGAAAAAGAACAAAATTCAGATACCCTTTTGCCCTTTTTCTCAATTAAGCCCAAAAATTGTAAGAAAATTCAATCTTTTTTTTTACCCCCAAAATAAAGAAACGCATATTCACTAAGTTTTGAATCAAACCATTAATGAAAAAGAACAAAATTCAGATACCCTTTTGCCCTTTTTCTCAATTGAGCTCAAAATTGTAGAAAAAAATCAATCTTTTTTTACCCCAAAAATCAAGAACCCGGAAAATCAAGAAACGAAAATTCATGAATTTTGAATCAAACCATTAATGAAAATGACCAAAATTCAGATACCATTTTTGCCTTTCTCTCAATTATGCTCAAAATTATAATTTTTTAAAGGAATTAAGAAATGGGGGTTTTATTAACCGCATAAGTAATATCAGTCCGAGTATAGTTCATGAGAAATATTACACTTTCAATTATTTTAGCATATTCAATTTGAGAAACATTGATTCTTTATTCTTTCTCAAATGTATGTTAGGATCATAAGGAGTTTTCAGTGGAGCAATATCATAACAATCAAAACTTCTTCAACATCTTCTCAATGTGACGAGACTTACACAAAGAAATATTATTAATAGTTCTTTTGATTTTAATTCTTAAAATCACATCTGCTTCTACAAGGTCTTGTATTTCAAATTTAGAAGACAAAAAGTTCTTAGTCAGCGGGACATTCAAAGAAGCTATGCACCTTCACTGAATGTTAATGAAAGAAAGCCCTTGAATTTCTCATTTACAACATTCACATTAGGACCAAATATTAACATGTCATCCACATATAAATATATAATCACACAATTTGATCCTATTATTTCGAAATAAACACAGTTATCTAAAGTATTAACAACGAAACCATCATCTACTAATGTATCATTAAATTTTTCATACCACTGCTTATGTGCCTGTTTTAAATCATACAAGGACTTACTCAACATACATACTTTATCTTTATGTCATGGGACCACAAAATCGTCAGATTGAGTCATTTAGATCTCTTCTTCTAAATCACAATTTAAAAAAGCCGTTTTAACATTCATTTGGTGTACTACTAAACTGTGAATAGCGGCTAAGGTAATAAGAGTTCTAATGATCGCTATTTTAGTCATAGGAGAATAAGTATCAAAGTAATCAACACATTTCTTTTGATTAAAATCCTTAATCACAAGTCCCGTCTTATATTTATCAATTGTACTATCATGTCTCAATTTCTTCTTAAATATCCACTTGATACTTATGGGTTTAGAACCTTTAGGTAAATCATGTAAGTCCCAAGTATGATTAGAAACTATAGAATCTAATTCACTTTTAATAGCCTCTTTTCATCAATTGACCTCATTGTTTTATCATAAGTCTTCTTCCATTAAGTAGATAGACACTAACTCATCATTTAAAACATCAATATCACAATTCTCAGTAAAAAATGCAGTAATAAAATCAGGATCAAATCTAGTCTCAATTGTACGTCTTTTACTCCTAAGTTTAATTTCATTCTCGTTATTAACAACATTAGAAGAAGACACAACGTGAGAATTAACAGATACGGATGTAGAAGCATTATTTTGCATATCTCTAGACACATCATTTTTCAAAGGAAAAACATGCTAAAAAACTTCTGCATCTCTAGATTCACAAATATAATAATCATTCAAAGACATAAATCTATAAGAACCACTATTTTGAGCATAACCAATAAAGACAGTGTCAAAAGTTTTAGATCCTACATTTACCCGTTTAAAATCAGGTAGACCAACCTTAGCCAAATACCTCTACACTTTTAAAGATTTCAAGTTAGGAAAAAACCATTTCCACAACTCATATGGAGTCTTGTCTAACTTCTTATGAGGGACTCTATTAAAAATATAACATGCAGCCAAAACGACTTCATCCCACATGTTGTCAGATAGACCCGAACTTCAAAGCATAAAGTTCATCATTTCCTTGAGGGTTCTATTTTTACGTTCATCTACACTATTTTGTTGGGGAGTATAGAGAGCACTAACTTCATGTATTATATCATTTTGCTTACAAAGGTCTCTAGAGTATTAATATTATATTCACTGCCCCTATCAAATTTAAGTCTCTTGATTTTTCTGTCTAATTGATTTTCTACTTCTGCTTTGAATTTCAAGAACATGTTTTTAGCCTCATCTTTAAACTTAAGAAGATATACCTTAGTGTATCTAGAACAATTATCAACAAAAGTAATGTAATACTTCTTTCCACCTTTACTAACAATGTTCTTGAAATCAGCTAAGTCTGAATGTACTAGTTCAAACAATTCTATTTTTCTACTAGTAACAGATTTAAATGATTTCTTAGCATGCTTTGCTTCTACACACACAAGACACTCAGAAAATTCATTATTTTTTTTATTTAGGAATTAAATCTATTTTTCTAAGTCTTTTAATAGAATAAATATTAACATGACCTAGTCTACCATGCCATAAATCAACAGACTCAACAATATAAGCAGAACTAGAAATATTTTTATTAATAACTCTTGTACAATGTTCAGTACAAACAGACCTCCACTAAGATATTCCTTTCCAACAAAGTCTCCTCCATGAGAAATAATTATTTTATCAGCTTCAAAAATAAGGTTAAGGTCGGCTTTGTTGAGAAGTGCTCCAGAAACTAAATTTCTACGAAGGAAGGGTACATACAGAACTTTGTTCAAGGCTAGAATTTTTTCAAAAGTTAACTTAAGGAGGATTTTTCCTTTACCTATAATTCTAGCAGTAGTGGAGTTACCTATGTTGACACACTCGCCATCAATGGACTCCTCAAAGGTATGGAACAATTCCTTATTTGCGCAAAGATGTCTTGAAGTGCCTGTGTCCATCACCCAATCTGCATTGTTAGTCACCAGATTCGCCTCTATGCCTACCGCAATAATTACTTCATTTCCGATAGAAACATTAGCTTGGGCAGCACTTGTCCTCCCAGCTTTGAGTTTTGCCTTTGTCTTTGATAGCATTGGGCAGTCCGGTGACTGAGTTTCCCACAAATGAAGCAAGGTCCATCTGACTTCTGAATTTGACTCTCTAACTTGTTGAAGTGATTCTTCTTCTTTTCATTTCTCTTTTTTGGGACTATCATATGTTTGCCTTTAAACCTGTCTTTTACAACAGTACCAAAAGTTTCCACAAGGTTAGCTTTAGAAGAATTAAGGGAAAGAACTTACGTCTTATCTTTGAGACGGTTTTCCTCCTCAGTCCTCATGTGACTGATCAATTCTTGAATAGTCAAGTTCTTCTTCTTATGCTTCAGTGGGTTTCGGTAATCACTCTAAGACGGTGATAATTTTTTAAGTAGAACATTGGCCTGAAAAATCTCACACGTCTTCGTGCCCTCAGTAAGAACATCAGCAGTTAAATTCTCATACTCATGAACCTATTCCATGATTGGTTTATTGTCAACCCTTTGGAACTTAATTCATTGGCCAACAACATACTTCTTCTTCCATGTATCGTTAGCACCATATTTCTTTTCCAAACTGTCCCAAATTTTATTAGCAGATTTATTAGTAACAAATAAATCAAACATAGGGTTAGTCATATGGTTTAACAAATGTCCTCTAATAATTTTGTTATCTTTTAAAATTTCTTTTTAGCAGCATCATCAACAACCACTGTAGCAGTTGTAGTACTGGTAGCAATAGAACTACCAGTGGTGTTAGAAATATTATTAGCAACAGTTGGTTCGTCAAACGAAATATAATCAACTTCTAATTGTTCAAAGAAAATTAAAAGCTTTTGAGACCAACGTTTAAATCTGTTTCCATTCAAAGGCTCAAGTTTCAACAAATCTGGAAGATTTTATTTAATGAAATAGTCATCTTATCAATATTATACAAATCGCTTTCAAATTGTTGGTAAAATGAGGAATAATATTGATTAAAATAAATAAAACAGTAAGAACAACTTATCAAATCACAGTTATGTAGTGGCAAGCCACTGTCTTGAAAGAGAATTCAGATCGACTCAGGTGCAAATCATTTAGCTCGGTCGCTCCCCAAGGTTCCACAGCACTTCCGGACACTTGCACTAGTGGCTGGAAGTTTGGAGTTTGCACAAAGTATTTTGCCCAGAAACAGAAGAAGGAAAAAGAACACTGAAGAAGAAGAAGATATAATTTTCTGTGTATCAACAAATGAAGTCTCTACCGGTATATATATATATATATATATATATATATATATATATATTTCAACATTTAGTACTAAAGGCTAAAATTTAAAACGTCTCTAACGTTCATAGAATAATGAATGAAATCTGAAACGTCTCATAACGTTCTGAAAATAAAGATCGTCGGATAATGATCGTTGTAACAATTGATTATGAAGTAATGAGCTTTAACCGGTTTCGGAACAATTGGTTCAGAAGAGTAAGTCTTGACCGATTCTGGGATAATTGGTTTCGGAGGTATAAGAGCTACGTCCGGGTATGAGAGCTACGCCCAGACTTTAATCCGGAAGCATGAATTTAGATAATTTCTGACAAGCTCAAAAATAACAAAATAATTTGCAAAATCGTAATTGAATTAGGCCTCACGTATACCTCGCACAGGGGGGGGGGGTTGGCAAATCGACCCATTTTGTCTACGAAGCCCAAATCTCATGTGCGCGAGACCCTTCTCTTGTTCTAACATATTTACCCACCCAATCATGCACATTTCTATATAATGTGGAAGAAATGACTTTCCACCACCAATGTGGTACGAAGAGCATTTCACAATTGTCAAGAAAGAGATTGAAAGGAGACCCTCAAAGATTTTTTGGCTTTGCATTACTTGAAATAAAAGAGTAATGTAAATAGATGTATAACACCAACAATAACATGAAGACACACTGAACTGACATGACTTACATGCCATAGTTCACTGATTTGGATTCGCTTGTCGACCTGTCTTTAATCAACAGAACCAAAATCGTAGTCCTTGTTTATTCATATGGATTTCATGTACCCCATATCATGGCGGAGCCACCTTCAACGAAGGGTGGTCAGGTGTAGTGGCGGATCCAGAATTTTTACTCAGGGTGTGAAAAAAAATAACAAAATCTAAACATAAAAAATAATGTTGTCCCTGAGAATTGAACCTAGAAATGTTAGAGACAATTTTGAACACTCTGGACCACTTGAGCTAACTTTTTGTATTGATTTGATGTGTTCAAAAGTTAATATATGTACATAAACACATAAAATATATCCTAAATATATAGCATAAGTTTTTGCCGAGGGTGTTCGGATCCAACACCTAAATCTACCCCTGGTTAGGTGCACACTCTTCGTCGGGAAATTATGTGGTGTACATAGGTTAAATGTTAGCTATTATATTATATATTTAATTTTGCACACCCTTAACACAAATGAGAAGAAAATTTACACCCTTCTCCAAATTTCTGACTCCGACATTGTCCCATGTTACTCGGAGCAGAGCCTAAGTTAGTGATAATATTACACATATTTTCACTCTATATATCCATCAGATTTTGGAAAATGTAAAGAATTTTAAGTTTTTAACAGAATATAAGGATCTCTTCTTGCAGTAAAAAAACATCAATTCCCCATACATATATAATATTTAAACCATAAAAAAGTTGTCAAAAGACAACAACTATCAAGTCAAGAATGAGTACAACTGCACCAGAAGAAACCACAACAAGAAATGACACTTCAAAAGATACTTCAATTATACAAAATACAAATATCTCTTAATGTACAGTTGAGAGAACGTTTCTTTATTGATTTCCCTTTTGGACCGGTGGAGAAAAGAGAAAAGCCCATGGACCATTCCCTTCTGATCCTTGTCAGCCCAAAGTGATTATGTGAACTCATAGGCCCATTTACCAATAGCATCTAGGGATGGCAATTGGGCTGGGCGGGAGCGGGTACCCCCTCCCCTCACCATTACCCCCCATAAAATTTTATACATGTCACCTACCCGCGGGTACATTTTCAACATCCATATCCGCCTAGATGGGTATATTCCTAAATTCACACCCGCTTCACCACCCAAGTGGATATCCGCCACGCACCAATACCCGCCAGCCATATTTTGTAATCAATTCATTTGTTATTTTTTCCAATTCATTATTATCGGGTTTATGGGCTGCTAAAATTATGTGTGTCAAATTATTTAGGTTTTAGATAAATATAAAGTTGAACAAATAAAATTATAATTGGTGGATATAAGGCGGACGAGTGGATTTGGGGCGGGCGGCTGGATGCCGGGCGGGGGATGTGGGTATGAGGCGGATATAACTGCAAATCCACCATCTACCCATACTCGCTTATTATCTGTCAAAATTATACTCATACCCCTCCAACTGAGGCGAATACAGTGCGAAATCTGCAAAATTGTACCCACCTGCCATCCTAGGATCATTGGATTTAATGAGTCTCTGATGGTTGTGGTTGTGGGGAAAGAAAACATTAAAGGAAACTCACGTGTACTGTTGAGAATTTATGTTAAAATGAAGTCTGAAATTTCAGAAAAAAAGACTAATATGACAGGACCTTAAAATTCATGTTGATTCAAGGCCCAGCCCATAAAGGTATAATGTGTATTCATGGGCTTTCCATTTATGGGTACTACAAGCACTACTACAAAACCTTACTGTCCCTCCAGTTCCCATGAAAGTTGTCTTTTTGCTTTTTAAACTTTACTAGCCCACGCGCTTGTTTTGACTGAAATGTATGCGGTGGTATCTAATTTAACTTATGTGCACCTCGATTATTCTATACCTGCTTTTCTTTTATTAATATTTATATCGGATAACTCTACACAGGAGCGGATTTAGGGGAGCGAGAGGGTGGTCCCCCAAACACCTTGATAAAAAATTACACTTTAGTAGGATTTTTTGTGTTTACATACATATATAAATTTTGAATATCTTGAGCAAATGCGAAATGTTAGCTCAAGCGGTCAAGGATATTCAAAATTCTTTGCAACGTCCGTGATTATATTTCTATGGAAAATATTAGTTTTTATGTTTAGTTTTTGTTATTTTTTTCGAACCCCTGAATTAAAATTTTGGGTCCACCACTGACTCTACCCACAAAAGCTTAGATAGATGAAAAAAATTATTCTCTCCGTCCCAATTTATATGATGTAGTTTGACTGAGCACGAAGTTTAAGAAATAAAACAAGACTTTTGTCCAAAACAAGTCAAATATATTTGTGTGGTTACAGATCATTTCGTTGCGTAAAATGTAAAGTTTAAAGTTAAATTGTTGTCAAATAAGGAAATATGTCATTCTTTTTTGGATTGATTAAAAAAAATGTATCATATAAATTAGAACAAATGGAGTACCTACCATTTTCTTTTTCCGTATAAATTCATGATCGTAATTTATAAGTAAAAAAAAATCTACTAAACACTCCTCCTAAGGGCAGTAAATAGAATCCAATTGTAGAGACACCTCTAAGTGGTGACATTCAAATACCATTTCATGGAGTATTTTTGTTTTCAATGACTATAAGTAATATTTATGAAAAAACGTCAAGTCTATGTACAATCGATAAATACCACTTGGAAAGTAACCGCAAAATAAACATCAAATTGAGGCAGCAAGTAAGACATTATAAATCAAGGCATGCTACTTCATTCGTTCAAAAAATAATAAAATTATTTTCTTAATAATTTGTTTCAAAATAATATCATCTTATTAAATTTAAAGATAATTTAAATTGAACTATTAATTTAACTTTTTATATATAGCCACACAAAATTTATAGTAACATTTTAAAGGCCACAAAATTTTAAAAAATCTGTTATTTCTTAAATTTGATGTCTATAAAGACATATAAATTGATTCAAAGGTGGGTTTAAATAAAATTTACACATGAAACCACATAAAGCATTAAAAAATATTTCAAGAAAATATTATTGTGAAAGAAACTTTCTTACTTTACTACTTCATCCGTCCCAATTTATTTGAAAGTTGATCAACTTCGAAAGTCAAATAACTATTTCTTTTATTAAGATTTTCTTAAACTATTTTCATATATTGCGAATAATAAATTATGCAGACTTATAGTACTTTTAAAATAGTTTTTAAATATATAAAATTTATTATAAAATACTTAAAAATATATATTTAAAATTAAGTAAAAAAAATGTTACGCTCCCAAAATTGATTAATCTTTAAATAAATTGAGACGGAAGGAGTATACAATAAAATCAAAGATAATAATATGCAAATTGAAATGTCCTATCTCCAAATATAGACCAAACACCTATCACCTCCTTGGCTGATCACCTACTCACGAATTGTCAATCAATTGTCCAATTGAGTCATTGACTATGAGTTTTCAAGATAAATTGTTTTCTTTTTTAGAGCTTTTATTCAAAATGTGCAGTATTCTTTTTTGCTCTTAGTTGACATTTGGTAGCAAAATCTGTCACAAAACTCAAAAGTAGTGTATCTTTTTTTTTTTTAGTAATGATGGTAGTCGAATAAATTTATGCTTCTGGACTATTTCACCAAGAAAATGTTATTTTTCATGGTAGTGATAACGTTCTAAACCAGGCCCCCTCCTCTTTCCCTAGCTATAAAAACTCTATTAGCGTATTTTGCTTATGAATGCCTAGTGTAGGTTTGGTATAGCGGTGATGTGCCATCAATCTGTTTTCTGGACTGTGCAAACATTATAGCTACAACAGGAATCCAAATTACAGTATTAGTCTTTTTTCCTCCTGATCAAATTTGGATTCACGCCGAAAAGTCTCAGCATCCCTTACAAAGTCGACTCGTACCCAGAAGGCTCAAAGCATCGAACTCAAGTCATGTTGATAATCCAAATTATTAGTCAGGCCAATTGGTAGTGAATATTGAAGGATTAAACAAACAAAATATATTTTTATTTATATACCAAGGAGAAATTGCCCAAGAAAAGGACAGAAAATGAGAATTGAGCAGTAACATGAATGTAGGTAGACAACACTAGAAACAATAGGTTACTGCGCAGTAGTGAGTACACACTACACAGTAATAGCATGATGGGAAATTAGATAAGACTGACAAAAGAACTTCCTTGTGGCAATTACAATACTGTATAAGGATGGTCCGCTTGGGCAGCTCAATTGATTTCAAGGGGGATATTTGGAATAAGAGACCAAGGATCGAATCCCGTCAGCGGCAGTGTGGGGGTTTCTTCTTGAAATAAAGGAGGGCCCCTTGTGCGCAGCGTGGTACTGGTCTAACCTTTGAAATCAATTGAGTCACCATGATTTACCTCCTTCACAGACCTGTCGGACCGGGGTGTGGGGGCTCCTGGGTGGGAGATTCCACCTTTTTGGAATAAGGATGCCTCTATTTAGAGTTGCAAACAGCATTCTCCTTGGACTTTGGAGTAATTAGTAGGGGTGGTCAGTGGGATAGATGGGATTTGGAGGGATGGGATTTGGGGGGACGGGGTGGGTAGGGACCAGGCCGGGCGGGCCGGGGGCCGGGATTAGAAGGACGGAAGTGGTCTCGTCCCGTCCCACATCCCGCTATCAGAGGGGACGGGATTTGGAGGGACGGGATGGGTCTGGTCGAGAGGGGGATTTGGGGAACTTTTTTTTTTATATATATTTTAATAATTAAATAATTGAACAAAATAGTTAAATGAAAACATAACAAGACTATTTTTTTACTTCTTATATTACTTAATAAAAATATGATTTTTTTGTAATACAATTTCAAAATTACAACTTTGTTTCGTAGTTCAAAAGTTGCAAACCACATAGTAAAATTACCGTTAAAAAAATTATATATTCAACCATACTTTTTCTAATTTGCTCACAATCTCTTGAGGATCTTCTGTTGGAATTAGAAGTTGTTGGTCAAATTGTTCGATGTCGCTTCCTGCTCCATCGGATAAGATTTCGTTGTAGTTGTAGTGGTCTTCTCCGTTGATCTCTGGTTGACCGCACCTTCTACACTCCGCTCTAATCCAATCTCTAAATAAAACTGCAATCTCCAAGTTGTACCTTCCAGCAGAAAAACGCTTTCAGAAGCTGTTGATGATGCTTAAATATTCAATACATCTCGGGCTATCTTTGATAGTATCGGAAATGTCTTCAGATTCTCCCTCCAGTATTTCAGCAAGTCTTCACGTCCATCTTCATTGACAATTGTTGGAAATTAGCCTTTGGCGGGAGTTGCGACCGACCAACTTTAACGGCTTAAACACTAGTGTTACGTATGTTGGAGAATCCGGTTCTTCACACATGCATGATGTACTAAGTACGTAGATAACCGTAGGGCCAAGAATCGTCAAATTTCATTGAGAAATGAAAGAGATATTGGTTCACGAAGTGAGGTGTTTGAAGCATGGAAAGTGTGGTGTTGTGTTCAATTCTCCCTCATCGGTAGAGGAAGAAAGAATTGTTGTGTATATAAGACTCGAAATGTGTTTGGGGTTTGGGACCCCGGTATCCCATGTGTTTAAAGGAGGGAGGACCTAGATGTGCTTCGCTCAAGGAAAGACCACACGCCGCCGCCGCCGCCGCCCGTCTGGTCCGCTCGGTTTCGAGTTCAGGTTCTCGGGTCCACGTCCACGGTCGTGTGGGTGGGCCTTCGATATTATCTTTTGGGCCGTAAAACTTTGTCAAGTACGCTTTGATCCCGAAGTTTCGGATGTGCGCTTGGACCGTAATTCTTTCAGATATGTAGTTTGATCCTGAAGTTTCAAGATGTACGCTTTGGTCCCCGACGTTTCAAGATGTACGATTTGGTCCTGAAGTTTTCGAAGTCGACTTCGACGGTCGAACGAAACGTTCAGACTCAATTCACCATTTATTTTGGTCAATTACACCTCCAATAATGGCCAATCCGTTGGCAATTTTCTCCATTTATTTGGTGGCTTTACTACCTCCATAATGGTCATTATTTGGCAAATAATGGTCATTATGGAGGCGATCAAACAAACCCCTCTTCCTCCTATATAAACACCCCTTACACCATTGTTGAGGGACACTTCATACACCGAAAATACACAAAGCGTAAAGCAAAGCAAAGCGCTTTCTTCCTAATCTTCCAAGCATCATTTCGTTATTCAATATTCTTCACGGTAGCTTTTGAGTTTCCTTTGCTCAATAGTTCCATTCGTTTTATCTTGGGAGACGAATTGTCCAGGACGTATAAAGGATACATACGGGGCAATATTGTCTTAAGGACAGAGTGCCACACTCGACTCAGCAAAAACAACTTTCCAGTTTTCTTGATCAACAAAATAAGTAATTTCAGTTTGTTGTTATATTGTAATTTTCAGTTTTAGAGTTGAATTGTAATTTCAATTTGTACTTTAGCAGTTACTTGTAATTTCCGTTTCTGCAAATCCTTTGTAATACCCAATAACTTAAGACAATATTTTGCTTACGGTAACTGCAATAACATGGCTGGAAATATGACCGATGTTGCTGCTACTGCTGCTGCCTTTCGAGGCAACATTGCTGCCTTTCCCACTGCCGCCATCGCCAAGGCGATAACCCTCCGCCTTTTCACCGCTGCTTCGCGCTCTGCTCAAGGCGTAACACCGCCGCTTTCCCGACCGCTGGAGCTCCTCTTCTTCACACCACCATGATCGCCCGAAAAGTTCATGGGATCGAATTTAAAAGATGGCGACAAAGATCGTTTCTACTTAATGATTATGGGCATGGCCGGTTCCTTCTGGAAGATCCTCCACAAGTCGGAGATGAAATGGACTCTTACTTTCTTTGAAAGCGGGTGAAGGGGGCCTTGGTATCCATGTCGTTAACGGCATGAAGATGGTTCGTGATGCGTGGAATCATAGCGATTTCATGTGCAAGAACTATATACTGAACTGCTTGGCAAACCCTCTCTACACGGTATATTCTACCGTTGGCACCGCCAAAGAGCTGTGGGAAAAACTGCAAAAGAAGTACAACGCACAAGATGCGGGGACTAAGAAGTTCATCGTTGGGAAATTTCTAAAATTCCAAATGGTGGACAACAAACAAAGGGTGTCCCAAGTCCAGAATTCCAAATGATTTTACATCACCTGGATTTGGAAGGACTAAAGCCAAACGAGCAGTTTTTGGTTGCATCGCTGATTGAAAAGTTACCTCCTTCGTGGAATGAGTTTATGAGTTACTTGAAACTCAAGACAAAGGAAATGACCTTTGAAGAGCTTGTTATCAAACTGCAAATTCAGGAAGATAATAAGAAGACCTTGCCAAAGGGTAGACAACATTCTGAGGCAAAGGCGAATCTGGCTGAGGCCAAAGGGAAAACAAGCAACAAGCGGAAGTTCCACAAAGACGGCAAAGCCCCCGCAGTGGAGACGCTCGTGAGGTAATCGCCATCACCGTGGGAAACCTGGTCACAGGATCAAGGAATGCCGCAAGCTCAAGACTGAGCAACAACGTAAAGCCAAGTCGACAGGCACGACTCAAGCTAACGCCGTCAAGGACACGCTCCTGGATGACATGATTGAGGATCTCTCGGTCGTGGTGCTAGAAGCCAACTTGGTTGAGAATCCGATGCGATGGTGGGTGGACACAGTGCAACAAGACACATCTGTTCCAACAAAGATGCCTTCTCCACATACACTCCGGTCTCCGACAAGAAGTCGCTCATGGGCAACAACGCTTCCTCGGACGTGCTAGGGGTTGGAAAGGTGGTCCTGAAGATGACTTCCGCAAGGAACTCACTCTGAAGGAAGTGATGCACGTCCCGGATATTAGAAGAAATCTAGTTTCGGACCTTTATTGGTTAATCTTTGGTTTTTAGGCTAGTGTTTGAATCAAATAAATTTGTACTCACTAAAAATGGCACATTTGTGGGGAGGGCTTCGTCTGTGAAGGCCTCTTCAAAGTGAATGCCATGTCTGTATTGCGTCAAGGAAATAAAGTGGAACCTTCTTCTTATTTGCTTGAGTCTTCTAATTTATGGCATCATAGATTAGGACACGTGAACTACAAGTCTATTCAAACGCTGGTAAAGATGGAGTTGTTGCCTTCTATCGACGTAAACCCTCAACATAAATGTGAGGTGTGCGTAGAGGCAAAACTCACCAAGCTTCCTTTTCGATCCGTCGAAAGGAATACCGCTACTCTAGAACTTATTCACACAGATATATGTGATTTGAAGTTTGCACAAACTAGAGGGGGGAACAAGTACTTTGTGACATTTATAGATGATAGCACAAGGTATTGTTACCTTTACTTGTTGAAAAGTAAGGATGAAGCCTTTGAAGCGTTAGGCGTTACAAACCAGACGTTGAGAATCAACTTAGCCTACGAATTAAATCCATTCGTAGCGATAGAGGGGGAGAATATGTAGCGCCTTTTGAGGAATACTGTGCCCAAGAAGGCATTATTCATCAAACGACGGCTCCATACTCACCTCAATCAAACGGTGTGGCGGAACGTAAGAACCGCACATTAAAGGAAATGATGAATGTCTTGCTTATCAATTCTGGTCTTCCCCAAAACATGTGGGGAGAAGCCGTCCTTACCGCTAATATGATTCTTAACAGAGTCCCACATAAGGGTAAGGACAAAACTCCATATGAATCATGGAAGAGAAAGAAACCCACCTACAAATACGTTAAGGTGTGGGGTTGTCTGGCAAAGGTTGAAGTACCCAAGCCAAAGCAGATCAAGATTGGGCCTAAGACTGTAGATTGCATATTCATCGGATATGCAAATAACAGTAGTGCTTATCGCTTCTTAGTGCATAAGTCAGATATTCCAGATATCCACCAGGGTACATTAATGGAATCAAGGAATGCTCTATTCTTTGAAAGTACCTTTCCTAGAAAGGAGAAAGACATAACCTCTCTCAAACGAAGTTATGCACAAAGCTCTCAAGAACTGGGAGTCCTTGACTGCCCGGATCTGAATGGTTCAGATCTAGCGAATCTCGAGGTAGCTGAACATCCGGAATCTAGTGTTCCAGATTCTCAGAACTTGGAGACTCCAGAGATGGATCTAAGGCGAAGTAAAAGGGCCAGGAAGGATAAATCATTTGGTCCTGACTTTGTAGCTTATATGGTTAATGATGAACCAAGGACAATTGCTAAGGCGTTGTCAACTCCAGAAGCACCGCTCTGGAAAGAAGCTATTGATAGTGAAATAAGCTTCATTCTGCACAACCATACTTGGGAGTTGGTTGATCTTCCTCCGGGAAATAAACCGTTGGGGTGTAAGTGGATACTCAAACGGAAATATAAGGCAGATGGGTATATAGACAAGTACAAGGCCAGGTTGGTAGTCAAGGGCTATCGACAAACAGAAGGTTTTGACTACTTTGATACCTACTCCCCGGTATCCCGGATGACATCCATACGGGTATTTATTGCGATCGCAGCTTTGCGTGACCTTGAGATACACCAGATGGATGTTAAGACAGCCTTCCTAAACGGCGATTTGGAAGAAGAAATCTATATGGACCAACCCGAGGGGTACGTGGTTCAAGGGCAAGAGAAGAAAGTCTGTCGACTTATCAAATCTCTCAGACGGCCGAAACAAGCCCTCAAGCAATGGCACAAAAATTTGATAGTACTCTACTATCGGGCGGGTTCGCCATTAATGAGTGTGATAAATGTGTTTACACGAAAGGTAACTCGACTCGTTTGTTATGATATGCCCGTATGTAGACGACATGTTAATCACGAGGAAGCGATCTAGGGTAATCCTAGAGACTAAGAACATGTTGAAACAATGCTTCGACATGAAGGATATGGGTATCGCAGATGTCATCTTAGGGATTAAAATCTCTAAGACGTCTGACGGGCTGGTCTTATCTCAGTCTCACTACATCGAGGATGTTTTGAGAAAGTTTGA
The DNA here is from genome assembly GCA_029783415.1 of Anisodus acutangulus. NCBI lineage: Eukaryota > Viridiplantae > Streptophyta > Magnoliopsida > Solanales > Solanaceae > Anisodus > Anisodus acutangulus. Next base: position 30,637,385 of record CM056505.1, on the reverse strand, counting down.
GATGTTAGACAGTTCACCGATAAAGTCACCAATGGATACAAATCAAAAGCTTGATAAAAATCTTGGTACACCTGTATACCAGGAGCGATATACGCAGGTGATCGGTAGTTTGATGTATATAACAAACTGCACCCGACCTGATATTGCTTACGCAGTCAATAAGTTGGCTAGGTTCACCCGTAATCCGAGTGATAACCACTGGAAGGCGTTGAATCGGGTATTACAATACCTGAAATACACGTTAAATTATGGGTTACACTATTCGAGATATCCAGCTGTACTAGAAGGGTACAGTGATGCAAACTGGATATCTGATATAGAGAACACCAAGTCCACCAGTGGGTATGTATTTACAATTGGTGGTGGGGCTGTGTCTTGGAAATCCTCTAAGCAAACTTGCATCGCCCGATCCACAATGGAATCGGAGTTTATCGCTTTAGACAAAGTAGGAGAAGAAGCTGAGTGGCTTCATGACTTCTTAGAGGATGTTCCGTGTTGGAACAAACCCGTACCTTCGGTAATGATCCACTGCGACAGTCAGTCGGCTCTAGGAAGGGCACGGAATGCTATGTACAACGGCAAGTCTCGTCATATTCGACGGAGGCATAAGACCGTTAGGCAACTGATCACCACGGGTATAATATCCATTGATTACATCAAGTCTAAGGATAATATAGCAGACCCTTTGACAAAGGGCTTACTCAAAGATCAGATGGCTTGCCTGTCTAGGGGAATGGGCTTAAAACCCAAAATATAAGGACTAATACAGCGGTAACCCAACCTTACTAACCTGAGATCCCGCATTTGGTTCAATGGGAAAACTAAGTTGTAAAGGTTCAGTTGATCGCTTGGTGGAAGTATGAGCACTTCGGATAGTGATTTCGAAAAGAAACACCAAATCCACAATGCTCCCGCGATAGACTTTAAGTGCTATCTGCGGTATGGGTAAAGGTTAAGTTTTCAAAACTCGTAATGATCCTCAACAATGAGGTTAGGTTCTTGGGAAACTTTTAATGGTTCCTAACACTTGTGAAGTGGGGTATAGCAGATACCTTGTAGGAGACCACCTATTTAAGTGCGAGGACTGGTCGCCTCAAAATGAACGCACTTAAGAATCCAAGACGTTGTCCATGGCCAAAACGGACAAAACATTACGAAGAAGAGAGTAAGGGAATTTGTTGTGTTGGTACCATTGACTTGGCTTACACTAAACACCGACGGTTCAAGACATCACGCTCACCGCGATAAGTAAGTCCGATGGTATTCAACTATGGAAGGTTCAAAGTCGATGCTACCTCTCCTTATGCAACATCGGTCCATTGAAATATTCTTTGGAAATGAAAAGACACCATGTGAGTGCGCCAAAATCTCTTTCAAGAGGGGATTGTTGGAAATTAGCCTTTGGCGGGAGTTGCGACCGACCAACTTTAACGGCTTAAACACTAGTGTTACGTATGTTGGAGAATCCGGTTCTTCACACATGCATGATGGACTAAATGCGTGAGATAACCGTAGGGCCAAGAATCGCCAAATTTCATTGAGAAATGAAAGAGATATTGGTTCACGAAGTGAGGTGTTTGAAGCATGGAAAGTGTGGTGTTGTGTTCAATTCTCCCTCATCGGTAGAGGAAGAAATAATTGTTGTGTATATAAGACTCGAAATTGGTTTGGGGTTTGGGACCCCAGGGGGTATCTCATGTGTTTAAAGGAGGGAGGACCTAGATGTGCTTCGATTCAAGGAAAGGCCACGCGCGCCGCCGCCGCTTCGTCTGGTCCCGAGTTCCGGTTTCGGTACTTGGTTTCACGGTCCTCGGGTCCTCGGGTTCACGGGTCCACGTCGCGGTCGTGGTCGTGGGTCGTGGGCCTTCGATATTATCTTTTGGGCCGAAAACTTTGTCGAAGTACGGTTTGATCCCGAAGTTTCAGATGTGCGCTTTGGACCGTAATTCTTTCAGATATGCATTTGATCCTGAAGTTTCAAGATGTACGCTTTGGTCCATGAAGTTTCAAGATGTACAGTTTGGTCCTGAAGTTTTAGTCGACTTCGACGGTCCGAGCAAACGTTTCCAACACTCAATTCAGCCATTTATTTTGGCTGAATTACACCTCCAATAATGGCCAATCCGTTGGCAATTTTCTCCATTTATTTGGTGGCTTTACTACCTCCATAATGGTCATTATTTGGCCAATAATGGATGTTATGGAGGCAGTCAAATAGCCCCTCTTCCTCCTATATAAACACCCCTTACACCATTGTTGAGGGACACTTCATACACCCAAAAATACACAAAGCAGAAAGCAAAGCAAAGCAGTTTCTTCCTAATCTTCCAAGCATCATTTCGTTATTCAATATTCTTCACGGTAGCTTTTGAGTTTCCTTTGCTCAATAGTTCCATTGCTGTTTTATCTTGGGAGACGAATTGTCCAGGACGTATAAAGGATACATACGGGGCAATATTGTCTTAAGGACAGAGTGCCACACTCGACTCAGCAAAAACAACTTTCCAGTTTTCTTGATCAACAAAATAAGTAATTTCAGTTTGTTGTTATATTGTAATTTTCAGTTTTACAGTTGAATTGTAATTTCAATTTGTACTTTAGCAGTTACTTGTAATTTCCGTTTCTGCAAATCCTTTGTAATACCCAACAACAATTGATTCGTACGGTACAACATCCTGCAAAACATAAACATCAAACTTGCTAAATTGCGAAGAACTTGAACTACTATACATTCTATTTCTAAAACTTTGAATACTTGAAGCAGAAACAACATATTTTTTATAAGGTTGTAGTGAAATAGAAGAAGATGATAAAGAAGTCGGTTGATTATTTGCACATTTGCTAAGCTTGCTAGACATAACTTCTTCTTTAGTTGGTTCTTCAGTTAGGTCTGTTGGACTTGGAAGTATTTCTAAGCTTTTATAAATCGTTTCAACAAGTACTTTATAACCGTCTACATTAATTGTAGGATTTAATACATCACCAATAAAATAAATAGTGGAAATACGAAAAAATTATATTTTTTTAATAGATGGAGTATAAGTTTGTTTTTGCATATATTCATTAAGTAACAAAAATAATAGAGCTATATAAAATAACATAGATGAATTAGTAGGATTAAAGTATAAATATACTAATTTAGGGGTTAAAATAAATATTAAGGGGGTAGGGGGTTTATGAGATGTGGGGGGGGGGGGGCAAAATGGCTGTTACTAGCCGTTGCCAACGACTAAAATCGAAAGTGGTCGTTTGTGCAACGGTTAGTTTCTACAAAGGGGGAGGGGGGCTGGGGTGGGCCGGGGGCGTGATGAGTCGGGATTGGGACGGGCGGAACGAGCCCTATTCCCGTCCCGAGTTCGAACCCCATTACTGACATTTTTCATAGCGAGACAGGCCAGGGCGGGATCGGTCCGACCCGGCCCACTGAACATCCCTAGTAATTATACGTGATAGTTGATACCACAGAAGATGTACTTGGAGTTTGAATCATAAACAACTCATAAAGTTTTCTTTCTAGTGTATTGAGTTTGCTTGAAATAGACTCCATGTAAAACAAAATTTAACATCCTTGTCTCGCTATCACAAAAGTGGATTCAGGATTTGAAGATATGATTCCTATAGCTATTTTAAGTTAATACTATAATAATAACTGAATTTATTATCAAATATTTATAAATATTTAGTAGAATTTTAAATATATATAAAGGATCTAGACAAAAGCTATGGTTCATGTTTTAAGTCCGCCTCTACTACGACTAGCCAATGTGGTCCAAATAACTAAAAAAATTGCTAGGGATGATGCACTCTATTTGCCGTGTAAGGTTCAAAGTCTTTGGCCAAGTCAAAATCGAATCGAGCGAGTGTTTCAAATGCGACAAAATGTATCCAAAATCACTCTCGCCGTACAAAGTGTGAATGAAGGATCCATAAGGGAAGTGTCCAAACTTGAGTAGTACTTGAGTTGACATGGTGATAGTGATCAAAATAATGGATTATTGCTAAGGATTCTTCCCAGCCAAGAGATGATTGTTGAGTATTGTACTCTTTTGTTTCCCTAATCAACTCCCACGTGGAACTACTTAGGAAAGAAGTGCTTTAAAGTTTAAACCTAAAATTAAATGCAAGATGAGATTATATATATATATATATATATATATATATATATATATAGAATCTTTTATGGTATCATAGTCGGGCTCATTCCAATTCTTCGTTCACCGATGTTGGGCCCCAAATTATATTATTCACGCTCCAGTTAACAAGGTCGGGCGTGCGGGAGTGTTAAGAGTCCACATCGGATATAGAATGGGAACATAGACTCAGGTGCTGGTACATCTATGTTGTCAGTTCCTTGATTCTTACAAGAATCCGTTTTTCGATATGGACTTGGACAATCCTCACCCAAACTAGCTTTTGGGGTTGAATTAGGCCCAAGATCCATTCTTTCTATATATATATTATATATATATATATATTACCCTGATCACACGAGTGAATCGATAATTGAATCTACATAAGATCTCACCCGAATCGCCCCATCTATCCTCCTAAGGAGCAATTTGGTTTCAAACTCCGATTCGAACGAGAGGAGTACGCCATGATTATGTACCTTCATGATCCACATCTCAGGGTTAGGAGTCGATGAGCATTTGAACTATCACGTGGCTGAGAGTCCTCACAGCCCAGGCACATCGACACAATTATTAAGGGTGCGCTCTGTCACTAAGCTAATAGCCCGTCATGCGAACCTCCTTGCACTAGTGGCCCTCTATGCCGAAAGCGAGAAAAAGCTCACCGCTCTTTCCTTCTTCTTTTTTTGTCCCATGTCACCACACGGAGGAACATAAGGACGTAAAAAAGGGGTCCTAATTCACCAAATAAGTATAATCAATATATTTCAAATCTTGTAGAATTCTAAATTCGAACTCATAACGTTTAAATTCTAAATTCGCTTCTGATTACATTCGGTATGAAAATTCTAAATCCGCTTCTGATTACATTCAGTATGAAAAGGTGCAAGCGCCGCTCAAAGAATGATTCGAAGTGAGAACTGTTTTTTTTTTTTAAATCTACTTAATTATGCTTAATTTTAGGTTTTAGTTCCTTAATCGTAGAAGCATGTAAAAGGTAGAAGATAATGGACCACTTGCAAGTTGCACCCAGAGCTATTTAGTACTTCTCAAATGCTTTAAGCACAGCAAAAACACATATTTTCGTGCGGGCCACATAAATCAAAGTTGTATATGATAAGTTTAAGTACTTATAGTATTTGATTTTGTCCCAAAAGTAGGGGATACTATCAAGTTTTTTCCATGTTTTTTATTAGAAATGATTTAATTTAATGACTAAAAACTAAATTCATATCGAAAAATTAAATAAGTAATTCTCAACTTCAATGTCGTTCTTTTTGAGGTTAGAAAATACTAAAATATCTTTAACCAATACAAAAATATTGGCTCGTCAGGTTGACAGAGTTACTTTTCATAAGGCAAATAATTAGTCCAGCAGGATGGTAAGTACAAAAAAAGTAGGGGTTGGCATTTTTGTTTACGTATACAAATCAGGACAAACTTATTTTCACGAGTAGTATTATGTTTTGCTGTTTTAGTACTCAGTACTACTACTCTTTGATTCTTAAAAGCAAAGACTAGGATTGCGCTATTTTAGTAGTAGTACTTGTTCTTTAGAACCAAAGCAACAGAACCAAAATTTTCACTATTTCACGTGGTATTATATCCAAATGTTGATGCCCACTCATTTGGCCTTGCAGGTCCACATAAAAAAATATCAACCTTTTGTCTGCGACAAGATCATTAAAAATGTCTAAACTACATCACGCATTACACTCGTATGTACTGTATTATCCGAAAGTCGATAATATGGTAAAACCATAAAGGCACAAGTTTACTTAGCGCCAAATGAGCACAAACCAATTTGTGGATTATGACTCTTCAATCGATGATCTACTGCTCCCTCTTAATAGTGGATGCCCATGTTTTGATTCGAAGCCCTAACCAATGATGAATCCCTGGGAAGAGGGAGACTTTTTTCCTCCTCCCAATCAGTCCAGTTTGAACCCATCCTCACAACAAACACCTACCTACTACAAGGAGAGGCTATGCCCTACCCCTAGAATCCACTCCGGTCATAGGAGCAACTAGCCAAGATATTGAACGAACATTTAAATGACCAAGGATTGACTCAATTTGTAACAAGTAAAATAATGGATATTCAATTCTTCAATGCACTCACAATCTTTGCAAATACCATGAACTGAATCAATGCTATGCTTCCTTTAAACTATTTGCTAGCAGAATATGAAAGAACATGATTGAGCATGAAGCTCCAAATGAATATTCTCAATAATAGTCTGAATTGTCAAAGCAATGTAAAAATGCTGTTCTGAAACTTTTGTACAGCAAATTTATCTATTTTCACACTGGCTCATTCCCAAGGAAACTAGAATTCAATTGAGTTCTACATACAGTATTTGTTGAAGAAGAGAAAGCAAACTACTTCAGCTCCTGCAGTAAGTGTGAAGTTCATATTGGCAAGTGATGGTAAGATAATTGTCCAGAAGAAAAGCAGGGTAGATGAGTAGCAGCTGTTGTTGAATTAACGAATCCTGATGATGCTGCAGTAGAGAAGAGTGGCACTGAAGGACTCCCACCATAAGGATGTTGGTCTTGGCCCGTCCAGTTTGGTGAAGAATCAACTTCCATACCCTTCCCTATTGTTGTTCCCTGCACAAGCATCATCATCTAAAGATCAAATTCTCACACTTCTTAAGTTGTCAGGCTAGTTAGAAACAGTAGTTACATATGACCGCAACAATTTTGTTTTCTTAAAGCTATCGGATAAGAAAAAACACATAAGACGGAATTTTTTCGTATCCTTGATTATATGCCTACAGGTATGCTCTTAACGATGTCATGAAAGATAACTGAAAATTATGTAGTTTAAGTCAATAAAGAAACACGGGTAGAGATAGAGATATAACTAGCTTCCCATCTTAGTTAGCTAAGGAATAGTGTTTATTTCAGATTACCAATTAAACTAAAATAAGCACAATGTAACTAGGACTTCTACTTGGCAATGAATGCTACAGTTATGACTCAAGAATAATTCAAAATGGTTCAACCAATTTTGACAAAGAATATACCTGAAATGTGGGAAATATACTGGTATTCACTCCATTCCAGAGCAGAGGGCCATGAGGCAGTTTACTTCCCATTGTGGTAGAAGGAGACTTCTGCAAAACGATGTGCAATTAAGAATGCTTGCTTATTTATGAAAATACAAATTACCAATCTTCCTGTGTTCATAAGTAGATGACTCAAAAAAATCAGAATGAAAATCATCAACTCAATTACCATGGCTCCTCTATATTCAGGCAAACCAAGTGAGGCACACTGGAATGTGTTGCCATGCTGATTATCAGCAAAAACAGAGGGGTCTATTCCCAAGTTCAAATCCAGATTATGGTTTGCACCTGCATACGAATTGAAAAATATGATGTTCAACACAATTACACGACTAAAAAGAGGCAAAAAAAAAATGGGAAAGCTTAAATATACTACCTCCATTATCAGCCGCAGTACTTAATTCCCCTTCATATGTTCTTAGCTCAAAATTGGTGACTGCCTCCCTTCCGTTTAATTTTATAGCAGCCTTATCATACGCTCTGAACAACAGCAAAATACCAAGTCTAGTCAGTGATGAAAGCATAAACGACATGACATAAAACGGAAGGGAGAGTTAAAGTTTCGATCATTGGACCTTGCAGCTTCTATCTCGCTGTCAAACAGTCCAAGATAGATATACCTACAGGCATATATATCCAATGAGACAATATTCCCTCTAGTATATAAAAATCGGTATAATAATGACATAGAAATCTTTTAAACATCTATACCACCGATAATATAGATAAGTGGTTGGTTACTCACTTCTTTCCGAGAAACTGCCCCATCCGAGCTTCCCATCGTCCACATTTGTGCAGCGTGACTCCCCTATATTTCGAACTTCCTCTAGAGAAACCAGTGCTCTGTCGTCGAAGTATGTGCACAAACTCTTCCTTTGAAAAGTTCGCCATCTAAATACCAGTCACAAAACAGTAATCAAATTCAGTTTCCCAACTGAGAAAAAAGATTTCAAACTTAGGCGGTTCAATAATTAGCTATCCACAAACCTGCTTTAGATCATCGTGATAATCACTAACATTGAAATTGATATCTGCGTCGAGTCCTCTAAATCTAATCGCAGCACGATCATATGCCCTGAAATTAATAGGGAAATTTACAACAACAACAACATACCCAGTGAAATCCCACAATGTGGGGACGCAGACCTTTAACTCTACCTTAGTAGGTAGAGCGGCTGTTTCCGAAACCCTCGGCTCAAGACAAAGCACAAGCCCAATCAAAATAATCTAATTTCCGCCATTTAACTAATAAAACTCATTCTAACTACAGTTAAGTTGTACCTAGCAGCAGCATGTGCAGTGTCAAATCCTCCTGTAAGATTCAAATTTCTCGTTACAAAATGTCCAATTGAAGCTTTTAGTTACTTAGAAACAATTCATGAACAAAGTACATAGAAAAGAAATTGTAAGTCAACATAGCAGTATATAACAAGCACATTTGCTTACCCAAAAAAACTTGTTTCTGTAGTTACTTAGAAACAATTCATGAACAAAGTAGAAACGAACATTTAAATCAACAAAGCAGTATATAAATAAAGCACATTTGCTTACCCAAGTAAACTTGTTTTCCGCAATCCCTGAATAATATTATAACATAGAAACTACAGTTAGTAATTTCTAGTAATAACTTTGTATATTTCTCCGCATTTCAACAGAACAATTACAAATCCTTTCGTAAACTACTACTCCTACTCACTCTGTCTCAATTTATATGACACTGTTGTAATATCGAGATTCAAATTTCGTTATTAGGACATAGATACTTTAAGTTTTTTAAAATAAAATTTACCTATATATTTGGAATCACAAACTCTCGAAATTACAATTGTACCACATAAATTGGGATGGAAGAAGTAGAAATTAAATTTAGCTCAATAAATTTGGAGGAATTACTGACCAGATGTGAGATTCCCATCGACCAGTTCTTCGATAAAATGTAACACCACGATATTGAGAACTCCTCGACCTAGGTCCTCTTCTACTCTTCTTCACCTGTTGTTGTACTCTCTGCTGTGCTGGTTGCTCTGCAACAATAATCCTCTGCTCCATCGGACCACCGTAATTACCCGATAGATCCAACCACTTCTCCCGCTCCACCGCCGCCGCCGCTTCTCCACCGCCGGTTAACGGGAACAGCTCCTTAGTCACAACAAACTCGGTTTCCACGTAATCAGTTCTTATAATATCAAATGTATATCCATTAAGGAGATGATCGGAGTTTGAAATGAACTCATCATCATTATTACAGGCAGTAGTACTTGATGTTGTTTCGATGTTTATAATGGATGAATTTGATGTACCGGAAAATGAGAGTTCCATTTTATCATCTTCCACGAAACAAAAATTGAGGTCAAACATTTCCTAAGTATAGTAACAAGAACAACAATAAACTCGAATACGAAGAATTAATCAAGAAATTAAATGGGGGCAATGGCCGGCAATGTGTATATGTATATATATAGAGAGAACAAGAGGTTATAGTAGAGAGTGGCAATGGAGAAACGTTTTGTGTGTGGGTGTGTGCGTATTATACTCCCTCCAAGATTTTATATAGTGAAATTAAAGGAATACTAGGTGTATTATTAAGTAGTCACATTATTAGTATTATTATATTATCCAATATCACTAGTCTGATTAATTCAAATTTCTGTACATAAGGGTGAGTCTTTCTTTTTTAATTATGACAAGTATCGCTCGGGAGCCACAAATAGGATGTTAGCCAAAATAGGATTACTCTGAGGAAAGCAACGATTTAGAATCAACATCAGTGCATAAATTATATTTGTCAACCAACTTTGTTAGTGATCGTTGTTAATCTCACTCAAGTTCTTAATTTTTGTACGTGCCATGCTAGTGAGTTGACGTGGTTAGCAGGCTATTGCGTCAGTCCGGGGTTTACCCTGTGCGCACTCGAGAGAGTAGCGGCTGCGGGTTCCTTCGTCAAAAAAAAAAAAAAAAGAAGCTTACCGACCTTTTTTTTATTTATATATATATCCAGAGCTTACATCCGACTATTCCTGGAGATAGTAATTCCGGTTCCTCAGCACTATTATCAGTAAATTGCATCTTACCCCAGAAGAGAGCAAATTGCTCCCATCAGGATTCGAACTTACGATGTAGGCTTCCAGCTGAATTTTAAATTTTTCTCCTTTGCCATCTAGATTTGAAACTCTACAATTACAAAGTGGAAAATACCACTCACAACAAGTATCTTATCTCGTCTGGCGGTGCACTCATCATTCCTTTTGAATTACATATACAGATCCAATTAATCGATTAAAAGAAATAACACTCTCTAAAAAAAAATCTTTCAAAATGAATATGAAAAGTTTGGCCTTTATAGTAGTAGAATCAATATTATTAACTAATTTTTAGTGTAACCATCAAAGGATGTGGTGGAGGCTGCTCCTCCCTTAATTAAATGTCTCGAATTCAAGCCATGAGTATAGAAAAATCCTTTGCAGGGAGCGTTTTCCGAAACTTAGTAATATTTAGTGTATATCTAGACATGTACATTTAATTTTTTTTCAAGATTAAAATTTACATGTTCAAGTTCTCTATATTTAATAACAATTTTAGCAATATATACTGTAAAACAGACAGTACTAATATCACATAAAATATAAGAAAGAAAGCATAGTAAGAAAATTCAATTATTTAAAATTTCATACTACGCTGGCAGAAAAAATAACAAAGGACTTTTCTCAAGGAAGGTGAGGGTGGGGGTGGGGGGTTAGAAATGTATAATTTGTTGGGTGTCGGAGGAAGTTGTGTGAGTTGTGACTTTTTAGAAAGAAGAGAGGTTGTTACTGATTCTTTTTTCGAATTCGTTTTGCTTCAATGATAACTAATAGGTGGCGCGTGTTCTTTACTCCCAGATTTTATTTATATAAAAAATATCTACGTAATTCTTTCTCCAATTATTACTTGTATTTACATTTTCTCAACTATCCACATTATTCATGGAAGGCATTTATTTTTATATAATTTGCTATTTACACTCTTGATTTTGATAACTAATTAAATATAAGATTCTCTTCACATTTTTTATTAAAAACATTCGCACGTCGAAAAAAATTGTTGACTTTCTAAGGTATGAAAATTGCTTATGCCGGAGGTTCCTCACTTCCTTGCTCTTGGCCGTCCTCCACCCCTAAAGAAGGGCTCCGGACTGCAGAGGGTTCTAATTGAACTCTAGCTTATATATAGAGAATTTTTATTACAGTATTAAATTTTTTTAGGACTCTTTTGTTATTTTAAATTGACGATGTGCGGAACAAATTGAGCACAACTATTTCACAGTATACTTGTACCTCCACTAATATTGATATATGTTTCTACCAGACCATTCATTTAAATAAATAAAAACAAAGTCTCACATAGATTAGCTTTCTTCAAAATATATTATATTTAACTGCAGGCCATGAAAATTAAATATTTTTTTTATCTTATTTGGAATTTTTAAGTGTTAAAGAGGGAGTTGTATTTGGTTATAGATTTTGCAAAGAATAATAATTCGTTGTTTGAATGTATTGAAAGTTTTAAAAGTGAAAACAACATTATAGGTGTTTTTCAAATTTTAAATACAACTTCACAAATTTCAAATACATTTCATTACCAAACATTGTTTTTCAAATAAAGTGATTTTTTTTCCGAAAAAAGGTGATAAATTTTCATGACCAAACAGTTCTAAATATTGTTAGATATCGCAGGTTAATTGTACTTTTTATCACTAAATTTGATATCGACTTAATAATAAGTACTACTCCCCCGTCTCAAAAAAATTGATCTACTTTCTTTATTAGTTTGTCTAAAAAAGATAGGCTCATTTTTATATTTAGAAATAATTTAACTTTATGAGATCATTTACATGCATAAATATCTAAAATTTGTTTTGGACCACACATTTTAAAAGTCTTTCTTTATTTCTTAAACTTTGGGTCAAGTCAAACTAATCTAATCTTTTTGGGACGGATAGAGTACCATTTTTAGTCTTCTAGCTAATTAATGGCAAGACATAGTCATGATTGATGAGACTCGTAGCAGAGTGAACGCTAAGTTTGAGGTTTGGAGACAGACTCTGGATTCTAAATGGTTCAGGCTGAGAGGACAAAGATAGAATACTTGGAGTGCAAGTTCAGTAACGGGAGCGACCTTGAGACATGCGTGGAGGTGAGGCTTGATACTCAGGTCATTCCAAAGATAGAAAGCTTCAAGTACCTCAGGTCTATTATTCAAGGGGATGGAGAGATTGACAACGATGTCACACATCGTATTGGGGCAGGGTGGATGAAATGGACACTCACATCTGGAGTCTTATGCGACAAAAAGGTTCCACCCAAACTTAAAGGCAAGTTATAAAGGGTGGTGGTTAGACCGACTATGTTGTATGGGGCGGAGTGTTGGTCAATCAAGACTTCGCACTTCCAAAAGATGAAAGTTGTAGAGATGATGATGCTGAGAAGGATGTGCGGGCATACAATGAGGGATATGATTAGAAATGATGATATCCGGGACAGAGTAGGAGTGACCTCGGTGGAGGATAAGATGCGGGAAACGAGGTTGAGATGATTTGAATATGTGCAGAGGAGAGATCTCGGCTAGCTTCAGTTAGTTAAATAGACCAGGAAAGTCGTACTGCAACTATGACAAGCAAAATATTGATTCCAATGCTGCGGAGACGGGTCTTGCTGATCGAACTAATCTACTTTTGGGATTCACCTAGCAACTTTTAATAGGAAAGCTCGTTCCACCATTTCGACAAATGCCCCAGTACGGAGGTGTGAGAGGCTGGCTAATGGACGGGATCAGGAGGGGTAGAGGTAGGCTGATGAAGTATTGAGGAGAGGTGATTAGACGGGATATGACGCATGTGCAACTTACTGAGAACATGACATTAGATAAAGGGTTGTGGAGGACACGGATTAGGGTAGAAGGGTAGTAGGTAGTCGAGCGTAGTCCTACTTACACTTGTAAACTGATAGTTGTAGTGTTAGTATTGTAGGTCCGCTTAGCCTATCATACTAATATGCGCATTATTGCTCTATAATCTCATGTAGCTTGACTTCTGCTGCTATGTGTCCTACTTTGTTTAGTTTATTTACTTGCGCTAGTTACTGCTTACTTTTCAGAATGCGCTATCATGATCTATTCGCTTTTGATACCAGCATTTTCATACTGCTTTAAATATTTTCTGACTGTCTCTCTTGTTTTGCTTGTGATTATGCTCTGTCTTGAGCCGAGGGTCTCTCGAAACAAACGATGTACCTACCAAGGTAGAGGTAAGGTCTGCGTACACTTTATTCTCCCCATACCTATGTTGTGGAATTTCATTGGGTATGTTATTGTTGTAGTAGCTAATTAATGGCAAATCAATAATTCTCACCTATTTCCCTGTTGGTGCATAACTGCATATGTATATTAACTTTAATAATAATAATTGTTCTCTGGATGATGGGGCTGTACGACATTGGTGAAATGACAAGACAGTAGTGATGTTATACAGAAATAGTAAAAAATAGAAAAAGGAAATAAATGACTATACAACAGAAAAAGAAAAAGAAAAAGCAAAAGAAAAAAACCACTATTAAGGGGTTAATTGCTTGCCTAATTCAAGAAGGTGCACACACGCTCCTATATCTGGCGCGTCAGTCACAGCATATTGACCAGCGATTCACTGAGAGGTTCACAGGGATGTAATGCCGGTACCTTGTGTGACAAATTTAACTAACCGGTGGTTATTTTCTTGTTTCCACATTATTTAACTAACCGGTGGTTATATTCTTATTTAATTGTATCATAATTTTCATACTATTAAACTCTTTTTTTTATTGTTTTTTTGCCTCCTTTTTGGAAAATTAGCGATAGTAATTGGTTTATCGTAAGTTTAGACTAATAAGAAATGTTGTTCATTTTTGTATAGGGAAAATTTGTTGGGAAATACAAATCTAAAGTTTACTTTTAATCATTTTAGACTAAAATAGTTGATAGATTCATAGTATATTAAGAAAGCAGGTAAACTAAGTAGTATATTACGTAATAGCAAGAGACAACAACATTGCTGTTGGGGGTGATAAAACTAGGGGGCGGGGCGGGGCGGGTCCCGGTCGAACGGGACTCGGCGGTACTGGTGGGATCCGCCAATGTCCCGTCCCGTTCCCGGTTCCGTCGGAAAAGGGGACCGGTCTTATCGGAACGGGGTCGGATCGGGATCGGGGTTTTCAAAAAAAATTTGTACTTAATTTTTAAAAATAACATATATAAACACCTCAATAATTGAACAAAATAGTGTAATAAAAACATCTCAAGGCAGTTTTTGTGCCTCTTATATTATTTAATAAAAATATTTTTTTTTGTAATACAATTTCAAAATTGCAACTTTGTGGTGTTGAAAGGTGCAAATAACATAGTAAAATTACAATTAAAAAAATTACATATTTAAAAATACCTTTTCTAGTTTCTTTATAATATCTTGTGGTTCTTCGGTTGAAATTGAAATTTGTTGGTCAAATTACTCGACGTCGCTTCCACCTCCGTGGGATAAGATTTTGTTGTAGTTTTCGTCGTCTTCTTCGTTGATCTCCGGTTGACCGCACTTTCTACGCTCCACTCGTATCCAATCTCTGAATAATACTGCAATCTCCAAGTTGTCTCCAGCTAATGAGTGTATGTGCTCTCCTATTTGAAATCTTCCGGCCGGAAAAGCGCTTTCAGACGCTGTTGATGACGCTTGAATATTCAACACATCTCGGATCATCTTTGACAGTGTCGGAAAGGTCTTCTCATTCTCCCTCCAGTATTTCAGCAAGTCTTCACGCCCTTCTTCATTGAGAACTGCTTGGTATGGTACAACACCCTGCAAAACAAAAATATCAAACTCGCTAACTTGATTAGTAGTGGTACCACTATACATTCTATGTCTAAGGCTTTCAATACTAGCAGCAGAAACAACATGTCTTTTTTTAGGTTGTGTTGAAAAAGAAGAATATGGTATGGAAGCCGGTTGGTTGCTAGCACTTTCTTGTTGGTAATGCCTATATACTTTTTTGCATTCATCTTGTATGCTAGACAACACTTCTTTTTTAGTTTGATCCGTAAGTGGTGAGTCATTTCGATTTTTTGGAGTTGGAGGTGGAAGTACTGCTATACAATCATAAATAGTTTCAATAAGTGTTTTACACCCGTCTATTTTAATAGTCGGATTTAATAAAGCACCAATAATATAAATAGTTGGAATAGGAATAAAATATTTTTAAAATTTTATAAATATTTTTTTAATAAGTGCCTTATAAGCTGACTTTTCCATATATTCACTAAGTAATAAAAATATTAGAGCTATATAAAATAACATAGTTGAAATAGTAGGATAATATATACCGAAAAATTCTTTTGTTGCTTGAAAAAAATTCTCTAAAAATACAATAAGTTCTGAATTTTTTTCCAATCGTTATCTACAATCATATCAGTTGAATTTCGATTATGGGCGTTAAAAAATAAAGTTATAGGTCTTCTATAATCATAAGCAACAAGTAGTTGTTCGTATAAAGAATTCCACTTAGTTGCTACTTCTTCGGGAATTTTTCTATAAGGTAGTCCACAATCGTGACAAGTTTTTTTATATTCTTTTTTTCATTGTATCATATTACTTCTAAAAATAAAGTTTATAAAAAATTATATTTTATTAAGAATGTCTTCAAAAAGTGTTAGACCATCATTTACAACTAAGTTATAAATATGACACACACATTTTATATGAAAATGATTTGAAGAAGATGGAGTTAAAATATCTTTTAAAATTCTAATAGCATAATTATTAGAAGAAGCGTTATCTAATGTAATAGTCATAATTTTATCAGTTATGCCATAATCGCAAACTAAATGAATATTTTCTGCAATAAAAGTATCAGTGTGCCTATCATCAATATATCTATACGCTAATATACGTTTTTGCATAGACCATTTATAATCTATCCAATATCATGTTACCGTTAAATAATCATGGACGTTAGTACTACGACCTATATCAGAAGTGAGATCCACTTTGCCATTAAAATGATATAATGAATAACATAAATACTGTTGATATTCATGTGTAAATTTAAAAACATCTCTCCTAACAGTTGATCTAGGAAAACCGTTAAAAGCATGATTATACATATCTCTAATGTAATGAATAAAATCAGGAGAGGAAGTAAATGAAAAAGGTAAACCCTCCACCGCAACTAATTTTGCTATTGCTTCCATATCTTTATGTTTATCGTATTTAGGGCCTATAATTCCCCCCGTCATAGGATTAATTTGACATTGTACTTGGTCCGGGACAGTATGTGAACCTTGTCCCGACTGAGAGCGCATTGGCGCACCAGATTTTTCAGTCAGGTATTGGTCCCACCTAGCTTTGTGAATGTTTACATGTCTCAATAACCTCCCGTCCCACCCTGATATTTTTCCATTTTAAATTTATAAACATTTTTACAAATTTGACATCTAACTACTTGATTTTCTTCGTCCTTATAAAAAAATCCATGGATTGGATTTTAATTTTCGTTTTATTGGGCCTCGTCTCATACTAGGGGGAATATGAGGTGTACTAGTGGGTGTGTCATCTAGATTAGTGGGTGTGTCATCTAGATTATCTTCTAAATTAAAGTCTGGTTGAGTTGCAGAAAATATCTCATCGTCTAACTCTAATGGTATATCATTAAAAAATTTAGTTTGATCTATATGTGTGTAATCAACCAAATCATCCTGTCTAGGAATAGGATGACTAGAAGAAGTACCCATGCCCTTGTTACCCCTACTAGAAGAAGCACCCTTACCCTTACCCTTAAACATACCTCTTATTCCTTTCATTTTAATTATGTTAATAAATAGTTAAAGATAATGAAATTAAGTGCGCTAATTAAAATATAGTAACAATAATAATTTAAAGAAGGAACGAATGTACCAAACGCCGACGTAACGTCGACGTGTAATCGAGGTTGAAAATTGAAATTGTTCGATGGATGATCCTCAAGCTAGTTGCCAACTTCACTCTCAATTTTTGAACTTTGATGTAGTTATACAAATGAATAAATAAAATTTAATATTCAGTAGACAATGTAGACTTGTAGAGAGATAGATTGAGAGATTATAGAGATAGTAGGAAGATTTGTGAGAAAGATGAAGAGAAAATGAGGTATTTATAGTTGGAAAATTGGGTTAAAGTGTAAATATATTAAATTAGGGGTTAAAAATAAATATAAAGGGGGTAGAGGGGTTGGGGGTGAGGCCAAAAATGGTCATTGCACGACAGTCAAAATATAAAATGATCGTTGTGCAATGACCATTTTTTGCAAAGGGGAGGGATCGGGCGGGCGAATCGGGACTGGGGCGGGACGAGCCCAGGTCCCGTCCCGGTTCGAGTCCAGTTACCGGTTTTATTTATTATTATTTTTAACGGGGTCGGGACCGGGTCCACCCGCCCCGTTGGCCAGCCTTAAATAAAACTAGCCAAAAAATATAATTTCACTTGCACAAGTTTGGGTGAGTTAATGACTCGCTTATTCATTACTTCAGTTTATTTCAATTTGTCCAATCCAGTCCATCTAAAAGTTTGGTTGATATGTAGTTTGAATTGATCTATGAGAAATCTTGTTAAGTATTTTTAAAATAATATTTTTTTAATATGTCATAAATAATCATAATAAAGAAAAAATATTAGGAACTTCAAACAAATTATAAGAAAATAAAACTTAGTAAGAATTGCACGGATTTTATTATGACCCATTGTCAAGCCTATTTTGACCCAACGCATTTCAACCTATAAGTAATCTTTGGGTGGGTTAATAATCTATTTATTTATTTATTTATTAACTTAGTCAATTTTGACCCGTCTAAATTCAGTCATTATACACCGCAAGTTATTGCATTGTGATACAAGTAACTAATGACAAATTTGAAAAGGAAATGCATGAGATACGTAGATAATGCTTTGCTTAGTCGTTTGCTAGGTTTTCACAACAACTATTTATAAGACAAAATTCAAAATTAGGTTTATTGAGATGTATTTCTTCTAACAACTTTTCTCATTTCCTAGTCTCTCTATCTACAGTATAATCTTGTTAAGCTCTTCGTATAAGAAACTGATAGAATTGGAAATTTATATTTAGTTATAATTATATATATTATGTATATGATAGATGTATATTTTAGTTATTACTTATTATAATCGTAGTCTAGGATGATGCTTGTACTTTTAGTATATGTACTATGACTTTGGAAGGAAATAATCAAGGAATGTTATCAGCAGACTAGGGAAAGTTCCTGAAATCCTAACACTACTTCCTTGTGTCGTCAGCACCCCCCTTTCCTTTTGCCGCCAACCACCATTATTATCCCGTCATCCATGTCTGACTCGAAATCCTCTTTTCATCTAGCCCTCACAGTTACAAATATTAAATCCCATGTTTCCATCACTCTTGTGATGGAAAACGTCCATTATGCAATGTAGGCGAAACTCTTCAAGATTCACTATCGATCCCACCGGATTATTCATCACATAATTCTGCCGCAAAAAGGCAAGGAGAAGGTGCCGAAAACCGCCGACGAAAGAGAATTATGGTTAACCCTCGATGCTACAGTTCTTCAATGGATTTATGCCATTATTTCTAGTGATTTGTTGCATACAATTATTGAACCTGACTCTACGTCGATAGAGGTTTTGGATCGCTTACGCGACATATTCCAAGGCAACAAAAATTCCCGGCCGTTACCCTTGAGCAAGAATTCTCCACCACCGATATGACGGATTTTCCCAATGCATTCGCATATTGTCAACGGCTCAAGGTTTTGTCGGACCAACTCAAGAATGTCGGCGCGCCGGTAACTAACAATCAGCTTGTTTTACAACTGTTTGTCGGCCTCACCGACGCATATAGTGGAGTGGGTACTCTCATCCGCCAAAGAAATTCTCTTCCATCGTTTTACCAAGCCCGATCTATGCTCATTCTCAAAGAAGCAGATTTTTTTGAAAAGTTAGCCACCGTGTCGAATTCCTCCATAGTTGTCGCTCCGTCCGAGGATACTTCTACACAATTTGATAATTCGCCAAACCGTGGCCAAAAGGGACGAAATAGCGGTAATGGAGGAAAAAACTGCCAGAAAAGGCGGCGGCCACAACCATGGTGGAGGAGGAGGAAGTGGCGGCCAGCAGCAACCACCAGCCCAGTGGCAGCCGAGGATACCGTGGGGCAGTGGGCCGGCACTATGGGCCTGGCAGTGGCCTTGGGTCGTGCCTCCCTGCCCCTATCGAGCCGGTAACTGGGCTAGGCCCAAGTCTCAGTCAGTGACCCAGCAGCAGCCAGGAATTTTTGGGCCACTGCCGAGCCAGTGGCAACAGGCCCACTCGGCAATGGTGACCGCGACAGATATCGAGGCCGCGATGCATACTCTTGGGCTTAATCCGCCCGACGCAAATTGGTACTTGAACACTGATGCAACGTCTCATATGACGTCCTCCCAAGGTAATCACTCATCCTATTTTAATTTGAGCAATAATCGTGATATAATTATCAGAAATGGTCATTCAATTTCAATTCGAGGTTATGGTACTACAAACTTGTCTCCCCCGAACCCGCCGTTAACTTTAAAAAATGTCCTTCACGCTCTTCAATTAATTAAAAACTTGATTTCAGTTAGAAAATTTACTACTGATACTTGGGTTTCTGTTGAATTTGATCTTTTTAGGTTTTCCGTGAAGGATTTTTAGAAGGGGATGCATCTAATGAGATGTGATAGTCGGGACGAGATTTATCCAATCACCACAACCACACATCAAACCACATTACCATCCATTTTTGCAGTTTTGGCTCATTCTTTATGGCATTAACGTTTGGGTCATTCAAGAGCACTTGTTTTTGCATTCCTCAGACAAAATAAATTTATTGAGTGTACTAGAACTCGTAATTCACATATTTATCGCTCTTGTTCTCTTGGAAAACATGTTAAGTTGCCTTTTGTTGCTTCTAATTCTCGGTTATGCCCTTTGATATTATCCATAGTGATATTTGGACATCTCCCGATTTGAGCTCTTTGGGTCATAAATATTATCTTCTTTCGTTGGATGATTACTCTAATTTTTTGTGGATGTTTTCTTTATCCAAAAAGTCACAAGTTGTTTCCACATTCCTCTCCTTTAGAGCATACATCTGCACTCAATTTAAACGGGACATTAAAAATATTAAATGTGATAATGGTAGAGAATTTGATAATGGGCCATTTTGACATTTTTGCAAAACTAATGGTTTGTCGTTTTGTCTCTCGTGTCCACATACATCATCTCAAAATGGAAAAGCAGCAAGAAAAATTTGAACAATTAACAACGTTGTTAGAACATTACTTGCTCATGCCTCTCTCCCACCATCATTTTAGCATCATGCATTACAAATGGCAACCTATCTTCTAAACATACTTCCGAGCAAACAAGTAGCCTACCAATCCCCACTCATAATTTTATACCTAAGGGACCCATCATACTCTCATTTATGGGGTTTTGAGTGCTTATGTTATCCTCTCTTTCCTTCTACTACCATCAATAAACTTCAACCCCAGTATACTCCGTGTGTTTTTTGAGATATCCGTCAAATTATCGTGGTTATAAAAGTTATGACTTATCCTCTAACAAAAACATCGTAAGTCGTCATGTAATTTTTGATGAAACAAATTTATCTTTTGCCAAATTACAGTGTTCCGTGACTCATACCTATGAATTTCTTGACGATAACATACCCCCATCTTGGATCCATAAATTGACCTCCCAAACAAGCCCTATTTTTCTCACTGTCTCGGCCCAATTATTGGGCCCAACTGAGCCTCTCGCTGGCATCCAACTGCTGAGAGGCCCAGTGGTTGGCAGTCTATTGGGTCTCAGCCCACCATCAGGCATGAGCGGCCCAACCATTGCTGGCCCACTTCCCGGCAGTCCAGTCACTACCGGGCAGTCCGTTCTCCACTTCTGGCCCAAATCCAATTCCAGCCCAATGGCCAGTCACTCGTAGTTAACACGGGATTTTAAAGCCAAATAAAAAATACAATCTTCACATCCATGTTACCAAGTCACCATTACCACGTAATCCTGTGTCGGTCCTTAATGACCCGAATTGGAAAATGGTTATGGGTGATGAATTTAATGCTCTTATTAATAATATGATGTGGGATTTGGTGCCCCGTCCTCCTGATGTTAATGTGATTCGGTCTATGTGGATTTTAGTCATAAAAAAAATCTGATGGTATATTTGAGAGGCATAAAGCCCATCTGGTAGGTGATGGAAAGACTCAACATGTTGGTGTGGATTGCGGTGAGACTTTCAGCCCAGTGGTCAAACCGGCAACTATCCGCACGGTACTTAGTCTGGCTCTTTCGAAGGCATGGCCGCTTACCAGCTTGACGTAAAAAATGCCTTCCTGCATGGAGAACTCAATAAAACATTGTACATGTATTAGCCCATAGGGTACAAATACCCTACTTGTCCTAATTATGTGTGCCTACTGAAGAAATCACTGTATGGGCTCAAATAAGCTCCTAGGGTCTGGTACAAGAGGTTTGCTGATTATGTTTCACACATTGGGTTTTCTAACAGCAGGTCTGATCATTCTCTATTCATATATCGTCGGGATAATGATATAGCTTACATTCTTTTGTATGTGAATGATATTATATTAACTCCCTCATCTGATGCTCTTCGTAAGTCTATCATGTCACTTCTTGGCTTTGAGTTTGCAATGAAAGATCTAGTGCCACTGAGTTACTTCTTGGGGATAGTTGTGACACGTCATGCATATGGTTTATTTTTATCCCAAAAGAAGTATGCAGAAGAGATCGTTAAACAAGCTGACATGTCATCGTGTAGGCCGTCCGCCACTCCGGTTGATACTAAACCAAAGTTGAGTGCTTCTTCCAGCAAGTCGTATGTCGATCCATCACATTACTGCAGCCTTGCAGGGGCCTTGCAATATCTCACCTTCACGAGGCCCGACATCTCTTATGTTGTGCAAAAGGTTTGTCTATTCATGCATAACCCGATGGAGGATCACATGCATGCTCTCAAATGCATTATGCGTTATATTCAGGGCAGTCTCGATCATGGCTTGCATTTATATCCATCTTCGACAATCACTCTTATTTCATACACAAATGCTGATTAAGGTGGATGTCCGGATACCAGACGATCCACGTCTGGTTATTGTGTATTTCTTGGTGATAATTTGGTATCTTGGTCCTCAAAATAACAAATGACCTTGTCCAGATCCAGTGTCGAAGTAGAATACCGCGGAGTTGCCAATGTGGTGTCTGAATCTTGTTGGCTACATAACCTTCTTTTAGAGCTCCATTGTCCGATTCCGAAGGCGACATTGGTTTATTGTGATAATATTAGTGCAATTTATATCTCAGGGAATCTGGTTCACCACCAACGCACTAAACATATTGAGCTGGATATTCACTTTGTTCGCGAAAAGGTTGTTCGTGGACAAGTACGTGTCTTAGATGTCCCGTCACATTATCAGATTGCCAACATTTTTACAAAAGGTCTTCCGCTAATTTTATTTGAAGACTTTCAGGACAGTCTCAGCCTACGTCGACGTCCCGCTTCGATTGCGGGGTGTGATAGAATAGGAAAATTATATTTAGTTATAATTATATATATTATGTATATGATAAATGTATATTTTAATTATTACTTACCGTAATTGTAACCTAGGATTATGCTTGTACTTTTAGTATATTTACTATAACTTTGGAAGAATATTTCTTATAGAAACCTTTTCTCCCTTTTTTTCTTGAGTTTAATTAATTTTTATTATATATTTTATAAATTGCTAAGATACTACCACGTGGGTTAGATCAAAATGCTAACCCTTCATTTACATGAATTAGAATCTTGTGTTGAAAATAAAACAATATAAATATTACTTATTTCTATTTCTTTATGAATGTGACTCCGGCCTTAGTGTGATTGAATTAGTGTCGCCTACCTGACTACGTCGATACACATATTTGTTAAAGGTGGTAGACAACCACACTGACTTGCCAAAGGTTTTTGCAATATATATATTGTTGGTTACAAAGATGCAGGAAACAGAAATTACAAGTAACTGCTAAGTAATAGAAAACTGAAATTACAATTCAACAACAAACTGAAATTACAATTATGTTGAACAAGAAAACTGGAACTGTTTTTGTGAATGTTGAGTCGAGTGTTGCACTATGTCTTTAAGACAATATTGCCCCGTATGTATCCTTTATACGTCCTGTACAATTGTCTCCCAAGATAAAACAACAATGGAACAATTGAGCAAATGAAACTCAAGTGCTACCGTGAAGAATTTTGAGTAATGAAATGATGCTTGGAAGATGTAGGAAGACTGAAATATGTTTCTGTTTTTTCGTCTGCTTTTCTATTTTGTGAGTGGCTCAATAATGGTGCAATGGGTTCTTTATATAGGTGAAGGAGGGGCTGTTGAATTGCCTCCATAAGTGCCATTACTGGCCAAGTAATGGCCATTATGGAGGTAGTAATACCACCAAAATAAATGGTGAAAAAGAGCAACGGATTGACCATTATAGGAGGAGTAATTCAGCCAAAATAAATGGTTGAATTGAGTGTTGTGGCGTTTCTGATCTCTCTGCCCAATTCTGACATTCTGGAAACTTCAGGGACCATCTTGAAACTTCAAGGACCAAACTGTACATATAAAAGAATTATGGTCCAAACTGTACATATGAAACTTTAGGGATCAAACTGTACATCTGGCAAAGTTCTCTGGTCCAAAAAGATAATATCAGAAGAAATGCACACCCACGCACTCCACGACCTGGAACCGGACGGGCGGCGGCGGCACGCGTGTGGGCTTTCCTTGAACCGAAGCACATCTAGGTCCTCCCTCTTTTAAACACATGGGATACGCCTTGGGGTCCCAAACCCCAAGCCAACTTTGAGTCTTATAAACAAAATAATTCTTTCTTCCTCTACCGATGAGGGAGAATTGATCCCATACCACACTTTTCCATGCTTCAAACACCTCACTTCGTGGACCAATATCTCTTTCATTTCTCAACGAAATTTGACGATTCTTGGCCCTACGGTTATCTACGTACTTAGTAGATCATGCACGTGTGAAGAACCGGATTCTCCAACATGTGAAACACTAGTGTTTAAGCTGTTAAAGTTGGTTGGACGCAACTCCCCTCAAAGGCAAATTTCCAACAATCCCCTCTTGAAAGAGATTTTGGCGCACTCACATGGCGCCTTTTTCATTTCCAGCAATATTTCAACGGACCGAAGTTGCATAAGGAGAGGTAGCTTCAGCTTTGAACCTTCCATAGTTAAATACCATCGGACTTACATACTGCGCGGTGAACGTGATGTCTTGAACCGTCAGTGTTTAGCGTAAGCCAAGTCAATAGTACCAACACAACAAATTCCCTTACTTTCTTCTTCGTAATGTTTTGTTCGTTTTGGCCATGGACAACTTCTTGGATTCTTAAGTGCGTTCATTTGAGGCGGCCCATCCTCGCACTTAAATAGGTGGTGTCCTAAAAGGTATCCTGCTATACCCCACTTCACAAGTGTTAGGAACCATTAAAAGTTTCCCAAAACCTAACCTCAACTATTGAGGATAATTACAGGTTTTGAAAACTTAACCTTTACCCATACTGCAGATAACACTTAACGTCTATCGCGGGAACGACTTTGGATTTGGTGTTTCTTTTCAGAAATCACTATCCGAAGTGCTCATGCTTCCACTGAAGCGATCAACTGAACCTTTACAACTTAGTTTTTCCATTAAACCAAATTACTGGGATCTCCAGTTAGTAAGATTGGGTTACCACTGTATTAGTCCTTATATTTTGGGTTTTAAGCCCATTCCCCTAGACATGCAAGTCATCTGATCCTTGGGTAACCCCTTTGTCAATGGGTCTGTTATATTATCCTTTGACTTAATGTAATCAATAGATATTATACTCGTGGTGATCAGTTGCCTAACGGTCTTATGCCTCCGTCAAATATGACGAGACTTGCCATTGTACATAGCATTACGTGCCCTTCCTAGAGCCGACTGACTGTCGCAGTGGATCATTACCGAAGGTACGGGTTTGTTCTAACACGGAACATCCTCTAAGAAGTCATGAAGCCACTCAACTTCTTCTCCTGCCTTTTCTAAAGTGATAAACTCCGATTCCATTGTGGATCGGGCGATGCAAATTTGCTTAGAGGATTTCCAAGACACAGCCCCACCATCAATTGTAAATACATACCCACTGATGGACTTGGTGTTCTCCATATCAGATATCCAGTTTGCATCACTGTACCCCTCCAGTACAGCTGGATATCTCAAATAGTGTAACCCGAAAGTTAACATGTATTTCAGGTATTATAATACCAAATTCAACGCCTTCCAGTGATTATCACTCGGATTACGGGTGAACCTAGGCAACTTATTGACTGCATAAGCAATATCAGGTCGGGTACAATTTGTTATATACATCAAACTACCGATCATCTGTGCATATCGCTCCTGGTATACAGGTGCACCAAGATTTTTATCAAGCTTTTGATTTGTATCCATTGGTGACTTTATCGGTGAACTGTCTAACATCTCGAACTTTCTCAAAACATCCTTACTGCAGTGAGACTGAGATAAGACCAGTCCGTCAGACGTCTTAGAGATTTTAATCCCTAGGATGACATCTGTGATACCCATATCCTTCATGTCGGAGCATTGTTTCTACATGTTCTTAGTCTCTAGGATTACCCTAGGACTGCTTCATATGATCAACATGTCGTCTACATACAAGCATATAATAACAAATGAGTTAGAGTTACCTTTCATGTAAACATATTTATCACACTTATTAATGGCGAACCCCTTCGATAGTAGAGTACTATCAATTTTTTCATGCCATTACTTCGGGGCTTGTTTAAGCCCGTACAGAGATTTGACAAGCCGACAGACTTTCTTCTCTTGCCCTTGAACCACATACCCCTCGGGTTGGTCCATATAAATTTCTTCTTCCAAATGACCATTTAGGAAGGTTGTCTTGACATCCATTTGATGTATCTCAAGGTCACGCAAAGCTGCGATCGCAATGAATACCCGTATGGATGTCATCCGGGATACCGAGGAGTATGTGTCAAAGTAGTCAAAGCCTTCTGTCTGCCGATAGCCCTTGATTACCAACCTGGTCTTGTACTTGTCTATAGACCCATCTGCTTTGTATTTCCGTATGAGTATCCATTTACAACCCAATTGTTTATTTCTCAGAGGAAGATCAACCAACTCTCAAGTATGGTTATGCAGAATGGAGCCTATTTCACTCTCAATAGCTTCTTTCCAGAGCGGTGCTTCTGGAGTTGACAACGCCTTAGCAATTGTCTTTGGTTCATCATTAACCATATAAGCTACAAAGTCAGGACCGAAGGATTTATCCTTCCTGGCCCTTTTACTTCGCCTTAGATCCATCTTTGGAGTCTCCAAGTTCTGAGAATCTGGAACACTAGATTCCAGATGTTCAACCACCTCGAGATTCGCTAGATCTGAACTATTCAGATCCGGGCAGTCAAGGACTCCCGGTTCTTGAGAGCTTTGTGCATAACTTCGTTTGCGAGAGGTTATGTCTTTTTCCTTTCTAGGAAAGGTGTCTTCAAAGAATAGAGCATTTCTTGATTCCATGATTGTACCCTAGTGGATATCTGGAATATCTGACTTATGCACTAAGAAGCGATAAGCACTACTGTTATTTGCATATCCGATGAATATGCAATCTACAATCTTAGGCCCAATCTTGACCTGCTTTGGCTTGGGTACTTCAACCTTTGCCAAACAACCCCACACCTTAAAATATTTGTAGGTGGGTTTCTTTCCCTTCCATGATTCATATGGAGTTTTGTCCTTACCCTTATGTGGGACTCTGTTAAGAATCGTATTAGCGGTAAGGACGGCTTCTCCCCACATGTTTTGGGGAAGACCAGAATTGATAAGCAAGGCATTCATCATTTCCTTCAATGTGCGGTTCTTACGTTCCGCCACACCATTTGATTGAGGTGAGTATGGAGCCGTCGTTTGATGAACAATGCCTTCTTGAGCACAATATTCCTCAAAAGGTGCTACGTATTCTCCCCCTCTATTGATATGAATGAATTTAATCTGTAGGCTTAGTTGGTTCTCAACTTCTGCTTTGTAACGTCGGAACGCTTCAAAGGCTTCATCCTTACTTTTCAACAAGTCAAGGTAACAATACCTTGTGCTATCATCAATGAATGTCACAAAGTACTTGTTCCTCCCTCTAGTTTGTGCAAACTTCAAATCACATATATCTGTGTGAATAAGTTCTAGAGGAGCGGTATTCCTTTCGACGGATAAAAAAAGAAGCTTGGTGAGTTTTGCCTCTACGCACACCTCACACTTATGTTGAGGGTTTAAGTCGATAGACGGCAACAACTCCATATTTACTAGCCTTTGGATAGACTTGTAGTTAACGTGTCCTAATCTATGATGCCATAAATTAGAAAACTCAAGCAAATAAGAAGAATGTTCAACTTTATTACTTGGACGCAATACAGACATGACATTCACTTTGAAGAGGCCTTCACAGACGAAGCCTCTCCCCACAAATGTGCCATTCTTAGTGAGTACAAACTTATTGGATTCAAACACTAGCCTAAAGTCAGCATTAACCAATAAAGGTCCAGAAATTAAATTTCTTCTAATCTCTGGGACGTGCATCACTTCCTTCAGAGTGAGCTCCTTACCGGAAGTCATCTTCAGGACCACCTTTCCTACCCCCAGCACGTCAGAGGAAGTGTTGTTGCCCATGAACAGCTTCTTGTCGGTGACCGGTGTGTACGTGGAGAAGGCATCTTTGTTGGAACAGATGTGTCTAGTAGAATCTATGTGCATCCACTACTGCATCGGATTCTCAACCAAGTTGGCTTCTAGTACCACTGCCGAGAATTCCTCAATCATGTCATCCAGGAGCATGTCCTTGACGACGTTAGCATGTGCCTGGCCTTTAGACTTGGCTTTCTGTTGTTGCTCAGTCTTGAGCTTGCGGCATTCCTTGATCCTATGACCAGGTTTCCCACAATGGTGACAGTTACCTCTGAACATCTTCGCTGCGTGGGCCTTGCCGTCTTTCTGGAACTTCCGCTTCTTGCTTGAGTTCCCTTTGGCCTCAGCCAGATTCGCCTTCGCCTCAGCAGGTTGTCTACCCCTTGGCAAGGTCTTCTTATTATCTTCCTAGATTTGGAGTTTGATAATAAGCTCTTCAAAGGTCTCATTTGTCTTGAGTTTTAAGTAACTCATAAATTCATTCCATGAATGAGGTAACTTTTCAATCAGCGATGCAACCAAAAACTGCTCGTTTGGTTTCATTCCTTCCAAATCCATGTGATGTAAAATCATTTGGAATTCCTTGACTTAGGACATCACTGTCTTACTATCCACCATTTGGAATTTTAGAAATTTTCCAACGATGAACTTCTTAGTACCCGCATCTTGTGCGTTGTACTTCTTTTGCAGTTTTTCCCACAGCTCTTTGGCAGTGCCAATGGTGCAATAGACCGTGTAGAGAGGGTCTGCCAAGCAGTTCAATATGTAATTCTTACACATGAAATCGCTATGATTCCACGCATCACGAACCATCTTCATGTCGTTAACGACATGGATACCAAGGCCCCCTTCACCCGTTTCAGCAGGCGAAGAGTCAATTTCATCTCCAGCTTGTGGAGGATCTTCCGTTAGGAACCGGGCCATGCCCATAACTGTTAAGTAGAACAATATCTTTTGCTGCCATCTCTTAAATTCTGATCCCATGAATTTTTCAGGGCGATCATGGTGGTGTGAGGCAGAAGGTGTAGCACCAGCAGTCGGGAAGGCAGCGGAGTTGCTGCCTTGAATAATAGCGGCAGCAACAGTGAAGGCAGCAGAGTTGTTGCCATGTTCAGTAGCGGGGAAGGCAGCAACGTTGCCTCGAGAAGCAGCAGCAGTAACAACAGCATCGGTCATATTTCCAGCCATGTTGCAACAGTTACAGTAAGAAAATATTGTCTTAAACTTGTTGGTTACAAAGATGCAGGAAACAGAAATTATAAGTAACTGCTAAGTAATAGAAAACTGAAATTACAATTCAACAACAAACTGAAATTACAATTATGTTGAACAAGAAAACTGGAACTGTTTTTGTGTATGTTGAGTCGAGTGTGGCACTATGTCTTTAAGACAATATTGCCCCGTATGTATCCTTTATACGTCCTGGATAATTGTCTCCCAAGATAAAACAACAATGGAACAATTGAGCAAAGAAAACTCAAGTGCTACCGTGAAGAATTTTGAGTAATGAAATGATGCTTGGAAGATGTAGAAATATTGAAATATGTTTCTGTTTTTTCGTCTGCTTTTCTATTTTGTGAGTGGCTCAACAATGGTGCAAGAGGTTCTTTATATAGGTGAAGGAGGGGCTGTTGAACTACCTCCATAAGTGCCATTACTGGCCAAGTAATGGCCATTATGGAGGTAGTAATACCACCAAAATAAATGGTGAAAAAGAGCAACTGGCCATTATAGGAGGAGTAATTCAGCCAAAATAAATGGTTGAATTGAGTGCTGTGACGTTTTTCTCTGCCTAATTCTGAATTTCTTGAAACTTCAGGGACCAAACTGTACATCTTGAAACTTCAGAGATCAAACTGTACATATGAAAGAATTTTGGTCCAAACTGTACATATGAAACTTTAGGGATCAAACTGTACATTTGGCAAAGTTCTCTGGTCCAAAAAGATAATATCAGAAGAAGTACAGCCCACAGCCCACAGACCCACGACCTGGAACCGGACGGGCGGCGGCAGCACGCGTGTGGGCTTTCCTTGAACCGAAGCACATCTAGGTCCTCCCTCCTTTAAACACATGGGATACCCGTTGGGGTCCCAAACCCCAAACCAACTTTGCGTCTTATAAACAAAACAATTCTTTCTTCCTCTACCGATGAGGGAGAATTGATCCCATACCACACTTTTCCATGCTTCAAACACCTCACTTCGTGGACCAATATCTCTTTCATTTCTCAACGAAATTTGACGATTCTTGGCCCTACGGTTATCTACGTACTTAGTAGATCATGCACGTGTGAAGAACCGGATTCTCCAACATGCGAAACACTAGTGTTTAAGCCGTTAAAGTTGGTTGGACGCAACTCCCGTCAAAGGCAAATTTCCAACATATATAAGATTTATTGTGATGCCCCGCAATCCAGATACATTTTCTTGAAATTGTCGGTATAACATAATTTTTCTCTCTAATTTCCACTAAATGTTAGGAATTCAACAACTTTTTTTTATTATTTTCTTTTTTCATACATCTATTTGGAGGTAGAAAAATGATTAAACAAAAGCAAGAAGGAAAAAAAATCAAAAGAAACTAATCAGTTGTAAGCTAGAATTTGTAGTCAAAGTTTCAAAAGGTGAACAATTAAAGTAGATATTATATAGAGTATTGGGCTTAGGAATGTTGAATCCACTTGGAAAAAATATGTTTTAGAAAAGTCAATAATGTAACTTCACATCATTGATTTACTTTATTTTATACTACAAGAATCGAACCAATCCTATGTTACAAGAATATCAAGCCAACGATGCAAAGTGTAAAACACTAAGATTGCTTAATAAAGAATTTCTCATATAGTGTGAACAATGATATATACTCCCTCAGTTTCAAAAATATTGTCTGGTTTGACTTGTTACACGTTTAAAAAAGTAGAGAAGACTTTTGAATCTTGTGATATTAAATTAAAGATGTGTTGAATATACAAAAATAACATTTAATTTTGTGATCTTAAACATACCATGTGGAAAGTTGAAAAGAAATGTAATAAAGAAAAAAAATATTCTTTTTAAAACAAACTAAAATAAAAAGTAAGACAAACTTTTTGAAACGGATATAATACCTTGTTTGTTGGTTATAACTTGGAATCTTTACTAGGTATGAAAATATTTTGTCCTTTGATTTGGCGGTTCTTGTACAGCACTTTACCCAATATTGATAGTATTACAAGAAAAATTTATGTTTATTATGTGTCCTATGTTTGCTGAAAGCTTTTTAATTACTTAATTTAATGCCAAATAATAATGAACTTTTGTTGTAACAAAAAATAATTGCCGTATGAAGCTAAATATATTTCATCCGTTTCAATTTATGTGCACATTTTCGGAGTACGAGAGTTAAACTTTATAATTTTGACCTTACATTTTGACATAGATTTTTTAAGTTTTCAAAAATAAAATTTATATATTTAGAAACTATATTAAAAGTACTATAAGTCATGATAATTTATAATTTATAATTTAAATAATTTAGAAAAAATGTAATTAAAGAACCAGCTCATAGATTCCCTAAATAGTAAATGGTTCACATAAATTGAAACAAAGGGTTTGGAATTTTAAGATAAGTTCGAATTTGCCGTCAAAGTTTCAAAAGGTAAACAAATAAATACTATCTCCGGTCATTTTTATTGGGTTTTAACTAAATTATTTTGGTCAAAATATATCTCAGTTTAGAAAATTAAGAAAGCTTTATTATTTTTGTCAATTATTTCTAACTTTACCATTCTAAGAAGACATGGGGTCATTAATTAATCATTTTATTTAGAGAAAAAATAGGGATAATTTAGTTAAGTACTCGTATAGTCGTTTGTTGATATTATCAAATTATTTTTCATGTGTATGTGTGAAACTTTAAACAACAGATAAAAATGACTTTGAGGAAATACATACTATGTAAATATTTTTTGGCTTAAAAATGCCATTCCACTTGGAGAAAACATGTTTTATGTCATTTTATATAAGAATTGAACCAATTACAAGGATATTAATTATATGGCCAAGGATGTCCAAGTTCATTCCCAAGATTGCCTAATCAATTCTTTCTTTTTTCCCTCTTCACGATAAAATAATACTTATAGCTTCTAATATTTACGACTCAAATTTCATCGTGCCTCAATATCAGACACGGGGTAGGAAACCCCGTAGAGAACTAGGAAGTATTTTCCTCTTTTGATTTGGTGCCTCTTTGTATACGGTGAAAATCGGCATGACATGTGGCATGGCTTTGATATGAAAATCGAAGGAGGCAACGATGTTCAACATCAGATGTGAATTGAACCGAGGTGAGTCCGGGTATCAAAGCAAGACCGGATAACGACCGAATCAGGTGGCACTGGATAGTGACCGGACCAGGTGATACCTGATGGAAAATCGAAGAGGCTCAGCGTGTTCCCTTCCGGATATGGCGTCAGCCGTTACTCTTTGTTCATTAAGTGACTGTTATTGTCATTTAATTATATTCAATGAGGGAATGATTCTTAGACATAAATATCTAATAATGATAGCTATAAAAGGAACTCAAACTTCATGTTGGAATGACATCTCATTCTCGTTATTCATACTTGCATGATTTATTTACAACAATTACATCTTTTTGTTCTCATTGTTGGCTCGAGCCCGAAGCAAATCAGTTAAGGATCGGACCAAAATCATTGGACAATTTCAATCAAGATCATATTATTTCATGCTAATTTACTTGTTTTTTTTTTTTGTATTTTCTTAGTTATTGTTAATTTTTATTTTACTTATTTACAAATCGATCCACGTATCCTTAAAATCACTTACACATTCAACTGTATCTTTTTTGGGGTAAACAGTTTGGCGCCCACCGTGGGGCTAAGGATAATAGTGGTGATTTTTTCAAACTCAAATTTCACTTGTTTCTTTCGAGATTTTATAATTTCAGGTTAAAACTAAGTACTGCAGAATGGCTAGTGACATTCAAGTTGAAGTTAGCAACCATGATGATGACAACAACAACGGTGAAAATGGTGCTAACAACATCAATAACAACAACGGCATTCCACCCGTTGATCCAATCCATGGCATTCCACCCGTTGATCCAGTGAATGGCAACAACCTCGTGATTTGACCCTAGGGCTCTAGAAGATCACGTTAGAAAATATCAGTTACAAAATAAAAGTAGCAGAGAAAGTGCGACGGGCGAAGCTCATCCTGTCTGCAACGATAATTCAGGTCGAGATGAGGATTGGGTTGATGAAAATGGCAATGGATCGGGGACTAATTAGTCTTCAGAAGTTTTGAGGTTGATCCAAGCTTTGACCAAGCGGGTGGATACTAATGAAAAGAAGGTTGAAACATATAATTCACAGGTAGATCAGATTCCCAGAGCGCCTCCGATTGTGAAGGGATCGGACATAAAAAGATACATCATGTTGCCATTTACACCGAGTGTAGCACCAAAATTGATATCAAAGAGGTTTAAGATTCCCAATCACCCGAAGTACAATGGAACAATAGATCCACAAGAGCACATGACGTCTTACACTTGTGCGGTGAAGGACAATGGCATGCATCCAGATGAGATCGAATCATTGTTACTAAAGAAATTTGGTGAAACCCTGTCCAAGGGAGCAATGACCTAGTATTCTATGTCGCCTGAACATTATATTAACTCGTTTGAAATGCTTGTAAATGCTTTTATAAAGGTACACGCCAGTGCCCGAAAGGTCCAACCAAGGAAAGCGGATATATTCAAAATTGCACAGAATGATACATAATTACTGCGTGAGTTCGTGATAAGGTTTCAAAAGAAATGAATGCTCTTTCCTCCAGTACCTAATGAATGGGCAGCCGAAGCTTTCACCAAGGGGTTGAATCCTAAGAGCTCTAGTGCCTTTTTAAAAATAAAGGAGAACTTGTTGGAGTTCCCAACGGTAACATGGGCAGACATACATAATAGGTACGGGTCCAAAATTCGGGTGGAGAATGATCAGCTCAAACTCCCACCTGGGTCAGCATGATGGAACAAAAATTTTAATAAATCAAATAGAGTAGTAGAGTCAGAGCCAAAATCTTCAAAAGATAGGTATCAACCCTACGAGCAACCAGAGAGTTCGAACTTCAAATCGGATGGGGGTGACAACAATCACAACTTTCCATTGGACAGAGGAGATAGGTGAAATAATACAAGGTCTATTAGTATGGGTCTATAATTCAAAAAGGATACCGGTGGATCTTTATCAAATAGTGTAGAAAGCCTTAGGTTGTCTGAATATAATTTCAACGTCGATGCGGCCGGGCTTGTTTCGGCCATTTGGCATATTAAGGAAACAAGATGGCCAAGACCACTCTGAACAGACCCGGCTCAGAGGGATCCAAGTTTGATTTGTGATTATCATGGAACCCATGGTCATCGAACGGATGATTGTCGCCAATTGAGGAATGAAGTTGCCCGATTGTTGAAAAATGGAAACCTACGCGAATTTTTAAGTGATCGAGCAAAGGGAAACTAAAGGAATAGAGAAACAAACAAGAAAGAAGATCTGATTGAGCCTCAACATATCATAAACATGATTATCAGAGGGATGGATGCCCCGAAGGGATCCATCATGACTGCAAATAACACCAAAGTTTCAATAATTCGGGAGAAAAGATCCAGAGATTACATATCGGAGGAAATAATTTCTTTTAATGATGAAGACGTGGAGGGCATCATTCAACCTCATAATGATGCACTGGTAATTTATGTTTTTATTAATAAATTTCAGATTAAATGGATTTTCATTGATGTAGGTAGCTCGGCCAACATCATTCGGTGGAAGGTGGTGGAGCAATTAGGGTTGTTGGATCAAATTGTACCGGCAGCCCAAGTTCTAAACAATTTTAACATGACAAATGAGACTACGAAGGGGGAAATCACTCTTCCAGTCAATGCAACCGGGACAATTAGGCAAACAAAGTTCTATGTCATTGAAGGAAAAATGAGGTATAACGCACTATTCGGCATGCCTTGGATACATGATATGAAGGTCGTACCTTTTACATAACACATGATGCTGATATTCCCAACACCGGAGGAAATTATGACAATCCGATGGGAACAACCGACAGTAAGGGAGATATTCATTGTAGAGGAATTGATAAAATCACCCAAAGAAATGAAGGACGTGAGTAAAGACAATGAAGTTAAATAGCAATCATAGGGTTTGGGCTCGCTGAGTCCGCAAAAAAAAAGCGGAAGAAAAGATAAATTACGAGGAAGAAGAAGACTACTTTCGTGTTCCGAGGTCATTTGTGTTGCCAGATGGTTCAAATGCCATGAAGTCAACTATAGAGGAACTAGAGCAAGTCGTCTTGTTCATGCATCTACCGGATAGAAATGTATAACAGGACACCGGCCTATCCCTAGAGCTCAGGCTTAAATTAATTGAATTTCTTAAAGCTAATGATGATTGCTTTACCTACTCCCACTTAGAACTGACAGGCATTCCACCAGAAATTACGACTCACAAACTGAATTTGGACTCAAGTTCCCCCCTTCCCCTTGTAAAGCAAAAGAGGAAGCCTATGGCAGACTTTAAACATAAGTTCGTCAAGGATGAGGTAACAAAGCTTTTAAGTATAGGTTTTATCCAGGAGGTAGAGTACCCGAATTGGTTAGCAAATGTATTGGTCATACCTAAAAAAACAATAAACTGAGAATATGCATATATTTTAAAGATTTGAATAAAGTATGCCTAAAAAAATCTTTTCATTTGCTGCACATCGATTGAATGATTGATGCTACGGCGGGGAATGAGATGCTGAATTTTCTTGACGCTTACTCCGGGTACAACTAAATTAGGATGAACCAGGATCAAGAGAAAACCTCTTTTATAACTAGATACGGGACCTATTGCTATAATGTAATGCCATTTGGTTTAAAAATGTCGGAATAGCATATCAATTCCTAGTTAATCGCATGTTCGAGGACCAAATAGGTAACACAATGGAGGTTTATATTGATGATATGTTAGTTAAGTCCCTGGAAGTAGAGGATCATTTAAAGCATTTGCAAGAAATATCTGACATACTTCGAAAGTACAACGTGAAGTTGAATCCAGAAAAGTGTGCTTTTGGAGTTGGCTCAGTAAGTTCATGGATTTCTTGGTTTCAAAACCAAGGAATAGAGATCAATCCGGATAAGATTAAAGCTATTGAGGAGATTCCGGAGGTACTTGAAGGTGTTAAGGCAGTGCAAAAACTCATCGAAAGAATAGCTGCATTGAGTAGGTTGATCTCTCTTTCTTCGGAGAAAAGTCATCGGTTCTTCTCTTTGTTAAAAAAAAATGACTTCGAGTGGACATCGGATGTCAGCAGGCTATGAGGGATTTAAATAAGTACTTGTATTGTCCGCCATTATTGCATAAACCAAAAGCATACGAACAGTTGTTCCTGTATCTAGCGGTGTCCGAGAAAGCTGTAAGTATAGTTTTGGTTTGAGAAGAGAAAGGTGCACAATTTTCTATTTATTACGTGAGTAGAACACTAGCTAGTGAGGAAACTAGATATCCTCATTTAGAAAAATTGGCATTAGCATTAATAACGGCTGCTAGAAAATTGAGACTATATTTTCAATGTCACCATATATGCGTAGTAACAACTTATCCGTTAAAAATGTAACGCATAAACATGAATTTTATGGTAGGTTAGCCAAATGGGCAGTAGAAATTAGTTGGTATGACATAGAATATAAGACAAGAACAGCTATAAAGTCTCAGATTTTAGCAGACTTCATAGCAGATTTTACACCGGGGATGATTCCTGAGGTGGAAATAGAGCTTATATTAACTACGAAAGCAACATCGGGGGTCTAGACCTTGTACATAGATGGAGCTTCAAACGTGAAAGAATCTTGATTCGGGGTTATGCTTAAGACACCTACGGGCGATGTTAGTAGGTAGTCTATAATAACTGTGAAATTTACTAACAATGAAGCCGAATACGAGGCTATGATTGGAGGCTTAGAATTGGCAAGGAGTCTGGGAGCAGAGGTCATTGAAGCAAAATATGACTCGCTTCTGGTTGTTAATCAAGTGAACGATGTGTTTGAAGTGAAAGAAGAAACAATATAGAGATACTTAGAAAAAAAATTAAGTGATATTGCACTGATTCAAAGAATGGACCATGGAACATGTTTCACTAGAGCAAAACAATGAGGTAGATGCTTTGGCGAATTTGGGTCATCTATGGAAGCATAAGAGTCTAATTCCGGAACAATTGTGCATCTACTAAACTCCGCGATTGATGGTGGTCATGCCGAAGTAAATACAACAAGCTTGGCTTAGGATTGGTGCATTAAATACATAGATTACCTTTGGGATGGAAAATTGCCTATGGATCAGAAGGAGTCAAGGGCAATTCATACTAAAACAACTAGATTTTGTCTGGTTGATGGTCAGTTGTACCGAAAGTCCTTTTATGGTCCTTTAGCGAAGTGCTTAGGACCCGGAGAAACTGATTACGTGATGTGCAAAGTTTACGAGGGGACTTGTGGCAATCATTCGGGAGCAAAACTATTGGTCCAAAAATTGATTAGGATCAGGTACTATTGGTCTCAAATGGAAGAAGACACAAAAAACTTCATCCAAAAATGTGGTGAATGCCAAAGACATGCACTAATAATTCATCAACTGGCAGAACTAATGTATCTAATTTTATCACCATGGCTATTCATAAAATGGGGTATGAGTATTGTGGGACCACTCACATAGGCACCCGAAAATGTATGTTTTATTTTATTTATGACTGACTACTTTTCTATGTGGGTTGATGTGAAGGCCTACAAGAAGGTTAAAGAAAAACAAGTCATTTGATTTCATTTGAGATCATATCATTTGCCGGTTCGGCATATCAATGGAGATCACTTGCGATAATGGTCGTCAGTTCGTTGGGAAGAAGGTGAATGGTTTTCTTGAAGGATTAGATATCAAGAAGATAGTGTCGATTCCGTATCATCCGAGTGCAAATGGGAAAGTGGAGTCAACAAACAAAACAATTATTCAAAACCTAAGGAAGAGACTAAATGAGTCAAAAGGCAAGTGGAGAGAGATTTTACTGGAGGTGTTGTGAGCATATAGAACAACGTCAAAGTCCAGAACCAGTGAAATACCATTTTCTTTGGTTTACGGTGCAGAAACGCTAATTCCGGTAGAAGTTGGTGAGCCGAGCTTAAGGTTTAGCCATGCAACTGTAGAATCAGATAACAAAGCTATGACTGTCAAGATTTACTTAATGGATGAACATTGTGAGTTAGCATTTCTACGGTTAGTGGCACAAAAGCAAATGATGGGAAGATACTATAGCTGAAGGTCTAATCTTAGGCACTTTCATGTAGGGGACTTGGTTCTACAAAAGGTAAGCCTCAACACCAAAAATCCCAACGAATGGAAATTGGGCCCGAATTGGGAAGGTCCCTATAAAGTTTCAGGAATAATCGGTAAAGGTCCGTACCAGCTGGAAGCCGAAGACGGTCAAAAATTGTCAAACAACTGGAACGTTGCACACTTAAAGCGATATCACTGTTAAGGTATGTGTTTGGTTAGTTATTTAAACTTTATTTGTTTCGATGTGTCTAACCATTGCAGGAACATAGTCAGAGTCATCACTTGAAGATCAAACAGAGTTAGAATTAGGTCTTAAAACACGTGTTGTACTCTTTTCCCCTTAGCATGGTTTTTATCCCGAAAAGAGTTTTTCTGGCAAAGTTTTTAATGAGGCAACAATGTAAAGCGTGTTACTAAATAGTTAAAGTTCGGATAAAGACATTGGGGGCTGTCCAGTAGTGCGAAGCAAATAGTAATTGAATTTTCTAACTTTGTTATACCCTCGGAAAAGAAGGTTAAGAAATTCGAAGCCGCGAAGAAATAGAAATTCAAAGTTTTCTTAAAATTGTAGGGTTGTGAACATTTGTAAGGGTTAAAAGATCAAATGAATCTTGCCAGAATAGTGTTAATGTTATGACAAATCATGTAAAGGCAACAAGATCGCATGAATCTTGCCCAATTGTTTGATCGAAGCAAAATTTGAATGAAATTACACATTGTCCGAAATTTTCCTCGAAAGTTTATCAAAATTTGCCTCGAACATTTATCTACATATGCTTGCTTTCAGACAATTGATAAAGTCATCAGGCTTACGAGCTAACAAATTTGTTAAAGTCCTTAACTGGGGACTATCGTCATAATAGTATCCGGAGCAAAGTTAAGTAATGTTCCAAAAGCATGCTTTTAAGACACCGGATCAAATGAATCTAGTCTATTCTTAAAGACACTTGAGTCGTCTAAAAATTTGGGAATAAACAAAGCTCCAATATTCATGCCCAAAATGAATAAGAAACGTCTTATTCATAAGCATAAAATAAGATCCTTATATTTAGTCATCAAATGACCCAAAATCGGAACGAATTGCCCGGTATGAAGAAAACTAAAAACTAAACTAAAAGTTTGCATTCAAAGATTGATTAAGTTATTAACTTTCATCCGAAGTTGACACAAACTAAGTGATGGATTTTTTAAATAAAACTCTGAAATCGTAGGTAACTATCCCAAATCGGGTTAAGGTTTATTTAGCTAAGTTATTCAAAAAAAGAAAGCAACAATAAATGCTAAAAGATATAGAAAATTATAATTAAGACAAAAGAAAGATTGAAACATCTTCCTTTATAAAGAAGGCCGGAAATTGGCTAGAACAAAACATGCTGAAAGAAAAAATATATACAAAGGCTCGAAGGCCTATAGGTCAGCTAGATTCGGACTCGGACTCTTCAGGCTCTTCCTCGGTGTTATTACTATTTAATAAGCGGAAGGCTTCGTCCTCTACGACCTTAGCCTCAGTAATCCTGGTATCCAAGTCCTCGATCCCATCTCGAGCCTGCTCTAAGGTAAATCTCTGGACATTTTATTTTATGTGCTCGGTCTTTAGCTCTGTCCGGGAAACCTCGACCTCCGCATCGGCCAGAGCTTGGTCTCGTTTAGCCAAGACTTGAGCAAGTTGGGTCGAAGTTTCAACATTCCTTTGGGTAGAGGCCTCAAGCTCGTTTTTAGTTCTTCAATCATTCTAGCTTGTTGGTTGGCATGATCCTGAGCCACCTCCAAAGCAGCCTGTTTGGAAATTCGCTTCACGTTAACCTCGACAAGCTCGATATTGAGGCGATCGACCTTGGCATTGAGAAAACCTTTTCGATCATTGAGTTCTAGGGTTAAGGCTTGGACATTGTCATAGAGTTCTTCATTTTCCTCATCCAAGACCTTCTTCTCTTCGATGACAAGTTCGAGGTCATTCACAGCTCAGAGGTAGTCATCTTTGACTCGGTCCAGTTCTGCCTTAATAGCAAGTAGATCTTCAGTTTGTTGCAGCTGAGATTATTTCTGTTGAAGAAAGACCTTTGAGGTGCTGAATCTCTTTGTCTTGGGCGTCTAGCTGCCCTTTGAGGTGTTCATTTTCATCCATACATCGGATGAAGCCCTCACTGACTATAACGAATGCCTGCAAGGATGTGGGCCTAATCGAGGTTAGAACGTAAAAGAAGGAAGTTAAGTACATAACTTGAAGTAAGAAATGGTGATACGTACATGTTTTGATGCATGCATGCCCTCATTAAAAAGGCATTGTCATGAGACATTAAGGTTGGCAATGGATCGGACCTATTATTTCTTCAAATCTTTGGTAAAACGAAAAAAAAGTACATCAAATAAATATCATCATACTATTTTTACAAGTCGTGTCTATGCTCCAAACATGTAACCAAAAAATGAAAACGAGCCAAAAGCCAATAATAGTCCGAAGTAACTAAAGTTTAAAGGATGAATTACATGCCACTTCTAATAATACTAATAATTGAGTTTCTAATTAGCGACAATCTTAATAGACTAAAACACTAAAATCCATCAGGTCTTCCGTGTTCATATTACATCCTCTAAGATCCATTCATTTTCAAAATCACATATCCATGTCCTCTCCATCATGACATTAATGAAATAAAAACATATAAAAAAACAAAACATTATTAAAGCAATAATTATCGTAGGAAATAAATGTGATTAGCTTACCGAGTTAACATCAATGACTTCACTTGTAGAGCTTCCATCACCTCCCACATCGGCATCATCCAAAATAGTTGCACATGTCTATGCATTATCAAAAGAAGATTCTAAAAAAATTCACCAGAACTCACAAATTATCATCATATCAATTTTAAAAAAATTGGTTCAAGTGAATGTAAATCAAAAATATATATTGCATGAATACTCTCTAAGGATCCAATTTTGCATGCACATAAGTGCTTCCACTGTATCGACATGAAGGCTCGAACGATGAGGACTAACCACCCTACCGCCCATACTAAAAGCACTATCAAAAGCTACTGTTGATGCAGGTATTGCTAATATATCTTTAGCAATTTTTCTCAAAGTTGGATACTTCAAGTCAGTCTTCAAAAAATTAAGGACATCAAACTCACTACTCTCCGGTAAGTCTTCGATAGCGGCACAATTTTTCTGATTTAAGTCTCCTGGGCTGACGTAGAGGTACGATCCCATTTCTTCTTCTCCCTCTCCTTGTTAAGGTTGAGTAGTTAGACGAGAAGGCATTGGAATTATGATATCAGGAGACAACGGAGAAGGGGAGAATGAGACAGACTTGGAGTCAACACTACTATCTCCCGTGTACATCGCTGTCATACATTAACATTAAAAAACAATTAGAAAGCATATTCATTATGACTGATTATAAAATTATAATTGGCCAAATGGATAAAATCCAAAATGCAGTGCCAAAATATTTACATCTACACAAACGAACTCATATTCATCAACTAAGTATCACAATGATACTAAATTAATCAACCAAGTGTCTAACAGTTAAGCCTAATTCTCAAAGATACCAAATTTGTCCAATTTAGGTGATACCATGTTCAATCACCTCAAATCATCCTAACAATGGAATCACTATGTTCATTTGGGTCATAAGTTCACCACTAAAGAGCATTGATCACTATCCATTATCTTCTCAATTTAAAAAAAAAAACTATTCATGTTATAAGTTAGGGTTTGATAATCCGACCTTTCAATTAATACAACTGGAAACAAATGATAAAATCTTCTCAAATACTCATAAATTACTAGTTCGAGTAGTTGGAATTACCTCAAAATATGTGAATCTTGAAAATCCCTCTTTTGGAGTTTTGGTGTTCTAGAAGGGATTTCTTGAAATCTAACAATTTTCCAAGTTGAATGATCTTAATATATGTGTTAGCTATCAACACAAAGTATATGACAAACTTACCTTAGGTGGCAGGGAGGGAGGTCTTGGCCGAGAGCCACCTGAAGAACCAAGAAACTGAAGAAAGTCTCTATGTGTTGCTCTATTATGTCTATTTCTATTTTGATTTGGATAAATAAATAATGTGATATTTATGAGCCCAAACTTGGTAATTGCAAAGGAAATGGACCTGAATACTTGAGTCCATTTAGTCACCACTAAAAGTCCATATGCACATTAAAAAAAAATTATAAATGGGTGGATGGATGTGGTGGGTTGGATGTATGTCCATCCGAATTCGCCCCGATCCGTCACCCGATTAAAATTCATATTTTATCGGATTTTCGTCCATATAATCGGGTCGGGTGGATGGAATATTCATCGGGTCATGGTGAAATTGCGCCCTATGAGATGTTCTTCATATCCCCCCTACCAGACTCCGATATTAGGGGCCTCAAATAACTGGCAGGCCTAACTGGACGAGACAAGAAATTAGTATCTTCGGGGAAGGAAAGAGTGGCAGTTCTCACTATCCTCGGATCCGCACTCGGGGTTGGAAAGACAGTCACGAGTTTGGACCAGGAGCTGGACTGATTCTTTGGAGTTCGGATGGATTTGGTAAATTTTTGGGGGATAACTAAATGAGCAAATCCGGAGGTGTTCAACTGCGACGCCGGATTTGCAGGAAGTTCTAACTTCATCAAAGAAATGGTCAAAATCTTCTTGGCCAAAAGTTTGGGCCGGTTGTGTTGGTGGAGGAGGAGCTGAAGTTTTTTGTTTCTTAGCCAACGACTCCTCATCTGTGGCTTCATCGTCATCCTCAATGATGACGGGAGCTGGTTCGGTGACTAGTGGCGTGTTGATTTGATATGCTAAACTCCTTTAAATTAGCTAGGATGCTGCCAATATTTTCTTACTTTAGTAATTACTTGTCAATAAGGAATTCTTCTGTGCTTGAGGCAACAAAATAAAAGTATAAGTCTTATCCTCTATCGGTATAAAAAATATTTACATCATTAAATTGTTGTAACGGGTCAATACACAAATAATTCAAAGTTATTTATACTATCAATATATATATAATAAAATCGGCTGCAAATTCTTGTCCACAAAGGAATATTTCAATTTTAATTTATAAGATGTGATATACTGAATATATATGTCCTCGTCAAATCAAGTTCTATTCTTCCCTTGAAATTTACTATTGTCTGATTCGAATAATTTTGTTTCATAATTGTGTTCTCATCATTTCTTGTGTGTGACATAAAAAAGAGATTAAAAAGAAACAAGACAATCATAAGTGAAAGTTGACAACTCAATATTAGAATACAGTTCCTTCATTATTATTTTTACTTATTTTTTTGTGTGTGAAGTGACTAAATTATCGACTATTCAATATCGAGTAATGGTTCTAATTTCTGGAGCCTCTATTCGAAATTATATGTTTCATTTGATTTACTTGGGTTTATCAGTACTAATTTCCTTGGTGAAAATATAGGACATTTTGTAAAAAAAAAAAAAAATAGTAGATATGTTAGAAATTATGTATATACAACATAATTAAGGAAGTTTTGTAAGCCACTGTTGTAATTTGACCCTCGAAATGTGGAAAAAATATTTAATTGATGGAGAGTACTTTTTTCCTTTCATCAAAACTATAGTGTCTTATTTATGCATTAATAAAGTAAAAGAGTCACCAATTTTATATATAAGCTAGGTAGAAAATTATACATTCTAAAAAACTTCAAGTACTATTGTGTTTGAGAACTAGTTATAAGGTGACCTATACCTATTTTTATTCATTATGTTATAAAAAAAGAACTAACTATATTCAGAATGTGGTGTGTTACAACCCTCAACCGACCTGATAATCTCAATCTAATTGTCCCTACTAAGAACAAATTCATAATTTCTTATATAATGAATATGAAATTACAATATATTATTCCTTTGCGTAGTTGGCCATTGCTAGAAACTTCTAGCGCTAAGGTGATTAATGTGGTAAAGTAAGCAACTCCTCTTTCAGAAGAAGAGTACTTGCTCGAGCTATCTTTAAGTAAAGATGTCTAGGTTAGCTATAGATAAAGTTCTACCAGAGCCGGAGACACAGGTCGCTACTCCTTCAAACATCGAGAATTCACATGAAAGAATAAGACATAAAATAAAGACCTAAAGTTATTCAGTGAATGAGACTGAGAATCGAAAGATGTGTCTATCAAAGAGCGGGAGAGACTAACTATACGGTTGTCAACCAGCTCTGTGAAGGTTGCAAAGCCTATAAAATGCTCCTGAACGGGTGATTAATAATTTAATATATTCATATATGTTTTGCAGAGTCTAGGATGATGTCTTCACATCCTATATTAATATTACCAATTCCTTTACATCAGGTACGATGTGAATTTTAGTCCACCTTTATCAATTTGCAACGTCTCTTTTACTATCATAACTTCAACAGCAATTGGTCTCCCATCTGATTGAATTAAAGAACCAAAGACATGAAGCAACAAACCACGAACATCAAATATACATTACCACATCAACAATTACATTTTTT
Organism: Anisodus acutangulus; assembly: GCA_029783415.1. Lineage (NCBI taxonomy): Eukaryota > Viridiplantae > Streptophyta > Magnoliopsida > Solanales > Solanaceae > Anisodus > Anisodus acutangulus. Next base: position 30,592,450 of record CM056505.1, on the reverse strand, counting down.
TCCTTCACCTATTGAATAAAATCTCATTGAGAAGGCAAATGTTGTTACAACTTGCTCATCACTCTGCTCGTTGCATATAAATAACAAGCTACGCATTTTATTTTATTTTGCTTTTTGGTATGAATTGGATCAAAATTATGCATCTTTCATGTCTGTCTTACAAATTACGCACCCTAGTTTATTATATAAGTTGATTTAATAATGATATGTGTCATTTTGCTTCTACTAATCTCTCCTTTTTACAGACATAAATTATCAAGGTAACAAAATAAGTAAATTAATTATAAAATATTGATGTCCTTTTCCCCCCCTTTTTTCCTTCGATACATGTGTTGTGGGTTTAAACGAAACTCGTCTTTATCATTATGTGTTGTGGCACTTATGACACTCGACTCATGATTATTTTTTTGTTTACGAAAAAAAAATGTACCTATAACTGATTGATAAACTGCAAAATTTTACCCTTTAAATGTTAGGGATGACTCGTGATTTTTGTAAGTGAAATAAAATTAAACTTTTGACAAGAATCTTTCACATATCTATGGGCCATGTTGTTCATCTACACTTATCCTAATGAGCCGTTAAATCATTGTGTCGCGTTAATTGCTAGAACTACTAACTTCAATTTTCAATCTTTGTAATTGAAAAATAGATACTTTTAAATTTCGCAAATAAAATTTCAAAATATTATCATGGAATTTACCTATGAGACTTGAAACTCTAATAGTGGCTATTTTTCAATGAAAGTATACCGTGATATACACGGCATATACAATGCCTTGTGTATACCGTGTATATCACGGAAATACAAGCCAATTTGGATACCATGATATACATAGCCGAGTATATCACGGTTTGGAGCTATATTTGGTAATATGTTGTTGTATTTAATTAGCATTGTACACTTACCATAATTGTAGAATTCTTGTACAAATAGAATAGGGTTTTGGGAGTAGAGTAGGAATATGATTTTTCATATTATGGAAATTGTAAATTGTATATATACTCATTCATTAATAAAAATAATCAACGGATTATTTCTTTCATGGTATCAGAAGTCTAGGTGCTTCTACCGAATTTCCTCTCTTTCGCTGCCTCGGTTTTCGTGTCCATTCTTGGAATCCGTGCAACATTACCTCCTCTTTTCCCAAATTTTCTTCCAAATCCCTCATTCACCTATTATTCTTTCGTTATGTCTACGTCAAAGAACTAGTTTCATCCTGCCCTTACTGTTTCCAACATCAAGAACCACATCCCTATTGTTCTTGAGATGGAGAACGTCCAATATGTGATGTGGGCAGAATTGTTCAAAATTCACGCAATCTCACATCAAGTCCTCCATCACATAATTCCTCCTGCTGTCCCTACACTGCGTAGGATCCTCAGTTATGGATCACTCTTGATGCTACCGTCCTTCAGTGGATTTACTCCACTATTTCTACCGATCTTTTATAGACGATCATTGAACCAGACACTACGGCTATGACTACTTGGAATAGATTGCGTGATATATTTCAGGATAACCAACATTCCCGAGTTGTCACCCTTGAGCAAGAATTTTCACAAATCAGCATGGAATATTTCCCAAATATTTCAGCTTATTGTAAACGGCTCAAGGAATTGGCAGACCAACTCCGTAACGTTGGAGCGCCTGTTACCAATAATCATTTTGTTCTACAAATGGTTGCAGGTCTATCTGAGACCTATAATGGCGTTGGGACTCTTCTCCGTCAAAATAATCCGCTTCCACCTTTTTATCAAGCTCGTTTGATGCTCACGTTAGAAGAAGCCAGCTTTGCAAAAAAGGCGGCTACTGGCGCAAGTTCCGTGGAAATGATGACTTCATCCGATAACTCTCACGATTTGTTGACAATTCGGGCTAAAACTGCAACAACGGTGGCGGCAAGAAAGGTAAAAAATGTAAATATAATGGCAAAAATCGCGGCGGCAGACACAACGGCGGGCGGAACAGTGGCAACGCCGACAGTGGGCCTGGACCCCTTGGCAGTGGGCCTGGACCAGCGGCCAGTGGCTAAGTCCCGCCTAGTGCCCTCCCGATTATTTCCAGGGTAATTGGGCTCCGGCCCAGCCCAATCACGGGCCCAGTTTCTCGGGTCCTTACGGCACCAACCATCATCGTTTCGGGCTGGGTCAGCAGACCGGTCTGCTTGGGCCTCGGCCCCCGCAGGCCTTCACTGCTGCGGGCCCGAATCTTATCCCGACACCTAACGATATTGAGATTGTCATGCATACACTTGGATTAAATTCTCCAGACTCGAATTGGAACATGGACACCGGCACCACTTCTCACATGACGTCCGACCAAGGTACTCTCTAGTCTTATTTCAATTTGATAAAAAATTGTAGCATTATTGTTGGTAATGACAACTCAATTCCTATTCGTGGTTACGATCATATAAATTTGTCTCCCCCACATCCACCTATTGTCTTGAAAAATACCCTTCATTCCCCTAACTTAATTAAAAATTTGGTATCTGTCCGAAAATTCACCACTGATAATTAGGTTTCTGTTAATTTTGATCCATTTGGGTTTTCTGTGAAAGATTTCAAAATGAGGATACCTCTCATGAGATGCAATAGTAGAGGAGATCTTTATCCACTCACGACCGCCACCAGTCTCTTGAGGAAAACATGTTAGATTATCATTTGTAGCAGCCTTTTGACATTATTCATAGCGATTTATGGACATTTCCCGTTCTAAATTCTTTGGTCCATTCTTAAAATTTAGAGCATTCATCCGTACCCAATTCGAATGGAAAATAAAAAATATTCAATATGATAATGGGTTGTTTCGGAAATTTTGTGATGCTAATGGCATAGTTTTTCATTTCTCATGTCCTCATACGTACTCACAAAATGGGAAAGCCGAATGGAAAATTCATAGCATTAATAATATTGTTTGAACTTTATTGGCCCATGCTTCCGTACCTCCTTCTTTTTGGCATCATGCTATACAAATGACTACTTACCTCCTTAACATACTTCCTACCAAAGGGTTGGCATATGCATCTCCCCTTAAAATTTTCTATAATAAGAATCCTTCGTATTCACATCTTACGATCTTTGGGTGTTTATGCTATCCACTATTTCCGTCAACTACAATTAACAAACTTCAAGCCCGTTCTACCGCTTGTGTGTTTTTGGGTTATCCATCTAATCATCGTGGTTACAAATATTTTGATTTATCGTCTAATAAAATCATAATTAGTCGTCATATTATTTTTGATGAAACCCAATTTCCATTTGCTAAAGTGGTAGTCCCGTGCCTAGTTCGTATAATTTTTTAGATGACGAGATCTCCTCATATATTATCCACCATTTATCGGACTTATCCTGTGACCAAAATATGCCAGCAGGCCCACTTCCTGCTGGCCCACAAATTCTCGATGTTCCATCGCCTCTGCCTAGTGGGCCAGAACCACGGCCCAGTACCGATCTCGGTACTGTTCCAGTGGTTGTCACGACCCGACCCGACGGGCCGCGACTAACCGCCCTAATGACGTCATTATACTAATATGTCACATATAATCCAACTAACAGTTAATGAGTCTGAAATCCGGCAGCATAACGCCGCAATAGCAACATATATCAGGGTAGGCAAGCCGACAAGGCTGCCTTTACCCCCCCCCCCCCCCCCGAATATACCTGTCTCGTGAGGAGTCACAACTAGCCAACACAATATAACAGACAAGCCGACAAGGCTGCCAACAGATAATATAACAGGCAAGCCGACAAGGCTGCCAACCGATACTAATGTATATACATGGAAACACCCCAAATCAGAATACAATAGCATGACTGACCAAAACAGAGTCATAACCCTTACATAAGTACAACCCACCACCGTCTACATGCACTTATAAGAAGAATAACGACATATGACGGACAGGGCCCCGTCGTGCCCTAAATACGAACATAAGTCTAAAAGAGATTCGGTACCAAAATGACAAAGCCCTGGATCAAAGGAGCTTTCCAACTCTTGAGTAGGAACCTAGGCCTGAGGTTCACTAAATCGAAAACATGTACTGCGGGCATGAAACGCAGCCCCGAGGAAAGGGGGTCAGATTTAAATAATGTACTGAGTATGTAAAACATGAAGCTGTAAAAGAGATCATAATTAGCCAACAGAAACAGAAGATCAGTATAAAAATAAGGATCCAAATCCAACTGTGCCATATACCATAAAAGTCAGCTGTGCCTTATAAAAATGAGAGTCAAGGCAAGAAAACATGAATGTCTGTCCATATACATATATATACCTGTGACGTAACCCGGCCCACTAATGCGGGACTCGGTGGAATCATATCATAACCTGGCCCATGCTGGGACTCGGTAAAGTCATATCTCATCTATGGATCCATCCTACGTAACCTGGCCCTCTAGTGAGGGTCTCGATGAACAATGCAAGGCTGTGCACGAGTCGTAACCCGGCCCGGGACTCGGTGAGGTGAAGTAGTAACACTTAGCACGAGTAGATATCATGAGTAACCATATGTAAGTAAAAATTATCATTTGACTCTCAATCAAATCATTGTAATAAAGTCATAATAACTCTTTGCTGAAAAATCATAGGCACTTCTCATAACAATCCTCTTTAGGAATTAAACTGTATAAGAATTAAGTACGTCCGCCGTACTTTCATTAAATCATGCCAAAAAGAAAGAAGTAAGAGTTTCACATACCTCTTAGACGAACTAATCAACTCAATATTAGAGTATGCCTCGTTTTAGAACTTCAACCTTGTCGTCGAATTTATCTAAGTTCTGTGGGTCCTTGTAAGCTCTATGAATGATTATCTACATCATACGGACAAATTTCATCACAATCGAATCAACACATTAAAAATAGATTCTTAGGGACATTCTAACGAACACCTTGAACGCGTAGAACCTATATTCCTTCTATATCGCAATCTATGTAAGTAGTGAAACATCCAACACTCTTAATCCAACTTCTTATACTACTAAAATCCCCAAAACAGTACCACAATTTCACATGCAATTCCAGTAACTCCCAATTACAGCAGTCCTAACGATACCCAAACCCAAATTCGCATTTTCGACAATCATCTTTAGAACTAATAGCAAGAATGACTTCAGAAAATTGTACAAACTATTAAGAACAATGAAGGTTACCTCCTTAAACACATCGAAAAGAATCACAGGGAAACCCTTTTGCTCGACACAGCCCCCGACAACAGAAACAGACCCCAACATCGATTCGCGCCAGAATCCGATTGTATTCAAGGTTCCCTGTTTAGCTTCTGAGTTTCTAGGCTCGTTCTTGGCTTCGATTCTACTGGAATCAAAGCCCAGAACACCTTGAATTCTCCCTCGTTTTGGTTATATGGAAGCTCCCGAAAATCCCCATTTTTTTGGTCGAAATTTCAGAAAACCATCAACTGAGCTTACTCTATCCGCTAGAAATGTGACCATTAATTCCTCACAGATTCTTGATGAAGAAGAAGGTTGAAGAGATGGAGTGAAGAAATGGAGAAAAAAATGGAGAAGGAGGGCTTATGGTTGCCGTCGGTCAATCGGTTTGGGGGCTTGGTCACCCCAAATCATTTTAAACACATACACGATAAAATCCCACTATATATTGTCCCCCTCCTTAATTAATTATAATTCCATAATTAATTAATTATACACACAGTTAAATTTCCGATCTCCAATTATTTAAATCCCGACGATTACTAAAATCCTCATATGTCAATATCATAATTCCTGTAATAAAATATCAGTCTATACTCTCTTCGGGGATACACAATTTATTATTAAACTCCGTCGTCACACTTACTAAATCCCAAAATTATTTCGGGATCACGCCCTTTTATATACTAATCCTCTTATTAATATACACAATTACAACGAAAAATTTCCCGGGTCCGGGTCTACTCACCTACGTTATGAGTTCAACCGCTACCCGAAAATACGGGGCGTTACCGTCCAGTCCATTGGTTCCACCCCTGTTTCAGTTGTTAGGCCAGCAGGCCCACTACTTGCTGGTCGGTCCTTCACCAGCCCACCCAATGCCCAAAAGCCACCCAATTCTACCTCAAGTCATAGGCCCGTTACTCATAGTCAAAGGGGCATTTTAAAACCAAAACAACATTTTAGTCTCAATTCTAATGTCTCTAAATCCCCACTACCACGTAATCTTGTGTCTGCACTACATGACCCGAATTGGAAATTGGCTATGCCTGATAAATATAATGCTCTTATTGAAATTAAGACGTGGGAGTTAGTGCCCCGTCCCTCTGGTATTAATATTATTCGATCTATGTGGATTTTTACTCAGAAAGAAAATTCTGACGGTTCCTTTGAGAGGCATAAGACTCGTCTTGTAGGTGATGGTAACAGTCAACAGGTTGGCGTGGATTGTGGTGAGACGTTTAGTCCGGTGGTCAAACCGGCTACCATTCGCATTGTTCTTAGTTTGGCTCTCTCCAAAGCATGGCTTATTCATCAGTTGGATGTAAATAATGCTTTCTTACACGGTGATCTTAATGAGACAGTCTTTATGCATCAGCCCTTGGGTTTTCGAGATCCCAATCGTCCTCATCATGTCTTTTTGTTGAGGAAGTCCTTGTATAGGCTTAAGCAGGCCCCACGGGCTTGGTATAAGCAGTTTGCATATTATGTATCTACTATTGGGTTTTCTCACAACCCGTCTGATCATTCTCTTTTTATATATCATTGTTGTACTTCTCTGGCATACATTTTATTGTACGTAGATGATATTATATTGACTGCTTCATCTGATAATATGCGCAAGTCTATCATGACACTTCTCAGTTTTGAATTTGCCATGAAAGACTTGGGACCCTTGAGTTATTTCTTGGGCATTGCTGTCACACGTCATTCAGGTGGTCTATTTTTATCTCAAAGAAAATATGCTGCAGAGATTATTGAGAGAAATGGTATGTCATCTTGTAAGTCTACTTCTACTCCGGTGGATACTAAACCGAAGTTAAGTACTGCGGCAGACTCACCTTACGAGGATCCCACACACTATAACAGTCTTGCAGGAGCCCTTCAATATCTTACTTTCACAAGACCTGCCATTACTTATGTCGTTCAGCAGGTGTGTTTGTTTATACATGATCCTCGAATTGAGTACATGAATGCGCTCAAACGCATTATACGATACATTCATGGAACACTTGACTATGACTTGCATCTACACCCATCGTCGGTCTCTACTCTTGTCTCATATATAGATGTTGATTGGGGGGGTTGTCCGGATACCATACGCTCTACATCTGGTTAATGTATGTTTCTTGGTGATAACTTGATCTCATGGTCTGCAAAGCGACAGTCTACATTGTCACGCTCCAGTGCAGAGGCCGAGTATCGAGGGGTAGCCAATGTGGTCTCTAAATCATGTTGGTTATGTAATCTTCTCTTAGAACTTCACTGTCTCATTCAGAAAGCTACCTTGGTATATTGCGATAATATTAATGCAGTCTATCTTTCTGGTAATCCAGTTCAACATCAGCGTACTAAACATATCGAGATGGATATCCACTTTGTTCGAGAAAAGGTAGCTTGTGGACAAGTATGCGTCTTACATGTCCCTTCTAGGTATCAAATTGCAGACATCTTTACTAAAGGTCTTCCCTCGGTTCTATTTGAAGATTTTAGGTACAGTCTCAGTGTACGACGACCGCCCGCTATGAATGCGGGGGTGTGAAAGTATACCTTGATATACACGGCATATACAATGCCTTGTGTATACCGTGTATATCACGGAAACACAAGCCAATTTGGAGACTGTGATATACATGGTATACATAGCCGAGTATATCACGGTTTGGAGCTATATTTGGTAATATGTTTTTGTATTTAATTAGCATTGTACACTTAACATAATTGTATAATTCTTGTACAAATAGAATATGGTTTTGGGAGTAGAGTAGAAATAGGATTTTTCATATTATGAAAATTGTAAATTGTATATATACTCATTCATTAATGAAAATAATAAAGAGATCATTTATTTCATTCACGAACAAGGACAAAAAGTGGCTAGTGCACGTTATTTCATCTAAATAAATAGGCATTACTTTTTCATTCACTTGAATCACAACTACAAGAAATTAGATTTGAGATGGCTTACCGTGTAAAAATCTCTTAACTGAATTATAAGGGGAGAGTCACATATCTAGCAACTCGCCAAAAATATATTATAGCTACTAGCTAAATATATATAAAAATATATATTTATTAATTATGTAAAAAAGATATACATTTATCGCTATTATTTTTGTGATCGGCTATACAACTAAAAATCCTAATTATAAATTTCATGGATCTCCAACTTATTGGACCGTCAAAGTTAAATTAGACATAATTTGTCTTTTGAATTTGCACCAATTTCATTACATTTAAGAATGGGCCTTCGAGACTGATAAGAGCTGCATCACTGTTATAATCGATAAGATATTTTTAACGTCAACGTTGTAGTGATATTTACAAGTTAATTGGAGAGAGGTATTTTTAAACTTTTATGCTAGCAAATTAGAAGTATGATTGCATAATTTCGCTAACGCAAAAGCAATTTAAGAAATTACATTTTGTTGAGGATTATTGTTTAATAAACATAATCCATTTGTTCTTCATTATGATCTCGGGTTCGAGTTCGAGTTCCTAGGAATGGAAAAAGTTCTTGCAGGATCACATTTCCATTTAATGAATCTTACATGACAAATTTCAGTTCTCAATCAAATTTTGAAAAATAAAAATAACAGTGGTGTTTGATTAGCTAACGTGGATCTCGAAGAATTTAGCAAATGGCCGAGTAATGTTAATCAGGCAACAACAAATATAAGCGTAACCTTAAACACTGAAAAATATACCAAATTTAACATGAAAATAGAGGCCAAGACTTTGGCAGCTCAACTTTTATTTTTTGGAAAAGACAGTTGAATGTTCATTTAATAAATCTACACTTCTAAGTTCTAATATTGTGTCCAGATCATTGAATGACTTCTTTGATCATTCATAACTACTACTGTACAAAGCAAATCGATAAATCACATCAAATCGGCAAACCGAAAAAAAATTCGACTAGTGGTTTGGTTTGGGGTTGGAAAAAAACCCCGACCATAATAGGTTTGATTTGATAGTAACTATAAAAAAAAGTCAAACCGAAACTAAACCGACCCGATTATATGCATATTATTTTTAAATTATTTTATATATAAAAATATTTATTAGAATGTAATTTATAAATATTTTCTTAAAAGTTTTTCATAATTTCTGTATTTTTACATTCATGTTTGGACTTCATTTTTGAAATGGTTTGAAGCCCATCTAAGTAATTCACAAAAGCCGAACTCTCAAAATCAGAAACTATATTTGCTATCAGCTCTTTGCTTTTCCTCTCAAAATCAGAAACCTACAAGACTTCAACTTTCAAAATCAGAAACTCTCATTTTACATTGTAAACCTTTTGCTTTTCTTAATTAGCTATAAGGTTTTGCAGATCTATTATTTATAACATTTCACTTGAAATAGTTTTCAAATAGTAACTTTTTAAATTTTTTATTAGTATGTGTTTGAATAATATTTAGCCAAAGTTGAAAAAAATATGTGAAAGTAAGTCATTTGACTTTTCATTTTGTAGATGAGAAAATAGAACCAGATGTGCAGATTGCTTGCAACACTGAGTGTGTAGTTGCATTTGTCTTGTGTTTACTTGAAAGTTCAGACAACTTCAATTGTAATCTAAATGATTTAGAGTATACTCAAACAAAGGTAATTTTTTTGTTTTTGCGACATTCTATTTTGTCTACGACTGTAGTTGTTTTAATTTATGGAAGAAACTATATTAGTTTTTGTTTATGCCTTACTTATCAATAGGGGTGGCCAGTGGGCCGGGTTTGGGGAAAGGGTCGGGACCGGTCCTCCTGCGGGACAGGCCGATGTCCCGTCTCGTTCCTCGTTACGTCGGAAAAGGGGACCGGTGTTGGCGGGATCGGGTCGGGTCCGTGATTCTTTTTTTTAACACTTAGATTTTAAAAAACTGTGAATATAATAAACACTTAAATAATTGAACAAGATAGTGTAATAAAAATACAAAATGTTATTTTTGTGCCTCTTATATTATTTAATAGAAATAAGATTTTTTTGTAATACAATTTTAAAATTGTAATTTTGTGTTGTTCAAAAGTTACAAATCACATAGTAAAATTACAATTAAAAAAATTACATAGTTATAAACACATTTTCTAATTTCTTCACAATATTTTGTGGTTCTTCCGTTGGAATTGGAATTTGTTGGTCAAATTGCTCGACGTCGCTTCCACCTCCGTCGGGTAAGATTTCATTGTAGTTTTCGTCGCTTTCTTCGTTGATCTCTAGTTGACCGCACCTTCTACGCTCCGCTCGTATTCAATCTCTGAATAAAACTGCAATTTTCAAGTTGTGTCCCGCTAATAAGTGTTAGTGCTCTCCTATTTGAAATCTTCCAGCAGAAAAAACGCTTTCAGACGTTGTTGATGATGCTTGAATGTTCAACACATCTTGGGCCATCTTTGCTAGTATAAGAAATGTCTTCTCATTTTCCTCCAGTATTTAAGCAGGTCTTCACGTCCTTCTTCATTGAGAACTATTTGATACGGTACAACACCCTGCAAAACAAAAACATCAAACTCGCTAACTTGATTAGCAGTGGAACCCCCACTAAATATTTTATTTCTAAGGCTTTCAATACTAGCCGCAGAAACAACATGTCTTTTATATAGTTGTATTGAAGAAGACTATGGTATAGAAGCTGGTTGGTTACTAGCACTTTTTTGTTGGTAATGCATATATACTTTTTTGCATTTATCGTGTATGTTAGACAAAATTTATACTTTAGTTGGTTCCTTAGGTGGTTGTTCATTTGAGTTTTTTGCAGTTGGAGGTGGAAGTACTGCTATATAATCATAAATCGTTTCAATAAGTGTTTTACAACTGTCTATTTTAATAGTCAGATTTAATACAACACCAATAATATAAATAGTGGGATAGAATTTTATTTTTTTTAATTTGATAAATATTTTTTTAATAGGTACTTTATAAGATGATTTTTCCATATATTATACCAAGTAACAAAAATATTAGAGTTATATAAAATAACATAGTTGAAATAGTAGGATAATATATACCAGAAAATTCTTTAGTTGCTTGAAATTTTTTTTCTAAAAATACAATAAGTTCTGAAATTTTTCCTCAATCGTTATCTACAACCATATGAATTGGATTTCGATTATGGGAGTTAAAAAAATAAAGTTATAGGTCTTCTATAATCATAAGCAACAAGTAGTTGTTCGTATAAAGAATTCCACATAATTGTTACTTCTTCGTAAATTTTTCTATAAGGTAATCCACAATCGTGACAAATTTTTTTATATTTTTTTTTCTTTGTATTCTATTACTTTTAAAATTAAAGTTTATAGCAAATTATACTTTATTAAGAATGTCTTCAAAAAGTGATACATCATCTTTTACAACTAATTTATAAATATGACACGCACATTTTATATGAAAATAATTAGGAAAATATGAAGTTAATATATCTTTTAAAAGTCTCACAACATAATTATTAGAAGAAGCATTATCTAACGTAACAGTCATTATTTTGTCCGTTATACCATAATAATCGCGAACTCGATGAATATTTTGTGCAATAAAATTTCCAGTGTGCCTATAATCAATATATCTATATGCTAAAATACGTTTTTGCATAGACCAATTATGATCTATCCAATGACATGTTACAGTTAACTAATCATTATCGTTAGTACTATGGCCTATATCAGAAGAAATAGATATTTTGCCAGGAAAATGATATAATGCATTACGTAAATATTATTGATATTCATGTGCAAATTTAAAAACGTCTCTCCTAACAGTTGATCTAGGAAAATCGTTAAAAGCGGGATTATACATTTCTTTAATGTAATGAATAAAACCATGAGATGAAGGAAATGCAAAAGGCAAACCCTCCACCGCAATTAATTTTGCTATTACTTCTCTATCTCTGTGTTTATCGTATTTAGGACCTACAATTCCCCCGTCGTCGGGTTAATTTGACCATGTACTTGGTCCGGAATACTATGTGAACCTTGTCCCGACTCATTGGCGCACCCGACTTTGTAGCCTCGTATTCATCCCACCTAGCTTTGTGAAAGTCTTGTACATGTCTCAATAAATCTCTCATCCCACCCTGACCTTTTCCGATTTTAAATTTATAAATATTTTTACATCTAACTATTTGATTCTCTTTGTCCCTATCAAAAAAATCTCATGCAGCTTATTTTAATTTTTGTTGTGTTGGGCCTCGACTCATACTAGGGGGAATATGAGGCGTTTCAGTTTCTGTTTGAGGCTGAGACTCAGTCTGAGATTGAGGTTGTTGAGGTGCACTAGTGGGTATGTCATCTAGATTATCGTTTAAATTAAAGTTTTGTTCAATTACAGAATATATCTCATCATCTAATGGTATATCATTAAAAACCCAGTTTCATCTATATGAGTGTAATCAATCAAATCATCCTGACTAGGAGTAGGATGCCTAGAAGAAGTACACATGTCCTTGTTACCTTTACTAGAAGAAGCGCTCTTATCCTTACCCATAATTGTACGTCTAAATCCTTCCATTTTAATTATGCAAATAAATAATTAAAGATAATGAAATTAAGTGCGATAATTAAAATAAAGTAACAATAATAATTTAAAGAAGAAACAAATGTACCAAACGCCGACGTAACGTCGATGTGTAATCGAGGTTGAAAATTGAAATTTTGCTCGATGGATGCTCCTCAAGCTAGTTGCCAACTTCAGTCCCAATTTTTTAACTTTGATACAATTATACAAATGAGCAAATGAAATAAAATATTTAATAGGCAATGTAGACTTGTAGAGAGATTGTAGGAAGATTTGTGAGATAAAAATGAAAAGAAAATGAAGTATTTATAGTTGAAAAATTGAGTTAAAGTGTAAATATACTAACTTAGGGGTTAAAAATAAATATTAAGGGGGTATGGGGGTTTATGGGAGTGGGGGCCAAAAATGGCAGTTGGAACCGTTGCACAACGGCCAAAATCTAAATTTGGTCATTGCTGCAGCGGTTAGTTTTGCAAAGGGGGAGGGGAGGATCGGGATCGAGACGGGATCGGGGCAGGACGGGTCCGGGAGGGACTAGCCCAGATTCTGTCCCGATTTCGAATCCCAACACCGTTAAAAAAAATTTAGGGGGTCGGAGCCGGGTCGGGATCGGGCCGATCCCGGCCCAGTGGACAGCCTTACTTATCAAGTAACTGACGGCCTTACTTATCAAGTAACTGATAGTATATGTTCCATTACTTGCATTTCAATTCCAGTGGGAGATATGGCATTACGTGTGACATTTATTTACCTCATATTTACCTATCAAGTAGATGTCGTTGTAAGGTGCTTTCTATTAACAATAAAAAAAATCCGAAATGCCCAAAAAACCCGAGAAAAAATGATATTGAAAAACCCGACTTTTGTTGGTTTGATTTGGTTTATAAATTTTAAAACCCGACACAAATAGTTTAGTTTGATATTTAAAAAATCCGAACAAACCCGGTCCATGTACACCCTTAACTACTACAGTTAAACCTCAAACCCAAAATGGTCCACTTCGCATCACAGCTATATTTGTCTCTTAACAACATTCTTTCCTACTTTCTAACGATTATTCTTCAATGTTTCATTTTTTCCCAACTACTTTTTTTTGTTTTGATGTAAGATCTGCGTACACTCTACCCTTCCCATATCCACGTTATAAAATTTCACTGGGTATGTTTATGTTGTTGCTTTATATTTAAACTAAGGAAAAGGGATAAAAAAAAATACTCCTAAACTATACAATTACTTAATTCCAATCCTTCAAACTAGGGCGAAGTGGGGATTATTTGAGTGAACAAATCTCCAAGGGGCAGTCATGGATGAATCCTAAGTTAGGGAAGAAAATCATAAGAGTGAAAGACGAGGAGAATTATGTCCAAGTAAACAGCCAACTCAACAAAACATAGTGTTTAAACTTTAAACTGCTTTTTGTCCAAGCTAGAGCTCTAAGAAAAAGTTAATCTATATCAGAAGGCCTCAATACTCTATTTTCTTCGTGAAGACACAGTTGCATCCAACCCCTACGCGCATCATTTTTATTTGGTTTAATTATCACCAAGGCCATAGAGGAGCAATATTTAAGACACCGCTTTCACTTTAGCCTGAGAAAATGCAGAATGACTTCTCATAACCTTAAAAAAATGCAAGCTCCCACTATGTGCGGGGTTTGATGAAGGGCCAAACCATAAGGGTCTATAGTACACAACCTTATCTTGCAGAGAGTATTTCCACGACTTGAACATGTGACCTCCTAATCACATAACATCAACTTTACCATTTAATCCAAGCCCTTCACTTCTCAGAACCCTTACCAATTCCTTATTTCACGAGAAGTTGGTTATGCTCACCATAACAACAATACCAGATCATTCAACAAGTTCAAACACAAACTTGAAGCAACTAAAGATACTCAATACTAATGAAATCCTCATTATTAAGCTCACAGATCCATTAGCAATCATAAAAGGATCCAATCAATTTAATTTGCATCTATGAAGTATAAGGAATCCCAACATTGTGGGACTTCACTGGTATGTTGTTGCTATGAAGTAGAAGGAGTATAAGCACCGGGTACATTATTTTAATAAAGCCAAACTATTAAATGCAGCAGAAGGAAATATAAATCACATGCAATAATTAGCAAACAAACCATCAAAAACAAACTCCTCCATAGAAATCATTAATCCCATACCTCTTAAAGTAATGCTCCAGCTTAAAACAAAATTTAAAATGTAGGAAGGGAAAAGCCAGGCAAGAAGCCCGAGATTTTCCTCCCACTCAATCTCTTTCATGTCTTGGACAATCGAAGTAGAACAAAAGAACATACTAAACCAACATGTAAACAAAATACTTTCTAACATGCTTTCAGAAAGGAAAAGTCCCTTCACTGAGAAACTCCAAGCCATTTTGAGAAAACGTCAAACTCTGCATAGTCAGAGTCTGAGATCATAGTCTTGTACCACGAATGGCTTGCACCCCTGATAGCTGAAGCTTCCTCCTGCAATGAAAAAATGGAATCAGGCAAACAGTGCAAGTCGTATGCATGATGCAGCTCACAAATTACATATACAGCTTCACTAATATTCATTCGAGAGGAAACAAAATTAGATACAACTAAGATCGAATAGTTTCAGTACAAAGGCAAGGGACCAATAAGCTCATTAGTTTTTCAGCATATCCTTTACAAAAATCTTAACAGGATAATAGCAACTTATCAAATATAATTGACCAGTTCCATATATATCCACCAATAATACAGTTGTTACAGTGTTAAAGCAACATCCATGTTATCTAAATACCTATTCTTATCACAAGCATCTAACAATCTTTCCACGCTGAAACAAACTACAGAATTATTGCCAAAACCAGTTCCACATAACTTCACACCTCAAACTTTTGCTGCACTCCAACACTTTGACATTAGATAAAAGCCCGAGAAAGTAACAACTTCCCATATACTTATCACTAAATAGTCTTCAAGTTACATAGGAACACTACCTAACCAAGTGAAATATCATCAACCAATCAAACATTCAAATTAATAATAGAGTACGCCGTGTGCAAGAACATAGGTCTATTTCCTACAATTAGGAAGAACCACTAAGGGTGTATACTAAGGGTGTATAGAAAAAAGAAACATGTGCAGTACTATTAGATTCAGAAATTATACTCACAAGCCATACAAGCACAAAAGCAGAATCATTATTATTTTCAGCAGAAACTGTTCACTTAATCAAGCATACCCATAACTTAGGACTCCTCCATAATCTACTTCAATACTTGACATGACTCTATGAGCAAATATTAGCTTTTTCATTTCATCAATCATGAATTTTTACTTAATTTAACACAATCTATGGTCATTTATTTGCAGTTAGTTCTTTAATATTAAAGCAAAAATTCTATTATACCTTTGTAATAGTATGCCTCTTCTTGTCGAGCTTCTCCTTCTTAGCCTTGACATGTTGCGCCTCAGCCAAAAGAGACATCCTCCTAGCAGTCTTAGCATAAGGATTGAGCTTCAATAACACATTCAAGTTCTTCAATGGGTTCTTCTTCAAAGTTGCCCTCTTGTTAACATCCTTCTTAATTGGCCTAACAACAGACTGCACCTCATCAGAGTTGATAATCCTTGCAAGATCAGCATTCACCATTTTGGGCCTTGGCAACAAATATCCCTTCTTCTTCAATGATGGCTTATCAAATGAACCATAAATGTCATCCAATTTCTCATAAGCAGATTTAGTCCAGATAATAAACCTACCAAGATGACCACCTGGAACAAGCTTAAGCAAATTAATAATACAGTACTTCAAAATGCAGTCCAGTGCAGTACTAATAGATTCAGATATTATACTAGCACACCTCAAACAGCACAAAAAAGCGGTAAATTTAAAATATATACAGCAAGTAGCCCAATATACAACATTATACAATATTATACAACATTATACCTAGGGGAAAGCATTATATGTAGTGTATCAAACTTATAAAAAGTGTATAAAAGGTGTTTACACACAAGTATGGGCTAAATAATGTAACAAACTCGAAGTATGGGTTACATGGCGTAAATATTTACAAAATATAGACAGCGTAATTTTCCCAAAGCTGGAATCATTATTATTTTCAGCAGGACCAAATTTACTCAATTAATCATAGCCATTATCTAGGACTCCTGCGTAATCTACTCCAACTTAACATGATTCTATGAGCAAATATTTCACAAGGGTAAGGTCTGCGTACACTCACCTATTGGGATTATACTGGGTATGAATGTTGTATGAGCAAATATTTGATTTTTATTTATTTATTAAGTACTTAACATGACTCTTATGGGCAAATATCCATTTTTATTTCATTAATCATGGAATTGTTACTACTTACTCAACATAGCCTAGCTCAATCTGCAACAAATATATTTGCAATTACTATTTCTTTAAGCCATCACTAAAATATAAGCATTTTATTTATTACTACCTAACATGATTCTATGGGCAAATATTCATTTATTTCATTAATCATGAAATTGTTACTACTACTTAACATAACATGGTTCTATATGCAACAAATATATTTACAATCACTACTACTTTAAATCAACACTCAATAATATAAGCATTTGATTTTAAGCAAAAGGCGGTCCCACCTGGAGCTAACTTAAGCAAATTCAACCGATCCACGTGGCAAATCTCAACACCAGGAATATTCCTAAATGATTTAACAAGCTTAGCACCTTCAGTTCCATACACAATCAACGGTCCTTTCCTCGAAATGTACCTACGGTTACGCATTTTTCCCTTTCCAGGACGAATAGCGTGGCTATCCTTGGCCTTTTCCGCATCTCCATACGCTCCAATCTGCTTCAACGCCTTAATCGCATTACTCGTCTTTTCGATCCCTTCAATCGAATCAGATACAACTAGAGGTAACTCAGGTACCGATTCGATACGATGTCCACGTGCCATAACTAACGAAGGTACAGATGAAGCAGCAATCGCCGAAACGACAGCGTATCGTTTTTGATTCACTGGTATCTTCCTATGCCATCTACGCCAGATCTTAGTTGGAGCAAACATACGTCCACCACGACACATGTTACCAAAAGCTCCTTGACCAGCACGGTGGGTTCCACCACCGGGGACACGTGGGATACGTGATACGGCTCGGCCGGTACCCCATGACTCAGCTGAGGTTTGATGACCGGCTTTTTTGGAGACGGCGTAAGGTTGTCTGGCGTTTTTGGAGATGTTGGAGTGGACGTAGGTTACGACGTCGGGTCGGATTGGTGCTTTCATGACGGCGGGGAGGGGAAGTGAGGTGGTTTCTGTGGACATATCATTTTCTAGGGTTTGAATTGTGGTGGTTGGGATGGCGGCTGCGGTGGTGGCCATTTTGGGAGAAGGTGCTTTTGTTGTAGAGTGAATTAGGGTTTGGTCCTGAAATGTGAATATATAGTGTTGAGTGAGAGTAGCAGAGATATAGTAAATGGGCCAAGCCTGAATGAAATGTATTTTCCGCTGCTTTAAGCCCATAAGTCCTTTTCAATTCTCTAACAACCTTCTAAACTATCATGTTTTTACTAGTTCCATGCTTAAAATTATGTCTAAATCCTCTACACTATCACATTTTTATTAGTTTTATATTTAAAGTATGTCTAGTTAATGTTAACTCCTAAACTATAACTTTCATGTGTTAAATCCTGCTCATTATATGCTATGTAAGTGTGTTTGAATTTTTAAAAAGTTAAAGTAAAAAAGAATTAAAAGTTAAAAAAGAAAATAAGAAAAGGTAAAGAAAAAATCATAAGGGACGTTGCATTTGTCTCATTTATCAGAGCTCTTTCGCTGGTAGAGAAATTGAAAAATGTCACTTATTATTTGGTTCAATTTCACAATGATCTCAATCTATAATCTTTGATGTTATCGTGTTTTGAAGTTGAAATGTGTGAATGAAATATCGTGAATAAAAAAAATTAAACTTTAAGAGGTTCAGGAACATATCTATATATTACAAGTTTTTTTCCTGTTATCCAAGGAAATTGGGAGATTGACGATGATATCACACATCGTATTGGTGCAGGGTGGATGAAATGGAGACTCGCATTTGGAGTCCCGTGTGATAAGAATATGCCAACAAAACTTAAAGGCAAACTTTAGAAAATGGTGGTTAGATTGACTATGTTGTATGAGGCGGAGTGTTGGCCAGTCAAGAACTCTCACGTTCAGAAGATGAAAGTTGCAGAAATGCGGATGCTTCCATAGATGTGTGGGAATACTAGAAGAGATAGGATTAGGAATGAAGATACTCAAGACAGGCAGGAGTGGCCTTGGTGTAGGACAAGATGCGGGAAGCGAAACTGAAATGGTTTGGATATGTGAAGAGGAGATGTACGGATGTTCCAGTGCGGAGATGTGAAAGGTTGGCTATGAATGATTTCAAGAGGAGTAGAGGTAGGCCGAAGAAGTATTGGGGAGAGGTCATTAGACAACACATGACACAAATTCAATACCGATGACATGACATTAAATAGAAGGTTATGGAGAATACAAATTAAAGTAAAAGGTGTATACGGTAAAATTTGATCTCAAGAGTTAGGAGAATTTGTAAGTGCCACATGTCAAAGATGGCTAGTAGATGGACTCAATCATGATAGCACCGAATATAACACTTCGGCCATAACATGGGGATACAAATTTGTAGCTGGATAAGAAACAATTCAAGATACGACCATTATAGAAGATTCCAAGATTCGTCTTGCATTTAGTAACCTTTATTAGGCTTTATAACATTTTAATTGCCTTTTATTATAGCATTAATATTAGGGGCACGATTTGTGGATCACACGCGTCATAACTTTAGTATAAGA
Source organism: Anisodus acutangulus (assembly GCA_029783415.1). Classification (NCBI taxonomy): domain Eukaryota; kingdom Viridiplantae; phylum Streptophyta; class Magnoliopsida; order Solanales; family Solanaceae; genus Anisodus; species Anisodus acutangulus. The sequence continues at coordinate 30,572,920 of CM056505.1, read as the reverse complement.
AGAGGGTCTCATTATATTATACCACCATCGAATTACAGTTTAACAAATTCATTAATCAATTTCTAAGCATTTTTAGCATTATTTTTACTCTTTGCTTCGGGTTCAATCTATTCCAAGAAGCTCGGAGTAATTCAGTCAAGAAATACCAGCTAGCTCAAATTCAGGCTAAGCCTATTGCTTTTATCATTTCATATTCATTTAACTTATTTAATTATAGCTAGGGTAAATTTCAAAAGATATGAAAGATCTTCCTCCAAGCCGTACATACGACTTTCATCGAATACGTCTTTCCGCAGAATTCTATATGATCATTTATATTATTTTCTAAACGAATCAATTCATGTATCCTTTAAACCGCAAACAAATTCAATTGTACCTTATTTTAGGGTAAACAGAATGTTAGTAGGTAGTTGATCGTGTCTCGCTTATCCTTTCATACTAGTAGTCCTATTATTGTTCTTGTAGTTTCTTGCCCTTTGATTTCTGCTACTATCTGTTCTTTTTTGTTTCTTGTACTTCGACTATCTTATTTATTTGTGGTGATATTGCTCATTCTTTCAAACTGTTTTATCATGACTTATTCGCTTTCATTATTTCTTTTTTCATACTACTTTAAACTTGTCCTTATGTTGAGAGTCTATCTCTACCTTCCATGGTAGGGTAAGATCTGCGTACACTCTATTCTCTCCGAACCCCACTTTCTGGAATTTCACTTGGTTGTTGTTGTCTCCTTCCTCTATTTGTTTAGTCCATGACTTAATTAGCTGTTATAAAAGCCACATAGATGGCTTTTTTCGCCCCTCACGCGCCTTTAAAGAAGTGGTTACATGCATTTTGCCACATGTCAAGTCAGGGTGAAAGTTATTGCTCATATGGTAATGTAAATTAACCATAATTTAACTAAGAAACTAATATAAACATAATATTTGGGGAGTTCTAATCCATTATCTCTTCTTTTTTTTCACACAGTATTCAGTATTTACTTTGGGCTCGACTGATCCAAATTAACATCAAGTTAGACCAATTAAACGGTACGAGCTTTCTACCAGAAATGTTATTCAACTCAAAAACACATGTACATATGGTTTCTATCAGTAGCTTTCGACCATTCAATAGTAACTGGTTCAACCATTTTCTTGTTATAATGAAAAATGCTGCAAAGTTCTAATCTTTTAGTTCAATGTCTTTTTTTTTGACCATTCATTAATATATGACTTGGCCCTTTTCTTGATCTATTGCCGAATTATTATCCTTTAGTTGCATAATAGCTTTGGATCATTCATTAGTAATTGGCTTGACCCTTTTCTTGTTATAGTGAAAACTGTTGCAAAGTTCTATCTTTTAAGTTGCAATTCATCTCTTTTTAACCAATTCATTGATATATGACTCGGCCCTCTTTTGATGTTGTTGAAATTGCTGCCAAATTACTGAAAGAAGGTTGGTTATTATAATTTTTTATTATTTTTTTGTTTTTATATTATACATTAGGGGTAAGAGAAGGGGATATGAGAGAGGAGATAACAATGTAGGTAGTCAAGCCCTCATCAATAATAGTGAAAATTCATATAGCTAATCAACTGAACTACTAATTTTTTTTGTATTATAAATTATTGAAAAATAAAATAAAATTACAAATGGAATGATAAACGAATTAAAAGAATTTATTACTTAGAATTTAAGTAATTCTCATATGTCCAGTAATCCTTTTTTTTTTGTTTGGTCCAAATGTCCTTTAGTAATCCAGTTAGCTATACATTTTTAATTGAGCCAATTCTTCTTTTCAATTATTACATCCTTACTTTCTGTGTAATCGTAATAAAGTTTACAAAACAATGAGAAAGGAGAACAGATGGTTGGAAAATAAATTCAAGAGGAATAATACTTTTTGTCTCTGAGTTATTGATAAATTTAAATTTTGATCTTTATAATATACAACACAACATATCTAACTTTTAATTAGTTAAAATATGTATTTTTAGTTTTTTTTTATGTAGAAAATATGTTATATTTAGATTATTCTTAAAAGTATATATCTTCAAATACAGAATAACAATACATATTTAACATAATACATGAAAAATTATACAGTAAAATGATTAATGACTAAAAATTTGTGAATATTCCTAAGTAATGGGATCAAAAGTGACATTTCAAACAATTTAAAGTGAAATGTTCTTACTCAAATATCATAAGAACTACACTAAAATTTATCAATAACTCAAGAAACAAAAGTGTAATTGTCATGTTAATTCTTTCTAATTATACTCATGAAGTACCAAAAGTTTGGGCCAACCCAATATTCAAATTGAAATTTGCACTTTTTGAATATTTAGTTTGGACTTTTGGAATATAGATTGGACTTTGAATTTTAAAAATAAAATTCATGAATTTCGAATTTAGTATCCGAAAATTTGAATTTTTTATGTCTTATATTCAGTCCTACTTATATCATACGTGGCAATACTAATAAGTCCAATTTTTAAAAGTCCAATAGATTAGTATCCTAGGACCCTACCCATTATAATATTAGGTCTTGTATGAAATTAAACGGCACGGGGCAGCAGGGCGGCCTCAATACTTGTTAAGTGTAGAAAATTATATATTTTAAGGAGTAAACCATTAAATAAATTGAGGATGTAAATTATTATGGGATGTCTTAAAGGTTAAAAAATCAAAATCGGAAATACAAAATATCCGAACAAATTAATTTAAAATCAAACTTATAAAATCCAATCTAATCCGAATTTATTTAAATTGGATTTAGATAATAATTTCTTCAATTCAAAAACCAAGTATCTAAATAAAAAATTTCAATGCAATCTTAACGGCTCGAACTCAAAATTTTCATATCCAATCTGAACGGCCAGAACGCCCAGTATACAGCCACCAAAGAAAATAATTGACGAGGAGAGCCACGTGGACCAGACTTGCCACGTGAACGCGCGTGTTTGGCACCGCAGGCAGCTTCTTTTCACACTATATATTATTTATTACAGTCCCAGTAAGAAGAAAAACTGAAAAATCTGTGAGTGGTGCTTGTGGTTGTAGACAAATTCTTGATCAAACCAGATATACCACAATGGATATTCCACTGTCATTCAGAAACATTTCTTCTCATGGCTTATGGTCTTGTCCAAGAACCCAAAAGGGTCTCAAACCTTGTTGTTCTGGAAAAAAATCTCAGCACAATGGTGATTCCAACAATAATAACAGCAACTCAGGTTGGATGTTTTACTTCAGTATTAAATAAATTGACCCTTTTCTTGATATTGTTGAAATTGTTGCCCAATGATTGTTCTTTAGTTACATATCAGTAGCTTTAGACCATTTTCATTAGTAACTGGTTCGACCCTTTTCTTGTTATAGTGTAAACTGCTGCAAAGTTCTAGTCTTTTAGTTGCAATTCAGTAGCTTTAGACAGCAAAATAGTGATTCCAACAGTAATAACAGTATAAATATTTTTTGACCATTCATTGATATATAGTTGACCCTTTTCTTGATGTTGTTGAAATTGTTGTCCTTTAATTGCATATCAGTAGTTTTTGACCATTTCCACTAGTAATTGGCTTGACCCTTTTCTTGTTATAGTGAAAAATGCTGCAAAGTTCTAGTCTTTTAGTTGCAATTCAGTAGCTTTAGACAGCAAAATGGCGATTCCAACAATAATAACAGCAACCCAGGTTGGGTATTTCACTTCAGTAGCAAAAATTTTGACCGTTCATTGATATATGGCTTGACCCTTTTCTTGATGTTGAAGTTGTTTCCAAATTATTGTCCTTTGTTTTCATAGCAGTAGCTGTCGACCATTCACTAGTAACTCTGGCTTGATCCTTTTCCTGTTATAGTGAGAACTGCTGCAAAGTTCTATTCAGTATTTTTTTTTGACATTCATTGATATATAGCTTGACCCTTTTCTTGATGTTGCTGAAATTGTTGCCTAATTATTGGCCTTTAGTTGCAGATCAGTAGTTTTTGACCATTCACTAGTTACTGGTTCGACCCTTTTCTTGTTACTGTGAAAATTGCTGCAAAGTTCTAGGCTTTCAGTATCTTTTTTTGACCATTCATTGATATATAGCTTAGCCCTTTTCTTGATGTTGTTCAAATAGTTGCCAATATATGTCCTTTAGTTGTATATCAGTAGCTTGGTTTTTACCATTCACTAGTAACTGGTTCGACCCTTTTCTTGTTATAGTGAAAATTGCTGCAAAGTTCTAGTCATTTAGTTGCAATTCAGTATCTTTTCTTGACCATTCATTGATATATAGCTTGACCCTTTTCTTGACGTTGTTGAAATTGTTGCCGAATCGTCGTCCTTTAGCTGCATATCAGTAGCTTTAAACCCATTCACTAATAACTGGCTTGACCTTTTTCTTGTTATAGTGAAAAATGCTACAGACTTTTTGTCTTGTAGTTGCAAAGCAGTATCTTTTTTTTGACAATTCATTGGTATAGGCTTGACCCTTTTCTTGATATTCTTGAAATTGTTGCCGAATTATTGTCCTTTAGTTGCATATCAGTAGCTTTCGACCATTCACTAGCAACTGGTTCAACTCTTTTCTTGTTATAGTGAAAACTGCTCCAAAGTTCTAGTCTTTTAGTTTAGTGTTTTTTTATCATTCATTGATATATGGCTTGGCCCTTTTCTTGATATTGTTGCCGACTTATTGTCCTTTAGTTGCATAGTAGCTTTCGACCATTCATTAGTAACTGGCCCGACCCTTTTCTTGTTATAGTGAAAACTGCTGCAAAGTTCTAGTCTTTTAGTTGCAATTCAGTATCTCTTTTTGACCATTCACATATATATGGATTAGCCCTTTCTTGATATTGTTGAAATTGTTGCCAAATTACTATCCTTTAGTTGAATATCAGTAGCTTTTGACCATTCACTAGTAACTGATTCGACCTTTTTCTTTTTATAGTGAAAATTGCTGCAAAATTCTAGTCTTTTAGTTGCAATTCAGTAGCTTTAGACCCATTCTTTAAAATTTGCTTGACCCTTTTCTTGATGTTGTTGAAATTGTTGCCAAGTTATTGTCCTTTAGTTGCATATAAAGTAGCTTTCGACCATTCAATAGTAACTGGTTCAACCATTTTCTTGTTATAATGAAAACTGCTGCAAAGTTCTAATCTTTTTGCCGCAATTCAGTAGCTTTAGACCCGTTCTTTGATATTTGCTCGATCCTTTTCTTGCTATTATTTGCTCGATCCTTTTCTTGCTATTGTTGTGACTGTTTCCAAATTCTCTCTTTTAGTCGATGTAGTTAAGAACTGAAAAGCTAAATTTACCCTTTAATCTAAGCGATGAATGGTGGGGATGAACTGCTAGAGTTTAGGCTTAGGATGCATTGAAATATGCAAGCTTTACCATATACTACATGGATTATAGTGCAAACCTTGTAGGCAATGGTTATAGAGGCGATACCCGTATTTAAAGGCAGTGGATGCACCATTTTATATATCAGATAGTTGGTTTATGATATACTGGATCTGCCTCTGACTAGGAAGGAGTATTTGTAAATTTATACCATAGGAGAAGTGTGTAGTGATTACTATCTGCTGCATAATTGGAATGCAGTATAAGGCGGGCGTGGTTGTTAGGATATAACCAGTGGCTGATTCAAAAAGACAAATGTTTGCTGTTTACAAGCACTAGGTGTCAATTTTGTTTAGGGAGATCTTTACTGGTTTTAGAGACCCAAAAAAAATGGAGAAAGAAATAGGACTAGGTATCAATTTTGTTTGGGTACTTCTTCAAAAACTATTTGGCATTGTGTTAAATAAGTCTATCTCTGACTTTTACTTAATTCCACGAGCACCTTCTGCCTCCCAGCCAGCGCAGGTACCAGGTAACGCTGTCCACCAAGGCTTGGACATATAGGAAGAAATCACCACTGATATTTTAAGTTCTCAACCATCTTTATTGACCACTAGACCATAACCGTGGGTGCTGACGGGGTTGAAGTCATGTTCCCATTATCAGGCAGCATATACATGGGAGAGATAGCCACATCACCTAGGAAGAGTCAAGCTTCTTAATCCTTTCTTGGTTTTGCTCTTCTAGAGTCCCTCGTTCCTTGAGAACGACTCTGTTTAAGGATCGAGAAAGGAAATGAGAAATAGACAACTTTGCAATAGAGTTGGGGACGATGGAAGTTTGGAGGTTTTAGAGCTGCTAAGGCATTATAGTTGGAAGCAGTGTACTTGGGCTTCAAAACAAAGACTCCGATGTTGAGAATGATAAAGAAATTAGATCTGAAATTTGATTAAGGAGGTAGACATTAGAGAAAGAGGAGGATGAAGTGAATAAGAAAGAAGAGAAAGTATGACTTTCCTAATATCATCGATACTGCCAACACAATTAACTGCCTCTTAAATGTTTTAGTGATTACCAATGTGGTCTTTGCTAAAGAAATAACTTTATCAGGGAAAGGTAAAGAAGCAATGTACTAAAAAGAGTGTCACTTTCCTAATATTTTCTATAAACATGATCCTTTTCCATTCTTTGTTTCCAAACATGTATGCATATAATGCTCCTATGTGTATAAATAATGTGATGGTATTATCAACCTTGCACCCTTTTCTATAAGGTAGTTAACTTCACTAATGTAAAAGCACCAGGGTGCTCAAAAAGCTGTACAAAGCTTTTGCCTATTACATTTGCATAGAACTCTGAAGCTCCCGAAAACTATCAAAATAAGCATCAATTATTTAAGTAAAATCTGCTTTTTCCTTCTTTCTAACATCTATGGATTCTTTCTATTCATACTGTCCATAGGATGCATGCTAGATTTGTCTAGAAGAAGGCTTCGTAGTGAGACGTACAGTTCCTAGTTTTACTGTCTTTGAACAGTTCTCGCTGCAGTTTGGCTTCTGCGGAAAATCTGACTGGAGCTCCACCTTTTGTTGATTGTGTTTCAACTGGTTAGGATGGTCTAGATAACAAGACACTAAACACAGTAGCACAAAGAGTTGGATCAAAAGAGCTCACGTGATGGAAAAAAGAACAACCAGAACTGCAATTAGAGTGTGTTATTGGCAGAAAATAGCACAGATAAATAATATTCACGATAATAGGGATAAAAAACCAACATGTGGTAATTAACGAGAATAAAAAAAGAGAAACAAGGACACCGAGATATTAACGTGGAAAATCTTTCTCAATAAGGAAAAACCACGACCTGATAGGAGCAAAATAATGTCACCATAGTAAGAAATTTTACACTTGGGAGTTTCTGAGTAAAATACTCAAAATTTTGTAACTTTCTTGAATACAAAATAAGGAAGAGATCCTCTATTTATACACAGAGACGTGGCCTCCAATTTGCAAAAGAGAAAAACGAGAATGGAGCTAAAATTTCTCTCCTTTTGCTTTCCATTCAAGATTTCACAACCACCGCAAATTTTACTTGCTACCAAAGTATTTTGTAAATAGTCTCGTGCCTATTTAATTTTCTAGAATGGGGATGGATCCCACAAATCTCCTTTCCCAGGTCCATTCACCTGAAGAAGGTAATATCAAACTTCTAGTTTTAGTGCATGCTGTCAAGTGATATAGCAAGTGACTTGATCATAGAAAAAAATTCTCTAATGGTATATGTTTACTTTTCCATGGAAGTTATATCATGGTAGTCGAAGTTGCAGATGTGTGTCACACTCTACAACTAAAACGAAGTATATTGTTGCTACACAAGCTGGCACAGAAATGATCTGGCTCAAACAGTTTCTTAAAGAAATTGGCTTGTACCAGAAGGAGCATGCACACTATTGTGATAGTCAAAGTGAAATACACTTTGATCAAGAACTCTATGTATCATGCAAGAATGAAATACATCAATGTGAGATATAACTAGATTCATGAGAAAGTGGAGAATGAATCCCTGCAGTACAGAAGTTTTCCATGAGTGAAAAGTTCTTCGGATATGCCAACTAAGATGGTAGCAAGGGATAAGTTCGAATTGTGTAAAAAACTTGTTGCTCAAACTAGAAGTTTGGTATAATCGTTTTTCTGGTGAATGAATCTAAAGGGGGAGATTGTGGGGTCCATCCCATTCTAGGGAAGTGAAAGGCATGAGCTATTTGCAAAATATTTTGGCAGCAAGTAAAAATTTTTGTGGTTGTGAAATCTTGAATAGGCAAGCAAAAGGGTTAGAGGAGAGAACTTGTAGAAAAGTTTTTAATTTTTTCTTTTTGTGCTTGGAGACCAAGCTTAGTTTCTGTATAAATAGAGGATATCTTCCTCATTTGTGAATCCAATCAAGTCACAGACTGTGTCAGAAGAAAAAAAGAGAGGAAAAATAGAGAGTGAGTGGAATTATAGTGAGGCGTGAAAATCAAAATCAGGTTCTTTCTTGGGCGTACAGTGGTCTCTTGAGTTTTTATTCAAGACTACTGAGTTTAAAATTACTTATTATAGTGATATTGTGTTGGTCATTCCAGGTCGTAGTTTTCCCCCTATTAACTACCGTATCTTGGTGTCTGTCGTTATTCGTAACTTTTACCGTGAATATTATTATTGTGTACTATTTTCCCAATAAATGATGCTAAAACATCAGATGAAACTGATTGCAAAATTCGGGAGAAAAAAGAGGGAGAGAAAGATAAAGAGCGAAGTGAATTAGATTTTGTTCCTTTTTCATCCCTGTTTAGTTGCCCCTGCTTCTGACTATCTTTTATATTTTAGGCAGAAGGACACTATAGTTGGGTTTTATTTACTTCAGAATTATATAGGGTGAAGGTATTTCCCAGCATCTACATGCACCTTTGGTTGGGCACCAAGTACAAGATAGAGAGAGTAGTATCTTTCATTTGCAAGGTCAATTTAACTTCAAATATGGTTTTTGGCAACTATCGTTTTTCCCCAAAATTATAGCAGCTCTTATGCTCCAAATACTCATAGAAACTGATTGTGAAATATTGTTACAAAGTTGGAACTTGCAATACCTTTTGTTCTTAAAGAATTTATTAGGTCCTGGATCTTACCCTTTTCTTTATGTATTTGGATCTCATAACACAATTGTTGAATGAATACTCGATTAGTGAGCCTACATATGAAACTGTTACTCTTTGTTTTTTACTTTTCTCCTAAGTGATGTTTATAGTTCGTTTTGGGAACTTTATCAGATCAATCTCTTAGGAAATTATTCTTTCTATTTATTGACTTAGATCTTAGTAAATGGTTAGTTAGACAACAACATCTATATCCCAGTCCCAAACAAGTTGAGGTTAATCCTCACTATTCCATCTAAGCTCAACTCTTGTCATCATCACGCCAAATAAAAATAAGTTAAATGTGTGAAGATAAATGTAATAATAATAATATTAAAAGTCATCTAACAAGACTTAAACCTATTACCAACTAGTAGATATCACCTATATGAATCTTTTTCCTCCATTGTCCCCTATCTTTAGCAAAGGCTGCATTAATGCCAAGAAATTGTAGGTCTTTACAAGTTCCTTCCCTCTGATTTTAGGTCTACCTCCTCCCTTTTAACACCTTCCATCATCATAGTTTTACACCTACGAATCAGTGCATCTGTAGGTCGACGGAAAACATGACCAAACATTACTTTAAAAAGGAGAATTTCCGACAGACGTTTCCAATGGAATCGGTCGAAAATCTACTGAAAATGTTACAAGCGAGCCAAATTCCTACGGATTTCCGACCGGACGACCGTCGGAAATTCCCATGTTTTTAGTAGTAAAACCATCTCAAGCGACCTTCTCCTATTTATCCTCAATGCATGCCCCACTTGTACCTTCTTGCACCTTACATACTTGGTAATTCTTTGATAAGAAAATATGACTTGAAATTATTTTCCTTCTGTAGGTGATAAATTCTCAACTGATTGGGACAAAGCCTGGTCAAGCTTCAAGAAGCAAAACAGGAAGAACTTCTTCTCGAACATCTTTTCACAATTCTCTCCGAACAAGTATGTAACATGGAACCCTAGGCGTTCCGACTATCCATTGTCTGAAGAAGTTGATCCTATTAAGAGAGCAGAGAAATCGAACCTTATGCTATGGACAAGTCCACAGTTCACTCTTGTTGGAGCAATAGTTATAGTCACATTTCTTTTGGTCTACTCCATTCTTGCTATAACAAAATGAACTTTCGCAACGCGTCTCTTTGTGCCCTCTTGTAAAGCATGCTTATTGTTTTAGGGTTCGGTAAATTTTAGATCGATGCAGCTACATGTATAAATGAAAAAATTGATAAATACTACGGTCAATTCCTTTAAAATTGTATAAAGTATGTAAAGTTGTATCATGAAGAAAACGTTAGCCTGCCTGTTATATTTGTTGTGTCTTGTGAATAGTATCTGGTAACAGGAATATCTGCTTGCTGCTAATAGTGAAAAGACAACTGCTACTATTTCTCTTTGACATTTGAACTGAAAATATTATTTCAACTGAACTGCCTACTGATGAAAGGTTTAAACAGATGTATATATGCATCATAACCTATCCTCATTGATTGAATTATTTGAGAGTTTAGACTTAATGTTTAGGATTTATTTGATTGGTAAAAGCAAAAATTTGGTTGGGACACAAGTTTCTGCCAACTCGATTTGTAGTAATTGCGTCGTCATATAAGTAAGAAAGTTTCAGCTACAGAGGGGAAAGAGGGGCATAGAGTTCTAATGGTTTTCTTTCTTCCATATAGCTTTGCAGCGTTCCATCTTTTTCTTACTTGAACTAAGAAAGATAGTCAGGCAATACTCCCCTTTTGCTTTTCGGTCTTAAAAACAGATGCATATGTACGAAATTTCAAAAACAGATGCATATGTTCGAAATTCAATTAGAATAATCTACTGTCTTGATGTTGTTTGCTGAAGAGAATCTTCAATCTCTTTTTCCCCCCTTCTCTACCTTTAAATTTTTGAAATGGTCTGGCCCTGTGGTGGGTGAAAGAGAAGCAATGGTGGCAGCATTGAAGAGATCTTAATCTGTTCATTAATCTAAAAGAGAAACATCCTGTGTTGTCTCTAGTAAATATAGATTTACGAGTTTCTCCTTGCACGGATCTAGCATAACCACTACTCGAGTTACCATTTCCACGAAGCAGATATGAGTTCCTCTTGTCCATAGCCTAGATATGCTCTAGGAGATGTAGAGCATATTCTTTGAGCAAAATTCCTAGCAATCGTACTATGATGAAAAATCTATTTTTTCTGTTACGAGTCTCACATCGGATATGGAATGGAAACATGGACTCCTTATATGGACTTGGACAATCCTCACCCCACAAGCTAGCTTTTGGAGTTGAGTTAAGCCAAAGATCCATTCTTTACATGATATCAGAGCCATGCCCATTCCAATTATTTTTGGGGTTGAGTTAAGCCAAAGATTCATTCTTTACATGATATCAGAGTCATGCCCATTCAAATTATTTGTTCACCGATGTTGGACCCCTAAATTATATTAGACACGCTCCAGTTAACAAGGTCTGTACATGAGAGAGTGTTAAGAGTCCCACATCGGATATGTAATGGGAACATGGACTCCTTATATGTACTTGGATAATACTCACCCTACAATCTAACTTTTGAGGTTGAGTTAAGCCAAAGATCCATTCTTTGCATTTTTCAATATGTATTTATACGTTATAGGTAGAGTTTAGGAGGAGAACAAATTAATGGACTAATGAGACCCCTTATGTATAGATCTGACCCAATAGCTATTTCCAACATTATGAAATTTCCAAATTCACTTTAAGTTGTGACTACTAAACTTTTTTCTACATTTTTCATCTTCCATAGAGGACAGTACTTTGACCTGTCTGCTTCTCCCCTTAAACAGAGCTTTCATTGTTCTCACAAAGAGAAACATATTAATTTTATAATGGAGGACATGGAATTTTGGAGTTCATGTATTACAGGTGAATATAAGATTTAACTGTCTGGTGATGTGGATATTTTGGGCGGGTCAATTAATTTTGTAGTTCTTTATAATTTACTTTTTTAATTTTATGTCTTATTTACGAGATTTTTGTAGTTTATGCTAGTTTATAAGCATTAACCGAAAGCCTGATAATTAATATATTTACTAACTTGCTATAATAAGTTAAACTATACTAATAACGCTTTTTCTTTGACCTTTTATACATATGTATATTAAAAAATTTATTAAATATTTACAAATATTTAATTATGAACAATCATTATTATAGTATTAACTTGAGAATTGAGATCGGTAAAAAAAGTATCCGTCTGATGCTATAGAAAATTCCTTATATAGACAGACAACATATACAACTTAAACTTTTAATACTGGAGTCAACATGATCAAGTTAAAAGTCCCCCGCTGTGTGCATGTCATGTCAATTATTGACGTGAAGAAAACCATTTTAGTATCACTTTTTGTTCCTTCTAAATTATTTATGTTATGGTCCATTTTTTTCTATATATAGGAGGATTCTAAAGCTGTGAAAAAAGCAGAATTTCATATTTAGAGAACCAGATATATGTAACTTGAAACATTTATAGGCTGAAATTTTCTCATTTGCTTACAGTTTAGTTATCAACCAGCCATGAAGGACCTTGTGGTAATGCACATTGGATCTGCTGAACTCAAAAAGGAAAAGAAAGTAAGACTTCCACCAAAGAGGGGGCACATTAAAGTTAAGATAGCCAAGTATTTTGTGAAGTTTATAGAGAATATTATGTTTAGGAGATAATCGAAGACTTGTTTCTTCTCTTCCGCTCGTGTTAGTCTGTGCTTTATTATAGGTAGTTATTTTCTCGTTCATTTAATCTTTTCAATGATACGTTAGTGGATAATTATTTGTCTAGTACTTGAAGAGAGCATTAGGGGTGCAGCCTGCATATATAGCTCGCGCTCCCTCTCTCTCTCTATTGTATTGCCTTCATGAGGTTCATGCATGCTTCAAGCTGTTTTTTTTATAATAATCATATGATATTCGAAATTTACTGATCCAATTAATTCAAATTCGTGTAGTTTGGAGCTGTACGTTATGTAATCGTTTTCTATTGTAAACTAAGTCTCACATGATGATCATAATTTTGTGTCTTCCAAATTTTCACCAATGTTGGTTACTCGTATTCTTGTATATTTCTGGTTGACATTTGACAAGTTTATATTCCTTAGCCTTAATTATCATCTCGGGTGGTGGATGTACCCAGAATTTTTCGTACGGGTTATCGACATTTAAATAGTGATTAAACAAAGAATAGATCACAGTGACGACATTATATTTAAAAAACACAAGAAGATTACAACTTTCCTCGACAAGCTTTTATTTTTTGAAATGCATTCATAATAGTCTCATTAGAAATTATAATAAATACTAATAGAATATATTCTTTCATTAATTATATATCTCTTATTTTATGTAGAATTGTATTCCTACTGTAATTAGGTCTCCTATTTTAGATAAAATTATATTTTCTATTGTAATTAGGTTGATTAGTTACCTAGTTTAAATATTATTGTACTACTATATATAATGTATATTATTGATGAATACAATCAAGGGAACATATTTTTTTATGGTATCAATAGCCTAAAAATACCTCCTCCGCCGCCGACCATAGCTCTTGGCCGCCACCCCCACGGAACGCTATTGTTTTTTTTTCCAGCCATCCTCTCTCCCTTCTCCTCCTAAATTTCATCTTCCATAGCTGACAAAATCAAATTACATCCTGCACTTGCAGTAAAAAACATCAAAAACTTCATCCCTATCACCCTTGAGATGGAAAAAAGTCAATACTCCTCATGGGTGGAGCTTTTTAAGATCCATTGTCTTGTTTACGAAGTTATCGACCACATCATCCCTCCTACACCAAATTCCACAGACCTACCCTCGACCTCGACTTCTGATGATGCACTCTAGTCTCGTTTGGACGCAACCGTCCTCCAGTGGATATATGACACAATCTCTAATGATCTATTGCACACCATCATTGAGACCGATGCCACTGCCCGCCAAACGTGGGAACGTTTGTATTAGCAAATATTCTTCATACATTCGTCATATATTGTGTAATTATAAATACCGTATATTTATGGTATATTAGGATCCTTACCGAATTAGGATTCCTCTCTTGTACACACTATATATATTTTGTACTAATGAGAATACTCCCCAAGGGAAATTATCACAATTTTACATGGTATCAGAAGCCAAAACCCTAGGGTTTCTCTAACCTGTGCCCCCTATTTCGGACAACTACCGGCGGCCACCCTTGGCCGAGATAACCACCCTTCCTTCAATATTTTTTTTATTTCTTGTCTCCCTTCTCCTACTCCATTAAAATTCATCCACTTTAATGACTCCTCCCACAACTCCCACAGTGGCCTCATCCTCAACCGTCGTCACCCCTGCCATACCAAAATCATCATTTTCTCCCTCAGTTCATCCAGCCCTCACAATCACCAACATCAAGAACTACCTCCCAATTATTCTTGATCAAGAAAATGGTCAATATTCCCCATGGGTTGAACTCTTCGGTATTCATGCATGTGTCTACAACGTGCTTGACCATATCGACGACTCCTTCCCTCGCCCACCTAAGGTTGACGACACTATATGGCTTCGTGTTGATGTCACTGTCAAACAATGGATATATGGTAGTATCTCTCATTACTTGCTCTTTACTATAATGAAATCCGGCGCCTCGACCCGCAATTTATGGCTTCGGTTGGAGGAAATTTTTCAAGATAACAAGCACACTCATGATGTGTATTTAGAGGAACAATTTAATAATACACGTCTTGAAAATTTCTCCAACATGACTAATTATTGCAAATAGTTGAAACTTGTGGCGGATCAACTATCCAACACCGACTCACCCATTTCTGAAACAAAGATGGTCTTACAACTAGTTGCAGGCCTCCCAAAAGGTGAATATGACACTTTGGCCACCATGATACAACAGGCTGATCCATTACCCAGTTTCAACAAGGTCCGCTCGCAATTGTTGCTAGAAGAAACCCGTCGTGCAAAGCAAGACGAGCATAACCAAAAGGCGTTAGCAGTCGAAACGCCTCCTTAAAATAACATTGCCGCCAGCCCAACCTCGCCGAAAAACACTCAACCACGGTAGAACCACGGCGGCAGGGGAGGCAGAGGCCTCGGCGGTGGTAGAGGTGGCAAAGGACGTGAAAGTGCGGCCAGAAGAACACTCACAACAAACCGCAACCCACCCATACTCTCGATGGGCCGGCCCGGTACCGCAGTTCCAGCTTCCGAACTGAGCCTCAGTACCTGCCCAGGTACCAGCCCAATTCTCATACAAGCAATAGGGGCTGTTGGGCCCCTCCCCAGCATCTCGGGCAGCCTAATACTAGATGCCTCAGGTCCACTTCACTTAGGCCCAGTACATGCAGCCATCAACCTATCTGTCCCCATCTGATTTGGGCCAGGCCTTTAGCAGTCTGAACTTGCAGCAACCCGACGAAAATTGGTACATGGACTCGGGAGCTACATCTCACCTCACTCGCTCTGTAGGTAATATTCCTACACTATTTTGATTAAAGCATCCTCAATACATTACCGTTGGCAATGATCATCATATTCCAATACAGGGCTATGGTACATCCCACACACAACCACCACATCTGCCTTTTTCCCTTAAACATGTCCTGTATGCACCAAATATCATCAAGAACCTAATTTCTGTCAGCAAATTTACTCGTGATAATTCTGTCTCTATTGAGTTTGACCCGTTTGGTTTTACTGTGAAGGATCTTTATACGGGGACCCATCTTACGAGATGCAATAGCACGAGGGATCTCTATCCATTTCCATCTACCTCCACTGCCGGATCCTCCTCTCCTGTCTCCCTCGCTGTTATATCTTTATCCACTTGGCATAATCGGCTTGGTCACCCAGGCACCCCAGTTTTTAATTTTCTTAGAGGCAATAATTTTATCAAATATAATAATAGGAAACTTGCCCAACACTGTGTTTCTTGTTATCTAGGCAAACATGTTCGTCTTCTTTTTAAATCATCTACCAGCGTCACTTTTTCACCTTTCGATATTATTCATGCTGACTTGTGGACATCTCCTATTTCTAGTTCCATTGGTCATAACTATTATATGGTATTATTAGATAGTTTTTCTCATTATATTTGGATATACCCAGTCAAATTTAAATCGGAAGTGTTCGCAAAATTTCTTGAATTTTGGACATTTATCAAAACACAGTTTGAAAAATGCATAAAATTATTTCAGTGTGATAATGGTCGTGAATTCAATAATTCGACGTTTCACTAATTTTGTAGTAATAATGACATGGTTTTTCATTTCTCCTGCCCTTACACCTCACCTCAAAATGGTAAAGTCGAACGCATTATCTGCACTATTAATAACATGGTTCGTACTCTACTGTTTCATGCCTCTCTTCCTCCGTCCTTTTGGGTCTATGCCGTCAAAATGTCCGAATAAATGCTAAACATTTTACCCACCAGTACCCTTCACAATATGACTCCAACCAAAATTCTATACCGTAGGATTCCCTCCTACGACCACCTACAGATATTCGGTTGCATGTGTTATCCTAATCTTGTCTCCACCGCCCCTCACAAATTAGCACCTCGAACTACTCCGTGTGTCTTCGTAGGTTTCCCGTCTAATCATAGGGGCTATATATGCTATGACTTGTCCACTCATCAAATTCACATATCTCGTCACGTCACTTTTGGTGAGACCACATTCCCTTTTTCGAATCTCCAAAAATTCTGAAAAATGGACTATACCTTTCTTGACGAGTTCGACATCTCTCCTGTCATTCTCACCCAACTAAATCAGTCATCCACCGGAACCTCCTCTCGGCCACTCACCGCCGCCATTTTTGTCGTCAGACCTGCGGCGGTGTCTACCGAGTCATCCTCAAAACAATCATCACCGGCGACCAGTCGATCTCCACTGTTTCACCACCGATCAATCACTTACAAATCACCCAAATTCGTCACACACCACCAGCTGCTATGTCACATCCACTGACCGTCATTTCAAACTGACCAGCACTTAACCCATATTTCGTCAATCAGACTAACACCGACAACATCTCTTCTTTACCAACGCACCAGAACCACCAACCTAACCCACCACCTTCTCCTTACCCGATGATACCAACCCAATCACCATCGTTTCCGACCGTACCGCCACTACTATCGACCCCACCAGATATACCAGCACCAAACAGAACATCCAACCCAAAACCCTGTTCCGACATTCCAATACCCACAAACCCGGCACCAGCACACTACCAGCAAACCAACCCACCCACTGCCTCCACTCACCAAATGGAAAGTCGTACCAAACACCGGATTTTCAAGCCCAAAGTCCAGTTTAACCTGTTTGCCCAAACAATTTTCCCAATTCCCAAAAACCCCAAACTAGCCAAACAAGACCCTCATTGGAATGTCGCTATGTGTGAGGAGTTTAATGCTTTAACGAAATAACACACGTGAGATTTGGTTCTAGACTAGAGGGGGTGAATGCGATCCGTTGCATGCGGCTATTTCATCATAAATTCATAGACGGTGAAGACCTAGAGAGGTATAAGGCACGACTTGTTGCTAATGGCACAAATCAGCAGGAGAGTATTGATTGTGGTGAGACATTCAGTCTGGTTGTCAAACCGGTTACCATTCGCACAGTTTTGAGTATAGTCATGGTCAAGCACTGGCCGATACATCAACTTGATGTGAAAAATGCATTTCTACATGGGGACTTGAAAGAAACAGTCTACATGCACCATCCACCTGGTTTTGTCCATCCAGCAGCCCCTCACTATGTTTGTCGTCTCCGTAAGTCACTGTATGGTTTGAAACAGGCCTCCATAGCGTGGTATGATCGCTTTGCCAGGTATATTATGCATATTGGGTTTTTATGCAGCAGGTGTGATAATTCTCTTTTCATTTTTCATCGAGGTACTAACACTGTTTACTTACTGCTATATGTGGATGATATTGTTCTCACTGCCTTATATGATGGGTTAAAAATGAGATTATTGCTTTACTTAAAATTGAATTGCTATGACTGACTTGGGTAAGTTAAGTTACTTCTTGGATATATCAGTGACCAGATCTGCAGATTATATGTTCTTGACTCAGTGTAAGTATGCAAATGAGATAGTGTGTCGCGCCCTATTTTGACCGGCTCGGGTCAAAGCGGAGCACAAACGTATGGGGGTGATTCCTGGGTAAATGATTGAGGAGTCGCCACCTAATTATGTTTTACAGTGAATTAGGACACCTAAATATTAAACTAAATGCTGCCGTGTAACTCCAATTTTAAGGTCTGCGAAACTAGTGAGATTCTAGGTAAGGGTTCTTTATTATCCTAAAGGGAAGGGGTTAGGCATCCTTTAAGATCCGCTAACTTGCGGTTATCCGATAAAACTCAGGTTAATTATTGCTAGAAAATACATGTTTTAAAAATATGATAGATAAAAAGATGTTTGCAAAATATGATGCATTTTATACAAGTAAATATGATGCATTTTATACAAGTACGTATTCGGATGACATAAAAGAAAGATACATGTAAAGTTTTTAGAAAACATGCATTTGTGACAATAAATTCTTTATAATGCCAAAGAAGCGAATCTTTCGAAAATCAACAAGTTGCAAAAATAATAATAAAAAGATAAACTTATTTGTACAATTAATTGAAGCAAATAAAGATGACAAGAGTTGTTTTAAAAATCTTGAATAAGCGTGACGAGCCTAAAATAAATAAACTAGCGAAGGATTTCTAAGTTTGCGAGCCTACAAATAAAATAAGCTAGCGACGGGTTTCAAATCTTAAACTAACCTATGAATAAATCCTAAGTTTGCCTATTCTAAGCATTTCAATAATTACATAAGTGCGATAAATAATATTACAATACAAAGCGGGATAAAAGCTGAATTTAAAGAAAGAAATAAAATAAATAAACTCCGAGGAATAATTGCCTTTATTTACTTTAGTCCCCGCAAGTCATCAAGAACAAACGGTTAGAAACAAGTTAAATACAAATAACTTCATATCCGTATTCAAAACAGTGAATGTTTTGATCGCGGAGGCTCGAACTTAAATTTTGAAAAGAACATTCCAATCACGTCGTGGCTGCAAACATATGACTAATGTAGTTTATTTTGATTGCCTCGCCTACTAAACGTGTCGGTCTCTCGGGTGAAATAGAAAAGATCACTATAATCACGTCGTGGCTGCGAATATATAACTTGTTGGTTATTTTAGTCACCTCGCCTACTAAACATGTTGATCTCGGATAAAAGGTTTAAGTCTTCATCCTTGCCCAGAAGTTATATTTCCGTCTTTGCAATTGTGTAGGCCTCAAAATCGACGGATATTTTTCATCGGCGATGTAGTATCGTGTTCAAATCAGTAAAATAAAATCGAATGTAAACAGAAGCAGAGCAGTGAATGATAATAGAAAAACAGAGGCGCAGAGAAGAAAAACAGCTCAAAAGACGCGGTGTTTAGTTTAAAACAGTAAAAACGTAAAAACAGTAAATCGGATATTTTAATGTCAAACAAAGGATCAAACAGGAAAGCAATATCTGAAAGGTGCGGTGTTTATTTTAAAACAGTAAAAACGTAAAAAACAGTAAAAACAATAATCTGAATCCGAGCAGTAAACTGAAACAGAAAAACAGTGCCCGAACAGACGCGGTATTTGTTCAGAACGGTAAAAACAGTAAAACAGAAAGATATCCGTCGCACGGATGTTTAAAACAGTAAACTGAAAACAGAGAAACGAAAGCGCGGCCTTGAATTCAATTTCATCAGCCTAAATGCGGTATTTAGAAACAGTAAAATAATACGGAAACAGAAATCAGTAAACTATCAAAACAGCAAAACTGAAACAGGGCAAACTGAAACAGAGAATTAATGCTGAAACAGAAACCGAAAAAGTGCGGCCTCGATTTCAATTTCATCGGCCTAAGTGTAGTATTTGTTCAAATCAGAAAAATAATACTCAAACAGTAAAACTGAAACCGACAGGCATTTTTCCGAAGGGACACGGCCTCGAATTCAATTTCATTGGCCTAAGTGTAGTATTTGTTCAAATCAGAAAAATAATACTCAAACAGTAAAACTGAAACCGAAAGGCATTTTTCCGAAGGGACGCGGCCTCGAATTCAATTTCATTGGCCTAAATGCGATATTAATAAAAACAATAAAATAGTAAAACAGTAAGATATTCGCTGCCCGGATGCGTAAACAGTGCTGAAAAACAGAGAAACGAAGCGAAAGAAAAGCTCGGCCTCGAATTCAATTTCGTCGGCCTTAATGCGATATTAATAAAATAGTAAAACAGTGCCAAAGAAACGAGCAGTGAGCAATTTAAAATACCCGACCCGAGTTCTGAAATTCTGGAGATATCCAAATCGGGTCGACCCGACCCGAATCAGTGACCCGACCCGAATCAGTGATTCATACCCGAAATCAGATTTCAGTACCAGTTTCAGATAACCAACAACAAGAATATGAAATGCAAGAATTCTGAAAATGTTCAAATCGGGTCGACTGACCGTCCGCGGATCTGACCGGATCGATGATCCAAACTCGAATCGATTTCAACACCAAATTCAGATAACCAATAACAAGAATATGAAATGCAAGAATTCTGAAAATGTTCAAATCGGGTCGACCCGACCCAGGTCAGTGACCCGACCCGAATTGGAGTTTCAACCTGGAATCAAATAATTTCATCAATTTCAGATAACCAATGATAACAACAAAGAAGAATGTAAGAAAATTGGGAAGATCTAAATTGTCGACCGACCGGTCGATGACTGACCGAATCGTGTGTTCAACCCGAAGTCAAATAATTTCATCAATTTCAGATAACCAATGATAACAAACAACAACAATGCAAGAAATTTGGAAATCTAAATCGGGTCGACCCGACCCGAAAATCAGTGATCCAAATCAAATCTTAACACCAAATTCAGATAACCAACATACATAAATATGAAATGCAAGAATTCTGAAAATGTTACCCGAACCGGGTCGACCCGACCCGGATCAGTGAAGAAAAATAAGAGAATCAAAGGGGATGACAAACCTTTTCGGACTTGATTCTTGAACAACAAAGAAGCCAAAAATGCTTTAAACTCAAGAACACAACAAAGTATTTTATGTATATTCTGAAAATCCTTCCAAAATCTATTTTTTGTTCTCCGAAAAATCCTCCTCCCAAATGAAGAACAATCATGGGGTATTTATAGGTGGATTCCCCCCCCCCAAAAATCGAGTTTGAAATTCAAAAATAAAGGTAAAGATTTCTGATTTTGTGGGTATGGGTCGCGGATTTTGCGGGTGTCGGCGTAACAGAGGGGGGTTGGTGGTGTCGGGTCGGTGGTGGCGGGCGAGGTGACCGGCGACGTGGGGTCGCGGGTATGGGGGTGTGGGGTCGGCGGCGATTTGGGAGAAAATGGAGGGTTCGTTTCTTTTTTTTTTGATTTTTTGTTTGGTTTGGGGATAATAAAAAGGGGTAAGGGGAAATGGGCTGGGTCGGGTTTTGGGAATTGGCCGATGGGCCTGGCGGGTTGGGCGATTCGGTTGGGTTTGGTGAGTGGGACGACGGGTCGGGTGTTTGGTTGGGCCTGGGGGAAAAGTTTGTTGGGCTTGGGGTTTTTGGGTTGTGGGAATTGGGTTTTAAATGGTTGGGTAGAAATTGTATTGAGTTAGGAATTGAAAAATATAAAAGGGGTTTAATATTAAAAGATATTATATATATATATTTTTGTAAAAGATGTGAATTATAACATAACGACGTGATAATAATAAAATATAATATTTGCGAAATGTTTAATGCTTAATGAAAGGGAAATGCGATGCAATTTTGCGAGAATAAAATAACATAGAAATTTTTGGATAAAACTTATGATTGTGATAAAAAAAAAATGCAAATGACAGTAAAAAATGCGAATAATAATAATAATAAGAGAATAATATGCATATATATATATATATATTTTAAAATTGTTTTAAAAATGTCAAAAATGTTAAAAATTACGAATAAAATCATAAAAGATGGGACAAAATTGGGTGTCAACAGATGCCCCTCTTTGGACGGAGACGATGAAAGAGTTTTCGGCCAAAGAAGTTGACTGAGTAGCCAATTTTGTCCCGATCATCGAGACTGCATGGTAAGAAATAGAATCCTGGGAAGAAGTTGAAAAAGATGGTGCATATTCAAACAACAATGCCCCAAAGGTCGACTTAGGATGACACACCGTCGCAGATGCGAAACTATTTGAAAAGAGCGGATCGACGTTGAAGTAGGTCGCCGACCAATTTGCCTCGGTCCGCCGTAAGAGATAGTCCCACGCCGTGATGAAGTTCCCGCAAATTAAAAACTCCTGCAAACTAAAGCTTAAGATATAATTAGTGTATAATCACGAGAAAAAATTGTGAAAATAACTTAAAATTCCCTTGTTATAAGGTGGGCGCCGATCGAAATTAAAATTCCTTGTTATAAGGTGGGCGCTGGCGAAATTAAAATACCCTCATTATAAGGTGGGAGCCTGAAATGACGCCGTTGGATCGACGTCTTTGTGTTGAAGACGTCGTTGTAATATTGTTGACGCCGATGTTGTATAGACTTTCTTTGATGTCGTCGCTGTATAGACGCCGATGATGTCGCCGTTGTATAGACTTTCTTTGATGTCGCTGTTGTTGTAAAAATAGTTGTCGTCTTTGCCGTAACGCCGTGGACGTTGTTGTAATCTTTGTTAAAGATAGTTGATGTCTTGCAGATTACGCCAATGATGTTGTTGTAATCTTTGTAAAGATAGTCGCTGCGTTGAGGACGCCATTGTAATCTTTGTTGACGCCGTCGTTGCGATCTTTCAGAAAAGATATTTGTTGTCTTCAGAACGCCGATGACGTTGTTGTAATGATGTTTGCTATTGCGGATATTTGTTGTCTTTGAGGCGTCGTTGTAATCTTTGTTGAAGATAGTTGATGTCTTTGCAGAACGCCAATGACGTTGTTGTAATGCCGTAAAGATAGTCGCTGCGTTGAAGACGCCATTGTAATCTTTGTTGACGCCGTTGAGATGCGGTAAAGATATTTGTTGTGTTGTTGTAAAAGATAGTTGTTCTTATTTGAAGACGTCATTGTAATGTCGCTGACGCCGTTGAGATGCGGTAAAAGATAGTTGCCGCATTGCCGTAAAGATAGTTGCCGCGTTTGAAGACGCCATTTGACGTCGTCGAGATCGCGTAAAAGATAATTGTCGTCTTTGCGTTCTTTGTAAAGATAGTTGCTGCGTTTGAAGACGCCATTTGACGTCGTCGAGATCTGATAAAGATAATTGTCGTCTTTGCGTTCTTTGTAAAGATAGTTATTGCGTTGAAGACGCCATTGTAATGCTTTGTTGACGTCGTTGTAAAGTCAGAAAAGATATTTGTTGTCTTTGCCATAACGCCGATGACGTTTTGAAATGTTGTCCTGTTGTAAGAGATGTAAGTGACGCCCTTGCCGCCGCTTGTCGTAATAGGGTTCCACGTTGTCAATCTTCCGCCGATCCAAACTCATGTGAATTGAAATGTCGCCCTGGCACGGCGAAAATGTGATGCGACGTCTTTGCCGTCGGGTTTGCCTTGTTGTCGCTTCTTTGTGATCCGAAATAACACCTTTGTGCGGACATAATAGTCGGGATCCTGTAGGTCAAGATGATGTCTTCAGATAAATGCGTAACAAGAACGTAATCCTTGTAGTGAGTTGTAGTACCGAAATTCTTTGGGAATTGATCATAACCGATGTGGCTTCCCCGCTTTTTCAACCTCAAGAACCTGTACTCAAAGAAAATTTGTGAGTTTGGGGAGGGGCGGTTGATTCGCGTTGACTTGATAGCTTTGGCTCTTGATAGCCGCATGTCCTGCCGATTTGAACTCAGTAGCTCTGCCTGGTTCCCGCCTTGGCAACCCGTTAAATCAAACCATTTGCTGAAAATAAGTTGTTTATAAGAAAGTATGCTTATCATTAAAAGTTCTTGTCGAACTCTAATGAAAATATTTGTTGAAAATGATTTGCTTATACGAAAGTAGGCATATATGTAAAATATCTTGTCAAACTCTAATGAAAATATTTGGTGAAAATAAACTGTATAAGAAAGTATGCATATTAGTAATAAAAATCTTGTCAAATTTTAATGAAAATATTTGGTGGAAATAAATCGCTTATAATAAAGTAGGCATATATGTAAAAAGTTCTGTTAACTCTAATGGAAAATATTTGTTAAAAATAAATTGCTTATAAGAAAGTATGCATATATGTAAATATCTGTCGGCGATGACATGCGGTGAAAGCAGAGCAAACGTCTTATCCAAAATCCTCTTAGGTCAAGACTTAGTTTGCCGATGCTTTTCCATGTTTATCGGCGTCCTGGCGGTGATCCCTTAAAATGCCCCGCCCGATATGTGAGGATGATGATCTTTTAAACGGACAACCGAAGTCTTGTCTGGGTTGCTTGCATGTCCTATCGTGGTGATCGATGGGTGCATTTTGTCTTTGCTGAGATAAAGGAGAAAATATTTCCTAATGGTGGGACCGAAGCCGATTTAGGCCGCCTACGTATCCCCATGAGGGAATCAGGTCGTGACGTAGTTCATTACAAGTAAAAGGGGATTGTAAGGATTTTTCTAAAGATGGGACCGAAGCCGATGTGGCCGCCTACGTATCCCGCCGAGGGAATCAGGTCATAACGTAGTTCAGGTAAGCAAAGGAGATTGTAAGGATTTTTCTAAAGATGGGACCGAAGCCGATGTGGCCGCCTACGTATCCCGCCGAGGGAATCAGGTCATAACGTAGTTCAGGTAGTTACAAGTAAAGGAGATTTGGGGAAACTTGTGATGTAAGAAACGGGACCCTAAGTGGGTTCTATGCGTATCCCGCCGAGGGAGCGCAATCATAGAAAAAGGTATTACATAGAGAATAACTAATCTTAGATATGGTATCTCTTCACTGCATCTGCATTGATGGTTTTTGGCCATTCTATTCTGATAAAGTTGCCTGACAATCAAGGCCCATCTGATTTCATCAATCAGTCTCTTAGTAGATGATTCTGTATTCACTTGGTTGCGAAAGAAATAGCATTGCCCCAGTAGAAATCCTGATCGTAATGTGGTAGCCCAAGAGTACCAATGGCAAACGTCCGTGCCAATGCTTTTAACTATCAACCATCTTGATGTTTCATCCAAATCTGGCTTTGACTTATTCCAAAAAACGCCTCAATTCTTCCGGTTGTGATTCTCCCTTATATTCTACGAAGCCTTGCTTGTTGTTTGAGACTTTGTTTGCTTGTTTCATTACATGTCACATATTGCCGACAAATTAGTTTGCATGATGAAAAAAGAAAAGAAAATTATTTAACAAAACATATTTTAAAAATAGCAAAAGCAATGCAGATTTGTCATTTTAAGCTTTCAAAAGGTAGAGGCAAAACACATTAAATGCATATATGTGATTCAGGCCTCAATCTGAATCGCATTGTTTCATTAAAAATTAATGCAGTTAACTAGTTTCTGGGAGAAACAAGGTCAGGGCACATGTCCAATTTTCTCGAGACATCTCCTTGCTCTGCATCCCAACTGGTTGAGCTTCTAGTGTGATCATTGAGAATCACGTTGCATTTTGCTTCTTCTTCATTCATGAAAAATCTTTTGAATCCCTTCGCGAGGTTGGCTGCATTGTCCTCATTTGATTCCTGAGTGGCGCATGTTTTGACGAATGACTGACCCAGAAGCGGAACAGACTTTGGTAAAGAAGCGTCTCCCTTCCTTCGGAGATTGGTTGATAAGACTTTTCCAAGAAAAGATGATGCCATGACCTGCGACTTTGGAGGAAACACTTCTACTCCAAACGGTGCCCTCACTTGGACTGTAATCATAGGGGTGACAAAGGCCGATGATTCAACCTTTTCCTCTATCTGGATTGGCACAATGGTCCCTTCCAAGTTGTGTTCTTCATCAACAGTAATCATGTTCACATTGGTATTGTCCTGATCTAGCAAAGGGTTATCATTTACATTAGAGGAAGGTCCTTTCAGTTGGATAACTCCTTCTTTGATCAATGCCTCGATTTTGTTTCTGAGGGCATAGCAATTCTCAGTGTCGTGCCCAGGAATCCCCGAGTGGTACGCACAATGCTTAGTCTCATCGTGCCATTTTGGAACAGGATTGGGGACATTTCCTGGGATGGGCTGGAGTATTCCTGCGGTTTTCAGTCTTTCATATAATTGGGCTCGAGGTTCGGCTAAAGGTGTATAGGTTTTGGCTGGCTTTCTTTCGTATTTTGCGCGGGGTCTGGGTGCATTTGGTGTATGGACTTGTGGATGAGGCAAGTATGCGGGCTGATATTGTGGGGGATTCGGATAGACAGGCGCTCGAGGCAGGCTATATATTGGATGGGTATGGTAGACAGGGTAGGGACCAGGTGGGTATTGATAGTAAGGTTGAGGGCTTTGGGTGTATGGGTAATAATAGGAAGGATGAGGACTTTGGTTGTTTTGATTGTAGTAGGGAGGCTGGGGTGATGGCATTTGGTAGGTTGACATTTGATTTGGCCTATGTTTCTGAACTGTCACCACAGAGGACACTCCGTCTCTCTTCCTCTTTACTGCTCCCTCAAATGAGTCCGACTGGATTGTCTCACTTGTTGCTTGCAATGCTACAAAGTTTGTAATTCTTCCTGTTCTGATCCCCTCTTCTATAAAATCTCCCATCCTTATAACTTCAGAGAAACCTCGTCCTATGACGCTTATCATTCTCTCATAGTATGTTGCATCTTTCAAAGATTGTACAAAGAGAGTGGTCATCTCGCTTTCTTCTATCGGGGGTTGAACTTTCGCTGCTTCTGCCCTCCACTTCATGGCATATTCTCTGAAGGTCTCTGTGGACTTCTTTTCCAACTTCATCAGATAAAATCTGTCCAAGACTGTCGTTGTTGAATTTAAATCTGTCCACGAAATCTTGTGCCATCGTGCCCCAATTACGCCATTTTTGCGGGTCCTGACTTGTGTACCAGTCGAGTGCTTCTCATGTCAAACTCCTTGTGAACAACTTCATTATGATGGCCTGGTTTTTACCTACCCCAACCAGTTTGTCGCAGTACGATCTCAAATGAGAGTAAGGATTTCCTTTCCCGTCAAACAAGTCAAATTTTGGCACCTTATATCCTACAGGCAATTCAATGTCGGGATGCATACACAGATCTTCATACTCAAGTCCTTCATGTCCCTTGCTGGTTTGGATATTTTTGAATGCTTCTTTTAGGCTATGAATCTCTCTCGCCACACTTTCACCGGTTCTGATCATTACCCGCCTGTCCATTTCTCCACACTGGCTGATTTCCTGAAGAGCCATGTTTGGTGTTTCGGTAGTAAAAGGTTGGGCTTCTATTACATATATTGGCGGCACGTGCTGTTCGTCGGGATCAGCGACGTGTGCCATCAATATGTGTTGGCCTGCTTGGTGATTTTGCACGGAAAAGGTGTTTTGGATGAGTGGGTTAATTTGGGTATGTGGAGTTGTAGGGTCATTTTGTAGCGGGCTTTGTTGTGGACTAGCTTGCGGGTTAGCGTGCTGTGGATCGGTTTTGTTTAGTGGCGAATTTTCGGGGAGGTTTTGGGGAAATGGCGGTTCAGGAGATGAAAAAATTTGTGGTGCAGTTGCATTCGTCCCTTGTTCAGGGAGTGGGGTATTGGCGCTAATGGACAGGTTGGTGAGATTTTGGAGCCGCTCTATCTCGATCTGCATGGTCGCCATCTGTTGTAATAGCTTGGGCGATGTATTTTTCTTGGACGATAGCATTTCTATTTTCGTAAGTCTCTGGTTCATCTCTCGAAAGAGTAATAAGTTCCAGGTCACCTGTTCGGATGCATCTGAATCAGTCATTTTGTCAAGGATTGGGCCTTTGACCTCGTGAAGTAGGGATGGTCCGCCGCTTTAGTCAACGCAAATCAACCTTTGGGAAAATAATATAGACAAAATAAACCTTCTAAAAAAAATTAAAGAAAACCAAGTTAGTACAAGGCGAGTATTTATTGCTTTAAATAATATGCACATAGTGAAAAAACACGAGAAAACAACAAAATGATTGTAAAGCAATTAAATCGCATCCTAATATGCATGGGGCCTCCCTTATGCCGGGGGTGGGCCTAAACGCCAGATATGCGGGATTAGGACAGATTTGATCCAAGGTGCTAAACTGCAATGGTTTGTCGCAAATGAGACAAAAGCAATGTACATTTTCCAATTTCAGATTGCCATGATTAGTCTTGGATTAGTCTATCCTTATCACGCTACACATAATATGATGATTGGTCGTTGGGTTGTGAGACCCGTAGACATCTTTGGCGGATTTCTTAATTGTGGAGTCGATACCAAGGATCGACCCACCTAAGGTGTATGCATGCATGACTTAAAATAAAGGGTGGTATAGCTCTATCTTATATTTTCTAAGATTTGGCTGACTAGACACAAGGTTCCCGAGCGGACTACTCGAGTGAGAAGGCTACGCGGCCAACCGGATGGTCCGGACGCTCCGCGCATATACCAACTCTCGTAAAAATTTGGAAATTTGAAAGAAGTTTGCGGGTGCGCAAAACACACCTCGCGTGTAGTGTGTGATAGTGTCAATTTTCCAGAGTGGAAGAAATATGAACGAAATGCCAATTTATGATAAGCAAAAAATATAGAAATTAAAGCAGTTATGCATGCAAAAAATTTCATAAAGGAAACAAATCAAAGCATTATATCAAACAAAGAGTGAAAGTAAAGCACAATTATAATTAACCTGAATTTGCTATGGTTAGGAACCTGAAAAATCCTCAGCGGAGTCGCCATGCTGTCGCGCCCTATTTTGACCGGCTCGAGTCAAAGCGGAGCACAGACGTATGGGGGTGATTCCTGGGTAAATGATTGAGGAGTCGCCACCTAATTATGTTTTACA
Source organism: Anisodus acutangulus (assembly GCA_029783415.1). Taxonomy (NCBI): domain Eukaryota; kingdom Viridiplantae; phylum Streptophyta; class Magnoliopsida; order Solanales; family Solanaceae; genus Anisodus; species Anisodus acutangulus. The sequence continues at coordinate 30,543,976 of CM056505.1, read as the reverse complement.
GTGAATTAGGACACCTAAATATTAAACAAAATGCTGCCGTGTAACTCCAATTTTAAGGTCTGCGAAACTAGTGAGATTCTAGGTAAGGGTTCTTTATTATCCTAAAGGGAAGGGGTTAGGCATCCTTTAAGATCCGCTAACTTGCGGTTATCCGATAAAACTCAGGTTAATTATTGCTAGAAAATACATGTTTTAAAAATATGATAGATAAAAAGATGTTTGCAAAATATGATGCATTTTATACAAGTAAATATGATGCATTTTATACAAGTACGTATTCGGATGACATAAAAGAAAGATACATGTAAAGTTTTTAGAAAACATGCATTTGTGACAATAAATTCTTTATAATGCCAAAGAAGCGAATCTTTCGAAAATCAACAAGTTGCAAAAATAATAATAAAAAGATAAACTTATTTGTACAATTAATTGAAGCAAATAAAGATGACAAGAGTTGTTTTAAAAATCTTGAATAAGCGTGACGAGCCTAAAATAAATAAACTAGCGAAGGATTTCTAAGTTTGCGAGCCTACAAATAAAATAAGCTAGCGACGGGTTTCAAATCTTAAACTAACCTATGAATAAATCCTAAGTTTGCCTATTCTAAGCATTTCAATAATTACATAAGTGCGATAAATAATATTACAATACAAAGCGGGATAAAAGCTGAATTTAAAGAAAGAAATAAAATAAATAAACTCCGAGGAATAATTGCCTTTATTTACTTTAGTCCCTGCAAGCTGTCAAGAACAAACGGTTAGAAACAGTTAAATACAAATAACTTCATATCCGTATTCAAAACAAAGTTGAATGTTTTGATCGCGGAGGGCTCGAACTTAAATTTTGAAAAGAACATTCCAATCACGTCGTGGTCGCAACCATATGACTAATGTAGTTTATTTTGATTGCCTCGCCTACTAAACGTGTCGGTCTCTCGGGTGAAATAGAAAAGATCACTATAATCACGTCGTGGCTGCGAATATATAACTTGTTGGTTATTTTAGTCACCTCGCCTACTAAACATGTTGATCTCGGATAAAAGGTTTAAGTCTTCATCCTTGCCCAGAAGTTATATTTCCGTCTTTGCAATTGTGTAGGCCTCAAAATCGACGGATATTTTTCATCGGCCAGTGTAGTATCAGGTTCAAAATCAAGAAATAAAATCGAAATGTAAACAAAGAAGCAGAGAGTGCGATAAAGAATAGAAAAACAGAGGCAGAGAAGAAAAAAAAAACAGTTTCCGAAAAAGACGCGGTGTTTAGTTTAAAACAGTAAAAACGTAAAAACAGTAAATCGGATATTTTAATGCTGAAACAGGAAAGCAATATCTGAAAGGTGCGGTGTTTATTTTAAAACAAGAAAACGTAAAAACAAAAAAACAATAATCAATCCGAGCAAGAAATCGAAACAGAAAACAAAGGTCTAACAGACGCGGTATTTGTTCAGAACGGTAAAAACAGTAAAACAGAAAAATATCTGTCGCACGGATGTTTAAAACAGTAAACTGAAAACAGAGAAACGAAAGCGCGGCCTTGAATTCAATTTCATCAGCCTAAATGCGGTATTTAGAAACAGTAAAATAATACGGAAACATAAATCAGTAAACTATCAAAACAACAAAACTAAAACAGGGCAAACTGAAACAGAGAATTAATGCTGAAACAGAAATCGAAAAGTGCGGCCTCGATTTCAATTTCATCGGCCTAAGTGTAGTATTTGTTCAAATCAGAAAAATAATACTCAAACAGTAAAACTGAAACCGACAGGCATTTTTCCAAAGGGACACGGCCTCGAATTCAATTTCATTGGCCTAAGTGTAGTATTTGTTCAAATTAGAAAAATAATACTCAAACAGTAAAACTGAAACCGAAAGGCATTTTTCCGAAGGGACGCGGCCTCGAATTCAATTTCATTGGCCTAAATGCGATATTAATAAAAACAATAAAATAGTAAAACAGTAAGATATTCACGCCGGATCGTAAACAAAGTCTTTGAAAAACAGAGAAACGGTTTAAAGAAAAGCTCGGCCTCGAATTCAATTTCGTTACTTTAATGCGATATTAATAAAATAGTAAAACAAAGGCCAAAGAAACGAGCAAATGAGCAATTTAAAATACCCGACCCGAGTTCAAATTGAGATATCCAAATCGGTCGACCCGACCCGAATCGGTGACCGACCGAATCGTTGATTCATACCCAAATCGATTTCAAGCATTTTGCCAGATAACCAACAACAAGAATATGAAATGCAAGAATTCGAAAATGTTCAAATCGGTCGACCGACCGGTCCGTGACCGACCGGATTAGTGATCCAAACTCAATCGATTTCAACACCAAATTCGGATAACCAATAACAAGAATATGAAATGCAAGAATTTCGAAAATGTTCAAATCGGGTCGACTGACCAGTCGATGACCGACCCGAATTGGAGTTTCAACCCTAATCAAATAATTTCATCAATTTCAGATAACCAATGATAACAACAAAGAAGAATGTAAGAAAATTGGGAAGATCTAAACCGGTCGACCGACCGGTCGATGACCGACCCGAATCGTGTTCAACCCAAGTCAAATAATTTCATCAATTTCAGATAACCAATGATAACAAACAAAGCAACAATGCAAGAAATTTGGAAATCTAAATCGGGTCGACCGACCGGTCAAGAATCTGACCAAAATCAGTGATCCAAATCAAATCTTAACACCAAATTCAGATAACCAACATACATAAATATGAAATGCAAGAATTCTGAAAATGTTACCCGAACCGGGTCGACCCGACCCGGATCAGTGAAGAAAAATCAGAGAATCAAAGGGGATGACAAACCTTTTCGGACTTGATTCTTGAACAACAAAGAAGCCAAAAATGCTTTAAACTCAAGAACACAACAAAGTATTTTATGTATATTCTGAAAATCCTTCCAAAATCTATTTTTTCTTCTCCGAAAAATCCTCCTCCCAAATGAAGAACAATCATGGGGTATTTATAGGTGGATTCCCCCCCAAAAATCGAGTTTGAAATTCAAAAATAAAGGTAAAGATTTCTGATTTTGTGGGTATGGGTCGTGGATTTTATGTGTCGGCGTGAATGCAGGGGTGGGTGGTGTCAGGGGTGGGTGGTGGCAGGGGCGAGGTGACCGGCGACGTGGGGTTGCCGGTATGGGGGGTGTGGGGTCGGCGGCGATTTGGGAGAAAAGGGAGGGTTCGTTTCTTTTTTTTTTTTTGATTTTTTGTTTGGTTTGGGGATAATAAAAAGGGGTAAGGGGAAATGGGCCGGGTCGGGTTTTGGGAATTGGCCGATGGGCCTGGCGGGTTGGGCGATTCGGTTGGGTTTGGTGAGTGGGCCGACTGGTCGGTGTTTGGTCAGCCTGGGGAAAAGTTTGTTGGGCTTGGGGTTTTTGGGTTGTGGGAATTGGGTTTTAAATGGTTGGGTAGAAATTGTATTGGGTTAGGAATTGAAAAATATAAAAGGGGTTTAATATTAAAAGATATTATATATATATATTTTTTGGATAAAAGATGTGAATTATAACATAACGACGTGATAATAATAAAATATAATATTTGTGAAATGTTTAATGGTTAATGAAAGGGAAATGCGATGCAATTTTGCGAGAATAAAATAACATAGAAATTTTTGGATAAAACTTATGATTGTGATAAAAAAAAATGCAAATGACAGTAAAAAATGCGAATAATAATAATAATAAGAGAATAATATGCATATATATATATATTTTAAAATTGTTTTAAAAATGTCAAAAATGTTAAAAATTACGAATAAAATCATAAAAGATGGGACAAAATTGGGTGTCAACATAGTGTACATGACTAAGATGACAAATTGTAAAATCATGCCCACTCCTGTAGATTCTAAGTCAAAGCTTAGTGTTACAGATGGTGCTCCAGTCTCCGATCCTACTCTATATAGGAGAGCATTGCAGGTGCACTTCAGTATCTTACTTTCACCAGGCCTGATATTGCATATGCTGTTCAGCAGATGTGTCTGTTTATGCATGCTCCCAAGGAGTCTCATTTCACTTCTCTTAAGCGTATCATTCGATACATTAAGAGCACACTTGATTATGGGTTACATCTATACCCATCTGCACTGACCAGGTTGCTATCTTATACAGATGCAGATTGGGCAGGGTGTCCGGACACGTGACGCTCCACCTCCGGCTATTGTGTATTCTTAGGGGATAATCTCATTTCATGGCCTGCCAAGAGACAAGCCACCCTATCCCGTTCGAGTGCCGAAACAGAATACAAAGGCGTTGCCAATGTTGTAGCTGAGATCTATTGGCTCCGAAATCTACTTTTGGATCTCCAGTGCCCCTTACGTCGGGCGTCCATTGTATAATGTGATAACATATCTGCCATATATTTGTCTCATAATCCGGTTCAACATCAGAGAACCAAACACATTGAGATGGATATCTATTTTGTTCGTGAGAAGATTGCAGTCGGTCATATAAGAGTGTTGCATATGTCTTCGTCATATCAGTATGCAGATATCTTCACAAAAGAGTTTCCTAGACAATTATTCCTTGACTTCAGATCCAGTATCAGCGTCCGACCTCCTCCCGCTCAGACTGAGGGGGTGTATTAGCGAATATTCTCCATATATTGTGTAATTATTAATATTGTATATTTATGGTATATTAGGATCCTTACCGAATTAGGATTCCTCTCTTGTACACACTATATATATTTTGTACTAATAAGAATACTCCCCAAGGGAAATTATCACAATCTTACAGTTTGAAAAGTATTTTCCATGATAACAAAACTCAACGAGCGTTATACCTTGAAAATCAGTTCAAGGACGTTCATCAGGACGATTTCCCAAACGTGTTTGCATATTGTTGAGGAAACCTCAGTTTTATGAGGCCCGTTCGAAGCTTATTCTTGAGGAAACCCGGAAAATCAAGCGCATCACCACTCATGCCAGCATTGCAGACACAACCCTCACTACCACCGTCGGGCCCTCCGCCGATGGCCGGGCCTCCAACTCTGGCAGCCAACACCGCTGACCCGAGGACCCACAACAATCCGGATCGACCCGCAACAACCACCGAGGGTGGCAGTCCAGCAAGGGTCATGACAGATGGAATTTCGGCAACAACGGCGGCGGGAAGGGGCAGTCCCCATCGGCAGGAAATAGCCAGCAATGACCGCGACAGTCGCAACAGTCTCTGTCGTGGGCTGCCTACCCATCGTGGGCTCCACCATCATGGGGCTCTCCTCCTAGTCCGTATCCGACATCCTCGTGGACTCCACCTCAGAACCGACATGCCCATCCTGGCATAATCGGTCCACGTCCCCAATAGGCCTACACAACATAGGCCTCCCCGCCCTCAACTTATGCACCGACTGACATTGAGGCAGTTATGAACACAATGTCACTCACCGCTCCAGATGAAAATTGGTGTATGGACAAATGCGCCACATCTCACATGACGGCATCACAAGATACTCTCTCATCTTATTCCAATTTGAGTAATTTAAATTGAAATATTATTGTTGTTAGTGGACAAAGCATTTCCATTCGCGATTTCGGTCATTTATCCTTATCTCCTCCATATCCACCGCTAATATTAAAAAATGTCATCTATGCCCCTAAACTCATTAAGAATCTAATCTTTGTGCGATGTTTCACAACTGATAATAATATTTTCCTTGACTTTGATCCTTTTAGTTTTTCTGTGAAGGATTTTACGATAGGGAGACGAATAATGAGATGTGACAGCACCGAAGATCTCTACCCTATTTCAAATGCCGTCAACAATCCAGCCTCAGTTCCATCAACCTCTGCTGCTCTTTCGTCTTCCTTATGACATTCTAGATTAAGACATCTGGGAGATTCTGTTTTACGCTCCTTTAGGAAAAATAATTTTATTAATTGCAACCGTATTTCTAGGAATCCTATATGTGAATCCTGCATTTTTGGAAAACATGTTAAATTACCATTTTCTGCATCCACAAATTATACTTTACTACCTTTCAATATCATACATAATGATTTGTGGACGTCTCTTATTTTAAGTACGACTGACCATCGATATTATATATTATTTTTGGATGATTATTCCAACTTTCTATGGACTTTTCCAATTGGTAATAAATCTCAGGTCTACCCCATTTTTTTCTCATTTAGTGTTCTCGTAAAAACACAATTTGAAATGAGCATTAAATGTTTTCAATGTGACAATGGCATGTAATTCAATAATAATCAATTCAAACAGTTTTGCTCCAATAACGGTCTTACTTTTCATTTTTCCTGCCCTCACACCTCCTCCCAAAATGGTAAGGCCGAACGGAAAATTTGAACCATAAACAAACTAATTCGTGCCCTACTTGCTCACGCCTCAATTCCCCCCCAATTCTGGCATTACGCACTCTCCATGACCATCTATCTCCTAAACATAATTCCAAACAAGTCTCTAGCTCAACGATCATCCACTCAAGTTCTATTTCGTAGTAACCCCTCCTACCAACGCTTGCGTATCTTTGGATATCTCTGTTATCTTCTCCATCCGACCACTCACAAACTCTAACCCTGGTCATCCCCGTGTGTGTTTCTGGATTACCCCGCCAATCATTATGGTTACTCGTGCTATGACTTGTCAAGCCGTAAAATTATTATTTTACACCATGTCCTGTTTGATGAGTCTCAATTCCCCTTTGCCTCCCTAAACTCATCACCTCGACATTCCTACGACTTCCTAGATGATGGCCTGAACCCTTTTCTAATTCATCATTTACATAGTCCGACGTCCTAGACCCCGACACCCGCCCCCAACTCGGACAGTCCGAGATACATTGCCCACCCGGTTTTTCCGATGGTGACCAAAACAGCCCGTCTTAGGGTGATTTCGCAGCCACCTCTCGACAAACCGAGCATTGGCCAGTCGGTCCCGCCACCCCTACCCTTCCTTCTCTTCCCAGAAATCCTGCGGCACACCCCCTTCTATCCTGCATCCCTTGACACGCTCTCGAACTATGGAAATCCGTGCCATGCATAAAATTCATAAACCTAAATAGTTGTTTAACCTATCTGTTTCAGTTGTCCCTTCCCTTTTCCCTTAAAATCTGAAGGATGCCTTGTCCGACCGTAATTGAAAAGTCGCAATTATTGACGAATATAATGCTCTTATTGATAATAAGACGTGGGTCCTAGTACCCCATCCACCTGATGCTAACATTATTCGCTCTATGTGAATTTTTAGACATAAAAAGAAATCTGATGGTTCTTTTGAGAGGTACAAGGCTCGTCTTGTAGGTGATGACAGATCTCAATAGGTGGGAGTGGACTGTGATGAAACGTTCATCCTGGTCGTAAAGCCCGTAACCATCTGGATCGTCCTCAACATTGCTCTATCCAAGTCTTGGCCCATTCATCAGCTTGATGTCAAGAATGTCTTATTACATGAAGATATTCATGAAACGGTATATATGCATCTGCCTATGGGTTTCAGGGATCCTATTCATTCGAATTATGTGTGTCTGTTGCGAAAATCGCTCTATGGACTAAAACAGGCTCCTCGAGCATGGTACCAACGGTTCGCCGATTATGTCTCCTCTATAATTTTTTCACACAGCAGATCCAATTATTCCATGTTCATTTACAACACGGGTACATACATGACTTACCTATTATTATATGTTGATGACATCATCCTCACCACATCATCTGATGCTCTCCGCCGGTCCATTATGCCTCTTCTTTCTTCTGAGTTTGCTATAAAAGATTTGGGGGCCCTAAGTTATTTCTTGGGCATCTCTGTCACTCGACATTCTGGCGGCCTATTTCTGTGTCAGAAGAAGTACGCCGAAGAGATCCTTGACCGTGCAGGCATGACATCTTGCAAACCATCCCACATGACAGTAGACACCAATTCCAAGCTCAACGTTGATTCCGACCCCCCATATTTCGACGTGACTCACTATGGTAGCCCGGATGGGACCCTGCAGTACCTCACATTCACGAGACCTAACATATCCTATGTCGTGCAACAAATCTGCCTATACATGCACAATCCGACGGAAGCACACATGCATTATATTTTACGATACGTTCAAGGTACACTTCACTTCAGATTATATCTATACAGGTCCTCGCTCACTGGTCTCATTGCTTATTCTAGTGCTGACTGGGGTGGATGTCCTGACAGTCGACGCTCCACGTCTGGTTACTGCATTTTCCTCGGAGATAACCTATTATCTAGTTCTTCCAAAAGGCAACTTACACTATCCTGATCCAGTGCCGAAGTAGAGTACAAATGTGTCTCCAACGTCGTCTCTAAGTCTTGTTGGATCCGTAACCTTCTACTTGAGCTTCACTGCCTGATTCAAAAAGCAACACTGGTCTACTGCGATAATATTAGTGCGATATATCTTTCCGGCAATCCCGTCCAACATCAGCTCACTAAACACATTGAGATGGACATTCATTTCGTTCGCGAAAAAGTGGCTCGTGGTCAAGTTCGTGTCCTTCATGTTCCTTCCAGATATCATATTACCGACATCTTCACCAAAGGACTTCCGCACATACTATTTGATGATTTTCGAGTCAGTCTCAGTGTTCGTGAACCTCCCGACTGCGGGGGTGTAATAGAATATATTATTTCATTAATTGTATATCTCTTATTTTAGGTTGAATTGTATTCCTATTGTAATTAGGTCTCCTATTTTAGATAGAATTATATTTTCTATTGTAATTAGGTTGATTAGTTACCTAATTTAAATATTCTTATACTACTATATATATTGTACATTATTGATGAATACAATCAAAGAAACATATTCCTTTAAATACTTCTTTTTATATGTAAGGCACCAAAAAACCGTTGAAAAATCACTGTCGATTCAATTTTACAAATTAATCTTAATCATTTTCATCTCGGAGAAAGCTCTCTCAACTGCAGTAATAACACGTGTCTCCAGGAATGTGCCATTTCTGGTTTTGACTAGTCTTGCTGGACAAAATTATGTATTACATGGATTTTTTGTGATCATTCACAATGAGATATAATTAGGGGCTGATCTAGAAAATTAGGTCAGTGGCTGTGCATTACTAGTACATCCAATAGGCTGTGATCGTAAAGTATAATTTGTTTTGGTTTTTTATCCGGGGTCAGGTATTCGAATATCCGTATTGAGGCCGATTAAATTTGGAATATTTGTGCCGGAAAGTTCTACATAAGGGTAAAGCGCTCTCTAATAAAGACGCCTCCGAGAACTCTGGTTAACGATGAAAGAGTACTTATCACCATAGACGTATCTAGTATTATAGGTACGGATTTAGTTGAATACATAACTTTTGACGCGGACCTAAATTTATGTGTAATTTAGTAGATATGAACTTATAACTTTAAAGACATAATGCGTTCAATGCTAAGAATATTAAAATTGAACCATAAAATTTAAATCTTGAATCCGTCTTTGCTTACCACTCCACCAGAAACCTTATAGGTAGAACACGTACAGTTGACTTGAGCTTTCCATTGACATCAAATTATGAGAAAAAGAAAACAAGAATGAGAGTTAGTTCTGTCTCCACTATGTGTTGGGCCCACTATTTCAGAAGCCATAACTACCAAAAGGCATAATGCTCAACTCTATAAGATTTTGTGTTCGAATTTCATTGAATTGGGAACTCTTGTTGATATTCTTCTACTATGGTATAGATTTTATGTTAAGATTAATGAAAAAATTAGTGAAAACAAAATACATAAAGAAGGAAGTGGAAGAGAGGAAAAGAACTATAAGCAAGTTGGAACAAAATAAAACATAAAACGTCATGTTATAAATAAAAAAATCAAATTACATTTTAATTCCAATTGTCTTTTCAATTTTGCATGTCATTGGATGTTGATTTTCTTTTTTGGTTTCGGGCAACTTTTCAATTTTCGTTGAACACCTCTACTCGGGATTAGTATTAGCCAATCTGGTACATTAATAAGTCGTCTTTGTTAGGAAAAGCTCTACTATCTAATGTGAGACCTCTACTCGAGACTTCTCAATATGAATACGGAACAGCAAAATCAAAAAATAAATAAATAAGTGCTCTCAATCTTGTCAAATTTGCTAAGCAAAAAAGCCAAAAAAGAAAACATGCTTTTGTGGTTCTATTATTGGATTAGAATGTATGTCATTGTGTAAATGACAAATCTAATAGACCCTCTGGCATAAAGTAACTTTCTTTTTCCATTTGGATAGACACAACAAATTATTGCTATACTACATGTGTTTTCTAAAATAGGGTTGTTGCTCCTTTGTTATTGCGAACCAAATATTTGTTGAGTATGTGAATAAATTTTCATATGAAAATTTGATAAAGGAAAAGAAAATTACATATAATTAAGGTGTTACGACAATCAATTTTTTTTTTTTTTTAGTTTGCACGCCTCTAAACTATGGACAAAAGGAAATAAATCAGCCAATTTCACGCGACCACTTCATTAGGCGTGTTTCTTAGCTCTTTGTGTGCCACAACAAGAGAACTACTCTTTTCCATCTTCTTATTCGCATTGCCAAACTTGATTCATACCAATTTGTTGGATTAAATCCGACCAAAGACCCTTTTAACATAGTGCATTACAGTTTTGATCAAATTCGGATAATTTTTTTGCCTTACATTAATAAGAGTATCTCTAAGTCATATATTACTTTTTTAAAATCAATTTCTAATGTGTAACTTTGTTGACACGTTCAACTAACTTTAGCAAGTCAAGACTTACTTTGATTTACTATTAGAATTTTCAATAAAACAATAAAATGAGTGAAAAGAAAAGGTCAAGAATCAATTGTGTCCTTATCTACACTTAAGAGTATATAAAGCTTTTGGTGCACAAATCTTGGATATCTTCAAGATTCCTACTTTATGACTTTGAATATGAAAAAATAATCAAAAGTTTTCAACGTTAATATGAAAATTCTTTATTTTTCAAAGATAATTTGAGAATTCTCCTTCTGAGGAAAGTCAGTAGAATAAATAAATAAATAAATAAGAACAGAGAGTTCTAGTGTGTCGGAAATTAAGATGAAATATAAAATTATTTGCAAACAAGATTAATTGATTCAGCAGTTCATAATCATTTCTTAATTAGAAGGAAATCAGAGAGATTTGGCAAATTGAATTTGTTGTGCTAATTTCTAATCAAATCAGATCATGTTTGTTATTAATATAGCCAATTACTCTCTCCAGTCCAAATATTAATCGTCTTAACAAATTAAATTTGTTTCAAAATAATTGACATTTCAAAAAAATAAATAGAAGTCACTTATTACCTTTTTTTTCTCTAGATCTCGCCCTACTATTTCAATTAATGGAGTACTAGCTAAGTGAGAAGTTTAAGAAGAGAAGAGTAGTTCAAACTCATATTATTATAAAAGTTGTTAAATTCTTCTTAAGGAGCACCCAAATATTATAAAAGACAAATAATATGAACAACAAGCACTAACATTTAGGATCGTTTGATTGGAAAACAAGTTATCTCGAGATTATAATATGAGATTAAATAATGATGAAATTATTTAGTGGATATACTTTTATTGGTAGATGTTTGAAACTCTTTTATCTATTTTTGGAAAATTAGAAGACAAGATTAAGAGACAAAGAAATGAAGAAATTTGGGACAGGAATGGAATATACCGGGTACAATATAAACATGTATTTGATTTAAATTAGATAAATTGAAATATATTTTTATTTTTAATTTTAATCTTTTATTTCTTCTATAACTTTGAAAGAAAAGTTTTGAAGAAGAGTAAATTTGTCATTTTAAAGTTTTATCATGTGATTAGTAATTCCAGAAATGGGAGACCAAAGACTACACTAACTTCCATATTTTGCCAAATATATATATATTGACAGTCATTCAAGGGACAAAAATTACTATGCATGTCTCCCTAGTTCTTTTAAATAGACTTTTGGTCAAAAACGTTATTGTATGTATTAATGTTAATTACGTCAACATAATCACTATAAGTAAGACTGCTTAATTTAAATAAAACTATTATAAAGAAATTGTGTTTTCTAAATAAATGAACATGGTCCTTTATGATACACTGCAGTATATTATATACATCATTTGAGTTTCGTAAAGAGTTAAATGAGTGTTTTGAAGAAATAAAAGAAGTCTCTGTGATATCATCATGGTATATAAGAGATAGGACGATACCATGTTGGTATCATAATTTTGGGGCATCCGGATAAATAATTGTGGGGCATAAAAGTAAGGGGAACATTTCTGGTAATTTTTTTTCCTGCAGTGGGTTTGTGTCTTTTCCCAAATTAAAGACCAGCTCATTTGAAGGACAATTCGAGCAATTATTCAAAGCTTATAATACTCATTAAAGTCATCAAACATGTTGGCAACATTTGGTCCTACCCATGATCCTCCAACATAGTCTATCTGTTTTCAATTTTCCTTTATTTTTTAACAGAATTTGAAAGGAACAAAAATGTGAGACAACTATTAGTAATATAATCCAACCTTGTCTATATGTTGATTCTTTTGATGTTCTTCACCTTGTTAAACAGAGCAATATACATGTGATATACACTAAATATACAGCAGAGTATATCACATATATATTAATGGATCAAGCAAGGCCAGCAAAGAAGGCAAAGAAGATAACAACGGCCCAGCCTCTACTGGCCTCTCAAGAATAACATAAGGAGCAAACAAAGAAGAAGAAGCCCAGCCCATCACGGGAGTTAAGGGCAGAAAATCAGTGAACAAATAATGTATATTAAGGAAAGTATATTGTGTGTATATTGTAGTATATTTGTTACCTAGAATATGATATACACTTACCATAATTAGGATATACACTTACCATATTGTATAGTTAGAATTATGGTAGAAGAAGGTTTGTAACTTGTATATATATCTATTAAATCAATGAAAATAATCAAGGGGATTATTTCTTTCATGGTATCAAGAGACTAGGTCTAAACACAAGTTTTTCTCTCAAACTTTTGCCTCCCTTTGGTCGAGACCCCCCCTCCTCGGGTTTCTCTTCCAAAATTCATCTTCCGCTCTCACAAACACCTCTCTTAAATTTTCCTTTCCTCTTTGTTCTTTCAATATGTCTAAGAACAATTTTCACTCTGCCCTCACAGTTTCCAATATCAAGAGCAGTATCCCTATTGTCCTTGAGATGAAAAATGTCCAATATGCGACGTGGGCGGAGTTGTTTAAAATTCACGCTATCTCTTATCAAGTTCTTCATCACATCATTCCTCCCGCTAGACCACTTCCTGTGGAGGATCCTGAGTTATGGATTACACTTGATGCTACCGTTCTTCGGTGGATATACGCCACTATTTCAGTGGACCTTCTACAGACGATTATTGAGCCGGACACCACGGCTATGGCTGCATGGAATAGATTGCGTGACATATTCCAAGACAATCAACATTCACGTGTCGTCACACTCGAGCAGGAATTCTCTCTCGTTCGAATGGACGAATTTCCAAACGTTTCTGCATATTGCAAGAAACTAAAGGAGTTGGCGGATCAACTCCGTAGTGTTGGCGCACCCATAACAAACAATCATCTAGTTCTACAGTTGGTTGCCGGTCTTTCGGAGGCCTATAATGGGGTTGGAACTCTCCTTCGCCAAAGCAACCCTCTTCCCGACTTCTATCAAGCCCGCTCCATGCTTACGTTGGAAGAAGCCGGTTTTGCAAAAAAGGCGGCTACCGGAGCAAGCCAAGTCGCCATGGTGGCGTCCTCTCCTAGTCCTTCGGGTTTTGTTAATAATTCGGGCCAAAACCATAACAATGGTGGCGACAAGAATAATTGAAAGAATAATAATAAAAACTGCGGGGGCAAACGCGGTGGTTCTAGTGGCGGTTCAGGTGGTCAGCAAGCAGGCGGTGGGTCCCATCCAGTGAACAGTGGCCCACCACCCCCCTGGGCCCAGCAGTGGGGCCCATGGCAGTAGGGCTGGGGTAGTGGGCCGTGGGCCAGTCCCCTAACGCAGAAATTCCGGTGGCGGTGGCCGCCAGCGATCGAGCCCAACGCCAGCGGTGGCGGCCCACCGTCATCGCCCAACAAAGACCAACTCCAGTGGCTACGACCCAGCTCCAGCACGGACAGGAATTCTTGGGCCCTGTCCTCCGCAAGCCCATCATGCAGCAGGCCCCACTCAGACTGATATAGAGGCCGCGATGCACACTTTGGGGTTGACTCAATCGGACCCAAATTGGTACATGGACACCGGGGCAACTACTCACATGACTTCTGAATCAGGTACTCTCTCCTCTTATTCCAATTTGAGCACCCCTCGGGGTATAATTGTTGGTAATGACAACTCTATTCCAATTCAGGGTTATGGTCAGAAAACGTTGTCTCCCCCCAATCCACCCCTTCTCTTGAAAAATACTTTACATGCTCCTAATTTGATTAAAAATTTAGTGTCAGTCCGGAAGTTCACTACTGACAATTCCGTTTCCGTTGAATTTGATCCTTTTGGTTTTTCTGTGAAGGATTTCAAGACGGGGAGTCATCTCATGAGGTGTGATAGTAGGGGGGATCTGTATCCTATCATGCCTATTTCAGTCCATCGAGTCAAACCTTGCCGTCAGCTTTTGCAGCCATCTCTCCTTCCATGTGGCATGCTCGTCTGGGTCATCCGGGATCTTCTATTTTATCAGTTTTAGAGAAAAATAGCTTTATTTCCTGTAAGGGTACGAGTCGTACTCCACTTTGTCAGTCTTGTTCATTAGGGAAAATTGTTAAGTTGCCATTTGTAGACTCCAATTCTCATACTTCAATGCCATTTGAGATTATTCATAGCGACTTATGGACGTCTCCTGTTCTCAGTTCATTGGGTCATCGATATTATGTTCTCTTTTTAGATGATTATTCTAGATTTTTGTGGACGTTTCCAATTGCGAATAAATCACAAGTGTTTTCCGTCTTCATCCAATTTAGAGCGTTCATTCGTACTCAATTCGAAAGAGAAATAAAAAATATTCAATGTGATAATGGGAAAGAGTATGACAATGGGGAGTTCCGGGATTTCTGTGCTAAAAATGGGATAAATTTTCGGTTTTCGTGTCCTCATACATCTTCACAAAATGGGAAGACCGAACGCAAAATTCGTTCCATCAATAACATTGTCCGAACTCTCCTAATTCATGCCTCCATACCTCCATATTTTTGGCATCATGCTCTACAAATGGCCACATATCTTCTTAACATAATCCCTTCGAAAGGTCTGATATATTCTTCCCCCCTCAAAATCCTATATAATAAGAACCCATCTTATTCTCATCTTCGGATTTTTGGGTGCTTGTGTTATCCGTTATTCCCATCCACCACAATTAACAAACTTCAGGCTCGGTCTACCCCGGGTGTATTTTTGGGTTATCCGTCGAATCATCGTGGTTATAAGTGTTTTGATTTATCCTCCAAGAAAATCATAATAAATCGCCATGTCATTTTTTATGAAACCCAATTCCCTTTTACGAAAGTTCATACTCCCGAGCCTAAGTCGTATAATTTTTTGGATGACCAAATATTCTCGTATATTATTCTGAATTTTTTGGATCTGTCCCGCACCTTAAATCCTCCAGCGGGCCCACTACCCGCTGGACCCACGATCGCCTCGCCAAATCATTCTCAAGCATCGAATGCAGTTCCAGAAATTGGGCCGATTTCACTGAACCGGGTCCAAATAAAGTCCTGCAGCTATCGATTTGGGGCCAAGAAAGCCCATCGTCACTGCCGATCCGTCCCGAGCCCAGATCCTGTTGTACGTAGATGATATCATCTTGACTGTCTCTTCCGATGCCTTGCGCCAGTCTATCATGACCATGCTCAGTTCTGAGTTTGCTATGAAAGACTTAGGGCCTTTGAGTTACTTTTTGGGGATTGCCGTCAAACGTCATTCAGGTGGGTTGTTTCTGTCTCAACGGAAGTATGCTGCTGAGATCATCGAGAGGGCTGGGATGTCATCCTGTAAGTCCACTTTCACGCCAGTTGATGCAAACCCAAAGCTAAGTGCAGCAGCAGGTGCACCATACGAAGACCCGACCCGCTATCGCAGTCTTGCAGGGGCCCTCCAGTATCTTACCTTCACCAGACCGGATATTACATATGTGGTTCAGCAGGTGTGTTTATTCATGCATGATCCCAGGGTTGAGCACATGAATGCAATCAAACGCATTATTCGGTATATTCAGGGGACACTAGACTATGGGTTGCACTTGTATCCGTCATCTACATCCACATTTGTTTCCTACACGGATGCTGATTGGGGTGGTTGTCCCGACACCAAACGGTCAACTTCTGGCTACTGTATGTTCCTTGGCCACAACTTGGTTTCCTGGTCAGCGAAATGTCAGGCAACACTATCACGCTCAAGTGCCGAGGCAGAATATCGAGGGGTAGCAAATGTGGTCTCCGAATCATGTTGGCTACGTAATTTGCTTTTGGAGCTTCATTGTCCCATTCAGAAAGCAACCTTGGTGTATTGCGATAACATTAGTGCCATCTACCTTTCAGGTAACCCCGTTCAACACCAACGCACCAAACATATCGAAATGGACATTCACTTTGTCCGTGAAAAGGTTGCAAAAGGTCAAGTTCGCGTATGCCATGTCCCGTCTCATTATCAAATTGCAGACATCTTTACAAAGGGTCCGCCATGCTCTCTTTGAAGATTTTAGGGACAGTCTCGGCGTTAAAACCGCCCACTATGACTGCAAGTGTGTTAAACAGAGCAATATACATGTGATATACACTGAATATACAGCAGAGTATATCACATATATATCAATGGATCAAGCAAAGGGACTGTGCAAAGAAGCAAAGAAGATAAAGAACGGCCCAGCCTCCCCACTGGCCTCTCAAGAATAACATAAGAGCAAATAAGAAGAAGAAGCTCAAATTTCATCACGGGAGTTAAGGGCAGAAAATCAGTGAACAAATAATGTATATTAAGGAAAGTATATTGTGTGTATATTGTAGTATATTTGTTACCTAGAATAGGATATACACTTACCATAATTAGGATATACACTTACCATATTGTATAGTTAGAATTATGGTAGAAGAATGTTTGTAACTTGTATATATATCTATTAAATCAATGAAAATAATCAAAGGTGATTATTTCTTTCACACCTAACACTCCCAAGTTTTGGGTCAAGAAAAATTCAAAGTCACTTGATTTTGTAGTCTTTAATAAATTTATTATTAGTTTTATATTTTCTTGATTAAAGTTATTCATTTTTACACCTAAGAAATCTAAAAGTAATATGCAAAGGTTTTTATATGATTATTTTATTTTATTTAATTATAAAGAGTTAATGCTCACCGATTTCCTGATTTCTTAACAGCCTCAGAAACGTCTTCCATCCCATTAATTTTCCCTATTTCACTTTTTGATAGTGTTATCTCATTACTCATGTCTCACGTCATTTTTCTTATTTTCAGTCTTAATGTTTTGCTTTCTTAGAACTACTTGTTACCTTGTAGGCAGCTTAATAGACCTTCCCTCCAACTTATCAAAGAGTTTTAAGTTATATGTATTGTATGAAGATTTTAACTGGTTATTCTTATAATTTTCGGACTACCAATTTGATAGTGATTTTACCTGTTATTGTAAGTTGAAAGATTATTAAACCATTGGTGCACAGAACATAAACTTGCTATCAAAATGTATTGGAACTTCCCTACAATTTGAGAAACATCCAAATGTCTGTATTTTAACGACAATAGCCTCATTTTTACATATCTTTTTTGGGAGAAGAAACTTCAATACCGCAAGTACAAACTTTGGAAACAACAACAACATACCCAGTGAAATTCCACAACATGGGGTCTGGAGAGGGTAGAATGTACGCAGACCTTACCTCTATCTTGGTAGGTAGAGCGGCTGTTTCCGAGAGACTCTCGGCTCAAGACAGAGCATAAGCACCAGCAAAGCAAAGCAAAGCAAGAGCACATCAAGAGAAACGGTCAGACCCGGTCAGAAAAAATCTAAAGCAGTATGAAAATGCTGGTATCAAAAGCGACTAAGCCATGATAGCGCATTCCGAAAAGTAAGCAGTAACTAGCGTAGATAAATAAGCTAAACAGAGTACACTAAATGACACATAGCATCAGAAATCAAACTACATGGGACTGTACACCAATACTGCGCCTATTAGTATGATAGGCTAAGCGGACCTACAATACTAACACTACCACTACCAGTTTGCAAGTGTAAGTAAGACTACGCTTGACTACCTACTACCCTAATCTGTGTCCTCCACAACCCCCTATCTAAGGTCATGTCCTTAGTAAATTGCATATGTGTCATATCCAGTCTAATCACCTCTTTTTATACTTCTTCGGCCTACCTCTACCCCTCATGAACCCGTCCATAGCCAACCTCTCACACTGGGGCATTTGTGTCTCTCCTCTGCACATGCCCAAACCATCTCAACCTCGTTTCCCGCATCTTATCCTCCATGAGGTCACTCCCACTCTGTCCCGGATATCATCATTTCTAATCATGTCCCTCCTTGTATGCCCGCACATCCATCTCAGCATCCTCATCTCCGCAACTTTCAATTTTTTGGATGTGCGAAGTCTTGACTGACTAACACTCCACCACATACACCATGGTCGGTCTAACCACCGCCCTATAGAACTTGCCTTTAAGTTTCGGTGGCGCCTTTTTATCGCATAAGACTCCAGATGCGAGCCTCTATTTCATCCACCCTGCCCCAATACGATGTGTGACATCGTCATCAATCTCTCCACTCCCTTGGATAATAAACCCTAGGTACTTGAAGCTTCCTTTCTTCGAAATAACCTGAGTACCAAGCCTCACCTCCACGCATGTCTCAAGGTCACTCCCGTTACTGAGCTTGCACTCCATGTATTCTGTCTTGGTCCTCCTCAGCCGAAACCTTTTAGATTCCAGAGTCTGTCTCCAAACCTCCAGCTTAGCGTTCACTCCGCTGCAAGTCTCATCAATCAGGACTATGTCGTCTGCGAATAACATACACGATGGCACATCCCCTTGAATTTGTCGAGTCAGTCCATCCATCACCAAGGAAAATAAGAATGGGCTACGAGATGATCCCTGGTACAACCCCATCATCACTAGAAAGTGCTCCGAGTCTCCTCCTACTGTCCGTACCCTGGTCTTGGCTCCAGCATACATATCCTTGATCGCCCTAGTGTACGCCACCGGTACACCTCTAACCTCCAAACATCTCCATAGAACCTCTCTAGGAACTTTGTCGTATGCCTTCTCGAGGTCGATGAAAACCATATGTAAGTCTCTATTCCTCTCCCTATACTGCTCCACCAACCTCCTAATAAGATGAATGGCTTCTGTGGTCGAACACTCGGGCATGAATCCAAACTGGTTCTCAAAAATAGACACGCATCTTCTCACCCTCATCTCTACGACCCTTTCCCAAACTTTGGAAACCAGCGTTAAAATCCTAACAAAGACAAAAGAACACTAATTAATTGCTTCTCAATTGCTTAAACTTTGGTGAACAGAGTTATCAGATATTATGCCGATGAATGGGAACAGGTACCTAGTGAAATAGGCGAGGTGCGCACAAGATTTACCCATAGGATGGTAACTGGTAAACCAGGAAGATGCCTAACCATCAAGTGTTCTATGTTAAACTCAAACACTACTTATAGGACAAACATAGTCGTTGAACAATACTATACTAGATAAACGACCAAAGCAATACTAAACCAGGTGCAAGAGGAACGGATGTTGCTACCTCTATAGGCCAAAAACCCAATTCACAGAAGACGTAACCGAAATATACGCCTAGAATTAAACCACATTGGTATAAAGAGCCGGAGAGGGGAAAGAGGTGGAAAAGCGAAGGCACGGATCAAAGTTTTTATCAGCTACTGTAAATAAAAAATGGTACTTCAATTACTTCCTGGAGCATGTTTGCATACGACAGAGCAGTGACACCTATAATGGCCCTCAAGAATCTTGAATAACATTATTGAGGGGCAGGGAGAAGGCAACCCATGCTTCAAAGAGCAATAATAGTAGTAGTTGTAGTAAAAGTAAAATACAAATTGATAGCTCTCTTTGTGGCAGCAACACAACCAGAGAAGTTCAATTCATCACAAAATTCTGGAAGCAACAAGTCACAACTCATCGAACTGAAGGTAAAGCCTAATAACATAGAAGATCAATTATTAAGGGCATCACGACACGGATAGCTTACATTTCACCCCATTCCATTTGCATGCCAACATGATTCTGCATCACGTAGACATGAAAGAGCATGCACCGAGAGGTATATCGTGTGCATATACTTTGGGCCCTAGGATCAAGCGCGACTACCAGGTTCATTGATTTGTAATGATGTTTTTAAAAAGGCTAGCTTCCAGTTCATTTAACTCGTCCACATCAAAGTCATCGTCATCAAAATTGTCATCAACTTCGTCATTATGAGAAGCCTCACCACCATCTAAATATTCTGGGCTGACGTTGAGGAGCTTGCCTCGTTTTTAGCAGAATCCTTGCTCTCCTGTAAAGGAAATGTAATCTACTTAGATAATGATATGCAAGCGCTTTTGTGTGTAACTAACAGCACTGAACAATAAATGCACAAGGCAAGTCACTTTATATTTTTTAAGCAAGCAAAAATACGTATCATATCATGCTCATCAAATGTCCAAACCAGGAAATCACTGGTTACTTGGCATAGCTTCTTTATTTTTGACTCACAACGGAAAAACACTGCAACTAACCATAAGCGCACACACTTAAATTATCAGTTCTCTTTCTAATAATGCTTACACTGCTGCAGACCAACTACCACCACATGAATGCACACTTTTGTGTCTACTTTCCTAAGTCATTAGTAGATTACAGACACCATGCTTTGGTCCTAGCAAGCGAAAAAATACCTCTTTTTGATGATCTATAAGATATGTAGTTAAGTAAATGCTTTAGTCTTTCATTTTGTATTTCATTCTGCATATTAGAAGATTCGTCATCTGCTAGTTCTATCGAATCTGCATACTGTCTTTACCAAGGCAGGTGAAAGTAGAGGGAACAAAACTTTTGACGCAAGACCCCTAATCTTTGCCTAGTGCGACTTTAGCACCGCCCCTAAGATAATACTATTTTATACAATATCCACATCTTTCTTTTTTTACTATTTGAATTTTAAACATTGATGTGATGTTTGCAATACCGAACTAACTTTTCAATCACCATTTATCTATGACAGTCACCAGTGGACAATGAAAAATCTTGAATGCTCAAAAGAGTCCAACAAAGGGTACGGAAAAGCAGGAAAAAATATTGATCATAACATATTCACCTTCGGGAGTTCAGCAGACTCTTCTTCCCTTTCATACTTGTCATAGGCCCCGATATCATCCACAAACCAGCTGGCGTCCGACATGAACAGCTCACGACCACTGCGAGAAAGAAAGCATAGGATTTCCCAATAAGTATATGCATCCACTGAAAAAGCTATTCCCAACTGATGAGCACATATTGTTGACTAAAGAGGAAAAAGGAGTGCAAAGAATGATACCTCATGCGATCATTCTTAGCTCTATCGGCCCTCTGCTTGGCCAAATTGGCCTCTCTTTCATCCATCTTCTTCTTTTTCCATTCCATAAATAATTCAGTGGTCAAAGGAGTTGAAGCAGTCAATTTTGCACGCTGCAGGCAGAGCAGAAACAATGTAAAGTAGTTCCACTAATGAACATATTTATTAGTGGCTATCAGTAGTTGGCAATATGAATACAGTCACCTGTTCATCAATTTCTTCTTCAATAGGCATCTTATCAGCTTCCTCTTGTAACAAAGCTTTCATTTGTGACTTTAGAATATAACCAGGAGGAAGTGCATGCCTATAATGGCATTCTTTACCATTTGGACAGGCCCAAAACCAACCGTACTGCTTCTTCTCCACAGCGTCCAAAAAGTATTTACATACCTGCATATAAGCCAAATCATAAGCTTGATTTCTGAAACAAACACTCCCTCCATTCCAATTTGTTTGGCAGTATTTGACTGGTTTTAAGGAAAAAATTAAGACTTTAAGACACATACACTAAATATGCATAAAACACTAAAAGTACCCTGGTTTCCTATCCAGTGGAGACGAGAGTAAGCAGAAAATGAGCATTGTAAAGATTCAATAGTTTCTGGATATAAAAGGTGTCAATCTTTTTCTCAGGATGGACTCAAAAGGAAAGAGTGCCAAACAAACTGGGATAGAGTAGCAATTTGTTGCTACAATACAACCTTTCAAGTGACAAATAAAGATTAAAATGAAAGCATACTAATACACCTCAAAATGAGGGAATATGGTCATAGTCACAACGTCCAACCAATGAATTAAATATCATTTTCCCATGCTCCACGCAATGGAAAATCAAAATAATCATGACACTTAAATGGAGTGCTAGCTCAGTAATATTTCTTTCCCAACTTTCAATGTCTACAGATAAGTAAACAATATTGCATGCATTCTGCACAACCAAGTTTTCTAGGTAATCCTATTTTCACATGTTCGAAACTCTGGGGAGCATGGACCTGTCCTCTCCCCTGCTCCCACTTGGGTTTCATGTCTGGCAAGGTCCGAAACTATGATGTGCACTCAATACACACATTCCACATTGCATCCTTACCATTGAATAAAAGCCCTGGGGCCTATCTTTTTATCAATAAAGGGTACTTTCACTGAACTCCAGCGATAAGAAAATGTTGTGGAGTATGTACAGTCTAGCAACATTACATGGGTAATGTGCTAAAAAAATCAATCATGGCTTCTACATTATTAATTGAAGCCATGTTGCACCACAACTAAGAAGATATATCAATTATTTCACTATATTTACAGATTCTTTTTCGCTCCCAAAAAGTCTTGCACTTCTTTCTTTCCATATGGACCACCCAGATGACTACTGTGATGAGTTCCAGACCTATTCTATGTCAGCATTGCGAAAAATCAAGGGTAGACTTTGGCATAACCAGGACAGCCCGAAAATGTTGAAGAAAAGGTTCCAAACTCCAGCTGTGAAGTTGCAATCGATGTATAGGTGGTTGGTATCTTCTATCTGATTTTCGCAGGGAACACATCCACTGCAGATGATTCTGTAGGCCAGTGCATAACTAACCCCGAGGTTTTAAAAGTCTATCCATCACAAAAACTTATCAAAAATAGATGAGTTTAACCTGACATCCAGTCATTTTCTCCTGTACTTTTATCCATCCTGATTTCCATTTATACTACACATTGTCATCCATATTCTTGAGATTGTGATACACTATCACTGAGAGCGACTTGATGTCCAAAGGCTAACCAGAAACTCATGGAATCAATCAACCAAGCCTCAACCATCAATTACCAGAAGTTCAGGGATTAGCTCACACAATTATAGGGTTCCAATTTTTTATAATTATGACGAGCCCTGTGTTTCGCTGTCACTGAATCTGACGAGCCCTGTGTTTCGCTGTCACTGAATCTGATTGAAATCTTCTATCATCTCTTTCTTAAACATGCAGAAGCTTCTGAGCAAAGGATAGTACAGTTCATGAACTGATACCAGCTCCTTTTTTGGATCAGTAAAAAATAGTTTTTCCTTTTGAAACGAGCAGCCTAAGGCTGCTCTGTCGTTTACCAGTTCTCCTTCGTATTACTACTAAATTATGAAAATATTATAGTTTATATTGCTTTAGTGAGAATACTTTGTTGTTCTGTGCTATGTTGCTTGGACTCGGGTGCGGGTGTCGGATACGGGTACGGATATAGAGGTCGGATTCGTCATTATCTAAATTTTAAGATTCGTGGGTACGGATCCATGAATGGATACAGGTGCCGGGATTCTGCAAACCATAAGTCAAAATTCTAAAAATAGAGTTATAAAACTTAAATTATGAGATATTATGTTGAAAACTTGAGGAGAAAATATTGATCAAGAGGAGAATCTCGGAAGGAGATAAAAGGAAAAGGAGTGACATAGAAATTTCTAGATACAAGCTATTCCATTTTCTTCAATTTCACCATAGCTTTTGTTTTGATTACATAAATCATTGAATCTGTCTAGAATTTCTCGCTCGATTCTGGTCAAAGTAACCTAAAATTGGTTGACCAGATCAGGTACGGATCCCACACCCACACCCATGTCGTGTCAACATGGGTGCGGCACCAAAAGTGAAGAGTCCGAGCAACTTAGGTTCTGTGCATGATCTTGGGATATCACAATAGTCATATGCCACTATATTGGTAAACGGATGCTGAATGATTGAAAGAGTCCAATCACCAATTCAAAATTATCCCCTGAATATGACTTTCAAGGTTGGACCAGAGCAGTACAAGGTATATTATGGAAAAGGACAACGCTTACAATGTCAGTTGGTTTGTTCTTGTTATACTCCTGACTTTTTGATGCCACAACCTTCTCCAATGTCTCTTGATCCCAATCGTCCATTGTTTCCTTTCCATCTTCATTTAGACAAGAAATGCCAGTCAATAAACACTATAATCATTGCAACAATTTTATCACATGGGAAAAGAAAAGTTTATGCAAAATGTCAAATGTTAATGTGTTGCTAAACCACCTTCATCACGCTTATCGCTGAAAATATCGATCTTCTCTCCTTTTCGCTGAACATTCAGATCGTGAGAGAACTTGCACTTAAAACCCTTAGCACATTGCCCCGCTTTAAAGAACTCACATAAGATAGATTTTGGATCAACACCTGAACATAAATTCCCAATATTCTTAAAATATATGATATTTTTACAGCAGCATTTCATATGAAAAATTGAAATAAGATCAAACCTTTAAAGCAAGAGAGAGTTTGTAGTAAGTTTTCCAAAACAAACTACTACCGAAAAGAGAATGATAATCAACTATAAAAAATATTAAAAACAAAAAGGTCTCTTGAAAAAAATTGACAGGCTAATATTAAGCCATGTTTGGAATTTCCATAATAAAATTACAAAGATTATCATCTATATATAGGAGAAAGTAGATAATTGCCACAGAGTCTTCCTACACGACAACAACATACCCAGTTTAATCCCAAGCGGGGTCCGGGGGTGGGTAGGATGTACACAGATCTTACCCCTACCTTTGTGGGGTAGAGAGGATGTTTCCGATAGACCCTCAGCACAACGATGCAGTACCAGAAATCTTCCTACACTATATTCTCAATTGTTTCAATCCAACAAAGCCACAGTAACTCTTTAATATTGACACTAATACACACCAATCAAAAAAGTATTGACACACACAGAAATAACACAATGCAGAAATCAGTCAGAAGAATAATACCAAGAGGCACTTTAGGCTGGCTAATAGCGACTTTGAACAATTCGTTAAGCTCTCTCTCTCTGGCTTTCTCTTCTTCCTTCTTTTTCTGTGACAAATTTAAAGCTTAAATGTCAATATGTACGCAAAAGACCACAGAAAAATAATACAACAGGATCAGCTATATGATCCTCTATTTACATTCCATCCATTTGGGCGTGAAGTAGTCACACATGTCACTGCTCTTTATTTGTCCTGCCCTTTTTGGGCTTAAAAACATAGAAAAATAATATTGTACTACAACAACTACGTCTCAAACTCAAATCTAATTAGGGTAGGATATATGCTGAATCCACCTGCCCTATTTCAGTTCCAGAAAGATCACGCCAAAAGAATACAACACAACTATTTGTCAATCCAAACTAGTCGGTCGGCTACATCAGTCCTCTCTGTCAGTTATATACACACAGCAACAACTCACACAATATTAACAGGGCAATTACACCTCAAACTCAAGCTAGTTGAGGTCAGCTATACGCATCCTGTATATCTATTGGAAAAATCACACACAAATAATACAACATAATTATGTGTCAATCCCAAATTAGTTGGTCGGCTAAATCAGTCCTCTCTGTCCGCTATAATACAGCAACAATTCACACGAGAATAGTACAATGCTTCAAACTCAAGCTAGTTGAGGTCGGCTATATGCCTCCCATATATCTATCGGAAAAATCACACAGAAATAATAGCCCAGCAACTCTCAAATCACAAAGCTAGTTGGAGTCAGCTACATGAATCCTTGATACTCTATTTCAGATCGAAAAATTCACAAAAGATAAAACATAAAACCAAAGGAAGACAAAAAGAATAAAAGCGATTAATCACTAATGTTGTGGCCTAATAGTCGTGACTCTAATCTTCAACAGCACAAACACGGTAGGGAACACCTTTTTCCTTAATGCCAAGATAGACTTTTGCTTCTAATCCCCCATGTTTGGAACTTCCTACTTCTAATTTTAGTGTGCTCTAAACTGCATTTCTTCATTTTTTTTTGTGTGTGATAAATATGATTCATGATTTAACTCGTTAAACTTGCCTTCAACTTTTATATGTTAAGATCCTAATCAAATTGTCGGCTAATGACCAATTACTAATCCAATATACGTATAGTAGGCCATGACATTAGTGATATTGGTTCAAAAAACCCATTGCTACTCTGACAATTAGCTTATTACTAATACAA
Source organism: Anisodus acutangulus (assembly GCA_029783415.1). Lineage (NCBI taxonomy): Eukaryota > Viridiplantae > Streptophyta > Magnoliopsida > Solanales > Solanaceae > Anisodus > Anisodus acutangulus. The sequence continues at coordinate 30,517,441 of CM056505.1, read as the reverse complement.
TATATGTATAGCAGGCCGCGACATTAGTGATATTGGTTCAAAAATCCATTGCTACTCCGACAATTAGCTTATTACTAATCCAATATATGTATAGCAGGCCACGACATTAGTGATATTGGTTCAAAAAACCCATTGCTACTCCAATGATTAGCTTATTACTAATCCAATATACGTATAGTAGGCGACAACATTAGTGATATTGGTTCAAAAAACCCATTGCTACTCAAACAATTAGCTTATTACTAATCCAATATGCGTATAGTAGGCCACAACATTAGTGATATTGGTTAAAAAAAACATTGCTCCTCCAACAATTAGCTTAAAGATGAACGAAAACTTATTTAATACGTAATCACACCTCAAACTCAAGCTAGTTGAGGTCAACTATATGCATCCTATAAGGGCAGCCCGGTGCACTAAGCTCCCGCTATGCGCGGGGTCGGGGAAGGGCCGGACCACAAAGGTCTATTGTACGCATCCTTACCATGCATTCCTGCAAGAGCCTATTTCCAAGGTTTAAACCCGTGACCTCTTGGTCACATGGCAGCAACTTTACCGGTTACTCCACGGCTCCCCTTCTATACCAGTCATATAGCTATATGCATCCTGTATATCTATTTAAAAAATCACACAAAAATAATAACATAACCACACTCAAATCAAAAAAATCAAATTGGATTCAACTACATGAATCCTCAATACTCTATTTGAGTTCAAAAAAAATATACCTTGGCATCAAGTTTCTTAGGGTCAGGTTTAGGCTGAACATTTTGCTGTAAGGACTGAACGTATTTCTGGACATTTTTCGATTTGTTCTTATTCTTAAGACCGAATGTTTTGTCTTCGACTACCTTCTGCTTCTTTGCTACATCGGTTTTAGATTGCTTTGGCGGCATCTTTTATTCTCATCCAAACAAACCCTAAATCAATTCGATAGATTCGTCGGAAAATTGGAATTTTCCGGCGGCTCGAAACCCTAGGATGATAAATTAGAGACTAATGAGTGTGGCCGGAGGCGGAGATTGGGTGACGCTTTTGTAAATGACGATATGGGTCCTAATTTGTTTTGGGAGATGCAGTAAAGTCACTAAAGAGTATATTTTCTCACATAAAGTCCTTTTTTAATTCTCAAATCTTTTGACAACATGACATGTGCCAAGTTCAAAGGCTATCATGTTTTTGTAGTGTTCGGCTCATGTATCTCGATTATTTTATTAATTACGTGTTGTTGTACATATACTTAGTAACTCTCACCCAGGCTTTAGGGAAATGAAAAAAAGATTACTTATTATTTTTTTGTCTCCGTTGAATTTGAATTATGATCTTCAAGATTTTCACTCACTTTATTGTCTACGGCCTTGAATGCTACGTAAAAACTCTTATTTATAACAATACTATGTCTATAATAACAATAACATATCCAGTGAAATTCCACAATGTAGGTCTGAAGAGGGTAGAGTGTACACAGTATTTATATCATATGTCTATCGAAGAAAATCAATACCCCTCCGTCCAATTTATATGACATATTTTCTTTTTTAGTTAGTTCCAAAAAATGACACATTTCCTTATTTGATAATAATTTAACTTTAAAATTTACCTTTAACGCTAAACGAGATGATCTATAACCACACAAATATCATTAGTTTGTTTTAGACCACAAGACTCAAATTTTTTTCATTATTTCTTAAACTCCGTGTCCAGTCAAATTACATCACATAGATTAAAACGGAGGAAGTAATATATAGAAGTTGTTGACCATTAGGTTGGTCTATGGGTGGCCAATGGGACGGGTAGGGCCGGTCCCGACCCGACCCCGCCCCTATCCCGCTATAAAAAAATAATTTAGTACCGGGATGGGACCTGGGCTCTTCCCGCTCGGGCCCGGCCCGCCCCAGTCCATCCCCCTATCCCGCCCGACCCCTCCTCTTTGCACAAAATACTCTTTGCACCAACGACCATTTTATATTTTGGTCGTTGTACAACGGCCATTTTTTGCCTCCCCCAACCCCTTACCCCTTAATATTTATTTTTAACCCCTAAATTATTATATTACACTTTAACCCAATTTTCAACTATAAATACATCATTTTCTCTTTATCTTTCTCACAAATCTTCCTACAATCTCTCTAATCTCTCAATCTATCTCTCTACAAGTCTACATTGTCTACTAAATATTCAATTTTATTTATTCATTTGGGAGTGAAGTTGGCAACTAGCTTGAAGATCTTCCATCGAGCAAAGTTTTAATTTTCAACCTCTCGATTACACGTCGGCGTTTGGTATATTCGTTCCTTCATTAAATTATTATTATTTCTTTTTTTTATTTAGCGCACTTAATTTCATTTACTTTAATTATTTCTATAATTAAAATGGAAGGATTGAAACGTATGATTACAGGTAAGGGTAAGGGTCAGGCTTCTTCCAGTAGGGGTAACAAGGGCAAGGGTACTTCTTCTAGTCATCCCACTCCTAGACAAGATGATTTGGTTGATACTGAATTTTTTCCTGATATACCATTAGATTTAGACGATGAGATATTTTCTGGAACTCAACAAAACTTAAATTTAGAAGATGATCTAGATGACACACCCAATAATGTAGATGACACACCCATTAGTGCACCTCCAACTGGAACGCCTCCTATTACCCCTAGTAAGAGATGAGGCCCAACAAAACGACCATTAAAATCAGATGCATGGAAATTTTTTGATAGGGACGAAGAGAATCAAGTAGTTAGATGTCAAATTTATAAAAATATTCTTAAATTTAAAATGAGAAAAGGTCAGGGTGGGACAGGGGGTCTATTGAGACACGGACAAAACTTTCACAAGGCTAGGTGGAATCAACACCTGACTGAAAAATCGGGTGCGTCAATGCCCTCTCAGTTAGGACAAGGTTCATATACTGTCCCGGACCAAGTACAAGGTCAAATTAACCCTATGACAGGGGAATTGTAGGCCCTAAATACGATAAACATAAAGCTAGGGAAGCAATAACAAAATTAGTTGCTATGGAGGGTTTGCCCTTTTCATTTCCTTCATCTCCTACTTTTATTCATTATATTAGAGATATGTATAATCCTGCTTTTAATGGTTTTTCTAGATCAACTGTTAAGAGATATGTATTTAAATTTGCACATGAATATCAACAATATTTACGTTATTCCTTATATCATTTTCCTGGTAAAGTATCTATCACGTCTGATATAGGTTGTAGTACTAACGGCCATGATTATTTAACGGTAACCTGACATTGGATAGATTATACATGGTCTATGCAAAAACTTATTTTAGCGTATGAACATTCAAGCGTTATCAATAGTGTCTGAAAGCGCTTTTTTCGCCGACAGATTTCAAATAGGAAAGCACAGACACTCATTAGTGGGAGACATCTTGGAGATTGCAGTATTATTCAGAGATTGGATACGAGCGGAGCGGAGAAGGTGCGGTCAATCGGAAATCAACGAAGAAGAAGACGAAAACTACAACAACATCTTATCCGACAGAGGTGAAAGCGATGTCAAGCAATTTGACCAACAAATACCAATTCCAACCGAAGAACCACAAGAAATTATAAAGAAACTAGAAAATGTATTTTTACTTATGTAATTTTACTATGTTCTTTGCAACTTTCAACACCACAAAGTTGCAATTTTGATAATTGTATTACAAAAAAATCATATTTCTATTAAATAATATAAGAGACACAAAAATAACCTTGGATGTTTTTATTACAATGTCTTGTTCAATTATTGAAGTGTTTATACTTTATATATATGTTATTTTTAAAATTAAGTGCACTAAAAAAAATGAAAAACCTGATCCCGACCCGATAAATACCGAGCCCCTTTAACGACAGGACCGGGACCGGACGGGACACTGGCAGAACCCGCCAGTCCCTCCCGAGTTCCGGTCCCCCCCATCCCATCGGGTCTCGTCTCGCCCGGACGCGCCCCTCCCCGAACCCTTCCCGTTGGCCAGCCTTAGGTTAGTCAAATGGAATAAAGACTCAACTATTTTATCAATCCCATAAAACATTTTTGTGTACCTCTACGACAAGGTTGAATAGTTGAATTTCCAAAAATTTATGGCTCAATTTTATTCTCACACTAAAACTTTAGGAAAAAGAAAAACACCACATGTTATATCCCTCAAACATAAAATTTGTATTCATAAATCGCAATTGAATAATCCTCGCGAGCGTTCATGTTTAATATTCTTTCCATCTTAACATTGATAGAACATCTCATATCATTCTTAAGTGTATATGGTGGAAATTGACACGATATGTGGCATAGTTTAAGTGCGAGATCGAAGAGAGTAGCAATGATGTGCACGTGTTGTGGGACACTTCGGGGTGAGTCCGGTTTGAAGATATGGACCGGACAAGGGCCGAACCAAATTTTGCTGGGTAGGCGACCGAAGGAGTTTAATGCAGACCCGTTCCAGATTTGATGCCATCCGTTACCATTTACTCATTAAGTGACCATTTTATCATTTAATATCATTTAATGAAGGAGTGATTCTTAGGCATAAATGTCTTGTATTGTTAGATATATAAATAGCATAACCTTTATGTTGGAAAGGACATCTCATTCTCATTTCACTTACTTGCACGGTTTCTCTGTAATCTTAAATTGTACACGCTCTCAATATTGGCTCGGGCTCAAAGCAATTTAACTAAGGACCGGACCAAGTTCTAATCAAGATAACACCAACTCAGGATACTTCTTTTACTAATTTTTATTTGCTTAGTTATTGTTAATTGCTTACTATATTTACTTACGAATCGATTCACATATCCTTAAAACTATTTTCAAATTTAACTGTACATTTTTTGGGGTAAACGCTATAGGAATTTATTGGGTTCGTAAGCACATCGGAAGTTTAAAATTTTACTTATCCAACAACGATCCTGGCATGGCTTATACGATAATCATATAAAGTGTTCAAAACACAATAGAAGAAAACTTACAGGTTTTCAAGCGTCGGATTCAATACTAAGGTATCCACGCGAATTGAATCCTCGACTGCAAGTTTCAACTCCAGTGTATTTTCTTTGCAAGAAAGCTAGAAAATCTTGCTTCAGGAATTGAGAAGTAATTTTCTGTCACCTAATAATTATGGGGTATGTGTTGTATATATAGGAGTCAGGGTAAAACCTAAACAGATTCAAAACAGGAAAACCTGACCCATGTTAATGTTTAGTGGAACAGCCCAGCTGGTCCACTTCACACGTCCTAATGGACGGCCAATGTCCCAATTTTGGGCCAGTAATTTCTGGCCCAATTATTTTCCTGTATTTGTTCGAGTACCCATGTAATATATCCAACACATTTAATTAAATCTGAAATCCAATTCGACTTAATTAAATAATTTCTATCAAATAGAAATATTCCATAATTATTATAAATTAAATATCTCGATTCTCAATCGAATATTTAATACTTTCTCAATACACTCTTAGATCGAAGAAACAATCGCATATAGTGTGACCCTATAGGCCTTCACATATCGATATTTATCTAATTAAGGTCCTTACGAAACTCCTAGACTGCGTCGTATGACGAACTCAATATGTGAAGTACGTTTACATGAATCAAACAAACTTAGCCTTCACGCGGAACTATAAATTCCTTTCATTAGCGACACACTCGATTAAGCTTAGGATTTGCCAAGTGTCTATCCAAATGACTTAATCACTTTATCTCACATTTATTAGTTGATAACTAGACCATATTATAAATATGTCTCTTGCACTGGCCAGTGACTTTAATCAACCTAATAACATTGAGAAGATGAGTGCTCTCTCGAATTTCCAATCGAGGAATGAATCTTATTCTTGGCTCAACTACCACCTTGATTTACATCCTGATGCACCCAACACAAGCCGTATCTTATCCAGAAGAAGTTTAAGCTTAGAACTTGGTCAAAGTACATCATTCTGCAAATAAGGTGCGTATTCACCTCAAGTCAAATGACTTTTATATTCCACATGTTGATAACACTATAGACATGTATACCAATTAGTTTATCGGCAGGGTATACCAATACTTCTCCAAAGTATTCATATTTCCATCACGAGTAACCATTACTCGCAGCTGTGAGAAATACTACATTCTCTAAGAATGTGATGCAGACCACATGTCGACTTATAGCATATCATCGATATCTCATTCTCGATGATCATTAGTCGAGGCTATTTGGAGAGTTACGTTCTATCATTAACATCTCACTCTATTAATGACAATGTAAGCTCAAGGGATGAACATTTATGAATAATTGCAAATAATCAAACAATAATTCAATAATTGTAAGTGCCATAAATATTAATCTCATTAATAATACGAATGTGTTCAAGTACGTTTTGTCCCTAATATAGATTATCTCTAGGACATACATATTTTCAATCTCCCACTTGGCCTAGAACCAATCTCCAATGTATCTAATACCCATGTTTTCGAAATGACCATTATGCTTAACTAAGTTTAATGGTTTAGTAAATGAGTCAGCTAGATTATCATCTGTGGGAATATAGTCTAGATCTATTTTGTTAGATTCCACCGTGGTATTTCCTATGTACATGCTTATTTCTGTTTGTTGATCTTGGTTCCTTAGCTTGCGCAATCGCACCAGTGTTATCACAATATATCGTTATTGGATGACTGGCACTTGGAACAACCCCTAGTTCTTTGAAGAACTCAGATATCAAGACAACTTCTTTACAAACTTCCGATCCAGCAATGTACTCGGCTTCAGTCGTCGAATCATCAGTGGTTTCTTGCTTGGAACTTCCCCAACTCACTACTCCACCATTGAAAATGAAGGCATATCCAGACTATGACTTGAAGTCATCAAGATCTGTTTGGAAGCTAGCATCAGTGTACCCAGTAGCGACTAGCTTCTCTTGCCCACCATAGACCAATAAATATTCTTTAGTTTGTCTAAGATACTTAAGAATATTCTTGACTGCTTTCTAGTGTTCTTCCCCAGAATTTTACTGGAATTTCCAAGTCATGCTAAGTGCAAAGGCTACATCTGGCCTAGTGCTGGTCATGACATACATACTTGATCCTATAACTGAAGAATACGGGATACTCTTCATGCGTTCAAGTTCTGTAACAGTAGAAAGACTATCCTTCTTAGATAACTTGATGCCTTGACCCATAGGAAGACCTCATCTCTTAGAGTTTTCCATTGAAAAACGTCTTAGCACTTTGTCTATGTATGTAGACTGTGACAACCCAAATAATCTATTAGGTCTATCTTTGTAGATCCTAATTCCAAGAATATAACAGGCTTCACCTAAGTCATTTATCATAAGGTGATGGACAACCATTCCTTCACTGATTGCATAAGGGACTTATCGTTTCCCCTTATTAATAAATCATCTACATATATGATAATGAAAACAATACTCCCTTCTTTGTGTTTACTATAAACGCATGGATCCTCCTTGCTTCTGACAAAGTCAAACGATTTGATAGCTTTGCCAAAGCAAATATTCCACTCCTTGAGTCTTGCTTAAGTCCATAAATGAACTTTTGTAGTTTGCATACTGCTTTGGGTTTTGACTTGGATGTAAAACCTTCAGGTTGTATCATATATACTTCCTCAATTAGATTTCCATTGAGGAAAATCGGTCTTAACATCCATCTGCCAAATCTCATAATCATAGTATGCAGCTACTGCAAGCAAAATCCGAATGGACTTAATCTTTGCAACTGGCGAAAAGGTTTCATCATAATCGACCCCAGATTGTAACCTTTTGCTACCAACCTAGACTTGATGGTTTGCACCTTGCCAAATGCATCAATCTTCTTCTTGAAGACCCATTTGCATCATATGGGTCTAACCCCTGTTGGCAAATCAACCAAATTCCAAACATGATTGACATACATTTAGTCCATTTCAGATTTCATGGCTTTTTGCCATCTCTGCGAGTCAATGTCTAATATAGCCTTGACGTAGGTTGTAGGCTCATCATCATCAGGAATATCTATCTCATTTTGACTTTTAACAAGGAGATTAAGTCTTACAGGTTGACGATGAGTCCTAGTAGACCTACGGAGTTGGTTATTCTGTGTTTCTATGGTTCTTGTATTCTGATCATGAGAAGGTTCTTGTGTGTTTCCACCACTATGAGAGTTTTAAAGAATATCATCTACATGTGTTTCCTGAATGGAAGGATGTACAACCATTATATCGTCTTCCATTGGTTGTGTATGAGAATCTTGCATTTCTGCGTCAATCCTCATATCACTCTCGCTGGCTGAAGGCTGTACTCTAAGTAACACATATTTACTAAATACTCCAACTGAATTCTTGTCTAGGTCATTCGACAAGGATTCAACCTCTATGTTGCTTTGTGGTTCTTGAATTTCTTCAAGTTCTATCTTATTGTAAATCTGTTCCTTGTAGACATAGTCTTCCTCAAGAAAAGTTGCATTTTTGGAAACAATGACCTTATGTTCTCCAGGAAGATAGAAATAATATCCTCTCGTTTTCTTAGGATATCCCACAAAGTAACAATTCTCACTTTTAGATTCCAACTTGTCAGTGAGCATCTTCTTTACATATACAGGGCAGCCTCAGGCTCGCATATGTGTAAGAGCAGGCTTCTTGCCATGCCAAATCTCATATGGCATTTTCTCTACTGATTTTGAAGGAACTCTATTCAGAATATAGATTGAGTTTTGTAAAGCATAGCCCCAAAGGTATGTTGGAAGAGTTGGAAAAACTCATCATGAATCTGACCATATCCAATAAGGTTCGCTTTCTCCTTTCAGCAACCCCATTCATTTGTGGTGTTCCAGGAGGTGTCCATTCTGACTGGACTCCATAAAGTTTCAAGTAATCTAGAAATTCTCTACTCAAGTATTCATCTCATCAATTTGATCGAAGAGTCTTGATACTCTTTTCAAGTTGTTTCTCTACTTCTAACTTATACTCCTCGAATTTCTCAAAGGCTTCAGATTTGTGCTTCATAAGATACACATATCCAAAACTTGTGAAATCGTTTGTAAAAGTTATGAAGTAAGGAAAACCTCCCTTAGCTTGAGTGGAAAACGGCCCACATATATCTGTATGGACCAACTCAAGTGCTTCTTTGTCTCGCACACCTTTCCCAGAAAGTGGTTTGTTGGTCATCTTTCCTCTCAAGCAAGATTCACAGTCACCATAGGACTCCAAGTCAAATGGTTTCAGGTAGTCTAACTTTCTTAATCTTGGTATCTTTGATTCATTGATATGACCAAGTCTACAGTGCCATAAGTAGGTGGGATTTCTTGGATTACTTATTTTAGCTCGTTTGTTTTGCACATTGAGAATTTCACGATTACAATTGAGAATATATAAACCATTCACAAATGGAGCATTTCCACAAATAATACCATTCAAAGATAGTATATAACTGCCATTAGCAATATATGAGGAAACCCCCTCAATGTTTAACATTGAAATGTAAATAATATTCCTCGTAATCGAGGGAACAAAATAATAATTATTAAGTTCTAATGTAAAACCCAAAGGTAAATCTAATCTATAAGTTCTCACACGTTCAGCATCAACTCGTGCTCCATTTCTAACGCGTAGGTCCACCTCACATGGTCTAACCTTTCTGCTGTCCATTAGGCCCGGTACATTATTACAAATGTGTGAGCCACAGACTGTATCCAATACCCAGCAGTGAAAGTTACTTATAGACATATTAATCTCAATGACAAACATACCTTGTCCAACATATCCAGAAGAAAACTTACAGGTTTTCAAGCGCCGGATTCAATACTAAGGTATCCACGCAAATTGAATCATCGACTGCAAGTTCCAACTCCAGTGTATTTCCTTTGCAAGAAAGCTAGAAAATCTTGCTTCAGGAATTGAGAAGTAATTTTCTGTCACCTAATAATTATGGGGTATGTGTTGTATATATATGAGTCAGGGTAAAACCTAAGTAGATTCAAAACAGGAAAACCTGGCAAGTACATCATTCTGCAACTTGGTCAAAGTACATCATTCTGCTTAGAACTTGGTCAAAGTACATCATTCTGCAAACAAGATGCGTATTGACCTCAAGTCAAATGACCTTTATATTCCACACACTGATAACATTATAGACATGTATAACAAATAGTTTATCGGCAGGGTATACCAATACTTCTCTAAAGTATCCATGTTTCCATCACGAATAACCATTACTCGCAGATGTGAGAAATACTACATTCTCCAAGAATGTGATGCAGATCACATGTCGACTTATAGCATATCATCGATATCCCATTCTCGATGATCATTAGTCGAGGCTAATTTGAGAGTTACGTTCTATCATTAACATCTCACTCTATTAATGACAACGTAAGCTCAAGGGATACATATATGAATAATTGCAAACAATCAAACAATAATTCAATAATTGCATATGCCATAAATATTAATCTCATTAATAATACGAATATGTTCAAGTACGTTTTGTCCCTAATATAGATCGTCTCTAGGACATACATACCTTCAAACACTTAGATTAATTATTATGGACAATTCTCCAATATTGGTGGTTGTCTTTCATTAAAAACAATATATGATTAGAGACTAATTCTCATCATTCATAATGAGTTAATTAACATTTAATAAAAAAATTACAGAAGTATAAGAGGGAATGGAATCTTGTCCACGTATCGTTCATGTAGAAAGGATATCAGCGTTATACCATAGATTATGATGGGAGATTATGGTCATTGAAATTGCATGTTGCTTGGCAATCAATCTAAAATGCTCATGGTTTATGGTTACCTTATTTGATCCTCCAATATGGGATATATGCTCATATATTTGGTTCGCCGAAAATACATACCTCTTACATAACTTATATAGCAATTATCGTCCACTGTTCAAACATTTATGCATGTTATTAAAATTTCAGAACATTGCATGATATATTATTTTTGGAGATTATACCATATTTTCGATCGTCAAATATTTTAAACTATAAATGGTTGATTAGAAGATCGTTGATGACACGTCGTGATTGGTCTAAGAAAAGATTGTGCTAACTTTAACCATTATATACAGATTACATGACGAGATCTTTGGCATAGAATAGCATATCTTGTACTCGTCCATACTAGCATGCATCCATATTCTTCATTACTTTCATTACTTTCATACTTCATGTGTTCTTTTTGTGGTGTTTCTTGATCATTCATTTGCCTTATTTCTCATATTTCATTTATTCGATTAAGTTGAGTCTCGTACAGGAAATAAATTATCTCTCATCAAGTTTCTCGTGCTTTCGCTTATTTGATGATCATGACTTCTTATAATAAAAATCATCATATGTCCTTACAATGTCGCTTCATTTCTAATTCATATATATTTTTTATTGGTTATTGTAAAGCAGTACGGAAAGTAAATAACTATTACAAGTGTTCGAAAGGATAAATAAACAAGCCAATATTCAGAACTGCCGCTAGCTTGTTGAATGTTGAATCTTGATAACCTGAAATCAAAAAACACTAAATCTGGATTGTTACAACTATGGCTGAGTCGAGAGATGACTCTCTGTCTTTAAGACAAGATTGCCTCGTATATATGCTTTTACATTAACGGGCAATAGTCTCCCAAGATAAAACAGCAATTAATCAACACTACAAAGCAAATAGGTTGATTCTGATGAAGAAAACAAACACAAAACGACTTGCTGAAGAATGGAAAAGAAAGGAAGAGTTTTCTGTTTGTCCACACGTTTCTGTTGCTCACGTTTTTGGACAATGTTCTCTTTCTGTTTGTCTCTGTGTATATAGTGTATTGTCTCATTTTTCTGTCTCACACAATTGAGCCAAAAGGCATCAATATATAACATAAGGGGAGACTCTTCAACTGCCAAGAAAATGGTTGTTTATGGCTATTGAAGGAGGGAGTTAATCAACCAAGTAATGGATGTTTATGGCCATTGAAGGAGGGAGTTAATCAGCCAAGTAATGGCTGGTTAATGTGCAATAATGCTCCAAAAATCAACCCAAACGGTAGGCTGAAACTTTCTGCCATTTCATCTTTCCAGAAAGTCCAGAGACCAAACTGTAAATATTAAGCAATTTGGGATCCAAAGAGATAATATCAGAAGAAGCCCAAGTCCCAAGACCCGAGCCCGGACGGGAAGGGACGGGCGGGCGGCGGCGGCGCACGTGTGGGCTTAGCCTCGAATCAAAGCACATCTAGGTTCTCCCTCCTTCAAACACATGGGTTACCCCTTGGGGTCCCAAACCCTTAGCCAATTTTGAGACTTATAAAGAGAAAAATTCTTCCTTTTTCTCACCGATGTGGTAGATTTGTCCCACACCATATTTCCATGCCTCAAACACCTTCCTTCGTGGACCAATATCTCTTTCATTTCTCAACGAAATTTGACGATTCTTGGCCCTACGGTCATATACTCACTTAGTAGATTATGCACGTGTGAAGAGACAAAGCCTCCAACATGCGGAACCCTAGTGTTTAATTCATTAAATATGAATGGACACACCTCCCCACCAAAGACAAATTTCCAACAATCCCCTCTTGAAAGAGATTTTGGCGCACACACAAGGTGTCTGCTTTCAGCAATCTTTCAGCGAAAAGATATTGCATCAGGAGAGGTAGTTTCTGCTTTGAACCTCCCTAATTGAATACCATCGGATTTACTTACTGTGCGGTGAACGTGATGTCTTGAACCGTCAGTGTTTAGTGTAAGCCAAGACAATGATACCAACACAATAACTCTCCTTATTCGTTTTCTTCTTATTGTTTTGTTCGTTGTGGCCATGGACACACTTGGATTCTTAAGTGCGTTCATTTGAGGCGGTCTGTCCTCGCACTTAAATATGTGATCTCCTACAAGGTATCCTGCTATACCCCACTTCACAAGTGTTAGGAATCATTAAAAGTTTTCCCAACCTTAACCTCAACCGTTTGAGGATCATTAAAGATTTGGAAGATTAACCTTTACCCACCATGCAGATAGCACTTTAATGTCTATCGCGGGAACAGCTTTGGATTCATGTTTCCCTACAGAAATCATCATCCGAAGTGCTCTTGCTTCCACCAAAGTGCTCAACTGAACCTTTTGCAGCTTAGTTTTCCCATTGAATCAAATTCTTGGGATCTCCAGTCAGTATGGTTGGGTTACCACCGCAAAGGTTCGTATTGTTTGGGTTTTAAGCCCATTCCCCTAGACAGGCAGAACATTTGATCTCCGGGTAGTCCCTTAGTTAGTAATTAAGGAAGTGATACCCGTGATGATCAACTGCCATACGGTCTTATGTCTCTGACAGATCCTGATAGATATGTCCAGACGCCATCATCCGTGTCCTTCCTGAAGCTGACCGGCTAGCCACAGTGTATAACTACTGAAGGCACGGGTTTCTTCCAATAAGAGACGTCCTCTAAGGAGTCATGAAGTTACTCAACTTCTTTCATGCTTTGTATAAAGCGATAAACTCCGATTCCATTATGTATCGGCCGATGCAAGTTTTCTTAGAGGACTTTCCAAGACCCACCATACACATTTACTTGTGGCATTGGTGTTCTTCACATATGATATCTAGTTTGCATCAATGTGTTCTCCCAGAACCGCTGGACATCCAGAATACCATAATCTGTAGATAAGCGAATATTTCAGATATCGTCATATCCGACTTAACGCATTCTATCAATTATTTCCAAAATCAAGAGTGAACTTTAGTTTAACTGATCTGATTTGTAGGCCGATACCAGGTCGGTTGTAGTGTGTACAATACATTGAACTACATGTGACCTGCACATATCGCTCATTGTCTATGGGTGCACCATGATTCCAATCAGTTCTATGGTTCATATCCATTGGTGGCTTCAACGAGACTGTCAATTATCTAATAACTGAGTTTGGAGTTAGACCAGTCCGTTAGATGTCTTAGAAATCCAATTCCTAAGATGTCATCTGTGATACCCGTATCTTTTGTTTCAATATAACTTCCACTATCAGACTGTTGATTTTCCAACTGTTGGCTTTCTAACTTCAGAGTCAATATTTTTGTGGTTAGATTCATTATTTCTATTTTATCTGAAACTTTCAGGACCAAAATGAAAGTTCAGGAAGAAGCCCAACAGTCCAGCAAACCAACTCTGATCCTCCTCTTCCAACTCTCCGGTTAGGAAGGCTGTTTCAACATCCATGCCACGTAAGACTGCAATGGCCCTAGATGTTAAGCTATTCACAGGGAAGCACATGTACGAGTAGTCGAGGCCTTATACTCGTCAGTAGATCCATCTACTTTGTACTCACTTTTGAGTATCCTTTTTCACAACCCAAAGGTTCTTTTCCAGGAGGAAGATCAACCATTACATAAGTATGGTTCTATATGATGGAATCTATTTCTCTCTTTGTAGCTTCTTTCCAAAGCAGCGCCTTTGGAGATGACAATTATTTGTTAATTGTCCATGGTTCATTCTCAACCATACAAGCTAAAAGGCCTGGAACAAGTATTTGTCCCCTCTTTGCTCCGTCTCTGTTCAACATCTAGAATCCCTGAGTTCTGTAGATCTGGAATATTAAGTTCCGGATAGACAACAACTTCCGAGTCCTTTAGATACGGAACGTCTAGTTTTGGATAGTCAGGCACTCGTGGGTTCTTGTTAACCTTGAGCAATTACTTCTTTTTCCTTTTCAAGGAAAGTTATCTTCAAAGAATTCATCATTCTTTGACACCAAGAGGCGATAAGCACTACTGTTATTTGCAGATCCGGTGGATATGCAATCTACAGTCTTAGGTCCAACTTGACCTCATTCGGTATTCCAACTTCTACCAATTCACCCCACATCACAATATTTGTATGTGAGATCCTTTCTATGTCTCACACGGAGGGTTATCCTTATCCTTATGCGGAGTTCTGTTGAGAATCGCATTAGCGGTAAGGATCACCTTGTCCCACATAATTTGGGAGTACGGCTTTGTACTTGGCTAACACCATTAGACTGAGGTGAGTAATGAGCAGTCGTTTAATGAACGATGTTTCACATTCTCCCTCTCTATCACTACGAATTCCTCAATCCGTAGGCTTAGTTGATTTTCAACTTCTAATTTATAGCGCTTATTCACTTCAACAACTTCATCTTTGCTTTTCAACAGAAAAATGATACAATACGTTGTACCATCATCAATGAAATGTCACAAAGTACTTGTCTCCCCCCTCTATTTTGTACAAACTTCAACTCACCCATGTAAGTATGACTAAGTTCTAGAGGAGCGGTGCTTCTTTCGCTATTCCTTTGACGGAACTTGGAAAGGTGATTTTGCCTCTTCGCCTACCTCACATTCATTTTGAGGGTTTATGTCGAAAGAAGGCAACAATCTCAACTTTGCTAGCTTTTGAATGACTTTTTATTTAACGTGTCTTAATCTATGATGGCATGGATGCACGGATTACAAATATATCATTCATTTGGCTACAGACATACTGTATCATTCTTAGTTATTACAAACCTGTTGGACTAGTCTCAAACCAGCTTGACCAACATCGTCCCTTTAACCAAGTTTGGGACATGTATAACCTCATTTTAGAGTGATCCCATTCCCTGAAGTCCTATTAAGGACAACCTCTCCAACCCCTTCTACTTTAGAGGTGGCGTTGCTTCATATGAACAACCTCTTGCCCCATGGTTTGGGGGCAACCGGATCATATGTGATCTGGATACTATGGCCCACTCCAGTTGCTTTGATAAACTGAGTGTCCAATTTCTTTTTTGCCTTTTTTAGGCCTTTAGATCATTTAAGACCTGGAAACTCTGGCCCACCACACTAGGTGTCCATTGCTTTTCCTATGAAATGAATTTTGACCCCACTCTAGTCGCCCGTAGGCTTTGTATGACAGAGTGTCCAATATCATCCTATAAAATGAATTCTGGCCCACTCCAGTCGTCCGTAGGCTTTGTACGACTGAGTGTCCAATATCATCCTATCAAATGATGGATCTTCTGTCAAATAGTGTGACAGGGTCAACGTCTTAAGATAAGACATTATCTTTTAGTCTTCTTCCCATGAGATTGGTGCCCAGACAATTGTTGGCGCTTACTTAAGAGTGGTAATAGTTTTCGCACAATCAGTGGATCTTTTTCCCTCGTATGTGCGAACATACTTTACACACTTTTAATAATTACACTCAAAAGAACGAATCTTTTTAAGACTTTTACAAAATCCAATCTTTAAACGGGAAGGAAGATGAGATTAAACTTCTGATTTTAAAGCGTAAGGAATATAAATTATTTCGTGAAAACATTTTCATATTCCTCCTTACTTTAAGCCCATTTTAATCATACATCATTTAATCTTATTCATGACAAGTAAGAAAAAATATTCATCCCAATTTCGGATTCTGGACCACTTCAGTCACTTCATCGGACTGAGTGTCCATTTCCTCCTTACCATAATTTGGATCCTTTGTCTGGGACAGATATAGGCCTTCTGCTACAAGATAGAACTATATCTTCAGCCTTCTCCTCTTGTCCCAGTTGACATCCTCAGCCTCTCGTGAGCGCTTGTTCCCACCACTCTCGGGAGCGGTGACACCATGAACATATTGACTTTCAACAGCATAATCAAAATTGTCTTCTACTAGAAAACCACAGCCTTATCCAGATTTGGTCACACAACTTTCGACCGACATCTTTCGAACACTAATACAATCTTGTCTTAAAATTGTTGGATATTGTAAAGCAGTACGAGAAGTAAATAAATATCACAAGTGTTCTAAATGATAAACAAACAAACCAATATTCAGAACTGCCGCAAGCTTGTTGAATGTTGAATCTTGATAACCTGAAATCAAGAAATACTAAATATGGATTGTTACAACTGTGGCTGAGTCGAGAGATGGCTCTCTGTCTTTAAGATAAGATTGCCTCGTATATATGCTTTTGCATTAACGGGCAATAGTCTCCCAAGATAAAACAACAATTAATCAACACTACAAAGCAAATAGGTTGATTCTGACGAAGAAAACAAACACAAAATGACTTGCTGAAGAATGGAAAAGAAAGAAAGAGTTTTCTGTTTGTCCACACGTTTCTGCTGCTCACGTTTTTGGACAATGTTCTCTTTCTGTTTGTCTCTGTGTATATAGTGTATTGTCTCATTTTTCTGTCTCACACAATTGAGCCAAAAGGCATCAATAAATAGCATAAGGGGAGACTCTTCAACTGCCAAGAAAATGGTTGTTTATGGCTATTGAAGGAGGGAGTTAATCAACCAAGTAATGAATGTTTATGGCCATTGAAGGAGGGAGTTAATCAATCATCCAAGTAATGGCTGGTTAATGTGTAATATCACTCCAAAAATCAACCTAAGCGGTAGGCAGAAACTTTCTGCCTTCCGTCGTTCCCAATTTCATCTTTCTAGAAACTCCAAAGACCAAACTGTAAATATTAAGCAATTTGGGGTCCAAAGAGATTATATCAGAAGAAGCCCAAGTCCCAAGTCCCAAGTCCCAAGTCCCAAGTCTAATGTCCCAAGTCCCAAGTCTAATGTCTCAAGTCCCAAGTTCCAAGACCCGCGACCCGAGATCCGCGCGCGTGTGGGCCCACACCATATTTCCATGCCTCAAACACCTTACTTCGTGGACCAATATCTCTTTCATTTTTCAACGTAATTTGATGATTCTTGGCCCTACGGTCATCTACTCACTTAGTAGATTATGCACGTGTGAAGAGACAAAGCCTCCAACATGCGGAACCCTAGTGTTTAATTCATTAAATATGGGTGGATGCACCTCCCCACCAAAGACAAATTTCCAAAAATCCTCTCTTGAAAGAGATTTTGGCGCACACACAAGGTGCCTACTTTC
Organism: Anisodus acutangulus; assembly: GCA_029783415.1. Taxonomy (NCBI): domain Eukaryota; kingdom Viridiplantae; phylum Streptophyta; class Magnoliopsida; order Solanales; family Solanaceae; genus Anisodus; species Anisodus acutangulus. Next base: position 30,499,592 of record CM056505.1, on the reverse strand, counting down.
AGCAATCTTTCAGCGAAAAAATATTGCATCAGGAGAGGTAGCTTCTGCTTTGAACCTTCCCTAGTTGAATACCATCGAACTTACTTACTGCGCGGTGAACGTGATGTCTTGAACCGTCAGTGTTTAGTGTAAACCAAGACAATGATACGAACACAATAACTCTCCTTATCCATTTTCTTCTTATTGTTTTATCCGTTCTGGCCATGGACACACTTGGATTCTTAAGTGCGTTCATTTGAGGCGGCCGGTCCTCGCACTTAAATAGGTGATCTCCTACAAGGTATCCTGCTATACCCCACTTCACAAGTGTTATGAACCATTAAAAGTTTCCCCAATCTTAACCTCAACCGTTTGAGGATCGTTAAAGATTTGGAAGCTTAACCTTTACCCACCATGCAGGTAGCACTTTAATGTCTATCGCGGAAACAACTTTGGATTCATGTTTCCCTACAAAAATCATCATCCAAAGTGCTCTTGCTTCCACCGAAGCACTCAACTGAACCTTTTGCAGCTTAGTTTTCCCATTGAACCAAATTCTTGGGATCTCCAGTCAGTATGGTTGGGTTACCACAACAAAGGTTCGTATTGTTTGGGTTTTAAGCCCATTCCCCTAGACAGGTGTTGACACCCAATTTTGTCCCATCTTTTATGATTTTATTCGTAATTTTTAATATTTTTGACACTTTTAAAATAATTTTAAAATATAGGCATATATGTGTATATACCTTATTATTATTATTATTCGCATTTTTTTACTATCATTTGCAACTTTATCATAATCATAAGTTTTATCCGAAAATTCTATGTTATTTTATTCTCGCAAAATTGCATCGCATTTCCATTTTTATCAAGCATTAAATATTTCGCAAATATTATATTTTATTTTATTATTATCACATCGTTATGTTATTTTAAATAATTCACATCTTTTACAAAAAAAAAACAAAAAAAATATTTTTTAATATTAAAACCCCCTTTTATATTTTTAAATCCATAACCCATTTTATTTCCTAATACAAAACAATTTTCACCCATCACCAAAACTAATTCGTCCAGCCCAATTCCCCAAACCAGTCGGCCCACTCGGCTGGCCCAACACCCCTTTTCCCAAACTTCTACCCAAAACAATTAAACCCAAAACCCCATTCTCAAACCTTCCCCCAGCCCAACTCACCCGCATTTCAACCCGTCGCCCCGATACTGAACTGCCCACCCAGCCGACCCATCACCCGACCCATTCCCCTACTCCTTTTAATTCCCAAAACCCAAAAATAAAAAAAACCCCCAAAATCATAAAAACCTAAACCCCTAACTCTCCCAATCGCCGCCACCCTACCCTACGCCCCGACCCTACGTCGCCGCACCCTACACCGACACCACCACTCGCCAACACCGCCTTTGACACCACCAACCCATCCCCTCTCACCGCGACCCATACCCCTAAAAACCCGTTCCAAAATCATTATTTTTGGGCCCTTTATTTTGAATTTAAGCTCGGTTTTAGGGGGAAATCCACCTATAAATACCCCATGTTGGTCTTCATTTTAGAGGGGATTGAATGATTTTGGGAGGATTTTCAAAAGGTTTTTTTTCGGAGGTCCAAATTGGATATAAATATTTTGTTGTGTTCTTGATTGTAAGCATTTGCCCTCCTTGTTATTCAAGAATCAAGTTCGAAAAGGTTTGTTCTCCACTTTTGATTCTCTTATTTTGGATACCTGATTCGGGTCGGGTCGACCCGGTTCGGGCAACATTTTCAGAATTCTTGCATTTCATATTTATGTATGTTGGTTATCTGAAGTTGGTCAATATTTGATTTCGGATTTTGGATACCTGATTCGGGTCGGGTCGACCCGGTTTGGGTAACATTTTCAGAATTCTTGCATTTTCATATTCATGTATGTTTGGTTATCTGAATTTGGTGAACATTTAATTTCGGATTCGATACCTGATTCGGGTCGGGTCGACCCGGTTTGGGTTTTCCAAATTTCTTGCATTTCATATTCTTATTATTGGTTATCTGAATTTGGTGTTAAAATTTGATTCGGGTTTGGATCACTGATTCGGGTCGGGTCACTGATCCGGGTCGGGTCGACCCGATTTGGATATTTCCAGAATTCTTGCATTTCATATTCTTGTTATTGGTTATCTGAATTTGGTATTAAAATCTGATTCGGGTTTGGATCACTGATTCGGGTCGGGTGACTGACCCGGGTCGGGTCGACCCGATTTGGGTTTTCCAAATTTCTTGCATTTCATATTCTTATTATTGGTTATCTGAATTTGGTGTTAAAATTTGATTCGGGTTTGGATCACTAATTCGGGTCGGGTCACTGATCCAGGTCGGGTCGACACGATTTGGATATTTCCAGAATTCTTGCATTTCATATTCTTGTTATTGGTTATCTGAATTTGGTGTTAAAATCTAATTCGGGTGTGGATCACTGATTCGGGTCGGGTGACTGACCCAGGTCGGGTCGACCCGATTTGGATATTTTCAGAATTCTTGCATTTCATATTCTTGTTATTGGTTATCTGAATTTGGTGTTAAAATCTGATTCGGGTTTGGATCACTGATTCGGTCAACATCGACGGCTCGGGTCGACCCGATTTGGATATTCCCAGAATTCTTGCATTTCATTTTCTTATTATTGGTTATCTGAATTTGGTGTTAAAATCTGATTCGGGTTTGGATCATTTGATTTCGGATTCGATACCTGATTCGGGTCGGGTCATTGACCCGAGTCGGGTCACTGACCCGAGTCGGGTCGACCCGATTTGAATATTTTCCGGAATTCTTGCATTTCACATTTTTGTTCTTGGTTATCTGAAATTGGTGCTGAAATTTAATTCGGGTCAGATCATCGATCCGGTCGGTCGACCGATCTGGATATTTCAATTTGAACTTGGGTCGGATATTTTAATTGCTCACTGCTCGTTCCTTTTACTGTTTTATTGTTTTATTAATATTGCATTAAGGCCGACGAAATTGAGTTCGAGGCCGCACCTTTCTTTCGTTTCATTTCTCTGTTTTTTTGACCTTTGTTTTAAGTATCCGACAACGGAAATTTTACTATTTTCTTGTTTTAAACTAAACACCGCGTCTTTTTCGGAAATTATTTTACGCTTCTTGTTTTACCGTCTGCCTGCTGTTTACTATTTCATTTTAATTTTCTTGATTTGAACACGATACCACATGGCCGATGAAAAATATTAAATCGATTTTGAGGCCTCCACAGTCGTAAAGGACGGAAATATAACTTCGGGCAATGATGAGACTTAAACCTTTTTATTTCATCAGAGATCAACATGTTTAGTAGGCGAGGTGACTAAAATAACCAACAAGTTATATATTCGCAGCCACGACGTGATTATAGTGATCTTTTCTTTTCATCCAAGAGACCATTACGTTTAGTAGGCGAGGCAATCAAAATAAACCACATTAGTCATATGTTTGCAGCCACGACGTGATTGGAATGTTCTTTTCAAAATTTAAGTCTGAGCCCTCCGTGATCAAAACATTCATTGTTTTGAATACGGATATGAAGTTATTTGTATTTAACTGTTTCTAACCGTTTGTTCTTGACAGCTTGCAGGGATTAAAGTAAATAAAGGCAGATTATTCCTCGGTGTTTATTTATTTTATTTCTTTCTTTCTTTAATTCAGCTTTTATCCCGCTTTGTATTGTAATATTATTTATCGCACTTATGTAACTATTGAAATGCTTAGAATAGGCAAACTTTGGATTAATTCATAGGGTAGTTTAAGATTTAAAACCCGTCGCTAGCTTATTTATTTGTAGGCTCGATTAAATTCAAACTTAGAAACCCTCCGCTAGTTATTTATTTTAGGCTCGTCACGCGTATTCAAGATTTTCAAAATAACTTTTGTCATCTTTTATTTGCTTTATTAATCATTCCGAATAAGTTTATCTTTTGTCAATTTACAATTCAATAATTCCCAAAATTTTACTTCTTTGGCATTATAAACAATTTATTGTCACAAATGCATATTTTCCAAAACTTTACATGTATCTTTATTTTTATGTCATTCGAATGCATACATGTACAAAATGCATCTCTTTCATTAATTATTTGCAAACATCTTTAACTTCATACTTCAAACATGCATTTTTCTAGTAATAATTAACCTGAGTTTGACCGGATAACCGCAAGTTAGCGGATCTTAAAGGATGCCTAATCCCTTCCTTTTAGGATAATAAAGAACCCTTACCTAGAATCTCACTAATTTCGCAGACCTTAAAATTGGAGTTACATTGCAGCATTTAGTTTAATATTTAGGTGTCCTAATTCACCGTAAAAATAATTAGGTGGCGACTCCTCAACCCTTTTTACCCAGGAATCACCGAACACGTCCGCGCTCCGCTTTGACCCGAGCAAGGTCGAAATCGGGCGCGACAGCATGGCGACTCCACTGGGGATTTTTCAGGTTCTTAACCATAGCAAATTTAGGTTAATTATTTGTGCTTTACTTTCACTCTTTGTTTGATGTAATGCTTTGATTTGTTTCCTTTGTGAATTTTTTTTGCATAAACTGCTTTAAATTATTATATTCTCTTACTTCTTTTCCTAAATTGGCATTTCGCTCATATTTCTTCCACTCTGAAAAATTGACACCATCACACACTACACGCGAGGTGTGTTTTGCGCACCCGCAAATTTCTTTCAATCTACCAAATTTTAGGAGAGTTGGCGTATGCGCGGAGTGACCGGACCATCCGGTGGCCGCGTAGCCTTCTCACTCGAGTAGTCCGCTCGGAAACCTTGTGTCTAGTCAGCCAAATCTTAGAAAATTTAAGATAGAGCTATACCACCCTTTATTTTTAGTCATGCATGCATACACCTTAGGTGGGTCGATCCTTGGTATCGACTCCACAATTAAGAAATTCGCCAAAGATGTCTACGGGTCTCACAACCCAACGACCAATCATCATATTATGTGTAGCGTGATAAGGATAGACTAATCCAAGACTAATCATGACGTGCTGAAATTGGAAAATGTACATTCATTTTGTCTCATTTCCGACAAAGCATTGCAGTTTAGCAGCTTGGATCAAATCTGTCGTAATCCCGCATATCTGGCGTTTAGGCCCACCTCCGGCATAAGGGAGGCCCCATGCATATTAGGATGCGCATTTAATTGCCTTACAATCATTTTGTTGTTTTCTTCTGCATTTTCACTATGTGCACATTATTTAAAACAATAATTACTCGCCTTATACTAACTTGGTTTTCTTCATTTTTTAGAAGGTTTATTTTGTCTAGATTATTTTCCCAAAGGTTGATTTGCGTTGATTAAAACTGGCGGATCATCCCTACTTCACGAGGTCAAAGACACAATCCTTCAGCAAAATGACTGATTCAGATGCATCCGAACAGACTGGCCTGGAACTTACCACTCTTTCCAGAGATGAACCAGAGGCTTCGGAAAATAGAAATGGTACCACCCAAGAAAAATACATCGCCCAACTGTTACAACAGATGGCAGCCATGCAGACTGAGATAGAGCGGCTCCAAAATCTCACCAACCTGTCCATTAGCGCCAATACCCCACTCCCTGAACAAGGGACGAATGCAACTGCACCACAAATTTTCTCATCTCCTGAACCGTCATTTCCCCAAAACCTCCCCGATAATTCGCCACTATGCAAAACCAATCCACAACACACTAACCCGCAAGCAAGTCCGCAACAAAGTCCGCTACAAAATGATCCGGCCTCCTTCACAACTCCACATACCCAAATTACCACACTTATCCAAAACACCCCTCTCACACAAAATCACCGGGCAATCCAACACAACGAACAATGTGTTCCACAAGTATACACAACGGAAGCCCAACCTTTCACTACCACAGTACCAAACATGGCTCTTCAGAAAATCAGCCAGTGTGAAGAAATGGACAGGCGGGTAAGGATCAAAACCGATGAAAGTGTGGCTAGAGAGATTTACAGCCTAAAAGAGGCATTCAAGAATATCCAAACCAGCAAGGGACATGAAGCACTTGAGTACGAAGATATGTGTATGCATCCCGACATTGAATTGCCTGTAGGATATAAGGTGCCAAAATTTGGCTTGTTTGATGGGAAAGGAAATCCTCACTCTCATTTAAGATCATACTGCGTCAAATTGGTTGGGGTAGGTAAAAACCAGGCCATCATAATGAAGTTATTCATAAGGAGTTTGACAGGAGAAGCACTCGACTGGTACACAAGTCAAGACCCGCGAAAATGGCATGACTGGGGCACGATGGCACAAGATTTCGTAGACCGAGTTAAATTCAACACTGACACAGTCTTGGACAGATTTTATCTGATGAAGTTGGAAAAGAAGTCCACAGAGACCTTCAGAGAATATGCCATGAAGTGGAGGGCAGAAGCAGCGAAAGTTCAACCCCCGATAGAAGAAAGTGAGATGACCACTCTCTTTGTACAATCTTTGAAGGATGCAACAAACTATGAGAGAATGATAAGCGTCATAGGACAAAATTTCTCTGAAGTTATAAGGATGGGAGATTTCATAGAAGAGGGAATCAGAACTGGAAGAATTACAAACTTTGTAGCATCGCAAGAAACGAGTGAGACAATCCAGTCGGACTCATTTGAGGGAGCAGTAAAGAGGAAGAGAGACGGAGTGTCCTCCGCCATGACAGTTCAGAAACATAGGCCAAATCAAATGTCAACCTACCAAATGCCATCACCCCAGCCTCCCTACTACAATCAAAACAACCAAAGTGCTCAGCTTTCCTATTATAGCCCATACGTCCAAAGCCCTCAACCTTATTATCAATACCCACCTGGTCCCTACCCTGTCTACCATACCAATCCAATATATAGCCTGCCTCGAGCACCTGCCTATCCGAATCCCCCACAATATCAGCCCGCATACTTACCTCATCCACAAGTCCATGCACCAAATGCACCCAGACCCCGCGCAAAATACGAAAGAAAGCCATCCAAAGCCTACACACCTTTAGCCGAACCTCGAGCCCAGTTGTATGAACGACTGAGAACCGCAGGAATACTCCAGCCTATCCAAGGAAATGTCCCCAATCCTGTTCCCAAATGGCACGATGAGGCTAAGCATTGTGCAAACCACTCGAGAATCTCTGGACACGACACTGAAAATTGCTATGCCTTCAGAGACAAAATTGAGGCATTAATCAAAGAAGGAGTTATCCAACTGAAAGGACCTTCCTCTAATGTAAACGATAACCCTTTGCCAGATCATGACAATGCCAATGTGAACATGATTACTGTTGATGAAGAACACAATTTGGAAGGGACTATTGTGCCAGTCCGGAGAAAGGAAAATGTTGAATCACCGGCCTCTATCACCCCTATGATTACAATCCAGTTAAGGGCACCGTTTGGAGTAGAAGTACTTCCTCCAAAGTCGCGGGTCAGGGTACCATCTTTTCCTGAAAAAGTCTTGTCAACCAATCTCCGAAGAAAGAGAGATGTTCCTTTACCAAAGTCTGTTCCACCTCTGAGTCAGTCATTCGTCAAAGCATGCGCCACTCAAGAATCAAAGGAGGACAATGCAGCCAACCTCGTGATGAGATTCAAAAGATTTTTCATTGCTGAAAAAGAAGCAAAACGCAATGTGATTCTCAGTGATCACGCTAGAGACTCAACCATTTGGGATGCAGAGCAAGAAGATGATTTGGGAAAATTGGACCTGTGCCCCGGCCTTGTTTTTCCCAGAAACTAGTTAATTGCATTAATATTTAATGAAACAATGCGATTCAGATTGAGGCATGAATCACATATATGCATTTAATGTGTTTTGCCTCTATCTTTTGAAAGTTTAAAAAGACAAATTTGTATTGCTTTTGCTATTTTAAAATCTGTTTTGTTTAATAATTTTCTTTTCTTTTCCATCATGCAAACTAATCTGTCGATAATGTGTGACACATTTGAAACAAGCAAGCAAGGCTTCGAAGAATATAAGGAAGACTCACAACCGGAAGAATCGGGGCATTTTTGGAATAAGTCAAAGCCAGATTTGGATGAAACATCAAGATGGTTGATAGTTACAAGTATTGGCACGGACGTTTGCCATTTGTACTCTTGGGCTACCATACTACGATCAGGACTTCTACTGGGGAAATGTTATATCTTTCGCAGTCAAGTGGATACATAATCATATACTAAGAGACTGATTGATGAAAAGCAGACGGACACAGTTGTCCGGGGCAACCTTATCAGAATAGAATGGCCAAAAACCATCAATGCAGATGCAGTGAAGAGATACCATATCTAAGATTAGTTATTCTCTATGTAATACTTTTTTCTATGTTGTAAAAGTTGCGCTCCCTCGGCGGGATACGCATAGAACCCACTTAGGGTTCCGTTTCTTTAGATCACAAATTTCTCCAAGTTCCTTTTTACTTGTAACCTGAACTACGTTATGACCTGATTCCCTCGGCGGGATACGTAGGCGGCCACTTCAGCTTCGGTCCCATCTTTAGAAAAACCCTTACAAATCTCCTTCGCTTGTATATGAACTACGCTATGACCTGATTCCCTCGGCGGGATACGTAGGCGGCCACATCGGCTTCGGTCCCATTTTAGAAAAAACCATTACAATCTCCTTTATTTGTAATGAACTACGTTATGACCTGATTCCCTCATGGGGATACGTAGGCGGCTTAAATCGGCTTCGGTCCCACCATTAGGAATTTTTTTTACTTTATCTCACATATGACAAAATGCACCCATCTGATCACCCTGATAGGACAAGCAAGCAACCCACACAAGACTCGGCCTGGTCCAGTTGAAAGTTCAGCATCCTCACATATCAAAAACTGGGGCATTTTTTTTAGAGATCACCGCAAGAAGACGCCGATAAACATGGAAAAACATCGGCGAACTAAGTCTTCAGCCAGAAGAAAGATTTTGGATAAGACGTTTGTTTTGTTTCACCGCATGTCACTGCTCGACAGACATTTATATATATGCATACTTTCTTATAAGCAAATTAGTTTCAACAAATATTTTCATTAGAATTCGACAAAAACTTTTACTGATATGCATACTTTCTTATAAACAAATTATTTTCAACAAATGTTTTCATTAACGGTTAGCCGAGACTGGGAATCAGACAGGGGCTACAGGTCCGAATCAGTGGGACATGCAACTATCAAGAGCAGTAGCTACAAAGTCAACGCGAATCAACCGTCCCTCCCCCGAACTCACAAATTTTTCTTTGAGTACATGTTCTTCAGGTTGAAAGAAGCAGGGAAGCCACATCACTTATGATCAACTTCACAAAGAATTTCTGCATGACAGCTCACCGCAAGGATCACGCTCCTATTTTGCATCCATACAAAGACATCGTCTTGACCTACAGAGGCCCAGCATTATGTCTGCTCAAGGATTTTATTTCGAATCACAGGGAGCTTAAACATAGCAAACCGACGTGGAACCATCTATTTCAGCAAACTGACAGCAAGAACGTCACTTACATCAAACGACGACAAGGACGTCACATCATATTTTCGTCTGGGCGACATTTCAATTCACAGTCCACAGGAGTTTAAATCGGCAGAAGATTCAGCACAACGTGGAACTATCTTTTACAGCATCTCAACGACGTCAACAGCATTACAATGACGTCTTCATCGCATCAGCTATCTTTTACGGCAACGCAGCAACTATCTTTTATAGCATCTCAACGACGTCAACAGCATTACAGTGACGTCTTCAGCGCAACAGCTATTTTTTACGGCAATACAACAACTATCTTTTACAGCATCTCAACGACGTCTTTAGCACATCAACTATCTTTTACAGCATCTCAACGACGTCAACAGCATTACAATGACGTCTTCAGCACAACAACTATCTTTTACGGCAACAAAACAACTATCTTTTACAGCATCTCAACGACGTCAACAGCATTACAATGACGTCTTCAGCGCAATAGCTATCTCTTACAGTAAACATCATTACAACAACGACATCGACGTTACTGCAGCACAACAACTATCTTTTACAGCATTACAATGACGTCTTCAGCGCAGCAGCTATCTTTTACGGCAACACAATAACTATCTTTACAACATCTCAACGATGTCAACAACATTACAGTGACAGCGCACCAGCTATCTTTTACGGCAACGCAACAACTATCTTTTATCGCATCTCAACGACGTCAACAACATTACAATGACGTCTTCAGCGCATCAGCTATCTTTTACAACATTTACAATGACATCAATAACATTACAACGATGTCATCAGCATTATTATCACAACGACGTCAATAGCATTACAACGACGTCTTCAGCGCAACAGCTATCTCTTACAGCAAACATCATTACAACAACGTCATCGATGTTACTGCAGCACAACAACTACCTTTTACAGCATTACAACGACATCAACAGCATTACAACGATGTCAGCAGCAAACAACATTACAACAACGTTATCAACGTTATGATAGGACAACAACTACATCTTACAGCAGATCGTATTACAGCAATGTCATCAGCATTACATCTACACAACACGACTATATGACGATGTCTTCGACACAACATGTCCATACAACGACGTCATCAACAACATTACATTCTTGCAACAACATCACAATGATGTCTTCAATGCAACACGTCCATACAACGACGTCATGAACATCATTACAACGACGTCAACATCAATACAATGACGTCTTCAACAGAACAATTATCTTTTACAGCATTACAACGACGTCTTCAGCAGAACAATTATCTTTTACAGCATTACAACGACGTCTTCAACACAACAATTATCTTTTACAGCAAAACAGCGTTACAACGACGTCAACATCGTTACAACGAAGTCTTCAGCACAACAGTTACTTTTTTACAGCATTACAACAACGTCCTCGACGTTACGACAGCACAACTATCTTTTACATCATTGCAGCGACATCAACAACATTACAACGACGTCTTCAACACCACACCCGCCTCATAATACGAGTATTTTAATTTCAGTCAGGCGCCCACCTTATAATGCGGGTATTTCCAAGTTATATTCTCTACAATTTTTCCCAGCAGTTATACACTAATTTTATCTTAAGCTTTAGTTTGCAGGAGTTTTTATTTTTTTTGCAGGAACTTCATCACAGCGTGGAACTATCTCTTACGGCGAACTGAGGCAAATTGGTCAGCGACCTACTTCGAATGTCGATCCGCTCTTTCCCAATAGTTTCTCGCATCTGCGACCAGTGTCATCCTAAGTCGACACTGGGGCATTGTTGCTTGAATGTGCGCCATCTTTTTGCAACTTCACTTCCCCCCCTGGATTCTATTTCTTACCATGCAGTCCCGATGATCAGGACAAAATTGGCTACTCAGCCAACTTCTTTGGCCGAAAACTCTTTCATCGTCTCCGTCCAAAGAGGGGCATCTGTTGACACCCAATTTTGTCCCATCTTTTATGATTTTATTCGTAATTTTTAATATTTTTGACACTTTTAAAATAATTTTAAAATATAGGCATATATGTGTATATACCTTATTATTATTATTATTTGCATTTTTTTACTATCATTTGCATCTTTATCATAATCATAAGTTTTATCCGAAAATTCTATGTTATTTTATTCTCGCAAAATTGCATCGCATTTTCATTTTTTATCAAGCATTAAACATTTCACAAATATTATATTTTATTTTATTATTATCACATCGTTATGTTATTTTAAATAATTCACATCTTTTACAAAAAAAAACAAAAAAAATATTTTTTTAATATTAAAACCCCCTTTTATATTTTTAAATCCATAACCCATTTTATCTCCTAACCCAAAACAATTTTCACCCATCACCAAAACTAATTCGTCCAGCCCAATTCCCCAAACCCGTCGGCCCACTCGGCTGGCCCAACACCCCTTTTCCCAAACTTCTACCCAAAACAATTAAACCAGAAACCCCATTCTCAAACCTTCCCCCAGCCCAACTCACCCGCAGACCAACCCGTCGGCCCCTAAACCCGAATCGGCCCACCCGCAGCCTGACCCATCACCCGACCCATTCCCCTACCCCTTTTAATTCCCCAAAAACCTAAAAAAATAAAAAAAAACCCCAAAATCATAAAAACCTAAACCCCTAACTCTCCCAATCGCCGCCACCCTACCCCTACGCCCCCGACCCTAAGTCACTGCACCCTACACCTGACACCACCACTCGCCAACACCGCCGCCTGACACCACCAACCCATCCCCTCTCACCGCGACCCATACCCCTAAAAACCCGTTCCAAAATCATTATTTTTGGGCCCTTTATTTTGAATTTAAGCTCGGTTTTAGGGGGAAATCCACCTATAAATACCCCATGTTGTTCTTCATTTTAGAGGGGGGATTGGACAGATTTTTGGGAGAATTTTCAAAAGGTTTTTTTTCGGAGGTCCAAATTGGATATAAATATTTTGTTGTGTTCTTGATTGTAAGCATTTGCCCTCCTTGTTATTCAAGAATCAAGTCCGAAAAGGTTTGTTATCCACTTTTGATTCTCTGATTTTGGATACCTGATTCGGGTCGGGTCGACCCGGTTCGGGCAACATTTTCAGAATTCTTGCATTTCATATTTATGTATGTTGGTTATCTGAAGTTGGTCAATATTTGATTTCAGATTTTGGATACCTGATTCGGGTCGGGTCGACCCGGTTTGGGTAACATTTTCAGAATTCTTGCATTTTCATATTCATGTATGCTTGGTTATCTGAATTTGGTGAACATTTGATTTCGGATTCGATACCTGATTCGGGTCGGGTCACTGACCCTGGTCGGGTCGACCCGGTTTGGGTTTTCCAAATTTCTTGCATTTCATATTCTTATTATTGGTTATCTGAATTTGGTGTTAAAATTGAATCGGGTTTGGATCACTGATTCGGGTCGGGTCACTGATCCGGGTCGGGTCGACCCGATTTGGATATTTCCAGAATTCTTGCATTTCATATTCTTGTTATTGGTTATCTGAATTTGGTATTAAAATCTGATTCGGGTTTGGATCACTGATTCGGTCGGTGATCGACGGTCGGGTCGACCCGATTTGGGTTTTCCAAATTTCTTGCATTTCATATTCTTATTATTGGTTATCTGAATTTGGTGTTAAAATTTAATTCGGGTTTGGATCACTAATTCGGGTCGGGTCACTGATCCAGGTCGGGTCGACCCGATTTGGATATTTCCAGAATTCTTGCATTTCATATTCTTGTTATTGGTTATCTGAATTTGGTGTTAAAATCTAATTCGGGTGTGGATCACTGATTCGGATCGGGTGACTGACCCAGGTCGGGTCGACCCGATTTGGATATTTCTAGAATTCTTGCATTTCATATTCTTGTTATTGGTTATCTGAATTTGGTGTTAATATCTGATTCGGGTTTGGATCACTGATTCGGGTCATCAATCGACCGGCTGTCGACCGATTTGGATATTCCTGCACTCTTGCATTTCATTTTCTTGTTATTGGTTATCTGAATTTGGTGGTAAAATCTGATTCGGGTTTGGATCATTTGATTTCGGATTCGATACCTGATTCGGTCTCAACATCGACCTGCCCGGTCGAATTCGATTTGAATATTTTCCGGAATTCTTGCATTTCACATTTTTGTTCTTGGTTATCTTAAATTGGTGCTGAAATTTAATTTGGGTCGGGTCACTGATCCGGGTCGGGTCGACCCGATATGGATATTTCCAGAATTTCAGAACTTGGGTCGGATACTTTAATTGCTCACTGCTCGTTGCTTTTACTGTTTTATTGTTTTATTAATATTGCATTAAGGCCGACGAAATTGAGTTCGAGGCCGCACCTTTCTTTCGTTTCATTTCTCTATTTTTTCAGCACTGTTTTAAGTATCCGGGCAACGGATATTTTACTATTTTTTACTGTTTTAAACTAAACACCGCGTCTTTTTTCGGAAATTATTTTCTGCTTACTGTTTTACCGTCTGCTGCTGCTGTTTACTATTTCATTTTAATTTTACTGATTTGAACACGATACTACACTGGCCGATGAAAAATATCCGTCGATTTTGAGGCCTCCACAGTCGTAAAGACGGAAATATAACTTCTGGGCAATGATGAGACTTAAACCTTTTTATTTCATCAGAGATCAACATGTTTAGTAGGCGAGGTGACTAAAATAACCAACAAGTTATATATTCGCAGCCACGACGTGATTATAGTGATCTTTTCTTTTCATCCAAGAGACCATTACGTTTAGTAGGCGAGGCAATCAAAATAAACCACATTAGTCATATGTTTGCAGCCACGACGTGATTGGAATGTTCTTTTCAAAATTTAAGTCTGAGCCCTCCGTGATCAAAACATTCATTGTTTTGAATACGGATATGAAGTTATTTGTATTTAACTGTTTCTAACCGTTTGTTCTTGACAGCTTGCAGGGATTAAAGTAAATAAAGGCAGATTATTCCTCGGTGTTTATTTATTTTATTTCTTTCTTTCTTTAATTCAGCTTTTATCCCTCTTTGTATTGTAATATTATTTATCGCACTTATGTAACTATTGAAATGCTTAGAATAGGCAAACTTTGGATTAATTCATAGGGTAGTTTAAGATTTAAAACCCGTCGCTAGCTTATTTATTTGTAGGCTCGATTAAATTCAAACTTAGAAACCCTCCGCTAGTTATTTATTTTAGGCTCGTCACGCGTATTCAAGATTTTCAAAATAACTTTTGTCATCTTTTATTTGCTTTATTAATCATTCCGAATAAGTTTATCTTTTGTCAATTTACAATTCAATAATTCCCAAAATTTTACTTCTTTGGCATTATAAACAATTTATTGTCACAAATGCATATTTTCCAAAACTTTACATGTATCTTTATTTTTATGTCATTCGAATGCATACATGTACAAAATGCATCTCTTTCATTAATTATTTGCAAACATCTTTAACTTCATACTTCAAACATGCATTTTTCTAGTAATAATTAACCTGAGTTTGACCGGATAACCGCAAGTTAGCGGATCTTAAAGGATGCCTAATCCCTTCCTTTTAGGATAATAAAGAACCCTTACCTAGAATCTCACTAATTTCGCAGACCTTAAAATTGGAGTTACATTGCAGCATTTAGTTTAATATTTAGGTGTCCTAATTCACCGTAAAAATAATTAGGTGGCGACTCCTCAACCCTTTTTACCCAGGAATCACCGAACACGTCCGCGCTCCGCTTTGACCCGAGCAAGGTCGAAATCGGGCGCGACAACAGGCAGAACACTTGATCTTCGGGTAGTCCCTTAGTTAAAAAGGGTCCGCTATATCCTTTGATTAGTAATCAAAGAAGTGACACCCGTGATGATCAACTGCCATACGGTCTTATGTCTTTGACAGATCCTGACAGATATGTCCAGACGCCGTCATCCGAGTCCTTCCTGAAGCCGATCGGCTAGCCACAATGTATAACTGCTGAAGGCACGGGTTTCTCCCCATAATGGACGTCCTCTAAGGAGTCATGGAGTTACTCAACTTCTTTCATGCTTTGTATAAAGCGATAAACTTCGATTCCATCATGAATCGGCCGATGCAAGTTTTCTTAGAGGATTTTCCAAGACCCACCATACACATTTACTTGTGGCATTGGTGTTCTTCACATCTGATGTCCAATTTGCATCACTGTGTTCTCCCAGAACAACTGGACATCCAGAATACCATAATCCGTAGATAAGCGGATATTTCAGATATCGTCATATCCGACTTAATGCCTTCTATCGATTATTTCCAGAATCACGAGTGAACCTTAGTTCAACTGATCTGTTTTGTAGGCCGATACCAGGTCGGTTGTAGTGTGTACAATACATTGAACTACATGTGACCTGCACATATCACTCCTTGTCTATGGGTGCACCATGATTTCAATCAGTTCTATGATTCAGATTCATTGGTGGCTTCAACGAGACTGGCAATTATCTCACAACTGAGTTTGGAGTTAGACCAGTCTGTTAGATGTTCATATCTATTATTCAATTCTATTGGTCGTATGTGAATAAAGTTGCTCATATATATTATTCAATTGATTTCTACAAGTGTACTATATTATGGAGTATGTGAAAGGTTCACCTATATGAGCTTAAAGTGAGGCCGCTTTAGGAAATCAAATAGGCTTGATTTCTTAATGCTCATGAAAAGGATACATGACACATGACCATAAAAGTGTCGGTAACTTCTATATGTATTGGGATTAAAGTATCTTATGTGACTTGAAATTAAGTAATAAGAGAGGATCGCTAGTTCAAAGCATAGTCTACCATGCCATCCTAATTACTTAAAAGACATTTCACTAATATAGGGGTTCAATCGCGAGACATCTCTATTTAAGCATAAGATCATGTTATTACGTATTGCTTAGAAATGATGGGGGATTGTTGGAGATTTCTAAGTAGTGTCTCACATTGGTGAGGAAACACTAAATTATTGTGTTTATAAGGAAAAATTCTTCCTTATGGGTTAAGATATATTTGGACAGAATCAATTAATTCAGAAAATTATGAAAATGCACAATTCTTAATCATTGGTTTAATCTCAAAAGGCACCATGAAAAGGCACCATTCACAACCATTGATTTAATCTCAAGGGGTACCATGAAAAGGCACCATCTATCTATAAATGGATTGTCATATTCCCATCAGAAAAATATAAGAATAAGATCAGAAAAATTCTCAATACTGTAGGAATCAAACGTTGTTTTAGTGCAAACGATATTTAATTAGATTTCTTAGTATCCCTAAGACATTTAATCCTTTTCGGTGCACTCTATGGGGGTGAAATATTCGTACTCGCTTGTGAAGTCGGTTTTTTACATTTTCTGCAATTTGTTTCTAACATTTTCTAATGTATTATATAATCGGCTTCTTTGTGTTTTCTCTGAAAATTTGAAATGTTGCACTTTTTATGAATTTAATTTTATGTATATAATGTTTGTCAATTCTAACATGTTTAAATAACTAAACAATAGACCATAAGAATAAACTCAAAACTAAACATACTAATTTTCTTAAATTAATGACATCATCATAAATTAAAAATACAAATAAAATCACAGTATTGTTAATAATTAGGATAGAGTTCTTAATATCATCCTCATATAAATATTTTGAATTTATTAAGACATATTTTCTTTTCATAAATGTTAGTATCCTATTGACGATGCTTATTCCTCATCCAGTTTGAGCGTATGAATTTTTTTATGTGGACCTCACTCCCCCCCCCACCAAGTCACAACCACCATCACCCTTCAGTCACAATTACAACCAAGCCACAACTTCATCACCTTCCATCCATAACATCCTTCTCCCTAATATCACATTTACGACCACCGTGAACTGCCATGAAACAGAAAAGAATCGGTCAAGAGGTGAAAATTTTTATTAGAAATTCTGCCTTATTTTATGAGATCTATAAACATTTTTGCGACTGGTGAAAAATTAAAGTTAATTTTTTGGAAGGACAAATATCATAGTTATTTAGAAGAGTTTCTAGAAAGTTATATTGTGATATCTTTGATATTTATACTTAGGAAATGTTTAGAAATTCTAGACACTTAGATATTTGTAGAGGATAGAATTATCTAGATGTAGAATAATATCTAGATGTTCTAGAGTAGTGTTAGAAGATAATGGTAACTAGACTTTTGTCGATGTATCTAGAACCACCCTAGACAAGTATAAATAGGGGTGGCCTTGAACATTTATAACCAAGGAAATAGAAACCCCAATTGTAAGTTAATACAACCCAATAAAAATCAAATTCAAAGACATTCAAGAAGTCTTCTTCCATAATTAAGTTCTCCTTCCATAGTTTTATTTTATTTAGTTGAATCTTCCGATCTATAGTTAACAATTTTGGGCTAGCAGAAGGTCTTTCCAACTTTACTTTTCTTCTGCTAACTCTCTACACAACTTTCATCTCTATAGAGATAATCGTTTTTATCCATCCAAGGAATGAGCTTTCCTAGAGTAAAATACTTTTACACTAAATGGGATAAAACAAGAAATATTCTAAGTAATAAACATCTTCCTAGTGATACTAACACTAGTTGGACTGACTCGTCCCTTAACCTAGTCTATATCCACAGCCGATGCAACTCCGTATCGGCTCCTCACTACTATTTTATTTTTATCTCACTTTAAAATTTATTAATGGTCGTTAATGAGAAATTTGTGTGAAAACATGATTTTCCCACCCCACAACTCCCACATAACCAACTCACTGGAAAAAAAACGTTTGGTGAGAAAGAGATTCACATAGAAACGCTGGAAAATTTCCTGATTTTCGTGTGAAAACACTACTAATTTTTTTTGTCTCAGTGATTCAATCAAAATATCTATAGGAAGAGCAACTGGACAATTTTCAGTGAAAATAGTGATTTTCTAGCAATATAATAAAAATAGCGATTAAGCATAGGTACTGGAGACTTTTTGGTTCATCATGATATTGCTCATCACAGTAGTCAATTTCTTAGCTTCCAAAAGCCACAACCGAATCCACCACTGAAAGAGAATAATCCCTTGATTATTTTCATTAATGAAAATGTATATATTTACATGATATACAAAACTAATTAAGGAAATTAAATCTACCTTTTCTTAATACAATTCTAATAGTTTTTCCTAATACAAGACTAACACCATAATTACACGTGTACAAGAATTCTACAATTATGGTAAGTAACTATACAGAATTTGGTCCTTTGATATACACAGTTTTGACCGTGTATATCACCTTCTTTCACACCCCCGCAGTCATAGCGGGCGATTGTAGTATGCTGAGACTATCCCTAAAATCTTTAAACAAAACCAAGGGAAGACCCTTAGTAAAGATGTCAGTAATATGGTATCGTGAAGGGACATGCAAGACACATACTTGTCCACGAGCTACCTTTTTGCGAACAAAGTGAATATCCATCTCGATATGCTTAGTACGCTGATATTGGACCAAATTTCTAGAGAGATAGACTGCACTAACATTATCACAGTATACCAAGATAGCTTTCTGAATAGGAAAATGAAGCTCTAATAGAAGATTACGCAACAAACATGACTCAGACACCACATTGGCTACCCTTCGATACTCGACCTCTGCACTGAATCACGATAAAGTAGCTTGACATTTTGCTGACTAAGAGACCAAGGTATCACCAAGAAACATACAATAACCAGATGTGGAACGTCTGGTATATGGACATCCACCCCAATTAGCATTTGTATAAGACACTAGATTAGAGATGGATGATGGATATAAATGCAAGCCATAATCAAGCGTGCTCTGTATGTATCAGATAATGCATTTGAGCGCATGCATGTGCTCATCCCTCGGATCATGCTTAAATAAACACACCTGCTGCACTGTATAAGTAATATCGGGCCTCATGAAATTAAGATACTAAAGAGCCCCTGCAAGACTGCGATAGATGGTGGGATCCTCATATGGTGTGCTGGAATTAGCACTCAGCTTCAGTTTGGTATCAACCAGAGTAGAAGAGGACTTACAAGATGACATGTCAGCTCTATCAATAATCTCAACCGCATACTTCCTCTATGATAAAAATAGACCACATGCATGACGAGTGACATCTATACCCAAAAAATAACTCAAGGGTCCCAAGTCTTTCATAGCAAACTCTGAACTGAAAACAGACAATGATAGACTTGAGCAGATTATCAGAAGAGGCAATCAATGTAATATCATCCACATATAACAGAATATATGCCAGAGAAGTACCACGAATATAGATGAACAGAGAATGATCAGACCTGCTGTGAGAAAATCCAATAGTAAACACATAATCTGCAAACCTCTTATACCAAGACCGTGGGGCCTACTTCATCCCATATAAGGACTTCTTGAGTAAATGGACATGATTCGGATACTCGGGGTCCCTGAAACCCAAGGGTTGATGCATGTATACTGTCTCCTTGAGATCATCGTGTAAAAAAACATTTTTCACATCCAACTGATGAATAGGCCATGCTTTCGAGAGAGCTAGACTGAGAACAGTACGAATGGTAGCCGGTTTAACCACCGGACTAAATGTCTCTCCATAGTCCATGCCAACTTGTTGAGTTTTACTATCACCTACAAGACGAGCCTTATGCCTCTTAAAAAACCGTCAAAAATTTCTTTATGAGTAAAAAACCACATAGAATGAATAATATTAACACCAGGCGGACGGGGCACCAACTCCCACGTCTTATTTTCAATAAGAGCATTATATTCATCATCCATGGTTATTTTCCAATACGGGTCATGAAGGGCAGACATTGGGTTACGTGGTAGGGGTGATTTAGTGACATTAGAATTAAGATTAAATTATCATTTCAGTTTAAATATACTTTGTTGGCTATGAGTAACGGGCCATTGACTCGAAGTAGAAATGGGCTGGGACTGTTCTCGAGACTGGCCAGTAGGTAGTAGGCCTGTTGGCTGAGATATTGGACCGACGAAAATTTGAGTTGGGCCAACAGGCAGTGGGCTTGCTGGCCAAGATAGGGAACCGAGACTGGGTGAGGATATTGGGCATGCTGACCGAGAAACTGGAATAAGCAAAACTGGAATTGGATCGGGAGAATTTGGGACAGTAGGCAGTGGGCCTACTGGCCGAAATAGTGGACCATGAGACAAAATTATTGGGCCAGCAAACAGTGGGCATGTTGGCTGATTTGGATCATGGGTAGGGTGGGCCCACTATTGGAGAATATATGGGGAGAGATCATCATCCAAAAAAATATAAGTATTAGACACGAAATTATACAATTTAGCAAACGAAAACTGAATTTCATAAAAAATAATGTGGTGACTACTTATGATTTTATTCGAAGATAAATCAAAATATTTGTAACCACGATGATTAGATGGATAACCCAAAAAACACATAAGCGGTAGAACGAGCTTGAAATTTGTTAAGTGTAGTGGACGGAAAAAGTGGATAGCCCAAACACCAAACACCCTAAGATGAGAATACGAGGGGTCTTTATCATAAAGAATTTTGAGGGGTGATTGATATGATAAAACTTTGTTAGGAAGTATGTTAAGGAGGTAAGTATCCATTTGTAAAGCATGATGCCAAAAAAAGGAGGTAATGAAGCATGAGCTAGTAAGGTCCGAACAATATTATTAATGGTTCGAATTTTTCTTTCGGCCTTCCCATTTTGTGAGGACGTATGATGACAAGAAAACTGAAAGGATATGCCATTAGTGTCACAAAATTCCTGAAATAACCCATTATCATATTCTCTACCATTATCACATTGTATGTTTTAAATTTTCCGTTCAAATTGGGTATGGATGAATGCTCTAAACTTTAAGAAAGTGGAAAAAACTTGAGATTTTTTAGACAAAGGGAAGGTCCACAAGAAATTAGAATAATCATCCAAGAATAACACATAATAACGATGGCCCAAAGAGCTCAAAACGGAAAATGTCCATAAATCACTATGAATAATGTCAAAAGGCATCAATGTACTAGAATTAGATGCTACAAAAGGTAATCTAACATATTTCCCTAGCGGACAAGAAGGACAAATATGAGTACTACGCGTACTATTACAATCAATAAAATTATTATTTTTAAGAGAAGAATTAACAAACGCCCCCGGATGACCCAAACGAGCATGCCACAAGGAAGAAGCGAGAGCGACAAACGTTGATGGTGTGGCTTGACTCGTGGAAATGGTGGTGGCGGTGACTGGATAAAGCTCTCCCCGACTGTTACATCTCATTAGAGATATCCCCCTCATGAAATCCTTCACAGAAAATCCAAAAGGATCAAAGTTAACAAAAACTCAATTATCAGTTATGAATTCGGACAGACACCAGATTTTTAATTAAGTGAGGGGGCATGAACGACATTTTTCAAAACGAGATGTGGATATGGAGGACACAAATTTGTGTGACCATAACCACGAATTGGAATTGAATTACCATTACCAACAATTATGCCATGAGTTTTTGTCAAATTGAAATAAGACGAAAGATTACCTGACGCGGACGTCATATGAGAAGTGGCATCGGTGTCCATGCACCAATTTGCGTCTGGGGGATTTAATCCAAGTGTATGCATCGCATCCTCAATATCAGTAGGTGTCGTAACTGAAGTTGGGCCCGCAGCAGTGAAGGCCTGCTGAGGCCAAGGCCTAAGCATGCCAGCCTGCTGCCAGAGCCCAGTCCGATTCTGATGGGCAGCTGGCTGCTGCTGTGCGTAAATGGGCCTGATCCAATTTGGGGGAAAATAAGAAAAGGGTGGCGTGGGCCACTGGCCCAGCCCCACGGTCACTGTGTATTGGGCCAAGGCTGCGGCCAGTGGTATTGCGGCCAAGCTGGTCCACTGCCACCATATCTGCCACTATTGCCACCATCATGATGGAATTTGCTCCGGTAGCCGCCTTTTTAGCCAAGTCGGCCTCTTCTAATGTGAGCATGGAACGGGCTTGGTAGAACGGTGGGAGAGGATTACTTTGACGAAGAAGTGTCCTAATGCCATTATAAGCCTCAGCTAGGCTTGCAACCATCTGAAGAACAAGACGATCATTTGTGATGGGTGCACCAACGTTCTTGAGTTGATCTGCCAATTCCTTCAGCCTTTTACAATAGGCTGAGACATTCGGAAAATCCTCCATATTTACATGGGAAAATTCCTTCTCAAGAGTGATGGCACGAGAATTTTTGTTATCTTGAAATATATCACGCACCCTATTCCAAGTTTCCATCGATGTAGCGTCAGATTCAATAATCGTCTACAAGAGGTCCGTAGAGATAGTGGAATAAATCCACTGGAGTACTGTAGCATCGAGGGTCGTCCATAACGCAGGGTCATCCTCGGCGGTAGGCACCTTCTCCTTGCATGTTTCTGAAGGGATGATGTGATGAAGGACTTGGTGCGAACGTGCGTGAACTTTAAATAATTCTGCCCACGTCGCGTATTGGACGTTTTCCATATCAAGAACGATAGGGATGTGGTTCTTGATGTTGGAAACTGTAAGAGCAGGATGAAACGTGTTCTTTGAGGAAGACATGAGGAAATAACAAGAGGAGAATTAGGCATTTGGAAGAAAATTAGGGAGAAATTAGGTGTTGGTCGTTGGCCGGATTCTCGAATTACGAGGTGAAGTGGACGGCGGAAGGTGATTTGGGAGAAGGAAATTTTGCCCTAGACTTCTGATACGATGAAAGAGAATAATCCCTTGATTATTTTCAGAAATGAAAAGGTACATATATATATATATACACATGATATACAAAACTAATTAAGGAAATTAAATCTGCCTTTTCCTAATACAATTCTAATAGCTTTTACTAATACAAGACTAACACCATAATTACACTTGTACAAGAATTCTACAACTATGGTAAGTAACTATACAAAATTCGGTCCTTTGATATATTTGACCGTGTATATCACCTTCTTTCAACCACAGAACTCTACAAACTACCCTTAATAGCACATATTATGCATACAGAGCAGGCCACTAAATGGAAGCTAAGGCGGGTTTGGAGAGATTGACATGGCAAGAAAGAAATTCCAAGAAAGTAACAACAAAATTGTGTAAACAGAAACAACTAGACACATACTCATAATCTTCCTTTGCTCATAATTTGTATGAGAAACATACTCAACTTCCCATTTTTGTAAAAGAAAATAGATTTTTTATAAAATTACACGTGTCATTCATTGATTTGTTCATTCTCACGTCATCCTGGTTGTAATTTTTTTTAAAATTACACGTGTCATTCATTGATTTGTTCATTCTCACGTCATCCTGGTTGTAACTCACGCATGTGGTCTACCGGATTCTAGTGTTCACGAGACATACATGTGTCAAGTCATGAGATATCTACTTGATCATTGGACAAGTTAGGTGTCAAATTGATATTTAAAGCCAAATTTAAATGTTTGTCTATGTATTTTGCCTAATTAAATCTACTTTAGCTCTTCCCAAAACTAGGAACAAAGTTTTATTTTTCGACCGATCGATATTAAAGTATCCAATTAGCAGCATGCACATCTCACTATACTATGTCTTCACTTGGGACCCGTTTGGCCATAAAAATTATTCACTTTATTTGAAAATCAGTGTTTGGCTAAGAAAAATTTCAATTTCAAATTCAAACTTGAAGTTGTATTTCAAATTTGAAAAACAACAATAACATGTTTTCCAACTCATTGTTCACTTCTGAAGTTATATTTAAGTACATTTAAATATGAACATTACTCCAAATATTCTAATCAAACACAACTCCATAAATTCTACATAAAGTGAAAAATATTTGAAATCTATGACCAATTTTTGGTACTAAAGATAAATTTATATACTAGTATTATGCGTCAGTATAGATCGATAGGGGAGCTAGCATAAACGCTAGAAATGTTTTGGCAGGTGCCAACAAAAGTACTTACACTATCCTAATTACAATATGGCTAATATTATCAAAAAAATAATCTCTTGATTATTTTTATTAATTGAAAGGCTATATATACAAGTTACATATTTTCATAATAGGAGAATCATATTCCTATTCTACTCCTAAAACCTTATTCTACTTGGACACTAACTATACAATTATGGTAATACAAATATTATGGTAAGTGTACACTACTAATTACACCACAACATTACCTAAACTAGGAGACTAAAACATTACCTAAATTATATACACCATATATGTTTATCATGTAGAACCCGAGAGCAATATACATATTATACACATGTATATCGTGTGTATATTATGTATATTTAACACACACCCGCAGTCATAGCGGGCGGTCTTCGAACGCTGAGACTGTCCCTAAAATCTTCAAAGAGGACCGAGGGAAGACCCTTTTGTATAGATGTCAGCAATTTGATACCTTGACGGGACATATCAGACGCGTACCTGACCACGAGCAACATTTTTGCGGACAAAGTGAATGTCCATCTCGATATGTTTAGTGCGTTGGTGCTGAACCGGATTACCAGAAAGGTAGATGACACTAATATTATCGCAATAAACCAAGGTTGCTTTCTGAATAGGACAATGAAGCTCCAACAACATATTACGTAATCAACATGATTCTGAGACCACATTAGCTACCCCTCGATACTCGGCCTCGGCACTGGATCGGGACAATGTCAACTGACGTTTCGCAGACCATGAGACCAGGTTATTGCCAAGAAACATACAATAGCCAGACGTAGACCATCTGGTGTCCGGACAGCCACCACAATCACCATCTGTATACGAGACAAGTGTGGACGTCGATGAAGGATATAAATGCAAGTCATAGTCAAGGGTACCCTGAATATACCGAATTATGCGTTTGAGCGTATTCATGTGCTCAACTCTGGGATCATGCATAAACAAACACACCTGCTGGACATCATACATAATATCTGGTCTCGTGAATGTAAGATACTGAAGGGCCCCTGCAAGACTGCGATAGCGGGTCGGATCCTCGTATGGTACGCCGGCCACGACACTAAGCTTGGGCTTAGTATCAACTGGAGTGGAAGTAGACTTACAGGATGACATCTCAACCCTCTCAATGATTTCAGCTGCATACTTCATTTGAGATAAGAACAACCCACATGTATGACAAGTGACAACAATCCCCAAAAAATAACTCAAGGTCCCCAAGTCTTTCATAGCAAACTCAAAGCTGAGCATTGTTATGATAGACTGGCGTAAGACATCGGAAGAGGCAGTAAAAATAATATCATCCACATATAACAGAATATAGGCCAAAGACGAACTACGACGGTAGATGAACAAGGAATTATTCAACCTGCTGTGAGTGAACCCAATAGTTGAAACATAGTCGGCAAACCGCGTATACCAGGCCCGTGGAGACTGCTTAAGCCCATATAAAGACTTTTTCAACAAACAGACATGATGAGGACGTTTGGGATCCCTAAATCCAAAAGACTGATGCATATAGGTTGTTATCTTGAGATCACCATGGAGGAAATCTAACTAATGAATATGCCATGCTTTCGAAAGAGCCAAGCTAAGCACAGTGCGAATGGTAGCCGACTTGACCACCGAACTAAACATCTCACCACAATCTATACCAATCTACTGAGTCTTACCATCACCCATAAGTCGTGCCTTATGTCTGGCAAATGAACCATCTGAATTGTCCTTATGAGGAAAAATCCACATAGATCTAATAATATTAATATCAGATGGACGGGTACCAACTCCCACGTCTTATTATCAATAAGAGCATTATATTCATCGATCATAGCAATTTTCTAATTCGGGTCATTTAAAGCAGACACATGATTACGCGGTAAGAGTAATTTAAGAACATTAGAATGTAAATTAAAATGTTTTTTTCGTTTAAAAATACCCCGTTGACTACGAGTGACCGGTCTATGACTCGGGGAAGAATTGGGTGGATTTTTGGAATTTTCTAGGCTCGGGATGGAGTGGCCAGCAGGCAGTGGGCCTGCTAGCCCAACACGATAAACAGACGCAGGAACTGGACCAGCCTAGATTCAATGGACTGCCCAATTGCTAAAACCGCCCAAAGGATCAATCTGGAAACATAGCTTGTGACGGACCAGTGGGACCAGTGGGCCCGCTGGAGAATTTTGGGTGTGGGATATGTCCGAAAAATGGTGAATAATATACGGGGATATACCATTATCCAAAAAATTATACGAACTAGGCACAGGATTACTCACCGTTGCAAACGAAAATTAGGATTCATCAAAAATGACATGACGATTAATGATGGTTTTATTAGAGGATAAATCAAATCATTTGTAACCACGATGATTAGACGGAAAACCTAAAAACACACACGGAGTAGACCTGGTATGAAGTTTGTTAATTGTGGTGGACGGGAATAACGGATAACACAAACACCCAAAGACCCAAAGATGTGAATATGAAGGAGTCTTATTATATAAAATTTGAAGGGGGGAGGAATATGTCAAACCTTTGGAAGGAATTATGTTAAGGAGATATGTAGTCATTTGTAGAGCATGATGCCAAAAATACGGGGGTACGGAAGCATGAATCAATAAAGTTCGGACAATGTTATTTATGGTACGAATTTTGCGTTCGACTTTCCCATTTTGTGAAGACTATGAGGACAAGAAAAACGAAACTTGATCCCATTATTAGCACAGAATTCTCGAAACACCCCATTGTCATATTCTTTGCCATTATCACACTAAATATTTTTTATTTTCCGTTCGAATTGGATTCTAATGAATGCTCTAAATTTTAAGAAGATGGAAAAAACTTGAGATTTTTTCGCTATCGGAAAAGTCTATAAAAACTTAGAATGATCATCCAAAAAAAGAACATAATACTGATGACCCAAAAACTAAGAACATGAGACGTCCATAAGTCGCTATGAATAATATCAAATGACATTAAAGTATGAAAATTTGAGTCTACAAATGGCAACCTAACAATTTTTCCTAAAGAACAAGACTGGAAATTTGGAGTACTACGCGTATCCTTACATGAAATAAAATTATTTTTATCTAATGACGACAAAATAGACGACCCTGGATGACCAAGACGAGCATACCACAAGGAAGGAGAAAGGGCTGCAAATGCTGATGGCAAGGCTTGACTTGATGGACCGGAACTGGGTGTGATAGGATAAAGATCTCCCCTACTATCACACCTCATGAGAGGACTCCCCGTCTTGAAATGCTTCACAGAGAAACCAAATGGATCAAATTCAATAGAAATGAAATTGTCAGTAATGAATTTACGGACATACACTAAGTTTTTAATCAATTTGGGGGCATGTACGGTGTTTTTCAAGATAAGGGGTGGATGAAGGGGAGACACAGTTTTATGACCATAACCACGAATTGGAATAGAATTACCATTACCAACAATTATGCCGCGAGAGTTGCTCAAATTGGAATAGGACGAGAGCGTACCTGAATCGAATGTCATGTGGGTAGTGGCACCGGTGTACATATACTAATTTGGGTCCGGAGGATTTAAACCAAGCGTGTGCATTGCGACTTCGATGTCGGTAGACGTGGGTACCGCGGTTGATGGGCCTGCGGGGGCCGAGGCCCAAGTACCCCTGTTTGCTGCCTCGGCCCAGAAGGCTGACTGTACGTGGACCAGGTAGAATTGGGCCTGGACTGCTGTTGGGCAGCCCACTGCCAGTGGGGCGAAATATGGCTTGGCCCAAACTATGGCTGTGGGCCACTGCCACTGTATAGGGGCCTATTATGGGGCCCAGAACTGCTGCTGACCACTGTGAGGGCCACCACCATTGTGTCGGCGGCCGCCGTTGTTGCCACCGCAGTTTTTGCCATTATTTTTCTTATTTCCACCCTTTTTGCCGCCACCGTTGTTGCAGTTTTGGCCTGAGTTGTTGGAACGGGTAGGATAAATCGTGGACTCAGTCATCATGAATATGGGACTAGCACCAGTAGCCGCCCTATTTGCCATGTCTGCTTCTTCGAGTGTAAGCATAGAACGAGCCTGATAAAATTGCGGAAGCGGATTGCTTTGCCAAAGAAGCATGCCAACACCATTATAGGCCTCGGAGAGGCCGGAAACCATTTGGAAGACCAAACGATCATTCGAAACTGGCGCGCCAACTTTGCGGAGTTGGTCCACCAATTCCTTTAATCTTTTGCAATAAGCCGAAACGTTAGGAAAATCTTTCATATTGACGTGGGAGAAATCCTGCTCAAGAGTAACAGCTCTAGAATTTTGATTATCTTAGAATATATCACGCAGTATATCCCAAGTCGCATGTGCCATAGCGTCAAACTCAATAATCGTTTGCAAAAGGTCGATAGAAATTGTGGAATATATCCACTGGAGGACAGTGGCATCAAGAGTTGTCCATAACTTAGGATCATCCTCGCGTTTTGGTACCTCCGTATCCTCAGGAGCCGCGGGGATTATGTGATGGATGACTTGATGCGAGCGTGCGTGAATTTTGAACAGTTCGGCCCACGTCGCATATTGGACATTTTCTATTTCAAGAACAAGAGAGATATTATTCTTGATGTTAGAAACTGCAAGGGCAGGATGAAACGTGGTCTTTGATGTAGACATACTGATAGAACAATATGTGATTGAGGGATTTGGAAGAAAAAATTGGGAGAAAGAGGAATCGTCGGCTCGAAACCCGAGAAGGAGGGCTCGGTTTTTTAGGCTTAGGACGAGAATGAGGAAGGAATTTTGGAGAGGATTTTAAGACCTAGACTTCTGATACCATGAAAGAAATAATCCCTTGATTATTTTCATTAATTGAAAGGCTATATATAGAAGTTACATATTTCCATAATAGGAGAATCATATTCCTATTCTACTCCTAAAATCTTATTCTACTTGAACACTAACTATACAATTATGGTAATACAAATATTATGGTAAGTGTACACTACTAATTACACCACAACATTACCTAAACTAGGAGACTAAAACATTACCTAAATTATATACACCATATACGTTTATCATGTAGAACCCAAGAGCAATATACATATCTACATATGTATATCATGTGTATATTATGTATATTTAACATATTCTAATCAAACACAACATAAATTATACATAAAGTGAAAAATATTTGAAATCTATGACGAATTTTTGGTATTAAAGAGAAATTTTATATACTAGTATTATGTTTCAGTATAGATCGATAGGGGAACTAGCATAAACACTAGAAATGTTTTGGCAGGTGCCAGCAAAAGTACTTACACTATCCTAATTACAATATGGCTAATATTATCAACGTCAACAAATTGTGTTTATTCACTTTCATATGGGTCTGTAATACGAATACTTCTACTTGATCGAATCAAACTCCGATAATCAATTATAATCATCCTTTATACCTACGATCGACTGATGTTAGTGGAATTATTTCGTTTCAATTAAAAGGAAATGAGAACTATACTGTGTGGAACAAATCAATGAAACTTGCATTGTTAGATAGAAGCTAGTTAGGGTTTGTGAATGGTAAATGCAAGAAAGAGAATTATCCTGAAACTCTATGGGATCAATGGGAGTGTCTGAATGCTATTGTCTTATCTTGGCTTATGAACTCAATAGATATCAAATTGATTGGAGGAATTGTGTATGCAACTGATTCACAATCTCTATGGGATGATTTGAAAGAAAAATTTGAGAAGGTTGATGATTCTAGATCATTCAACATTCATCAAGAGATTGCTAATTTGACCAAGGAACACAGTCAGTGTCGGTGTTTTATTCAAAATTGAAAGAACTGTGGAATGAGTTTGAATCTATGGTACCAATTCCTGGGTGCAATTATGAGAAATCAAAAGAATTTGTGCTATATGTTCAGAGACAAAAATTAGATCAGTTTCTCATGGAATTGAATGAGTCATATTCACAAATAGGAAGTCACATATTGTTGTTGAGTCCATTACCAAGTGTAAATCAGGCCTATTCAATGGTGGTGAATGATGAACATCAAAAAACATGATCAAGTACCTCGGGTTTGTTTGGATCAGCAGTTAATAGGTCACAAGGAATGAGTGAAACAAATGCTATTGCCATGTACTCTAGAGAAGGGAATCCAAATAAAAAATTCAAGAAGTACTACAATCCCAACTACAACCCTAATGCCTTTTGTGATCACTGTAAATTCAAAGGTTATTTTAAGTTGGATTGTTACATATTAGTAGGATATCTACCTGATCATCCTAAGACAAATTAAAATGAGAATAAAGTCAATCAAGGGGATAACAACTTCCATCAGTCTGATAGCAGGTTCAGAACAAAATTTGGTAGATGATGAGGATCTACTAATCATACTGCTCATGAAGCAGTGTCTGAAAGTTGGAACCAAAGCAATGTCATGCAAGGTCAAGGTGCAACCAGTCAACCTCACTCAGTTCATGGCTATGATCACTATCCATTTAATACAAGTTAGAACAATATAAGCATGCGGCAACAATTAGCTCAGTTCCACATGAATGAAGGTCCACAATTCACACCAAGCAAATATGCAGAGATGTGTAAGATGATTGAACAAAGTCACAATGCTGCTTAAGTGCACTCAAACACATCAAATGTTAATCATGTTGCAAATATGACAGGTAATTGTAGTGCACTGCTAGTCTCAAATAATCCACATGAGTGGATCATTGACTCAAGAGTTATAGATCACATAACTCCAGATTTGAATTTGCTAAATAAAATTACTATAAAAGAACCTCAACTAATAAGAGAGTAGTTCTTCCTAATGGTGAAGTTACATATGTGAAACACACAGGCACAAATGTGATATCAGACAGAAATAGCATTCATAATGTGTTTTATATACTAAAATTTACGTTTAACTTACTTTATGTATCTAAATTGACTAGACAGTTAAATTGCTCAGTTTTATCCTGATTTTTGTGTTTTCCAGGATCTCTTCACTAGGAAGGTGAAGGAGACTGGTAAGAAAGATAATGGCCTATACTACCTCATAAGATCAAAACTCAAACTCACTAAAGAACAAATTCTTGAATATGGACTGTCTTCAACTAGTGATACCATTTCTGATGTTGAAGTTGGCCTTTGGTATAAGAGAATGGGTCACATCCCAGATAGTG
This sequence comes from Anisodus acutangulus, assembly GCA_029783415.1. NCBI lineage: Eukaryota > Viridiplantae > Streptophyta > Magnoliopsida > Solanales > Solanaceae > Anisodus > Anisodus acutangulus. The sequence goes on along the minus strand of CM056505.1, from coordinate 30,468,005 downwards.
TGTTACAAAAACTATTTCCTTTAAGGTTGTCCAATATTAATCATCTAAATAACCGCATAGTATGTCCTTGTGCAAGGCAAACTAGATTACTATTTCCTAAAAGTATTATTACGAGTACTAGACCCTTTAAACTTGTACATATAGATGTTTGGGGACCCTATAAGAGTTGTACTATTGATGGTTATAAATCCTTCTTATCCGTTGTGGATGATTTTACAAGATTTACTTAAATATTTTTGTTAAGGTTGAAATTTGATGTGTTTCTGCATATCAAAATTTTCTTCTACTAGTTACAAATCAGTATGATATACATGTCAAGGTAGTTAGAACTGATAATGGAACATAGTTTGTTAATTCTTTGTGTCATGATCTCTTTACTAGTTTAGGTATTGTTGATCAAAAATTTTGTCCTTATACACCCCAACAGAATGGAGTGGCTGAAAGAAAACACAGGCACGTCCTTGAATTAACAAGGGCTATAAAATTTCAAGGACATAATCCTATTTGATTCTGGGGGCACTGTGTTCAAGCTGCTATTTACATTATTAATAGACCGCCTTCTAGTGTTATTGGTAATTATTCTCCGTATGAAAAGTTGAATAATAGAAAACTTTCCTTACTACACTTAAGAGTCTTAGGTTGTTTGTGTTTTGCAAAATGTCTTCAACAAACAGACAAACTACAACCAATGGCAAAGAATATTGCACACATGGGATATTCTGAAACTCAAAAAGACTATATTTTATATAATTTGCATGATAAGAATTTTTTTGACCATAGAGATGTGATTTTCAAAGAGGATATCTTTCCGTTATCCAAACTACCTAGTATCACTACCTTGTTTGGACCACATATACCTATATATGATAATATTGATCATATATTGTCTGTGTCTACTAACCTTGATACTAGTACTATGCAAAGCAGAGGTGATACTGCAGGTGACAATTGTATGCCACTTGAAGGGGGATCAACACATGAAATGGAAGCCATATCAGAAAATACACATGAACCAGTACAAGATCATGCTCCTAAACAAAATTCAGGTCAATTGCAAATTCCACAAGAACAAGTAGTGCAACCAAGTCAAGCAATGCAATCAAGTCATGTAACTTCACAAAAGAAACCAACAAGACAATCTTTAAGAGAAAAACATCCACCATGCTGGATGAAAGAGTTTGTGTCTTTAAATGTTCATAATGAGATACCATATGCTATGTCAAAGTATTTAGCCTATGATCATTTATCGGACCATCACAAAGTATTTATATCAGCTATGTCTAGTACTACTAAACCTTTTACTTATGCAGAGGCAGTAAAGGATCCAAGATAGGTAGAAGCTATGAAAGCTGAAGCTGATGCTCTACAACAAAAAAATAATTGACAAATAAGGACACTTTCAGAGGGCAAAGTACCAATTGGGTGCAAATAGATCTTCAAGATTAAATACAAAGTCAGTGAGAAAATAGAAAGGTTAGTTATAGCCAGCAAGAAGGTATAGATTATTAAGAAACCTTCAGCCTTGTGGTAAAAATGGTCATAGTTAGGATTGTCTTGGTTTTGGCAGCAGCTAGGAAGTGGCATATAGATCAAATGAATGTATATAATGCCTTCATTCAAGGTGATCTCTATGATGAGATCTATATGGATTTACCACAACAATTTAAGAGTTATGGGGCAACTAAGCAAGTGTTCAGACTCATTAAATCCTTGTATGGACTGAAACAGGCTCCAAGGCAATGGAATGCAAAGTTACAAGAAGCTTTGGTCAAGTTCAACTTTATGCAGAGTCAATATGACCATTCACTATATACAAAGAAGACAAACAAATGTCTTACATCAACACTGGTTCATGTTGATGATTTAGTGATAACAGGTGATAGTCAGAGTCCATCACTGAAATAAAAAAGACACTACAAAAAGCTTTAAAGATGAAGGATCTAGGACAACTTAAGTATTTCTTGGGTATTGAATTTGCAAGGTCAGAAAAGGAGATTCTCATGCACCAGAGAAAATATACTTTAAAGTTGATCTCTGAAGCTGGTCTAAGTGCTGCCAAACTTGCAAACACTCCTATGGATACTAATATCAAGCTAACTACTAAGGAATATGATCAGCATGTGAAAGAAACAAGTACATACAAGAATACTAATACTACAACATATCAATAAGCCTATCAAAAATTGATTGGAAAGTTATTGTATTTGACTGTAACTTGACCAAATATAACATATAGTGTACAGACCTTGAGTCAGTTTCTTCAACAACCAAAAAGTTCACATATGGAAGCATCAATGAGAATTGTTAGATACATTAAGACACAACCTGGACAAGGAGTACTACTATCAAGTATAAAGAAGGATACAATAACAGCCTTCTGTGGTGCTGATTGAGCTACTTGTAATTTTTTAAGGAAATCAGTGACTGGATTTGCAATCAAGTTAGGGGAGTCTCTTGTCTCATGAAAATTATAGAAACAAACAACAATCTCAAAGAGCTCAGCAAAAGCTGAGTATAGAAGCATTGCCACCACAATAGCAGAATTGACATGGTTGACTAGACTGATCAAAGATATTGGAATACAATTACAACTACCAATGTGCATTTACAGTGATAGCAAAGCTGCTATCCAAATAGCAGGCAATCCTGTGTTTCATGAAAGAACAAAATACATAGAAATTGACTGCCATTTCATAAGAGAAAAAATTCAGCAAGAACTTGTCAAGACAGAGTATATACATACAACTGAGCAGCCAACAGACATATTCACAAAAGGGTTGAACAGAGTTCAACATCAGTACCTTGTATTCAAGTTGGGATTCATAAATATTTTTATGGCACCTAGCTTGAGGAGGAGTATTGATATAGATATAAATAGAGGAATGAGGGAAGATTAGTCTTTTATTTTGTACAGTTAGTTAAATGAGTTAGTTAGTGGTTAACTATAAATATAACCACTTTCTATCATTGTTGAGCTAAGACTTTATGACCGTTAATAACAATGCTCTCTTCTTCTCCATTCTACCTTCTCTTCCTCTCTATGACCTTACATTTCTAGGGTTCATACATTGATTATTTCACATGGTTAAATAATATATATTCTCACTTTAATTTCTAATTATTTATTTAATTTGATATGAACACCATGTGCACATAAAAGTTTGTGCGACTCATGAATAATAACCACATTTTTACTTAATATCAAATATACACTTTAAGTTTTTCAAAAAACCTGAGTGCTTCGTGTCAAATAAAATCTACATTTAGACTTGAGTACAGGTTTCTAATCGGTTGTTGCATTAGTTTAGGCGTCTATATGGGTAAAAATTGACAAACTTAGAGAGTTATCGATGATGTATTTGTGGGCAACCCCAAATAAATAAAATAAGTAAATATAAAGGATAAATAAATGAAAAACAAAAAAAAAATTAAGTGAGTGGACGAAATTATGAAAAACTAAAAGTGAGTAGAAGAATATAGAATTGAGTGAGTGAAAGAAATTATGAAAAAGCAAAAGTGAGTGAAAGAATATAAAATTGAGTGAGTGGAAGAAACTATGAAAAAGCAAAAGTGAGTGAAAGAATATAAAATTGAGTGAGTGAAAGAAATTATGAAAAAGAAAAATTGAGTGGAAGAATTTAAAGTTGACTGCGTGAAAGAAATTATGGTAAAGCAAAAGTGAGTGAAAAAATATAAAATTGAGTGAGTGAAAGAAATTATGAAAAAGCAAAAGTATTTGGAAGAAGAGTGTGACAATTTTCCTATAAAAGGAAGTCTTGATTTGCTCATTTCAATACACCAACAAAGAGAGTAATACAGAGAGAGTTTGAGAGCAGTTCACAGTGATAGAGAATAATATGTGAAGAAAAAAAGAAGTGTGTGAGCGGGTGTTATAGTAAGGTGTCTAAAATAAAGAGAGTTATTTTCTTTGAGTGTGGTGTATTTTTTTGATACTATCAAGTTGTAATATTTTTACTATAACGATATTATATTGCCCTCTCGTGTATTAATTTTTACCCCGTTAAAAAATTTGATGTCCTTATTATTTAACATGGATATTATTTTTGGATGGGATTATTATTTTTCCAACAATGTGGTATCAGAGGCATGTCAAACAATGGTCAACTATTTTTTCAGTACCCCCATCTTATAAAAGAAAATTATGAGAAATGGTGTCTACGAATGAAAGTCATTCTTGGGTCTCAAGATGTTTGGAAAATTGTATACAAAGGATATACTAAACCCGCTAATGAGGAAACTCTGTCTCAAACTGAAAAAGATGTCTTCACAAAGACAAGGAAGAAAGATCAATAAGCTATCACTCCCATCGACCAATGTTTGAATAATGGCATGTTTGAGAAGGTGACCGATGTAACCACCTCGAAAGAAGTTTGGGAGATTTTATAAAATTCTCTCCAAGGAAAGAAGATAAAACTTCAAACTCTAAGGGATGATTTTGAATTTAAAAATGAAAGTATTCGAATTCACCTCGGATTTATTTTCAAGAGTGATGGTTATTGTGAATCAACTAAAAGGATACGGAGAGGAAGTAAATCATGTGCGTGTGGTAGGAAAAATTATCCGCTCTTTAACATCTAAATTTGATTATGTGATGTGTGCTATTGAGGAGTCTAACGATTTAGACTCAATGATGGTAGAGAAATTGGAGGGTCATTACAAGCCCACGAAGAAAAGATAAAAAGAAGACAAGAAGAGTCACTGGATCAACTTTTGAAAACTCAGGCATCCTTCAAAATTTTGGAGGCGAAAATAGTTATAAAGGAAATGGACGAGGAAGAGGTCGTGTCACTCGTGGAAGAGGAAGGAGCATTGAAAACAACTTCAACAATGAAGGGAGAATCCAACAACCATTTAGAGGTCGTGGTCGTGGACAAAGAGGAGGAATAGGACGTGGCTATTATGAGGCTACCAATGAAGTGAGGTATGATAAATCTAATATTGAGTGCTACAACTTCCATAAATTTGGACATTACTCTTGGGAATGTCATAGTAATGTTGAAGAGAAAGCTAACCTTGTTGACAACAATAAAGAAAAAGACGAGTCAACATTATTAATGACACTCAAAGAAGAAGATAATGATGATTGTAGTTCATGGTATCTTGATAATGTAGCAAGCAACCACATGTGTGGATGCAAAGATAAATTTTTAGAGCTCACTAAGAAGGTGACAATTTCTGGATTATTATATGATGATTTTTGAACTAACGTGTCCTTTGGAGATACTTCAAAGGTACAAATCGAAGGAAAAGGTATAATTCTAATCTCCTGTAAAGATGGCGGCGACAAGTTAATTCAAGATGTTTATTATGTGTCAAAATTTAAAAAGTAATATTTTGAGTTTGGGCCAACTTCTTGAAAAGAAATATGATATTTATATAAAAAAATATGCATCTTTGGCTTAAAGATTCAAGTGGAAAATTAATCGCACAAGTACGTATGGTAAAGAATTGGTTATTTTCATTGAATCTTAAGACAATTGATGTAAAATGTTTGAAGTCTAATGTGCAAGATGAATCATGGTGTTGGCACATGCAATTTGGGCACTTGAATTTTGAAGCACTCAAATTAATAGGAGAAAAGAACATGGTACATGAGATTCCTTCAATCAACCATCTCAATCAGTTGTGTGAAGCATGTCTACTTGGAAAACATACAAGGAAGAATTTTCCGAAGGAGGCCACGTCAAGAGCAACCAAGCCACTCCAGCTTGTTCACACCGATATGTGTGGTCCAATCAATCCACCTTCTTATGGTAAAAGTAAATACGTCTTGCTCTTTATTGATGATTTCAGTAGAAAGACTTGGGTGTATTTATTGAAGCAAAAATTAGAAGTTTTTGTTGCATTTAAAAATTTCTAAGCACTTATTGAAAAAGAGAGCGTCTATGAAATAAAAGCTTTAAGGTCCGATATAGAAGGCAAGTTCACTTCAAAAGAATTCAACGACTCTTATCAATCTCATGGAATTCGTTGCCCTTTAATGGTTCCTTACTCACCCCAACAAAATGAAGTTGCAGAGAGAAAGAATAGAACAATTCTTAATATGTCTAGATGTATGCTGAAACCTAAAATATGCCAAAAGAATTTTGGGATGAGACTATTTATTGTGTAGTTTATTTGAGCAACATATCTCCAACAAGAAATGTTAGAGATCAAACCACTCAAGAAGCATGGAGCGGAAGAAAGTCAAGTGTCAAGCACTTGAGAATATTTGGGAGCATAGCATATGCTCATGTTCCACATTAAAAAAGAGCAAAACTTGACGATCAAAGTGTCAAGCATGTGTTTGTTGGCTATGATACAAGTTCAAAGGCTACAAGTTATACAATTCAAGCAACAACAAAATAGTGGTGAGTCATGTTGTAGAATTTGATGAAGAAGCGACATGGAATTGGGAGGCTCAAGAAGAAAGGACATATAGCTTTCTTCCATACTTTGGAGATGACGAAGAACATAAGACCATGACACCTGCATAGGATGCAACCCCACCTCCTTCTCCAACAAATATTGCATCTCTTTCTTGTGATTCTTCTCAAGAAGGTTCAAGTGAAAGACCACAGAGGATGAGGAGCATCCAAGAGCTCTATGATGATAGAGAAGAAATTACTAATTTTGATTTTTTGTATTGTCTCTTTGCTGATAGTGAACCATTGAATTTTGATGAAGCTGTTACAGACAAAAGGTAGAGACAAGCCATAGAGGAGGAGATCAAGACAATAGAGAAGAACAACACTTGGGAATTAACAATTCTTCCCAAGGGTCATCAACCAATTGGAGTCAAATGAGTATACAAATCAAAGAAGAATGCTCATGAAGAGGTGGAGAGATACAAGGCAAGACGTGTGGCTAAAGGCTATAAGCAAAGGCAAGACATTGATTATGAGGAAGTCTATGCATTTGTCGCCCGCATGGAGATGATTCATTTGCTGATCTCTTTGGCGGCACAAATGAAGTAAAACATTCATCAACTAGAACTCAAGTATGTGAAGTCTCACAATCAAGTCGTGGATATCTCACTACAAGAAGAAAGGTATTTATCAATAACTTTTTTATTGTCATATGTTTGATGTTGTTTCCAAAAGTACTTTTAGCAACAACAAAAGTTGTTGCATGACGTTGAAATAACCTACTATGCGAAAAGTTTTCGCAACAACAAGTTATTTTTTTGTTGTAATTTATATTTTTAGCAATAATATATTAAATTTTTGTTGTCATTTACATTTTTAGCAACAATATATTTATTTGTGTTGTAAATTTTATACTTTCTTGTAGTGTCTTTGCAAAGCCTCTCAAGTTTGAAGATTTTCATAAATTAAGATCAAGTCTTGAAATGAAGAAAAATCAAAATTAAGGGGGAGATTTGTGGGCAACCCCAAATAAATAAAATAAGTAAATAAAAAGATAAATAAATGAAAAAGCAAAAAAATATAAAATATTAAGTGAGTGGAAGAAATTATGAAAAAGCAAAAGTGAGTGGAAGAATATAAAATTGAGTGAGTGGAAGAAATTATGAAAAAGCAAAAGTATTTAAAAGAAGAGTGACAATTTTTCTATAAAAGGAAGCCTTGATTTGCGCATTTCAATACACCAACAAAGAGAGTAATACAGAGAGAGTTTGAGAGCAGTTCACAGACAATGATAGAAATAGTTTGTGAAGAAAAAAAAGTGTGAGCGGGTATTATAGTGAGGTGTCTAAAATAAAGAGAGTGGTTTTCTTTGAGTGTGGTGTAGTCTTCTGAGACTATCAAGTTGTAATATTTTCACTATAGTGGTATTATATTTCTCCTCATGTATTGTATTTTTACCCCATTAAAAGATTTGATGTCTTTGTTATTTAATGTGGATATTATTCTTGTGTGGAATTATTATTTTCCCAACAGTATTTTGAGTTTTTGACATTTTAAAGGATTTACTCTTCCCCTATTATTTGAATGGCATGTCAACTCATACATTTAGGTAACATGTCACTACAAGAAGAAAGGTATTTGTCACCAACAATTTTGTTGTCATATATTAGATGTTGTTGTCAAAAGTACTTTTCGCAAAAAAAAAAATTGTTGCATGCCGTTGCAATAACCTCCGATGCGATATTTTTTCGCAACAAGTTGTTTTTTTTTGTTGCCATTTATATTTTTAACAACAATATATTAAATTTTTGTTGTCATTTATATTTTTTAGCAACAATATATTTATTGTTGAAGTTTTGTTGTCAATTTTATACTTTCTTGTAGTGTGTGTCTGTAGTATTTATGAAATAGCATCAAGCCTAGTCTTTATGAAGTCTGAAGTCAACTGAACTGTCTGTTAAAGTAACGTTCATAGTGCCTTACTTTATTTGGTTCCACTTCAGTCAAAATAGTGTAGCCATGGCGGATGTAGAGTTATGGTGCCAGATCATATATATATATATATATATATATATATATATATATTATTTTATTTTTAGGGCTTAGACGAACTCCGCGAGTATGTTCGTGCTGGATGTAGAGTAAGAGTTCTTTTGTTAAACGTTAATCTGCATAAGCACAAGACAACCAATTCAATAACATGTCCCGGGAACAAGGAGCACTGGCACTGCATATGTTTGGTAAGCGGCACCTAATCTAGAATCCCCCCGGACTACTAGAAAAGTAAGAACTGAAAGAAATAATTCCCTTGATTATTTTCATTAATTGAAAGGCTATATATACAAGTTACATAATAGGAGAGACTCATATTCCTATTCTATTCCTAAAACCTTATTCTATACATTTATGGTAGTACACTACTAACTATATTACAACATTACCTAAACTAGGATACTAAATATTTACCATAAATTACATTGACTAAAACAGCCAAATCCGAGAGTCATTATGGGAGCAAATCCGAGACTTAACATACACAATATACACATGTATATTGTGTGTATATTTAACACACCCCGCAGTCATAGCGGGCGATCTTCGAACGCTGAGACTGTCCCTAAAATCTTCAAAAAGGACCGAGGGAAGACCCTTTGTAAAGATGTCTGCAATCTGATATCTTGACGGGACATGACAGATACATACCTGACCCCGAGCAACCTTTTCACGGACAAAGTGAATGTCCATCTCGATATGTTTAGTGCGTTGGTGCTGAACCGGATTACCAGAAAGATAAATGGCACTAATATTATCGCAATAAACCAAGGTTGCCTTTTGAATTGGACAATGAAGCTCTAAATGCAAATTATGTAACCAACATGATTCTGAGACCATATTGGCTACCCCTCGATATTCAGCCTCGACACTTGAGCGGAATAGAGTCGACTGACGCTTCGCAGACCAGGAGACCAAGTTGTTACCAAGGAACATACAGTAGCCAGACGTAGACCGTCTGGTGTCTGGACACCCACCCTAATCAGCATTTGTGTATGAGACAAGTGTGGATGTCGATGAAGGATACAAATGCAAGCCATAGTGCAGTGTACCCTGAATATACCGAATGCTGCGTTTGAGGGCATTCATGTGCTCAATTCTGAGATCATGCATGAATAAACACACCTACTGGACAACATACGTAATATCCAGTCTGGTAAAGGTAAGATACAGGAGGGCCCCTGCAAGACTGCGATAACGGGTCGGATCCTCGTAAGGTATGCCTGCCGTGGCCCCAAGCTTGGGTTTAGTATCAACTGGAGTGGAAGTGGACTTACAGGATGACATACAACCCCTCTCGATGATCTCAGCTGCATACTTTTGTTGAGACAAGAACAATCCATCGGAATGACCCTTGACGGTAATCCCCAAAAAATAACTTAAGGGCCCTAAGTCTTTCATAGCAAACTCAGAGTTGAGCATGGTCATGATAGACTGTTGTAAGGCATCGGAAGAGGCAGTCAAAATGATATCATCCACATACAACAGAATGTAGGCCAAGGACGAACCACGATGGTAGATGAACAAAGAATTATCTGACCTGCTATGAGTGAACCCAATAGTCGAAACATAGTCAGCAAACCTTGTATACCAGGCTCGTGGAGACTGCTTAAGCCTATATAAGGACTTCTTCAACAAACAGACATGATGAGGATGGTTAGGATCCCTGAATCCCAAAGGTTGATACATACAGACTGTTTTCTTGAGATCACCATGTAGGAAAACATTCTTGACACCCAACTGATGAATAGGCCATACCTTTGAAAGAGCCAAGCTAAGCACAGTGCGAATGGTAGCCGGCTTGGCCACCAGACTAAACGTCTCCCCATAATCTATACCAACATGCTGAGTCTTACCATCACCCACAAGTCGCGCCTTATGTCGAGCAAATGAATCATCTGAATTCTCCTTATAAGCAAAAATCCACATAGACCTGATAACATTAATACCAGATGGACGGGGCACCAACTCCCACGTCTTATTATCAATAAGAGTATTATATTCATCAGTCATAGCAATTTTCCAATTCGAGTCGTTTAAGGCAGATACAGGATTACGGGACAAGGGGGATTTAGAGATATTAGAATGTAAATTAAAATGTCTTTTAGGTGTAAAAATACTCCGCTGACTACGAGTGACCGATCTATGACTTGAGGAAGAATTGAGTGGATTTTGGAAATTTGCTGGGCTCGGGACGGACTGGCCAGCAGGCTGCCTGCTGGCCCAATTCTGGAAGCAGAAACTTAGTCGGAAACAGGAACTGGACCAGTTCCAGTGTTGGGCTGGACTGGCCCAATCGCTGAAACTGGCCCAGTGAGAAGACTGGGCAGAGATGACCGAGACGGGCCAGTGGGACCAGCGGGCAGTGGGCCCGCTGGAGAATTTTGGGTGCGGGAGATGTCCGAAAAATGCTGAATAATATACGGGGATATTTGTTCATCCAAAAAATTATACGAACTAGGCACGAGAGTATGACTTTTAGCAAACAAAAATTGGGATTCATCAAAAATGACATGGCGATTAATGATGATTTTATTTGAGGATAAATCAAAGCATTTGTAGCCACGATGATTAGCTGGAAAACCTAAAAACACATACGGAGTCGACCGGGCCTGAAGTTTGTTAATTGTGGTGGACAAGAATAATGGATAACACAAACACCCAAAAATCCGAAGATGTGAATATGAAAGAATTTTATTGTATAAAATTTGAAAGGGGGAAGAATATGTCAAACCTTTGGAAGGAGTTATGTTAAGCAGATATGTAGCCATTTGAAGAGCATGATGCCAAAAATATGGGGGTACGGAAGCATGAATTAATAGAGTACGGATAATGTTATTTATGGAATGAATTTTACGTTCGGCTTTCCCATTTTGTGAAGATGTATGAGGACAAGAGAAACAAAAAATTGTCCCATTAGTAGCACAGAATTCCCGAAACACCCCATTGTCATACTCTTTTCCATTATCACACTGAATATTTTTTATTTCACTGTCGAATTGAGTTCTGATGAATGCTCTAAATTTTAGGAAGATGGAAAAAACTTGAGATTTCTTCGCTATTGGAAACGTCTATAGAAATTTAGAATAATCATCCAAAAAAGAATATAATACCGATGACCCACATAACTAGGAATAAGAGACGTCCATAAGGCGCTATGAATAATATCAAATGGCATTAAAGTATGAGATTTTGAGGCTACAAACGGCAACTTAACAATTTTTCCTAAAGAACAAGATTGACAAATTGGAGTACGACTCGTACCCTTACATGAAATAAAACTATTTTTATCTAAAGTTGACAAAATAGAGGACCCCGGATGACCAAGATGAGCATGCCACAAGGAAGGAGAGATGGCTGCAAAAGCTGATGGCCGGGCTTGACTCGATGGACCGGGACTGGGTGTGATAGGATAAAGATCTCCCCTACTATCACGCCTCCTGAGAGGACTCCCCGTCTTGAAATCCTTCACAGAGAAACCAAATAGATCAAATTCAATAGAAACGGAATTGTCAGTAGTGAATTTACGGACAGAGACTAAGTTTTTAATCAATTTGGGGGCGTGTAGGGTATTTTTCAAGATAAGAGGTGGATGAGGGGGTGATAATGTTTTATGACCATAATCATGAATTGGAACAAAATTACCATTACCAACAATTATACCGCGAGGGTTGCTTAAATTGGAATAAGACGAGAGAGTACCTGAGTCGGAAGTCATATGGGTAGTGGCACCGGTGTCCATATAGAAATTCAGGTCCGGTTGAGTCAAACCAAGTGTGTGCATCGCGGCCTCGATATCGGTTTGAGTGGGGCCTCCTGCGTGGTGAGCTTGCGGAGGCCGCGACCTAAGAATTCCAGAACTGGGTTGACCTGGGCCGTAGCTACTGGAATTGGAATTACTGGGCCAGTGGCCAGTGGGCCGGCGAGGCTGCTGGGAAGCCCACTGGCCAGAAGCTGGAAATTGCTATGGTGGTGGGCCGTAGGGCCACTGTCCACTAGTCCAAGCCCATGGCCCAGAGGCCCAAGGCTGAGACCAGAGGGTCGGTGGCCCACTGTAACCGGGATGGGGTCCAATGCCACTGTTTTGGCCACCATGACTAGAGATGACAGTGGATCCAGATCCATTTTATAGGATATGAATCTTTAAAATTTGGATCCGACGGATCCGGATCGGACTCGGATCCATTTCTGACGGATCTCGATCTGGATCTGGATCTTGTATTTGAGATCCGTATCCGGTCCAGATCCGACCCGTGGATCCATTTTTTATTAAATATATTCATAACCTAGAATGTAATTTTATAAGTATTTTTTAAAAATTGCTAAGCACATCCTTGCAAGTTTAATTCTCAAAACAAGTTTAATTTATCCCCGCGTTAACTCAAAAACCAAAAAATAAAGAGGTAACTTTGATAATAAAATCAATGTTATATCAGTGAATGACTAACATCTCCATAGACAAGTAGTTAAAATTATATTCACTTCATTTGTAAAGATTCCAAGCACATGCAAGTTCTGCATTGTGGAAATACTAGTCAGCATTTTCCACAACTATTGTCATTGTCCAACATTTTCAATTAATAGCTCACAATCAAAACAAGACAACGAACAAAATATCTCATATGAACATTTCAAAATTGAAACACAGTAAACTGTTAGCTAAGTAAAAATCGTTTGTCAGTTCAAAAAAAAATTCTTAACAAGGTTACAATCTTAGCAAGGAAAATTTTTTTACATGTGGATCCAGATACGATCCGTGGACCCTGTGGATCCGATGGATCCGGATTTGGATATGATTTTTATGGACCCGACAGATCTGGATCCGGATCTGGATTCAGGTATGAAAAACGGATCTGGATCTGGATCTAATAGGATCTGATCCAGATCTGATCCGTTGCCATCCCTAACTGTGACTGCTGCCTGTGCCGCCGCGTTTGCCCTCGCGATTTTTTCCATTATTTTTCCGGCCATTCTTGCTGCCCCCGTGGGATCGGTTTTAGTGCGAATTGTTACCAAAATTTTGAGGACTAGTGGAGGAAGTCATCATGACCACGGGACTAGCATTAGTAGCCGCCTTTTTAGCCAAACCGGCTTCTTCCAAGGTAAGCATGGAGCGGGATTGATAGAACCTTGGAAGAGGATTACTTTGACGAAGGAGAGTTCCAACGCCACTATAGGCCTCGGATTGGTCAGCAACCATCTGTAAAACAAGACGATCTTCACTAACTGGCGCCCCAACGTTGTGGAGTTGGTCCGCCAATTCCTTCAACCTTTTGCAATATGCTGAAATATTCGGGAAATTTTCCATGTTGACGTGGGAAAATCCTGTTCAAGAGTAACAACTCTGGAATTTTGATTATCCTGAAATATGTCACGCAGTCTATCCCATACAGCCATCGCCATAGCGTCTGACTCAATAATCGTCTGCAATAGGTCGGTGGAGATAGTAGAATAAATCCACTGAAGGACAGTGGCATCAAGTGTTGTCCATAACTTAGGATCATCCTCGCATTTAGGCACTTCTGTATCATCAGGAGCTGCGGGGATTATGTGATGGATGACTTGATGCGAACGAGCATGAATTTTGAACAACTCGGCCCACGTCGCGTATTGGACGTTTTCTATTTCAAGAATTAACGGGAAATGATTCTTGATGTTAGAAACAACAAGGGCAGGGTAAAACGTGTTCTTTGACGTAGACACAACGAAAGAACAAGAGGTGAAAGAGGGATTTGTAAGAGAGATTTGGAGAGCGGAAGAACAATTTGGTAAACCCGAGGAGAGGGGGGGTCTCGGTCGAGAGGAACAACAAAAATTTGTGAGAGAAAAATTTTGTTTGACCTAGACTTGTGATACCATGAAAGAAATAATCCCCTTGATTATTTTCATTAATTGAAATGTTATATATACAAGTTACATAATAGGAGAGAATCATATTCCTATTCTATTCCTTAAACCTTATTCTATACATTTATAGTAATACACTAATTATGGTAATACACTACTAATTATATTACAACATTACCTAAACTAGGATACTAAATATTTATCATAAATTACATTGACTAAAACAGCCAAAACCGAGAGTCATTATGGGAGCAAATCCGAGACTCAATATACACAATATACACATGTATATTATGTGTATATTGTGTATATTTAACAGGAACTAGTGACAAACAAATTCTCTAGCTAAACAACAAAATACGTTGTTAATCCTACTTAGGAATGAATTATCATAAAACTATGTTAGCTACAAGTAATTAGCAAAGAAGTTTAGCTAATTCAATTTTTTGTAGTGCCCCCCACCCCCTAAGTCTGTAAACTTACTTAAGTTTGATTCTGACCTTCTTTCTTTTTTATGTTCATGTGTCTTAGGATGAGTATTTCGACGGGGAAGAACTTGCAAAAATCGATTGTGGCCTTTTATACCATGGTGGTTGTATTCAAGAGTAGAATAAGCTCCAGAACAGTTGGCCCATTTGCAAGAGGAGAGTGTCGGTTGTTGGCCATTTTGCCTTGAGAATCCGGGCATTCCTAGTTCACTTAGCTGCAACTAATCAACTTTAGTTAGAGATCGGTGAACTAAATTTGGTGGTGGCATTCGACAACTGGTTGCTTTGACGGAGCTCAAGAGAGTTGTGTGAAACTTGATAAATAAGGAACCATTCTCAGTTTGAGAAAAATAATGGTCTTTTAATTTTTCTGCTTTAGTAAGTTTGAAAATTTTCTTGTTTTTTTGTTGATAATAAGTTTTAGCCAGACCTCATAAAGCTAAACATAACTTAATACTCATGTTGCATGTTTTGAGTAGCTGATATCCGATAAATTATGGGTATTTTCTACAGATTTTGAGTACCTCCTGTATTGATACTGCTTCATTTAGTTCTTGATATAATTACCGATCAAGATTCTCCAGTTCGCTAGGCTATTTGCACTAGATTGTTTGTCTATCCTATTAATATTAATATGCATAAATATAATGTGTATGTATTGATCTCATAATAGGTATAGTACACATGCATGCAAAATTTTCTGCAGTTTTTCAATACCCATTTAGATGGTGTTGCATCATTTAGGATGTGATATAGTTGCTGAATTATTATTTTATTAGCTTATTTGTTCATTCTTTCAAAATCTGTTTATTTTGAAAAGTATTTTTTGTAAGAAGTAATTTGCAAAAAAGATAATTTCAGAGAGTAGCACCTTGTATTTGGCTAATCAATTTGAAAAAAACATTTTTGTCATTATTAAAGACTTAAGGCACATCATTTGTGTTTGGCCAAAATCTCAAAAAGTGTCCGGGAAAGAAGTTACTTTTTTCACTTCTAAAAAATATTTTCTACTACTATTCAAAACTCTGTTGACGATAAAAGCGATGGTCCCTTCTTAGTAGCAAGGTCCGGGGTTTTGTCAAACCCCTGTACTTTCTGAAATAAGTACTTTTTACTTCTCAAAAGTGTACAATCCAACAGATTATTAGTTTCCTGAGTTAAGTGCACTGTGTGCTTGTATGATACGCATAAATGTCTGTGTTTGTAAATGCGTAATTATAGGTAAATACATGCATGCGAATTATTATAAGCATGCAGTACTATTTGTTGATACTCTATTGTACTTTATAAAGCAGTACATGAAGTAAATAACTATTACAAGTGTTCGAAATGATAAACAAATATTCAATATTCAGAAATTGAATCTTGTTGAACAAATAGGCTAATCTTCAAAACTGCCGCAAGCTTGTTGTGTCTTGAATCTTGATAACCTGAAATCAAGAAACAACTAAATCTGGATGGTTACAACGTTGAGTGTTGAGTCGAGTGATTGCCCTCTGTCCTTAAGATAAGATTGCCCCGCATATATGTTTTTATGTTAGCGGGCAATAGTCTCCCAAGATAAAACAACACTTTAATCTCAACGCTACAAAGCCAATAGATTGAGCCTGACGAAGAAAACAACTATGAATCGACTTGCTGAAGATATGGAAAAGGAAGGAAGAGTTTCTGTTTACTCTTCTCTTTTGTCTCTGTGTATATAGTGTGTCTCTGTTGTATATATCTTGTGTATATGTGTGTATTTCAACACTGTTTTTGCTGTTTTTCGTGACTGTTTTGTGTTATATTTCGTGACTGTTTTGTGCAGTATATGTTGTCTATATTGTTGTTTTTCTCTGTCACGAATTGAGCCAAATGAGGAATCAATATATAGCATGGAGAAGGGCAGCCCAACAGCCACAAACAAGGCTGTAATGGCCATTAAGGGAGGGTTGTAATGGCCATTAAGGGAGGGCTGTAATGGCCATTAAGGGAGGGATGTAATGGCAGGTTTAATGCCATGAAGGAGGTTGTTTATGGCCTTGAAGGAGGGTTGATTAATGGTCATGAAGGAGGGTTGTTTATGGAGAGTTAACAGCCAAGTAATGGCTGGTTAATGCTCCAAAAAATAGCCCAAATTGTAGGTAGAAAGTTTCTGCCTTCCGTCTTTCCCAAAATCAACTTTTCAGAAACTCTAGGGACCAAACTGTAAATATTAAGCAATTTGAGGTCCAAAAAGATAATATCAGAAAGTCCCCACAGCCCACGACCGGACCAGACGGGACGGGCGGGCGGCGGCGGCGCGCGTGTGGGCTTAGCCTTGAACCCAAGCACATCTAGGTCCTCCCTCCTTTAAACACATGGGATACCCCTTGGGGTCCCAAACCCTTTACCACACTAGAGACTTATATAGAAAGCAATTCTTCCTTTTTTCACCGATGTGGTAGATTTGTCCCACACCATATTTCCATGCCTCAAACACCTTACTTCGTGGACCAATATCTCTTTCATTTCTCACCGAAATTTGACGATTCTTGTCCCTACGGTCATCTACTCACTTCGTAGATCATGCATGTGCGAAGAGACAAAGCCTCCAACATGCGAAACACTAGTGTTTAATTCATTAAATATGGGTGGACGCACCTCCCCGCCAAAGGCAAATTTACAACACTATCTAATATGTATTCTTTCCTACCAAAATCTTTGAAGTCTTTGCTTTTCATCTTTCTATAAGTAAAAATCTTCTACTCTAAAATTTCCCCCACATCGAATATGAAATGAGAACATGGACTCCTTATATGGACTTGGACAATCCTCACGCTAGCTTTTGGGGTTGAGTTATGCACAAGATCTATTCTTTTGGGGTTGAGTTAGGCACAAGATCCACATCGGATGTTGTTAGATGACTTTTCACACTTTATATGAATTTACCCTCTAAAGTTCAAGTCTGAAGTCTATACCAAGTTTCTTGAGTTTCATAACTTTATCAAAACACAATTTAAAAAATCCATAAAATCATTCCAATGTGATAACAGTCATTAGTTTAATAATTCTGTGTTTCATAATTTTTGCACCAATAATGGCATGGTCTTTCGTTTCTCCTGACCCCACACCTCACCCCAAACAAAAAAGCCGAACGAATCATCCGTACTATCAAGAACATGGTTCGTACCTTTCTTTTTCATGCCTCTATCCCCATCGTTCTGGGTCTATACAGTCAAAATGGTAGAATATATTCTTAATATTTTATCTACCATTACTCTTCACTACAAAACCCCCACCGAAATTCTCTACTGGCGGATCCCATCATATGACCACCTACAATTTTCGGCTACCTGTGCTACCCGAACCTTGCCTCTACTGCCTCTCATAAATTAGCACCTCATACCACCCCGTGTGTCTTCGTAGGCATTCCTTCTAATCATAGGGGCTATATGTGTTATGACTTGTCCACTCGTAAAATTCACGTCTCTCGCCACGTCACATTTGACGAGACCACATTCTCATTTTTGAACATTCAAAAATTCTGAAAACCGGACTATACCTTACTTGACGAGTCCAACATCTCCATCGTCATCCTTAGGGAACTGTGCTAATCAGACAACACTAAATTAAATCCGCCACCCACTGCCACATCATTGCCGATTGCCACCACCGCAGGTAATCGGCCCCATCTATGTACCTTCATCCACGGCCACCACCACAGGGTCACCTGCGGCATCTCTGTCGTCTTTCCAGTCTCTGTCTTCATCACTGCTGATTGCCACCACCACCGGCAATCGGCCCCCATCTTTGTACCTTCACTAATACCCCTCCCCGTCGTTGTAGCGTCTCCAGATCACCACCCCCATGCCGCATCCACTCTAACCACTGACAACCTACCTCGCAGCCCCGACTTATTACCGACCAACTCAAAATTCGGTCATTTCCCACCTTCGACACAATACCCCCACACTCTCATCCTCAGCCAGCCTCGATTCACTGACACCGACAACAGAACCCCTCATAGCCACTACACCTGCCATCGACCCACCCGAATCGCCGACAACACCACCAACCATATATACCAATCACCAGTCAACCACCCTACCCCAAATCCCTATTCCGCACACCCTCACTGCACCAAACCAATCTACCAACCAGAACAGTTCACCCAACCCGACAACCCAAAACAATACCCAAACAACACCCTCACACTATATGGAAACCCGTGCACAACACGGGATTTTCAAACCCAGAGTCCAATTTAACCTGTATACCCAAACCATTTCCTAATTCCAAAAAAACTCAAAATTTGTCAAATTAGACCCGAATTGGCATGCGGCCATGTGTGAAGAGTTTAATGCGCTAACGAAACATCATACTTGGGATCTGGTTCCTCGATCGGAGGGGTTGAATGTGATCCGCTGCATGTGGCTTTTTCGTCACAAGTACAGAGAAAGTGGTGACCTAAAAAGATATAAGGCAAAGCTTGTGAAAAATGGTACTAATCAGCATGCGGGCATTGATTGTGGTGAGACATTCAGTCCGATTGTTGAACCGGCCACTATTCATACAGTCATGAGCATCGATATGGGTAAGCATTGGCCGATTCATCAGCTTGATGTAAAAATGTCTTTCTACATGAGGATTTAAAAGAAACTGTCTACATGCACCAGCCGCCAAATTTTGTCCATCCAGCCGCCCCTCAATATATATGCCATCTCCGTAAATCCTGCTACCTTCAGATTGTTCCAGATCTCCTAGCACAATGTCTCTATATCCTTCGTTCAAGAGTTTATGGAAGTAAGACTGCCACCTCCGTCTAATACGCGCGTCCTCCACCAGTACTTTACTGTCCTCGTCCTTAGGGATGGCAACAGATCGGATCTGGATCGGATCCTACTAGATCCAGATCCAGATCCATTTTTTAGATCCGGATTCAGATCCATTTTTTAGATCCGGATCCAGATCCATCGGGTCCATAAAAATCATATCCAAATCCGGATTCAGATCCATCGGGTCCATAAAAATCATATCCAAATCCGGATCCATCGGATCCACCGGGTCCACAGATCGGATCTGGATCTACATGAAATTTTTTTTGGCTTGAATAATATTTCCACATGTTGAAACTTTTATGACAAAATGAAACGCAATCTGATTGAAAAAAATGATTGAGTTCATTCAATCAACCTACACAAACATGACACCATTCTTCCAAAATACTGAACAAAGTTTTAGCATCACAAGAAAATAAAGACGATTGACTTCATTAGTGATGCTGAACATGTTGCAACTTTGAGCTAATTTTTGGAGGCTTTAGTGATGCTCCACTTGTATTTCTACTGATTGACTTCATTAAACAACATAAAACAATGTCAGTCATATATCAAAAGCCCCAATTTTTTTTTTGCTGATAAAACAAATGAGAGAAAGATATTTAAAGCTTACGGCTAGCAGATTCAAGAAAGAGAAATTTAAAGAAGAGTGATAATTTTTTCTTTTTATAGAAATGAAAATATGGGAAACTGCAGAGAGCATATAGGTAAAAGAAATGAAACTTCAAAAATAAATTATATGATTGTGTGACTTGTGCCTTATCCTGGTTCAACCCTTTACCCAATACATAAATTATGAAAAAAAATTAAGAAAATACTTATAAAAATCCATTCTATGTCATGAATATATTTAATAAAAATGGATCCACGGATCAGATCTAGACCGGATACGGATCTCAAATACAAGATCCGGATCCAGATCCGATCCGTTAGAAACGGATCTGGGTCCGATCCGGATCCGTCAGGTCCAAATTTTGAAGATCCATATCCTATAAAACGGATATGGATCCACCGGATCCGGACCGGGTCCAAGATCCATTGCCATCTCTACTCGTCCTTGATGCACCTCACGTGATCCAAGTCACGGGTCCTCCTCTCCCTCGCCTTGGCTAGTATGTACAACTTCTTATCCCCGCATTTTTTCTCTAATTCCACATATAGGCATTCAAAAGCCATCGTTTTCGCCGCCATAACCGCTAGCTTGCCTCCTTCCTCGCCATCTTATATACCTAAACTATCACTATCTATGTATTAAGACACACCTAAATGAAATGTTGATAGTGCGTCTGGTACATGCTCTTTTTTTGTTAAAAAGGGTGCCATATGGCACTCCATGTTAATATATGTCCACCTATGCAGAAATAAAAGAACTAGATCAGAGAAACTTCAGATCCTGGATCGGCCTCTGGTGTTTGGGAATTTACCATCATAATTGTGGAAATTCTAGACATAGTAAATGCCGTCCAATCGGTGAAGCTTCCTTAGGAACTCCCAAAGCCCTAAATTTCACTTCTTTTCTCTTAAGAAACAAGAGTATCTAACTCAAAGAGGAGTAAACTATGAAAATACAATTAAAATGTATTTTACACGTCCTATTAGCCAAAAGATCAGAAGAGAATAGCATCTGCGGAAATCGACATACCAGCCACCTCGTGTCCTAGTGTCCTTTTCAAAAGAAAGCTCCCAATCCTGTCTATAGCCTTCCATATATGCTTGTATTATTTTCAGACCTGCCTACGCTTGAAGCAAATAAGAACAAATGAGCAAGAACACTATTAGAATACATTGAGAAGTTGGAAGTGTTACTTTATGAGCATCTAATTTGCATACCCCGGGAGTGAATGTAGTTGTAACGCCTGACACAAATCTCAGAGCCTCATAAGACCTATAGCTTGGATCAGCATAAACCTCTGGAAATAAGAATGATTTTCCATCAAGGTGTTACATTTTTTAAAAACCGCAGATAAAGAAGTTTTTTAAACAAAGCCAGAACATACTTTTACTTAATGCAAAAGGATGCCACTGTTGACATATTAGCTAAACTTCTAGATTGCTTTGCTTTTTAATAAAGCCAGCTGCTTTACCTATTAATCCTGGATTATTTTTTTTTGGTCATGATAGGTTCTTATCTTCGGGATCTTTCTAGTTTGTTTAGGAGCGGGGAACAAAACATCTAGAGGTGTCAAATGGGCAGGTGGGTTGGGCTGAATTTGGACGGGTCATTGTTGCTTGGGCTGAAATGGCTAACAAACGGGTCATAATCCAACCCACCAAATTCTTACTAAGTTTTAATTTGTTTGTTTTTCTATAATTTATTTAACTAAACTAATAAAACTTTCTTTTGATAATTATGGTTATATCTAACATATCAAACAACAAAAAAAAAAGTAATAATATTTTGACATTTCCTATGAGTCAATTTAGGCTATATTTCAGCCCAACTTTTAAATGGATTGAATTGGGCGGGCCAAAATGGGCTAATTTAATAAATGGGTGGGTGACTTGGGCGGGCCATGTTCAGGGTTAATTTTGTCACCCCCAATAACATCAATGAGAATTATACACATTAGATAAAATATATCTTATATCCCTCGCGTGTGTATGCTGAAGATCTTCTTATAGAAGGAATTGTAACTTAAAAGTGCAGTAGCATTCGAGCATAGATATCATAGGACATTCGATACTGAGCCACTGGCGGACACAAAGGTCTTTTATTCAAAACTTACATCCTTTAAACTTTGTTTGCTCATAGAATGTTCTGGCCTGGAGAAAAGGAAAAGAAGGGGACACAACTCACAACTCACAACTCACAACTCACAACTCACAACTCAATCCAGCTTCTGCATGAGGTTAACAAGATCTTGAAATCATAAAAGAGTAAGAAACAGAAAAGAAGCAAACAACTGCAGCATAAGTTGAAATGGGCTAACAAAAGAAGGTCCTTGTAATATAGAAAACTTTTATTCTTCGTATGAGAGTTAGGGGCTGTTTGGCCATGCAATTATGACTTAAAATTTGAAGTTTTTATTTGAAATTTATGTTTGTTTATGACATTTGATTTCAACTTCAATTTGAAGTTTTGATTTCAAATCCTAAATTCACCTAAAATGTAGAATTTCAATTCCAAGTTTATGATATCAACTTTTTAAAAATTTAAAATTTGACTCATAAGTTTATATTTTGAAAAAAAAATATCAAAAATTTTAAATTTTGCAAAAATGACTCATGCTCAATGTGAAGAGATTACTCATATTGTAACAGAGGTGAATGAGAAGGAATTGATAATCTATTCCATGAAGTAGTAAGAATATATACATGTACAGAGAACTCTAACTATTGAAAGAATCAAAATAGAAAATCCTAAAGATCTGATACAATCCTTGTAATTATGCTATTTATTATACAATCCCAATAATTATGCTATTGATTCTTCAAACACCCCTCCTCAAGCTGGAGCAGAGATATTGATCATGTCCAGCTTGTTGCAAAGATAATCAACTCGAGTTCCACTCAATGCTTTTGGGAACAAATCAGCCAGTTGCTCTCCTGTCTTCAGACATAAATAGTAGAAATCAAATTTTTCTAAATCTTCTCACGAATAAAATGACAATCAACTTCAATGTATTTTGTTCTTTCATGATTATATTTGAGGCAATATGAAGAGCAGTTTGATTATCACACTAAAGTTTTGCTGGTGTGGTAAGCTTCAACCCAATTTATGCGAGAAAGTGGTATATCCATTTAATCTCACACGTAGTTTGTGCCATAGATTTGTACTCAGATTCTGCACTAGATCGAGATACAACATTTTGCTTCTTACTCCTCCATGATATTAGTTTCCCTCCAACAAAGACACAATAGCCTGTTGTAGATCTTCTATCAATTTTGGATCCAGCATAGTCAACATCTGCAAAACACTCCACACGAGTATAGTCGTGATTGCTATACAATATGCCAAGTCCAGGAGCTCCTTTCAAGTAACATAGAATCTGTTTCAAAGCTTCCCAATGTTTGACTGTCGGTGTGAACATAAACTGGATAACAACACTTACTGCAAAAGCAATATTCGGACGAATCACAGTAAGATAGTTTAACTTCCAACCAACCTTCTATATCTCTCTGGATCATCAAAAGGGTCACCATCATCTTTCATAAAATGCGCATAGGAACCATTGGACTACTGCATGGCTTGGATCCCAACTTTCCGCTTTCCGCTTTCTGCAAGTAGGTCAAG
Source organism: Anisodus acutangulus (assembly GCA_029783415.1). Taxonomy (NCBI): domain Eukaryota; kingdom Viridiplantae; phylum Streptophyta; class Magnoliopsida; order Solanales; family Solanaceae; genus Anisodus; species Anisodus acutangulus. Next base: position 30,444,217 of record CM056505.1, on the reverse strand, counting down.
AATATATTTTCTCTGAGACAGAAAAACTCCCTTCTTGCTTCTGCTGACTTCTACTCCCAATAAGTATTTCAACGAGCCCAAATCCTTCGTTTGAAATCTAGTATGCAGAAAGGACTTTAAAGAGGAAATCCCAGTAGAATCACTTTCTGTAATAACAATATCATCAACATATACAACCAGGAGAATAGTGCCAATTGTTGATTGCTTATAAAAGACTGAGTGCTCACATTTACTCTTTTTTAGCCCAAATTCCTGGACTACCTCACCAAACTTGTCAAACCAAGGTCGGGGACTCTGTTTCAAGCCATACAAGGATTTCTTCGAATGACAAACTTTCCCATACTCCCCTTGAGCAACAAAATAAGGCGGTTGCTCCATGTACACCTCTTCATATAGATCACCATGAAGGAATGCGTTTTTGATATCCAACTGATGCAACGGCCAATGTACAGAGAACTCTAACTATGGAAAGAATCAAAATAGGAAATCCTAAAGATCTGATACAATCCTTGCAATTATGTTATTTATTATACAATCCCAATAATTATGCTATTGATTCTTCAACACATACCATATGAGAGCATTATATTAACTAATATTGTTGATTTATTGGACCAGCGGATCTTTATAAAATTATGTGTATTGCGAAGTTTGTAATAACATGTAATCACAAGCATTTGTTTATAAAAGGAACATGGAGATATGAGGTTTATTAATGCGACGCCTTAGGATATTCCGCTACCTTGTTTATGAACTATGGTTTACTCTTTAGGTAAGATTGTACAAGAGTTGGGAAAGTTTTGATAATTTTTACGAATTTGTGGGGTTTTCATGTTTATGAGAAAAATACAATTTTCGGGATCCAAATTGCAAGTCCAAACAAAATTTCAACTTCAAATCAACTTCTACCAAAACCAATGATATAAATTCATGTCCAAACGCCTACTAATAAGTAATAAACCTTTAAAGTGGGATGATGTTACTGGAGACAAGGAAAATGCTAGGTCTCATAAATGTTTAAGAATTTTCTCAAAGGGAAAAGAATAAAGAAAGTTATAGTGCAAGAAGCTTCGCAGCTATATACCTGATCAACACTACCAGGTCCAATTAAAACGAGTGCAACTCCAGCTGCATCCATCTTATCCTGTGAACAGAAAACAATATTAAGGATATAAACTATAGTGATGGGCAAACTAAAGGGGCTACCTTCAACAACAGATGGTAGAACTTAAGGATATGTCCACTATCATCTTTCTGGTTAGAGTAACTTGATGAACGTATTGAAGATACCAAAATCTAAATAAATGATAGATAGAAACTTTCGACCAACATGGTCTTCAAATTCATACAGGTTATGATAGACACTGCAACTTATGGTATTCCCATTACTTTTTTGATAATCGTGGTTTCTGGGTCAGCTTGCGCACACCTCGACTAATTTCACGAGGTGTACTTACAAGGGCGGATTTAGGGGGTGGGAAGGTGTTCACTCGAACCCCTCGACAAAAATTATACTGTATATATAAAGTAATTTTTTTAGTTTTTAGGTACATATATAGAGTTTGAATCCCTTGTAAACAAGACTAGAGGTTGGTTTGGTGGTTTATGAGTTTAAAATTTACCTTGAGGTTTCAAGTTTGTTATTCCCACTACTTTCTTTTTTATAATTGTGGTTTCTAGGTCAGCTTGCGTGCACCTCGATAATTCCATGGATACCTGTCACCTCCCACCAGCAACAAGTGGGTTCGATTAAAGGCCGAATGCTTTTTGCATCTGTATGGCTGGGAAAAAATTATGGATGTAAACAACATAACACATTTTTTGGATTTTGTTGACTCTCTTACATCAATTCTTTGTACAGTCTTTTCCATCCTCTCCCTCTGGATGCCATTCAATGAAAGATTACTTGATTTATAAATAAATAAAAAAGACTAGACATTTGCCTGAAATATATCAAAAATGATTTAGAAAAATGATTGTCTTGCGATTTTCTGCAAAAACGATCATTTTCAACGATCAATCATGAACAACAAATTATGAAAAAGAGCAGTTGGATAAACCAAAAGATTATGTGACATACTTAATGTGATTTAAACAGAATAAAGAGCTTCACTAGAGCTGTCAAGCAAAGGGCTGCGTAAATAAGATTTTGCAAGAAGAACACTTGCAAGAAAAAACGAATAACTTTCGGAAGTGTAGCCAAGCAGAAGCATTACCTTCTCAGCTGCAAGATAATCAGCTCTTATGCGACAAAGGACGCATCTGCAATCGGGAACTAGAATAAGTCCAACGTGCTTTTTGATTACCAGTTTTTGAAGGAATAGAGCATAAGGTCACAGAAAGTGTTAAATTGATGAATTGAAGCTATGTTTATGGAGTATTTGCTACTGCTTTGATGGAGAATGCATGAGAAAGGGAATGTTGAGATGAAGAGAGAATTGGAGAATAAATCTCTTGCATGTATTGAGAGAGAATTGCTCTCTTACTATCTGAAAAATACACATACAACTATATGTATATATATACAACATCACTATTCTAGAATATTCTAATCCCATTCTTTGTTAATTACTTCTAACTACTTAACTAACTCTATAACCAACCTTGTAACTAACTACCTTTCTCTAACAGCTTGGAATATCTTTAATTAGTTAAGGCACAAGAGTGCACTTTCCTAACACTTCAACACCCTCCCTCAAGCTAGAAGACATGAAGATGTTCTTCATTCCTAGCTTGGATAGTAAAGCATCATGTTGTTGTCTACCAAGTGCCTTTGTAAGTAAATTAGCTGGTTGGTCCATTGAAGGCAGAAAGTTGATCAATCATGTTTGTATCTTCTCCCTGATGAAATGACAATCAATGTCAATGTGCTTTGTTCTTTCATGAAACACTGGATTTGCTGCAATCTGAATAGCAGATTTGCTATCTATGTGCACTGGTACTGGAGTCTGAATCTCCATACCAAGATCCTGAAACAGACCTGTGATCCATACTACTTCTGCTACTGAGGCTGCCATAGCCCTATATTCTGCCTCTGCAGAGCTCCTGGAAACAGTTTCCTGCTTCTTTGACTTCCATGAGATTGGTGATGATCCATGCATCACCAGATAACCAGTGACTGATCTTCTAGTATTAACACAAGCCCCCAATCTGCATCACAAAACACCTTGAGCTGAGGAGTACTTGCACTGGACATTAGAATTCCCAGACCTGGTGCCTGTTTGGTATATCTGACAATTCTTAGACCAGCTTCCATGTGTGTCTTCTTAGGATCATGCATAAATTGACTCAGGCAGTGCACATCAAATGCAATGTCTGGTCTAGTAGTTGTCAAGTATAGCAGTCTTCTAATCAACCTTCTGTAAACACTAGGATCTGACAGCTCAGAATAAGAATTTTCTCCTGATATAGTGCCAGAATGTGATGTATTTGCTCCATGTCTGTCAAATTCATATGTTGTAAGCTTCTGATTCATATCTATAGGAGCAGATGCAGGTTTTGCCCCTGCAAGTCCCATATCTGATATTAGCTCCAGAGCATATTTTCTCTGGTGCATGAGGATGCCCTGGGAGTTTCTTGCAAACTCAATACCAAGAAAATATCTAAGCTCTCCTAGATATTTTATCTTGAAGGTGGACTGTAATGTCTCTTTGGTGTACTGAATCATCACTGGATCATTTCCAGTAAGCAACAAGTCATCAACATATACTAGCACTATCACAGTGCTACTATTTTCATGCTTGGTGAAAAGAGAATAATCTCTATGACTCTGCTGAAAACTAGATGAGACAAGAGTTGTAGTCAACTTGATGTTCCACTGTCTTGATGCATGTTTTAGCCCATAGAGAGACTTCAGCAATCTGCATACCTGTCTATTCCTTTTCTTGACAGCAAATCCTTCTGGAACTTCCATGTACACTTCTTCAACCAAATCTCCTTGCAAGAATGCATTGTATACATCCATCTGATGGATTGTCCAGTGTTGTGCTGCTACAATGGAAATCACAGTCCTTACTGTTGTCATCTTTACAACTGGTGAAAAAGTTTCTTGATAATCAAGTCCCTCCTTTTGATTGTATCATTTTGCCACCAACCTGGCTTTAAATCTCTCCACTTCTCCTGTTGCCCTGTACTTTATCTTATATACCCACTTACATCCTATAGCCTTCTTTCCCTCTGGTAGAGTGACCAGTTTCCAAGTTCTATTGTCCTCAAATGCTTTGATTTCTGCCTCCATTGCTTCAATCCATCTGTGGTCCTTTGCTGCTGTGAGATAGTTTTGTGGTTCTGTGTCAAGAGAAACCTTGGCTACAAATTCCTGATATTTTGCTGAAAGACTAGCATAAGCAATATTGTCAATTATAGAGTATAAGCAACTAGAAGAACCATGTGTAGTGATGTAATCTTTGTGCCATATAGGTGGTTTGCTGCTCCTTGTGGATCTCCTAACTTCATGATCTGATCCTGTGGCCATATCAATATCTCGTGATCCAGATCCAGTGCCATGAGCTGTATCAGGCATATTCATCGTCTGCATGTTGTTGTTATTTTGTATGTGTTGATTATCAGGATCATGTTGACAAACTGAGTCTTCAAAGAAAGGAAACTCATTTGTCTTAATATGATTGGTGTTTTCAGTCATGCCTCCTTTGAAAGGAAAATTTGTCTCCATAAATAACACATCCCTGCTCATGAATAGATTTCTGTTTTCCAAAACATAAAGTTTGTATCCTTTTTTAGCAGATCCATATCCCAAAAATATGGATCTTACAGCCCTTGGACCAAACTTATCATGTCTGTTATTTACAGTAGCAAAGCATAGACAACCTAATACTCTCAAGTGATCAAGTTGTGGTACCTTGTTATACAATATTTCCAATGGAGATCTGTTCTTTATAGTAGTAGAGGGGATTCTATTGATTATATACACTGCACCCTCCACACATAATCCCCAAAACTTGTTTGGTATTCCTCCCTGAATCTTAATGGCTCTAGCAGTTTCTAAAATATGTTTATGTTTTCTCTCCACCACACCATTTTGTTGTGGTGTGTATGGACAAGAACTCTCATGAATGATATCAAATTTCAGAAACAACTCACTACAATTTTGATTAGAGAACTCAGTTCAATTATCTGATCTTACTCTCTGAATTTTAGCTCCAAATTGAGTGTTAACTTCAACAAGAAAATTTCTGAGCAGTGTAGATACATCAGATTTTAGTCTCATTAAAAAAATCCAAGTCCATCTAGTGTGATCATCCACAATGGTTAGAAAATATCTCATTCCATTACATGTTTCATTTTTGTAGGGTCCCCATACATCCATATGTATTAATTGAAAAGACTTTGATGCTCTATTTGTGCTAGCAATAAAAGACAATCTAGTTTGTCTAGCCAAAGGACATATTTCACAGTTATTCAAGACAAAATCAACATTATTCTTGAAACATATTATTTTCTTTAGGACTTGCATGGGCACATGACATGGTCTCTGATGCCAAGTAGTTGCATCTACATGTTGAGTTGCAGACATGCATTTACTCAACTCCCCATCTTTATTCTGAGGATCCAGTGACAGTATGTATAGTCTTGCCTCCTCATTATTAATCCCCCTCACCTTGCCAGATGAGAGATCCTGAAACACACAACATGTTGGGAAGAAGGTAACACTACAGTTCAGTTCTCTAGTCATTTTTTAAACAGACAGCAAATTGAACTTGAAAGTTGGTACACATAAGACACTTATAAGGACATCACCTCCCCCTAAGTGGTATTCCCCAACATGTGAGATTCTGGCTGAATCTCCTATGGGCATTTGCACTTTTCCTGTTCCTTCTGTCAACAAGTTATTTTGTAAGTACTTTTGTTCTGTGATCATATGATTAGTTGCACATGTGTCTACTATCCACTGAATCAACTTTCCTGAATCAGTAATGTGCTTACCTGCCATGTTGGCATTGATATTATTTACATTGTTGTTCAACAGGTCAAGGAGTTTTTGATGTTGGCTGGGTGTGAACTGGATGTATGGTAGCACTTCTTCAACAGTATGCTTCTGATTTGTGAATAAATGTGCATTGTGCAGAGACTTTGATGAATGATGATGTGGAACTACTCCTTCTTGTCCAGTGTCCTCAAACATCATAGTCCCCCCTGTGACTGCATAAGCCCTTTTCCCTTTAATGTTGAAATTTTCTGGATATCCAATTATCTTGTAGCAACCCTCCTGTACATGTCCTGTTTTGTGACAATGATCACACTTCATTAGTTTGTAGCATTCCAATCTTGAGTGACCTTTAAGATTACAATTATCACAATATGTATTGGAATTGTATTGTTTCTTCTGTTTTTGAACTCCACTTCCATTTATGAAATTTCCATTTCTAGATGTGAACATGGCAGATGATTCCACTGATTCAAACATCACCATACCAGTGCCTGCTACCATTCTCTGACTCTCTTCCTGATTTATCATGGCATACACTTGATTCAATTGAGGTATTTGTTGTATCATGAGGATTTGACTCCTTATTTGGCTATAACTCTCATCCAGTCCCATGAGAAATTGTAGTAGTCTCTGATATTGTAAATGATCCACAAAATCCCTTGACTTGGGGTAACAAGATGGGATTTGTATGATAGAGTCATATTCATCCCACATATCTTAAGCCGAGAGTAATACATTGACACAAATAGTGCCCATTGCCTCATAGAAAATATTTCTTTGTGTAGTTGGAAAGCCCTGGAACTATTAATTTTGTCAAATTTCTCTTGTAATTCTTCTCATATATTGTATGAATCTGAGTTGTAAAGCATCCCAGTAGGTAAGCTCTTACTCACATTCCCCATTAGCCAAGACACCACAATTGCATTACATCTGTCCTATAGTTTAGCCAAATCACCATGGAAGATTTCTCACTTTACACTTCCATCAATGAATCCTATCTTATTCTTCCCTAACAAGGCCAACTTCATGGCTCTACTTCATAGTGTATAGTTGTCCATCCCAGTGAGAATAATACCCACAGATAGTGAACCATGCGCATCTGAAGGAAATAGGTACAATGAATGATTGTGATCTATTTTGATCACTGTCAGAATTTCATCCACTGATCTTCCTTCATTGTTCTCCATTATTGCTAATTTCTATTTCAATTACGATTCACAATACACAGAGTTTTGTCTATGCAAATCGTGTGAAGTTGTGATAGCAACAAACAACAACAGCAATCAGAAAAAAATATGAAATTGAACCTCAAAAATCGATCGCGAGTGATCTGTTTTCACAGATCTATCTCGGTTTTCGAATATCAATCTGCATGTGTCTGTATCTCCTTTAATATCAATAACAGCCTGCCCTTGAATCTATTGCATGCATGGATCTTCAAGTTATGCACACAAGATCGTCAATTCTGGAATTTCTGATTTTTTTTTTGTTTGCAGATCAAATTTGTTCAATCGCATATATAGGCTTTGATACCATGTTAAATTGATGCATTGAAGCTATGTTTATGGAGTATTTGCTACTGCTTTGATGGAGAATCCATGAGAAAGGGAATGTTGAGATGAAGAGAGAATTGGAGAATAAATCTCTTGCATGTATTGAGAGAGAATTGCTCTCTTATTATCTGAAAAATACACATACAACTATATGTATATATATACAACATCACTATTCTAGAATATTCTAATGCCCTTCTTTGTTAATTACTTCTAACTACTTAACTAATTCTATAACCAACCTTGTAACTAACTAACTACCTTTCTCTAACAACTTGGAATATCTTTAATTAGTCAAGGCACAAGAGTGCACTTTCCTAACACTTCAACAGAAAGATTACCCAAAATGACGAGCAAAGGCAATGACTGCTTTCCTATCTTTCCACAGATCTGAAATGGGTACTCCTTGTCCTTTCAGATCAAATACTTGAACATCATCCAACACAATGATGGTGTCCTCACTCACGACTGGATTTTCTGTTCCTATCAAAACCAGTGGCTCCAGTATTATTAGTAAAATAAACACCATAAGTAGTTTATAATAGAATCATTTAAAAACTACTAGTGTCTGTAATAACTTGCATATCAATGTTGTCAGCTTTAAACCACTTTTTAAAATATATTCTCCTGATTGGAGATACAACTTAGGCAAAGGTGTCCTAATGGTAGAAATTCAATTGCAATGACTGATTTCACGGGTTTTGTCCGAGAATTAGATATGGTGGACCCACCTTTATTTTGTAACGCTGAAAAATTTCGTTGTACTTGTGTATATTAATAAGAGGATTAGTATATAAAAGGGCGTGATCCCGAAATGATTTTGGGATTTAGTAAGAGTGACGACGGAGTTGAATAATAATTGTGTGTCCCCGAAGAGAGTATAGACTGGTATTTTTTATTACGGGAATTATGATATTGACATAAGAGGATTTTAGTAATTTCGTCGGGATTTAAATAATTGGAGACCGGAAATTTAATTGTGTGTATAATTAATTAATTATAGGATTAGTTAATTAGGGAGGGGACAATTTATAGTGGGAGTTGGTAAGGGTAATTTTATATACGATTTGGGGTGACCAAGCCCCCAAATCGATCGATCGACAGCAACCATAAGCCCTCCTTCTCCATTTTTTTTCTTTCTCCATTTCTTCACATCCATCTCTTCAAACTTCTTCTTCATCAAGAATATGTGAGGGATTAAAGGGTCACATTTCTAGCGGGTGGAGGTAAGCCTCAGTTGATGGATTTTCTGTGAAGTTGCGGTCGAAAATGGGGATTTCCGAGAGCTTCCATATAACCAAAACGAGGGAGAATTCAAGGTGTTCTGGGCTTTGATTCCAGTAGAATCGAAGCCAAGAACAAGCTTAGAAACTCAGAAGCTAAACAAGAAACCTTGAACACAATCGGATTCTGGCGCGAATCGATGTTGGGGTCTGTTTCTGTTGTCGGAGGCTGTGTCGAGCAAAAGGGTTCCCAACGATTCTCGTCAATGTGTTTAATGAGGTAACCTTCCTTGTTCTTAATAGTTTGTACAATTTTCTGAAGTCATTTCTTGCTATTAGTTCTAAAGACGATTGTCGAAAATGCGAATTTTGGGTTGGGTGTTGTTGGACTGTCGTTGCTGAGAGTTGCTGGAGATTGCATGTGAAATTGTGGTACTGTTTTGGAGATTGTAGTAGTATAAGAAGGAGGATTAAGAGAGTTGGATGTTTCACTACTTACATAGATTTCGATATAGAAGGAATATAGGTTCTACGCGTTCAATGTGTTCGTTAGAATGTCCCTAAGAATCTGTTTTTAATGTGTTGATTCGATTATGATGTAATTCGTCCGTATGATGTAGATAATCATTCATAGAGCTTACAAGGACCCGTGGAACTTAGATAAATTCGACAACAAGGTTGAAGTTCTAAAACGAGGCATACTCTAATATTGAGTTGATTAGCTCGTCTAAGAGGTATGTGAAACTCTTACTTCTTTCTTTTTGGCATGATTTAATGAAAGTACGGCGGACGTACTTAATTCTTATACAGTTTAATTCCTAATGAGGATTGTTATGAGAAGTGCCTATGATTTTTCAGCAAAGAGTTTATTATGACTTTATTACAATGATTTGATTGAGAGTCAAATGATAATTTTTACTTACATATGGTTACTCATGATATCTGCTCGTGCTAAGTGTTAGTACATCACCTCACCGAGTCCCGGGCCGGGTTACGACTCGTGCACAACCTTGCATTGTTCACCGAGACCCTCACTCGAGGGCCGGGTTACGTAAGATGGATCCATAGATGAGAGATGATTTTACTGAGTCCCAGCATGGGCCGGGTTATGATATGATTCCACCGAGTCCCGCATTAGTGGGCCGGGTTACGTTACAGGTATATATATGTTTGGACAGGCCTTCATGTTTTCTTGACTTGACTCTCATTTTTATAAGGCACATCTGCCTTTTTTGGTTTATGGCACAGTTGGATTTGAATCCTTATTTTTATACTGATCTTCTGTTTCTGTTGGCTAATTATGGTCTCTTTTACAGCTTCATGTTTTACATACTCAGTACATTATTTCAGATCGACCCCTTTCCTGGGTCAAGCGTTTCATGCCCGCATGTACATGCTCTCGCCAGTGAACCTCAGGCCTAGGTTCCTACTCAGCAGGTTGGAAAGCTCCTTTGATCCAGGGCTTTGTCATTTTGGTACCGAACCTCTTTAGACTTATGTTTGTATTTAGGGGCACGCCGGGGCCTTGTCCCGTCATATGTCATTATTCTTCTTATAGAGGTCTGTAGACAGTGGTGGGTTGTACATATGTAAGGGTTATGACTCTGTTTTGGTCATTCATGCTATTGTATTCTGTGTTGGGGTGTTTCCATGTATATACGTTAGTATCTGTTGGCAGCCTTGTCGGCTTGCCTGTTATATTATCTGTTGGCAGCCTTGTTGGCTAGTTGTGACTCCTCAGGAGATAAGTGCATTCGGGGGTAAAGGCAGCCTTATCGGCTTGCCTACCCTGGCATATGTTGTTATTAAGACGTTATGCTACCGGATTTTAGACTCATTAAGGGTTAGTTGGATTATATGTGTCAGGTTAGTATAATGACGTCATTAGGGCGGTTAGTCGCGACCCGTCGGGTCGGGTCGTGACATAAGTGGTATCAGAGCAGTTAGTCTTCGGAATGTCTATAAACCGTGTCTAGTAGAGTCTTGCGTATGGGTATGTTGTGCACCATACTTATACGCAGGAGGCTGCCGGACATTTAGGATTGGTTTCTATTCTTCTTACTCTAAGATCGTGTGATAGAGCTATGTTATTAGGTTATTCCCTCTCTGACGTATTAATGTGTTACAGCCATTCCTCCAAAGAAAGCGACAGCCGCCAGAAGGGCAATACGAATTCGAGGTTATGAGAAACTATCTTACTCGTATACGGGAAGAAATAATGTAAGCTTGGGACATGGAATATTTTTGACTCTTAGAATATTAGATAATCGTTGAGACCTTAGATATACAAGGCATTCTTGAGTAAAATATTTTATGTTTGATCTGGGTTATAGTACATGGTATGTGTGAAGTCTATTAGTTGTGATGACTCCTTGGTATACTTATGTTTATATGAAAAGGAATATGAGATATGCCAAAAATTGGAATTTCTGCTATTGTACATGTAAGGTTTGTTGTCTCTGGAGCAAGTTGTCTGGATAAGTCCTTGAAATTAGTTCAGTAGGTAGTTGATAGTCGTTAACGGGTTGTCCTACTTGTGGATGGGGCTTAGGAGTAGATGGTCCTCTACATGTTGTAATGTTACCCTGTTTAAGTTGATGTGTTCCAGCTTTTCTTATGAGTTATGCTATCTATGTTATGTATAAATATATTCTGTCTTGGTCATACTTCTTAGGGTGGTCTGTTAATGTCCCTGTACAGTATGTGGGTTGAGTATAAATCACTTGTGTTAGAACCTATCTTCGCCAATTTTGCTCAGTGGGACTACCTCTAAACAGTTAATTAGACTTGCCTAGATATCTTTTACGTTTGATTAAAATTTCCCCCGTAATTGCATTTGCGTATCATAATGTAGAATGCAAAATGTTCTAATAACCCAAGCCTGCGTTTTATCTCTTAAATAGGGAGTAGATTCGTATGCTAAACATGTTGTCAGTAGCTGCTTAAGGGAGTGGAAAATTGAGTATTTACATAATTCCAGGAATGACTTGCTGCTGCAATAAACGGTTTACTTATTTAAGTTAACTATAAAACCTTGAGTATATTATGCCAAGCATTATGTAATATATGTGAATATTGTGCTACTTGTGACTACTCTATTAATGTCTAGCATGTTCAGTTGATGAAAACACTGTTAGAGTATTGTGTGACGATTATTTGTGGGTTAAGTGGTTGTCTTGTTAAGTTTAAGGGTTATTTGACCTTGTATGATCCATTTAACTGACTTTGAAGTAATTGGTATACTAGTTTTAGTCCATTGTAATCCCTCTTGGATTGCTTAGGTCCTGTGGTGTCCATAGTATGTTAGGTCAAACCATCATTAGCACATGTACTAATTTAGTATGCTTAATACATGAACATGAGATTGGATTGAAGTTGAGTTTAGCATGTATGGGTTATTTAAATTAATGTGATGACCAATATATTATTTTGGAAACTCGTTTGGCTATCTGTAAGTCGTTTGGTCATATTATCTACCTAAAACAAGCGCCGCTAATTAAGGACAAGATTAGTTGTCCTATTTAACAAAACTTGTCTCATGTCGTCTGATATGATAATGTAAAACTAGAAGAGATGAGTTAAGTGGGTTGATATGGTTGAGGTTATATGATGTTATTTAGGATGGGAATTGATAAAGGGCAGCCTATGTGATGATTTTGAATTATGAATATTACCTAAATTTCGGGCCTGCTTTACTGATTTGGGGGTATGTTAGAAGATGTGACTAAGCATGCCTAAATAAATGGTTATATGTTTGGATTAATCAAAAGGAATATGTGGATTTTGCATGTTGATTGATAAGGTTGTTGTATAGTCTGGTGTAATTTTAGTTGAATCATGAAATGACTTTTAAACTATTGTATGCCTAAGTTAAGCAATAATAACCTTGTTTGGATCGATCTTGGAGTGATTAGTGTTGTTAGAGACAATTCCGACTTGATATGAATCTAACCTAAAGTTAGGAGTAACCTATAACTTATTGGTTATAGTAAAAAGACCGGTGTGGCTTCTATTACATTTTTCATATAATTACAATAGTAACCCTGGTTGAGTATAAGCTTAGAGAATATGTCGGCCATCGCTTTTGGTTTTTCCATGTGGTATCCAATAATTTGAAATGATGTAGCCTACAATGTGGTCTCCAATGACAGGTTTAGCTTCAATTATGACTACATGGTGTCCTGTCTGTGCTATTAATATCTTGTTACTTCTATGGATGCATACTGTGATATGAACTGGAATTTTTTTTTTTAAAACCAAAGGACTTATTTTAGTTTATTGTTGGACTTTATGAGCTTAACACTAACCCATGAGGTTGTGATATGTCCAAAGGAAAGTTTAGTTCCTAATTTGTTTTCTTAGGTATGTACTGGTTGTATCTATGTTCTTGTAACTTGAACTCTATGTGGTCTGAACTTTGAAGTTATGTTATGAACACCTAGAAAAGAGTATTTATGCACCCCTTCATGTATCCATGTTATCATTGCCAATGTGTAAACCAATACACCTAGTTTAAGTGCATGTATAAGTTAGGAATAAAAGCTTAGAACCACTATGCTAGTAGACATGTGTTCCTAACAAGTTAAAAGGATAAACTTAGGCTAATCTCAGCATGATAGCCTTTAAAGGGGTGATTCAGAAAATTCTTCTGGACCCTGTACTTCTGCTTATGTGAACTGTTGGTATGCAGCCTCTTAATGCATCTATTTTGACCCCTGAATATGTAGACTATTTATGCTTAAAGTAGTGGTAAAATGACAGTTTGGGGAGCCTGTTTAATTAGATAAAACTGACCTAAGTGAATATATGTGGATGAAGGTGTTGTGGTAGTTTAAAGTTAACATGTGCAGTTAAAATAAAGCATGATGTGCTAATTTCAGACTTGTACATATACAGTGACAGTTAACTTCATGCCTCAAATGTTGTTAAACTCAGCATGGTTAAGCCCAATTTCTGCATACCTAACCAGAGTAGGTTGCATTTAGTTACTTATTTTTATGTGGCCTAAGGACCAGCTTGTTTAGGAAAGGTCTAGCATGTTTAGACTAGTCTTGTTGTCAGCCGATTAGTCGTTGTTTTATCACGCTACTCTTCGCCCTGTGGCACTTTAGACATATATTTATTGCCTCAGTTGGCACAGATATTGCTGCTCTTTTTCAGCCTCAAATATCCTATTTTCAAGCATATTGTGCTCTCCTAGTTATCTACATCCTTTGTTAAGATTTATGTGGATCTTAAAATACTGGATTCTGAGTTATAGTTGCTGCTTGTTTACTGGTTGCTGCTACCTGTTGTCTTGGTGCCCTGGACTGCTGAAAATTTAGTAGGGTTGTTGTGCCTTTGAGGTAAATTGTGGTCATGTGTTGATGTTATATTTTGCTGCACATATAGCCTTGGGGGACTGCCTTAGGGTGCAGAAAAAGGCTGCTAATCTACTGTGCTGTAAATGCAAAAAAACAATTGATGCATTATGTCTCATTATAGTTGCGGTTATGACTGTTTGGTTATGCTTTAAGGCTGTTGTTGGGCTGCTATTTTGCTGTTATTTTCAACTGTAATCACTGCTGTCATTTAGCTGCTGTTGTGGCTGATATTTTGGCTGTTATTTGAGCTCAGTTTCTACTGTTATTTAGTTGCCGCTTACCGATATTTTGGCCGTTATTTGAGCTCGATTCCGCTTTATTTAGTCATTGTTGTGGCTGATATATTTTGGCCGTTATTTGAGCTCAGCCGCTGTTATTTAGTTGTTGTTTGGCTGATATTTTGGACTATTATTTGAGCTCATTTTCCGTTGTTATTAGCTACCGCTTGACCGTTATTTGAGCTCATTTTCCGCCGTTATTAGTCATTGTTTGGACTGTTATTTGAGCTCATTTTCCTGTTGTTATTAGCTGCTGTTTGGACTGTTATTTGAGCTCATTTTCCTGCTGTTATTAGCGGCTGTTTTGGATGGTGTTTGGACTGTTATTTGAGCTCATTTTCTGCTGTTATTTAGCTGCTGTTTTGGCTACCAGTTGACTGCTATTTGGCTGTTATTTGCTACTGTAATTACTGCTGTATTTTGGTGAAATTGTGCCCTGCACAAACACATGTTGCTGCCTTTATTTTGAGGTAGCTGTGAGCTGAAATTCAGGGCAGGGGCAGAGTGAAAAATCAGTAGTTGTGTTGCTGCACTGTAGCCCAAAAACAGTGCAATAAAAGAATCAACTGCAATAGTATAAAAACAGTTACATTGCTAATTGTATTGATGTCTGAGCTATTATAAATAACTATATTGCGTATAGAACTCTAAAATTAGATATTAGGACCTTCTACCTCCTTTACCTATTGTTTGAATTTTGTAGTCACCATATGGTTATTTTGGTTCGCATATGAAACTTGAGTCTATTTCTTTAGAAGTAGTTATAAATTGATATGTATCTCCGCACAGTTTAACAGATAGTCTAAATTAATCCATGAGTGTTTATCACCTTTTTTTTTGAATTGGAATGACAAATTTGGGTATTCTTTTTGTATGGTGTCAAAGGTTAGAAATGTCGTACCGACATTCGAGGACGAATGTTTCTATGGGGGGGAGGATGTAACGCCCCATATTTTCGGGTAGTGGTTGAACTCATAACGTAGGTGAGTAGACCAATTCTGAAACATTTCGTTGTACTTGTGTATATTAATAAGAGGATTAGTATATAAAAGGGCGTGATCCCGAAATGATTTTGGGATTTAGTAAGAGTGACGACGGAGTTGAATAATAATTGTGTGTCCCCGAAGAGAGTATAGACTGGTATTTTTTATTACGGGAATTATGATATTGACATAAGAGGATTTTAGTAATTTCGTCGGGATTTAAATAATTGGAGACCGGAAATTTAATTGTGTGTATAATTATTTAATTGTGGGATTAGTTAATTAGGGAGGGGACAATTTATGGTGGGAGTTGGTAAGGGTAATTTTATATACGATTTGGGGTGACCAAGCCCCCAAACCGATCGATCGACAGCAACCATAAGCCCTCATTCTCCATTTTTTTTCTTTCTCCATTTCTTCACTTCCATCTCTTCAATCTTTTTCTTCATCAAGAATATGTGAGGGATTAAAGGGTCACATTTCTAGCGGATGGAGGTAAGCCTCAGTTGATGGGTTTTCTTTGAAGTTGCGGTCGAAAATGGGGATTTCCGAGAGCTTCCATATAACCAAAATGAGGGAGAATTCAAGGTGTTCTGGGCTTTGATTCCAGTAGAATCGAAGCCAAGAACAAGCTTAGAAACTCAGAAGCTAAACAAGAAACCTTGAATACAATTGGATTCTGGCGCGAATCGATGTTGGGGTCTGTTTCTGTTGTCGGAGGCTGTGTCGAGCAAAAGGGTTCCCAGCGATTCTCGTCAATGTGTTTAATGAGGTAACCTTCCTTGTTCTTAATAGTTTGTACAATTTTCTGAAGTCATTTCTTGCTATTAGTTCTAAAGACGATTGTCGAAAATGCGAATTTTGGGTTGGGTGTTGTTGGACTGTCGTTGCTGAGAGTTGCTAGAGATTGCATGTGAAATTGTGGTACTGTTTTGGAGATTGTAGTAGTATAAAAAGGAGGATTAAGAGAGTTGGATGTTTCACTACTTACATAGATTTCGATATAGAAGGAATATAGGTTCTACGCGTTCAATGTGTTCGTTAGAATGTCCCTAAGAATCTGTTTTTAATGTGTTGATTCGATTATGATGTAATTCGTCCGTATGATGTAGATAATCATTCATAGAGCTTACAAGGACCCGTGGAACTTAGATAAATTCGACAACAAGGTTGAAGTTCTAAAACGAGGCATACTCTAATATTGAGTTGATTAGCTCGTCTAAGAGGTATGTGAAACTCTTACTTCTTTCTTTTTGGCATGATTTAATGAAAGTACGGCGGACGTACTTAATTCTTATACAGTTTAATTCCTAATGAGGATTGTTATGAGAAGTGCCTATGATTTTTCAGCAAAGAGTTTATTATGACTTTATTACAATGATTTGATTGAGAGTCAAATGATAATTTTTACTTACATATGGTTACTCATGATATCTGCTCGTGCTAAGTGTTAGTACATCACCTCACCGAGTCCCGGGCCGGGTTACGACTCGTGCACAACCTTGCATTGTTCACCGAGACCCTCACTCGAGGGCCGGGTTACGTAAGATGGATCCATAGATGAGAGATGATTTTACTGAGTCCCAAAGATGGGCGGGTTATGATATGATTCCACCGAGTCCCGCATTAGTGGGCCGGGTTACGTTACAGGTATATATATGTTTGGACAGGCCTTCATGTTTTCTTGACTTGACTCTCATTTTTATAAGGCACATCTGCCTTTTTTGGTTTATGGCACAGTTGGATTTGAATCCTTATTTTTATACTGATCTTCTGTTTCTGTTGGCTAATTATGGTCTCTTTTACAGCTTCATGTTTTACATACTCAGTACATTATTTCGTCTCGACCCTTTCCTCGGGTCAAGCGTTTCATGCCCGCATGTACATGCTCTCAGTTTGGTGAACCTCAGGCCTAGGTTCCTACTCAGCAGGTTGGAAAGCTCCTTTGATCCAGGGCTTTGTCATTTTGGTACCGAACCTCTTTAGACTTATGTTTGTATTTAAGGGCACGCCGGGGCCTTGTCCCGTCATATGTCATTATTCTTCTTATAGAGGTCTGTAGACAGTGGTGGGTTGTACATATGTAAGGGTTATGACTCTGTTTTGGTCATTCATGCTATTGTATTCTGTGTTGGGGTGTTTCCATATATATGCGTTAGTATCTGTTGGCAGCCTTGTCGGCTTGCCTGTTATATTATTTGTTGGCAGCCTTGTTGGCTAGTTGTGACTCCTCAGGAGATAGGTGCATTCGGGGGTAAAGGCAGCCTTATCGGCTTGCCTACCCTGGCATATGTTGTTATTAAGACGTTATGCTACCGGATTTTAGACTCATTAAGGGTTAGTTGGATTATATGTGTCAGGTTAGTATAATGACGTCATTAGGGCGGTTAGTCGCGACCCGTCGGGTCGGGTCGTGACATAAGTGGTATCAGAGCAGTTAGTCTTCGGAATGTCTATAAACCGTGTCTAGTAGAGTCTTGCGTATGGGTATGTTGTGCACCATACTTATAATGCCAGGAGGTCACTTAGGACATTTAGGATTGGTTTCTATTCTTCTTACTCTAAGATCGTGTGATAGAGCTATGTTATTAGGTTATTCCCTCTCTGTCGTATTAATGTGTTACAGCCATTCCTCCAAAGAAGGCGACAAATGCCGTAAGGGCAATACGAATTCGAGGTTATGAGAAACTATCTTACTCGTATACGGGAAGAAATAATGTAAGCTTGGGACATGGAATATTTTTGACTCTTAGAATATTAGATAATCGTTGAGACCTTAGATATACAAGGCATTCTTGAGTAAAATATTTTATGTTTGATCTGGGTTATAGTACATGGTATGTGTGAAGTCTATTAGTTGTGATGACTCCTTGGTATACTTATGTTTATATGAAAAGGAATATGAGATATGCCAAAAATTGGAATTTCTGCTATTGTACATGTAAGGTTTGTTGTCTCTGGAGCAAGTTGTCTGGATAAGTCCTTGAAATTAGTTCAGTAGGTAGTTGATAGTCGTTAACGGGTTGTCCTACTTGTGGATGGGGCTTAGGAGTAGATGGTCCTCTACATGTTGTAATGTTACCCTGTTTAAGTTGATGTGTTCCAGCTTTTCTTATGAGTTATGCTATCTATGTTATGTATAAATATATTCTGTCTTGGTCATACTTCTTAGGGTGGTCTGTTAATGTCCTGTCAAAGATGTGGGTTGAGTATAAATCACTTGTGTTAGAACCTATCTTCGCCAATTTTGCTCGGTGGGACTACCTCTAAACAGTTAATTAGACTTGCCTAGATATCTTTTACGCTTGATTAAAATTTCCGTAATTGCATTTGCGTATCATAATGTAGAATGCAAAATGTTCTAATAACCCAAGCCTGCTTTATCTCTTAAATAGGGAGTAGATTCGTATGCTAAACATGTTGTCGATGAGTCGCTAAGGGAGTGGAAAATTGAGTATTTACATAATTCCAGGAATGACTTGTCACGCAATAAACGGTTTACTTATTTAAGTTAACTATAAAACCTTGAGTATATTATGCCAAGCATTATGTAATATATGTGAATATTGTGCTACTTGTGACTACTCTATTAATGTCTAGCATGTTCAGTTGATGAAAACACTGTTAGAGTATTGTGTGACGATTATTTGTGGGTTAAGTGGTTGTCTTGTTAAGTTTAAGGGTTATTTGACCTTGTATGATCCATTTAACTGACTTTGAAGTAATTGGTATACTAGTTTTAGTCCATTGTAATCCCTCTTGGATTGCTTAGGTCCTGTGGTGTCCATAGTATGTTAGGTCAAACCATCATTAGCACATGTACTAATTTAGTATGCTTAATACATGAACATGAGATTGGATTGAAGTTGAGTTTAGCATGTATGGGTTATTTAAATTAATGTGATGACCAATATATTATTTTGGAAACTCGTTTGGCTATCTGTAAGTCGTTTGGTCATATTATCTACCTAAAACAAGCCGCTAATTAAGGACAAGATTAGTTGTCCTATTTAACAAAACTTGTCTCATGTCAAATGCGATATGATAATGTAAAACTAGAAGAGATGAGTTAAGTGGGTTGATATGGTTGAGGTTATATGATGTTATTTAGGATGGGAATTGATAAAGGGCAGCCTATGTGATGATTTTGAATTATGAATATTACCTAAATTTCGGGCCTGCTTTACTGATTTGGGGGTATGTTAGAAGATGTGACTAAGCATGCCTAAATAAATGGTTATATGTTTGGATTAATCAAAAGGAATATGTGGATTTTGCATGTTGATTGATAAGGTTGTTGTATAGTCTGGTGTAATTTTAGTTGAATCATGAAATGACTTTTAAACTATTGTATGCCTAAGTTAAGCAATAATAACCTTGTTTGGATCGATCTTGGAGTGATTAGTGTTGTTAGAGACAATTCCGACTTGATATGAATCTAACCTAAAGTTAGGAGTAACCTATAACTTATTGGTTATAGTAAAAAGACCGGTGTGGCTTCTATTACATTTTTCATATAATTACAATAGTAACCCTGGTTGAGTATAAGCTTAGAGAATATGTCGGCTTACTATTTTTGGTTTTTCCATGTGGTATCCAATAATTTGAAATGATGTAGCCTAAAATGTAAACATTTCAGGGACTAAAATGAAAGTTCAGGAAGAAGCCCAACAGTCCATCAAACTAACTCTGATTCTCCCCTTCCAACTCTCCGGTTAGGAAGGCTGTTTCAACATCCATGCCACGCAAGACTGCAATGGCCCTGGATGTTAAGCTACTCACAGGGGAGCACATGTACAAGTAGCCGAGGCCTTATACTTGTCAGTAGATCCATCTACTTTATACTTACTTTTGAGTATCCTTTTTCACAACCCAAAGGTTCTTTTTCCGGAAGAAGATCAACCATCACACAAGTATGGTTCTATATGATGGAATCTATTTCTCTCTTTGTATATTCTTTCCAAAGCAGCGCTTCTGGAGATGACAATTATTTGTTAATTGTCCATGGTTCATTCTCAACCATACAAGCAAGAAGGCTTGGAACAAGTCTTTGTCCCCTCTTTGCTCCGTCTCGGTTCAACATCTAGAATCCTTGAGTTCTGTAGATCTGGAATATTAAGTTCCGGTTATGCCGCAACTTCCGAGTCCTGTAGATACGGAACATCTAATTCCGGACAGTTAGGCCCTCGCGGGTTCTTGTTAACCTTGAGCAATTACTTCTTTTTCCTTTTCAAGGAAAGTTATCTTCAAAGAATTCAGCATTCCTTGACACCAAGAGGTGATAAACACTACAGTTATTTGCAGATCCAGTGGATATGCAATCTACAGTCGTAGGTCCAACTTGACCTGTTTTGGTATTCCAACTTCTACCAAGCCACCCCACATCACAACATTTGTAAGTGAGATCCTTTCCAAGTCTCACACGGAGGGTTATCATTATCCTTATGCGAATTTCTGTTGAGAATCGCATTAGCGGTAAGGATCGTCTTGCCCCACATAATTTGGGCGTACGGCTTTGCGCTTGGCTAACACCGTTGGACTGAGGTGAGTAATGAGCAGTCGTTTAATGAATGATGCTTCACATTCTCCCCCTCTATTATTACGAATTCCTCAATCCGTAGGCTTAGATGATTTTTAACTTCTGCTTTGTAGCGCTTATCCGCTTCAACAACTTCATCTTTGCTTTTCAATAAATAAAGGATACAATATGTTGTACCGTCATCAATGAAGGTCACAACATACTTATCTCCCCCCTCTATTTTGTATAAACTTCAAATCACTCAAGTAGGTGTGACTAAATTCTAGAGGAGTGGTGCTTCTTTCGCTATTCCTTTGACGAAATGGAAAGGTGATTTTGCCACTTCACCTACCTCACATTCATTTTGAGGGTTTATGTCGACAGAAAGCAACAATCTCAACTTCATTAGCTTTTGAATGACTTTCTATTTAACGTGTCTTAATCTATGATGGCATAGATGCACGGATTACAAATATATCATTCATTTGGCTACAGACATATTGTACCATTCTTAGTTATTACAGACCTGTTGGACTAGTCTCAAACTAGCTTGACCAACATCGTCCCTTAAACCAAGTTTGGGACATGCTCATTTTAGAGTGATCTCATTCCCTGAAGTCCTATTGAGGACAACCTCTCCAACCCCTTCTACTTTAGAGGTGGCGTTGCCTTACATGAACAACCTCTTACCCGTGGTTAGGACGTAACCGGATCATATGTGATCTCGATACTCTAGCCCACTCCAGTTGCTTTGGCAGACCGAGTGTCCAATTTTTTTCTGCCTTTCTTTATGCCTTCAGATCATTTAAGACCTGGAAACTCTGGCTCACCTTACTAGGTGTCCATTACTTTTCCTATCAAATGAATTATGGCCCCACTCTAGTCGCCCGTAGGCTTTATACGACTGAGTGTCCACTATCATCTTTATCAAATGAATTTTGGCCCCACTCCAGTCGCTCGTAGGCTTTGCATGACTGAGTGTCCAATATCATCCTATCAAAGGAATTTTGGCACACTCCTATCACCCGTAGGCTTTGTATGACTGAGTGTCCAATATCATCTTATGAAGGATCTTCTGCCAAATAGTGTGATAGGATCAACGTCTTTAGCTTTTAGTCTTCTTCCGTTATGATTGGTGCCTAGACAATTCTTGGCGCTTACTTAAGAGTGGTAATAGTTTTTGCACAGTTAGTGGATCTTTCTCCCTCGTATGTGTGAACATACTTTACACATTTTTAATAATTACACTTAAAAGAACAGATCTTTTTAAGTCGTTTGCAAAATCCAATCTTTAAACGGGAATGAATGTAAGATTAAATTTTTGATTTTAAAGCGTAAGGAATATAAATTATTTCGGAAAATATTTTCATAGTCCTCCTTACTTTAAGTCCTTTTTAATCAGACATTATTTAATCTTATTTTTTTTGACAAGGAAGAAAAATTACTTATCCTAATTTCGGATTCTGGCCCACTTCGTTCACTTCATCGGACTGAGTGTCCATTTCCTCCTTACCATAATTCGAATCCTTTGTTTGGGACAGATATAGGCCTTCTGCTACAAGATTGAACCACATCTTCAATCTTCTCCTCTTGTCCCAGTTGATATACTCAGCCTCTCGTGAGCGCTTGTTCCCACCACACTTAGGAGCGGTGACACCATGAACACGTTGACCTTCAACAACATAATCATCACTATCTTCTACCAGAAAACCACAGCCATATCCAGATTTGGTCACACAACTTTCGACCGACATCTTTCAAACACTAATACAATCTTGTCTTAAAGTTGTTGGACTATTGTAAAGCAGTACGAGAAGTAAATAAATATTATAAGTGTTCGAATCAAAAGGATAAACGAATAGCCAATATTCAGAACTGCCGCAAAGTTGTTGAGTCTTGAATTTTGATAACCTGAAATCAAGAAACACTAAATCTGGATGGTTACAACTGTATGTTGAGTCGAGTGATGACACTCTGTCTTTAAGACAAAATTGCTCCGTATATATGCTTTTACATTAACGGGCAATAGTCTCTCAATATAAAACAACAGTTAATCAACACTACAAAACAAATAAGTTGAGTCTGACGAAGAAAACAAACACGAAACAACTTGCTGAAGATTAGAAAATGAAGGAAGAGTTTCTGTTTTAGTCCCAACGTTTCTGCTCACGTTTTGGACTGAATTTCAGTTTTTCTTCTATTTGTCTCTGTGTATATAAATGTTGTCTCATTTTTGTGTCTTTCTATTCTATTTTTGTGTGTTTTTCGTGTTCCACAATTGAGCCAAAATGCATCAATATATAGCATAAGGGAGGGACTCATCAACTGCCAAAACATGGTTGTTAATGGCCATTAGTGAGGGTTGTTAATGGCCATTAGGGAGGATGTTTATGGTCATTGAAGGAGGGCTATTTATGGAGGAGTTAATCAACCAAGTAATGGCTGATTAATGCACACAAACGCCCCAAAAATCAACTCCAACGGTAAGGCAGAAACTTTTTGCCTTTCGTCGTTCCCAAATTCAACTTTTCAGAAACTCTAGGGACCAAACTGTAAATATTAAGCAATTTGGGGGTCCAAAGAGATAATATCAGAAAGTTCCACGACACACGACCCGTGACCCGAGCCCAAGATCGGACCGGACTGGATGGGCGGACGACGGCGGCGCGCGTGTGGGCTTAGCCTTGAACCCAAGCACATCTAGGTCCTCCCTCTTTTAAACACATGTGTTACCCCTTAGGGTCACAAACCCTTAGCCAATTATGAGACTTATGAAGAGAGCAATTCTTCTTTTCCCACCGATGTGGTAGATTTGTCCCACACCATATTTTCATGCCTCAAACACCTTACTTCGTGGACCAATATCTCTTTCATTTCTCAACAAAATTTTGACAATTCTTGGCCCTACGGTCATCTACTCACTTAGTAGATTATGCATGTGTGAAGAGACAAAGCCTCCAACATGCGGAACACTAGTGTTTAATTCATTAAATATGGGTGGACGCACCTCCCCACCAAAGGCAAATTTCCAACATATACTGGGTATGTTGTTGTTGTTAATATGTTCAGACCACAATCCTTTGTTAGTACAGTGTGGTCAATGGAAGAAAATTATTTCCTACTTCCAGTTCAAAAATTGGTGGTTGGATATATACTGATGGTTTCACTGATAGAGTTAAAGAGTGGTGGTCATCATATCAAGTTTCAGAAAGACCAGATTGCAGCTTGGCTAGGAAATTGAAGATGCTTAAGCAAGACCTAAAAGAATGGAGTTCAAGTTCCATCTCGTTTCAGCCAAAGTCACTATCTTTAATGAAACTCAAATCATAAAAAAACAGTTAGGTTTATCATTCAGTCATCAATCACTAATTTACCAGATCTGCCTAATCTAAACAAACATATCACATAATAACAAAACAATAAGAAAATGCTGGAAAGGTTATTGCAGGTTCAAACCCTGCCACAAACAAAAGGCTTAATATTTAAGTGGTCATGCCCATTATCTATCGAGTTCCAAACCATGAGCCACTAGCCCTCAGGATTTCTGTGTTATCAAACAAACAAAATCCCATAAGCTTATCACAGGTTTGAACCCTGCCACAGACAAAAAAATGGTATTTAAGCGGCCTTGCCTATTGTCTATCGAGTTTCGAACCGTGTGCTGTTGGCCTCGGGATTTATCTGTTATAAAAAATAAAAGCCCACAAGTTATATGTAGAGTTGGAGACAGCTAACATGTGGACTCCCTAGTTTACCAAACCAGCTTACGCTAAGCTCCATAAAGTATCCATTCTCTAACAGTAACTTTATTTTCTAGATTGTCACTTCTAAAGAATGTTCCATCAATACTAGAGAATTCTAGGAACGCCTCTACAATTCATTCTAGAGTGATTCCAGAAATGTAGTTCTAGAAATAAATAGTTTCTACAATCGAGTAGTAAATACCCCTAATTAGATTCATCTATCACCACCTATAAATAGAGGTGGTCCATTTGAGATGATGTGTGCTCAAGCAAACAAGAAACCAAAGTGTGTGAAGCACAAATGAGGAATAAAAGAGAGCAACAAGAGAGTTGTTAAAGTGTGAGTGAAAAGAAAAAGAAATTGAGTGTAAAGAGTTGTAACATGGAAGTTGGTCTTTAGTTTGCAATAATAGAATTCAAATTGTGAACAACTAATCATGCTCAACAATATTCAACAAGAGATTAGTGGGATAACTACAATAAATCAATAAATAAAAGTGCACGCCCTCTCTAATTCACATAATAACATTACTGATAGAGACTTAGAGTCCACCAAACAATGTAGAGAACCAGGTTCTCTATCCGTTCCCTCAAGCAAAACAGAAGGTAAATAAAACACGATATTTACGTGGAAAACTCCCTGCTTAAGGGATTAAAAACCACGACCTATCAAGTAGGATTTTCAACTTTACTAACTTAGCAATTTCAGATTACAACCTATTGCAACCTAGGAATTAAACTATTAATCTCTCACCCCTTACAATACCTCTATTGTAAGCACTTTACAATAACTCTATTGCAAAGCTACAAACTTTGACTAACGCTAGCCAAGAACACAAACCAACAATGGTTGAAATTTGTCCTACTATGACACTCCTCAAAAGTAGTATATGATTTACAATAAAGAACAAAAGGCAGACTCAAAACAAACTAAATGACTTATACATCTTCAGTATAGGGATCTGGTCCTTCAGTTTGCAAAGCTTTGTTCTTGAGAGCACTTGGAGACTTGTGGCGGCTGCACTTTGAAAGTGATTCTAGGTTTTTCAAGTCCTACCTACAATATTGTAACATGTTCTTTATAAATTGGGGAGCATGTGAGATGAGATAGGGACTATTTATCACTTGGTTTGACCAGAAGCACGTTGCACCAGTACTGTTGTACTTCTGTCAGTGAACAATACAACTTTACAACTGTAATTGTTGACTGTACGATAACCAAGGGAATGGATAGCAGACTAGGTCCCTATCTGGTTCCTCGAAAGTTTGGCAAATCATCAAAACACAAGATGACGTAACTTATCAATTTCACCCTTCTTGATGATGACAAACTCAGAATTGATATTCCCTTTGAGGACCAGGTTACACATATGTTCCTCGTGCGGATCAGACCTATCTTTCAAGCATAACATGTTAATCAAAGCAACACAAAATATCCCCTTAACTTCCCCCTCAATCACAGCAATCATATCATATTATTATTTCTAAACAATTCCCCTTTATTTTCCCCCATTTGGCATCATTAAAAAGAGCAATTAGAGCAGCACAAGAAAAAAAATACAGTAACATTAACTCGGAACCACTGGGGTAACACAACATGAGTAGAAACATGAACAAGCAAACTAGTAACAGTGCATAAAACAGAGTAATGGGGAAGAGATATGCATGTGGAAATAAAGCTTACACGTGGTCAAATTCCCATTTCTTAAAAATATTTAAGTTATGGTGTGTTTGGTACGAGAGAAAATATTTTCCTGCAAAATAATTTAGTAGTAGTAATTGAGTTTCTATAATTATTTTTTATGTTTGGTAAGTAAGTAAAAACAATAATTATTTCACAGGTTAAAGTCTTGAAAACAGTCACTAATCCTTGCATTAGAACAGACTGTCTACATCACACCTCTTTGGGTGCGGCCCTTCTCCATATTTTACTAACGCGGGATACTTTATGCACCAAACTATCCCGCCCTTTTTATTCATACTAATTTGGTTAAATACTATGAGGGAGGTGGCCTGATGGTAGGTAAGGGGGTTGGAGCATTGAGGTAGGGGTGGAAATGGCTATACGCGAAAATGACTATCTCTTATAACTTCTACTATAGTCGATCTCTCACCTCTCCTAATGGGCACACCTTCTTTTCACATGCTCGAACCATCTCAATATTGCTTCCCTCATCTTGTCCACCACGGGGTCACTTTCACCTTGCCCCGTATAACTTCGTTCCTTATCATATTCCTTCTAGTATACCCACACATCTATCCGAGTATCATGATCTCCGCTATACTCATCTTCTGCACGTTGGCGTTATTGATTGACCAACAATAATATTTTTAAAACCTTAGCTTAAAAAACATGTACCACATCACTAATAAAAAAATATTTAGTTAATATTTTCGAATTAAAAACAAACTTGTTAGAACTGAATATTTGTAATTCTTTAATTTTTTTTGAGATGATGATCTTTTTATTAAAGACAATTTTATTTTTAGATCTTAAATATAAAGTCTTTAATTGAAGATATATAAATTATTATCAAACTTATCACAATCATTAGGTGTATAATATCTTTATGTTGCTATGTGTATTTTATTTGTATTATTTACTTGCATTAGTTATTGCTTTTTTCTTTTTCAGAATGCTCTGTCATGACTTACACACTTTGTGTGTCTTACTTTGTTTGGACTTGTGCTTTGTCTTGAGCCGAGAGTCTCTCGAAAACAACTGTTCTACCTACCAAGGTAGATGTAAGGTCTGTATACACTCTATCCTTTCAGATCTCACATTGTGGGATTTCACTGGATATGTTGTTGTATCTCAAGTTTTCTTAGAAATATCTTGGAAAAAAAAGGTTCATAAGAGAGAGAATATTCTTGTACGAAGGCATATTCGAAAATCGAGATTAGTGCTCTTGATGGTGCAAATTATTTTAATTAATGAAGTCCTTTTTACTTAATCGGGTCTTTCAATTCCCGAACCAAATAATACGGGTTAAAAGAAACTTCACTATTTGCAAACTATTGTTCAATTTTAGTTAACGTGACATTATTTTCCGGTTGAAAAGAAAAATACTATTTTATTAGATAAGAAGTTAAAAAAAGTTACTTTTGGTAATTCATGACATGACCTATATGTGCCTATAAAAGTATATTATTAGAGGTTAAATAAAAATTTAAATTTATATTATTTTTAAATATAAAAATGTCATTATATTTTTTAAATAGACTAAAAATGACAAACACTACTTTGTGTGACTGGATATGCTGTTGTTGTTACTAAAAAGAAAAAGAATATCAAATTAAATAAAATAAAAAAACATTTCAAATAAAAATTGAGTTCAAATGGTACATTAAAATACTAATTAACAATGTTTTCAAGTGAAACGTTGTTCACCACTAACAAATTTGTAGTTTTCACAAATTTTGAGCTAAATTCGGGTCAAATCACGTGACCCGTTAATGTAACCCTTGCTCTTCCTCTTTTGTCCCCCTTTTCTCACTTCACCTCATTTTTCCTTCAATGGCGGCCATGATCCGCCACTTCAGATCTTCCAATTACATTACCCGTATCACTAGATCTTTATCCACTGCAACGGAGACAGTGAAATCCCAAAATTACCCTCGTAATCCCATTCCTACTAGTATTGAACCCAAGGGTAAAACTGTCCAATGGGTCTTTTTAGGTTGCCCTGGTGTTGGAAAAGGTACATACGCTAGCCGTCTTTCGACCCTTCGAGGTGTACCTCATATTGCTACCGGCGATCTTGTTCGTGATGAGTTGAAATCTTCAGGTTCTTTATCCAAACAAGTATGTAATTTTCACTAAATTTAGGGGTCTATCTGTCAAGTCTAAAACTTTGTATTTTTCGATCTGTTCTTAAACTTACAGTATATAAAATTTAAATATTGAGTTTCTTCAAGAATTGCCTATATTTTGTGTAGATTAAAGCGGATTCGTGATTTAAAGGCATTTATTAGTGTGTGTGTGTATATATATATATATATATATATATATATATATATATATATATATATATATATATATATTACGTGACACCATTTTTGACCAGAAACAGAGTTCAAGAAAGAAAATAAGCCTTTAAATTTGTGATCCAAAACACATCTTAGATGTTTGTGTGGCCGTAAATATCTCATTAATGGGTAAAAAGGGAATTATAAGTTAAATTGTATCCAAACAAGTTAGTAGGTCTTTATCTACAGCAACTGCATCGGAGACTGTGAAATCCCAAAATTACCCTCCTAATCCCCACCCTACTAGTGTAGAACCCAAGGGTAAAACTGTCCAGAGGGTCTTTTTAGGTTGCCCTGGTGTTGGTAAAGGTACATATGCTAGCCGTCTTTCGACCCTTCTTGGTGTACCGCATAATGCTACCGATGATCTTGTTCGTGATGAGTTGAAATCTTCAGGTCCTTTATCCAAACAAGTATGTCGTTGAGCTGCTTTTTAATAAAGTCAATTACAACAACAACATACCCAGTGAAATCCCACAACGTTTGGGGAGGGTAGAGTGTACGCAGACAGTATCTCTACCTTGGTAGGTAGAGATGCCGTTTCTGAAAGACCCTCGGCTCAAGAAAAAGGCAAAAGCAAATGAAACAGTCAGATCCAGACAAGAAATTTAAAGCAGTATGAAAATGAGAGTAACAAAAGCGAATAAGCCATGATAAAGCATTCTGAAAAAAAAAGCAGTACCTATCGCAGGTAAATAAGATAATTGAAGTACACGATAGAACATACAACATCATAAAATCAAAGGACAGGGAACTATAAAATAATACTGCGCCTACTAGTATGGTAGGCTACGCAGGGCTACAATAATAATACTATAACTACTAGTATGTAAGCGTAAGTAGGACCACGCTCAACTACCTACTATATTTCTACCCTAATCCGTGTCCTCCACACCTCCCTATCTAAGGTCATGTCCTCAGTAAGTTGCACCTGCACCATATCCCGTCTAATCACCTCTCCTCAATACTTTTTCGGCCTACCTCTACCTCCTCCTGAACCCGTCCATAGCCAACCTCTCACACCTTTTCAATAAAGTCGAATACTTTATTTTTTTCAATCTGATTTTTAAGCTTACAGTATATGTATAGGTGATTTTAGAGATTGATTGACCTAGGTTTTGTGTAGATTAAAGCGGATGCGGGATTTGAAAGCAGTATGCATTTCTTAGTATATATATGCATATACATATTTTTCATAAAATTTTGTTTATATGTCAACTTTCTGATTCAATAATAATGATCACAGTTTCAAAAAGATAATGATATAACACACAGTTTCAATAAAATAATGATATAACGCTTGCATAAGTCTTATCTGGTGCTAGTAAGGTTAGATCTATATGTCCGGGTCCGTTAAGAAGGAAACGAGTTGAAATCTGAAGGTCCTTTATCCAAACAAGTATATAGTTAAAGCGGATGTGGGATTTAAAAGTAGTATGCATTATATAGTATATATCCACATTTTTTCATAAAATTTTGTTAGTATGTATACCTTTGGAGTTGTAAAAATGTCAATTTTCTGATTCAATAATGATATACGCGTGCTAGTGAGGTTAGATCTATATGCCCTGGGCCCTTAAGAAGGAGAGTGGAGGAAGTAGTTAGGTCATTAGTTGGGAAAAGAATTCTTTATGATAGGAAATCGGAGTATGGTAGTCTAGATTGGATCTAATTTGGGAGCGCAGAAGCCGAGAAAATTTGATCCATTCTAGGTAATGTTTGGAAAGAAGTTTACGATATGTTAATAAACAATTAAGAGATTTGGTGGACGCTTAATAATTGAAATGAGGTGTTACCTAGATTTTTACTTCATGTTGCCCAAGGCGAAAAGAGTAGAAAAGTGCCAAAAAGCTGTTGGAGTTCTTATCCAACAGCTTTTTGTAGTATGAAAAAAAGAGATAGCGAGTTGAAAAAACCTACCGAACCCAGATATGTAAAAGTTGAGTATGTTTAATTTGATTTGGTTTATAGATTAGTAAAGCAACATAGTTAGTTTTGTTTATTATTTTCTTTAAACCAACTCAAGCCAAATCCTAATTTTAAGTTCAATTACACTTCAAAACTTTTAATTATAAAGAGAATTGATGTTTTAAAGCATATATGTCTTGTCTGCTATATTGTTGTCAGAAGCCGAGACTATTCCTGCACTTTTTGGAAGTCTTTTAGTCATGATTGAGATTCATGTACCAGTAGAAAATATAGACAACTTCTAGTACTTTTTATTTATATTTTAATTTTTGTATAATATAAGCTTGTGATTCATGTCCTCAGTGAGTTGCTTGTATTTGGAGTCTTGTGCGACAAAAAGATGCCACCAAAACTTAAAAACAAGCTCTATAGAGTCGTGGTTAGACCGACTATGTTGTATGGGCGGGGTGTTGGCCGGTCAAGACTTCGCTCAACCGAAAGATGAAAGTTGCGGAGATGAGGATACTAAGATGGATGTGTGGGCATACAAGGAGGGATAAAATTAGAAATGATGATATCCGCGACAGAGTGGGAGTGACTTCAGTGGAGGATAAGATGCGGGAAATGAGGCTGAGATGGTTCAGGCACGTGCAGAGGAGAGACACAAATGCCTAGTGCGGAGGTGTGAGAGGTTGGCTATGGATGAGTACATGAGAGGTAGAGGTAGGCCGATGAAGTATTGAGGAGAGGTGATTAGACGGTATATGTTTCAAGTGCAACTTACTAAGGACATAACCTTAGATAGGGGGTTATGGAGGACACGTATTAGGGTAGAAGGGTAGTAGGTAGTCTAGTGTAGTACTACCTACGCTTATAAACTGATAGTCATAGTATTATTATTGTAGGCTCGCTTAGCCTATCATGCTAGTAGGCACAATATTGTCGTATAGTCCCTTGTCGTTTGATTTATGCTGCTATGTGTATTTTGTTTGTTTTATTTACTTGCATTAGTTATTGCTTCCTTTTCTTTTTCAGAATTCGCTATCGTGACTTACCCACTTTGTTTGTCTTACTTTGCTTGTGCTTTGTCTCGAGCCGAGGGTCTCTCGGAAACAGCCGCTCTATCTATCAAGGTAGAGGTAAGGTCTGCGTACACTCTACCCTCCTCATACCCCACATTGTGGGATTTCACTGGGTATGTTGTTGCTGTTGTATAATATGATCTTGAAATTCGCTCAAAATGGAGCGATATGGTAAGTGAAGAATCATATGGCCGAACCCAGCTTGAGTTTGGGATTGAGGCATAGTTATTGTTATTATATGCATTTCCAGATTTATCGTATTACTTAGCAAATTGGCTCATCTCATGACCGGCTTCATCCTCTTTCAGCTTGCAGCGATTGTCAACCAAGGAAAATTGGTTTCAGATGAGATAATACTGAATTTACTCTCTAAGAGGCTCGAGACTGGGGAAGCTAAGGGTGAAGCTGGATTCATACTTGACGGATTCCCTAGAACTGTGAGACAAGCAGTAAGTATACATTTAATTTTCCTGCATAAAACTGTCAATCTCAATCTTGTCTTTTTTCGCCTCTTGGCTACCATCTCCAAAAACCTTATATGTATGAGACTGAAACGTTATGCGCTGATTAACTGTGAGAAAATTTTAGTCTAGGAAAGTGAGAATGAATTAGCTATTCCCTTCTTACCAAAGAAGAGAAATGTAAGAAGTTAGAGGCTAAATGCTACTCAATTTAGTGTGGCGTTAAATGCATTAGCCTGAATATGGGGAGGCAAGAATGATATTTGAAATAGTGTATTGTATTAGTTTTACTTGAAAACTTCATAAAATAGGATTTTGTTACCACTGTTCATTAAAGGAGATTCTTAAATGCTATGAATTTTGTGCTGTTCACGCTACTTCGTTGTCTAAATGGATAGGAACTTTTGGTAAAAAGCATTGTTAGCACTTCTGATTCTTTGGTGATACTTTCTTGTCTATAAAAAGGGTACCTCCCTCGTCTGTATGTGACGGGGATTTGAAAAGATGATAGAAGTGATATATCAATAGTCTACTACTTTACCTTCTCAAAAAATATATTTATCAATAGTCTACTTCCTATTCTAGGCACTTCTCCAAGTACATTCTAATGGTACTCTTTCATTTGTAATCTCAATTTATGTTAGCGGTGTTAGACAAAATTCTTGTGCAAGTTCTATAACATTCGTGTCTATTTCTGCATCAGGAAATATTGACTGAGGTGACTGACATAGATTTGGTGGTTAATCTCAAGCTTCCAGAACGGGTATTAGTTGAAAAATGCCTTGGTCGAAGGATTTGCAGTGAATGCGGAAAGAATTTCAACGTGGCATCTATAGATATCGCAGGTGAAAATGGAGCTCCTAGAATCAGCATGGCTCCACTTAATCCTCCCTCGCAGTGTATATCAAAGTTAATCACTCGAGCAGATGATACAGAAGATATTGTTAAGGAAAGACTTAAGATATACTGGGATAAGGTATTGTTTTGATATTTGAACCACAATATTTTCAAGTTCACTAATGCTTAAATAAGCATTTTTTCCCTCAACGTGAGTAACTATTCTCAAAGCAACAATTTCCCCCCTCAAATAGCTCCAGATATTGTTAGTTAACGGTCATTCAACATCTATACTATTGTATCATCTTTCTCTAGAAAATGAAATAAAATAGAACAGTTGTATGATTTCCCATCTTTTTTTATGATTGCAGAGTCAGCCTGTTGAGGACTTCTACCGGAGCCAAGGAAAGTTACTGGAGTTTGATTTGCCTGGAGGCATCCCAGAATCATGGCCTAAGTTGCTGGAAGTTCTCAACCTTGATGGGCAATAATATAAACTGTCTGCCGCAGCTTAGTTTGTATTAGCTGCTTCGCATGTGTGATTGCGTGGTTAACAATTTTGCAGAAAAGAACATATTCATTGTTATTTTTCTTTTCCCTTTTTTAAGTCAAATAACAAACCTCTTGAGTGTACTTGAAGCCGTAAAAATACGGTGGCTGCCTTTGTTAAATTTCAAATTTGGTCAATGAAAGGTCTGTTGTACCATAGTTTCAGAAAAGAGTTAATGACGAGATTATTTTTATATCCTGTAATAAGCTTATAGTAATGACACAATTTGTTATAATTTTCCCCCCTTTAATTGACAATCTGATATAAACAACTGATATGGTTCTATTTTGATGTGGTGCTTGTTGATCCTTTGGCAATTTCTCCATCTGTAGTATTGCTCCTGTTGCTCACAAGACACAAGTGAAAGATGTGAATTGATTTCTTTTTTCTTTTTTTGTCGTCTCAAATGGATAGATAGTCTAGTGGATTTTTCAGTTGTTAGCTGTAGGAAAAAAGGAAATGACTTTTTATTAGTAAATAATTTATAAAGCAGATTTTTTTTTTGTAGACAAGGGATCCCGTAATTGCTACTCTTCGGGTGCACACATGGTAAACCTCGTTTTAGTGTAATAGCTCGCAAGCTATACAGAATTAGACAAGCTCCGTGCGATGAGCTCGATCGAGAAAACATGGGATTTCGAGCCTGGAACCCCCCATTTGGGAGATCTCTGGTCAACCAATTTGGCCACCCTTGCGGATATAAAGAAGATATCTTCTATGCTTCATCCCTCCCCCTCCCAAACCCTCCTAAAAGAAGAAGAAAAAAAAGCATACATCATACACATGATGTGTCCTGATATATAAAATACCACTTTACTTTGTCAGAGAGGCTTGAGATATTTCAGCCAAGTTAGGTTTCTATGGCTGCACTGAATTCACTGGACGTATGCATAAGTTAGGCGATGCCCAACATCTTTCTCTTTGGACCAACCTCCAATACAAAGAGTTTGTTCTACTATAGCTTGAATTCTCTCATCCTGCATTTGCTAGAGCAAAAAAAACAGAAAGCCCAACTGGGAAGAAAGCGAAGAACAACTCATTCATCCACATTCCACTGAAGAGGTAACTTCATTTGCATTTTTATCATCTTCTTTGTGCTTGTACTTGTTGTTTCATTTGCTTTGTTTATCTTGCTATTGTTATGCTATTTTCTTTTCAATCCTGATTTGATTTCACTTCTTTTGATTTGAGCGCCTACCATTAATAACCTCTCTACATCATAAAGGTAGGATAAAGTCTGTGTACATCCTACCATCTTCAAACCCATTTATGAGACTGCATTGAATATGTTGTTGTTGCTTCTTTGTGCTTGTGGACTCCATGTTTCTACTTGCTTCTCAATAAGAACATCCACAACTTTGAGTCTACAGAGGAAGAGGAATACATAACTGTACATGTTCATCTAATTAGCTTTCTAGTTTCTACTCTCATCATTCTTGATTTTTCTTATAATAATCCTCCTACTTGGAACATATTCATCTTTACTCAGTTCTATTCCGCTTTGTGTGTCACTGTTCTCTTTTAGTTTGCTTAAAATAATTCATTTTTGTTGGGATACAATTGTTGCAGGGAACTGGAAGTAAATAACTATTACAATAGTAAGAAATGATAAACTAAATATTACGATAAACTGGAAATCAAGAACTTAACATACTGTTTGTTTGATTTGCTGAGTCGAGTGATGACACTCTGTCTTTAAGACAAGATTGCCCCGTATATCTCCTTTTACGGTGTTGAGCAATAGTCTCCCAAGATATAACAACAACTTTAACAAGTGAGCAAAGGAAACTCAAGTGTTACTCTTGAAGAACTTTGAGTATAGTAACTTTGCTAGAGAGGACGAAGATGAATTCAGAAAATCTGGAGTATTTTCTAAGTGTTGAGTAGTGTTCTTCAATTGAGCCAAATGCCTCAATTTATAGTGTAAGGAGAAGACCCCTCAACTAGCCAACTAATGGCCTTCAATAGCCATGTAATGACACTTAATTGAGGGGTTACATTCAGCCAAATAATGGAGAATCAATGCTCCAAAACCAGCCCAAATGTCAGATCTTTCCAACTTTCCGTCGCAGCATTCTGCCTCCGAAGCGCCGCGACTCTGTGAATTAGCGTCGCGGCTCCAGTAACTGCCCAACCAATTAGCGCCGTGGCGTTGCATGGGAGGCTCTGCGGCGAAATCCGACTCGTTTCATCTTACACTTCTTCCTTCGTTTACCGTGGAATAATTTGTCATTTGGCCAATAACCGTCCATAATTCTATGTCTCAAACGTATTACATACGTACCATTATCTCTTTCACTAATGAAATTTGTGATACTTAGCACTATGTGTGCACGTGTGTGGAAACGACGTTTTTGACGTGCGGGCCCCAATTGTTCGAGTCATAAATTAATGGGATATACTTAATTCCACATTTAGTAAATTTTCAACAATCCCATTTTGAAAAAGATTTTGGCGCACACACTTGGTGCTTTTTTCAGCAATCTTTTAGCGGACCGATGTTGCATCTAAATAGGTAGCATACGCTTTGAACCTTCCATAGTTGAATACCATCGGACTTACTTACTGCGCGATGAATGTGATGTCTTGAACCGTCAGTGTTTAGTGTAAGCCAAGTCAACGGTACTAACACAATAACTTCCTCTACTCAGTTCTTCGTAATGTTTTATCCGTTGTGGCCGTGGACACTTCGTGGATTCTTAAGCGCGTTCAATTGAGGCGACCTGTCCTCGCACTTAAATAGGTGGTCTCCTACAAGGTATCCTGCTATACCACACTTCACAAGTGTTAGGAACCATTAAAAATTTCCCCAAACCTAATCTCAACCGGTGAGAATCATTAAAGGTTTTGGAAACTTAACCTTCACCCACACTGCAGATAGCCAACTTGTTGACTGCATAAGTAATATCAGGTCGGGTGCAGTTTGTTATGTACATCAAACTACCAATCACCTGTGCATATTGCTCCTGGCATATGGGTGCACAACGATTTTTATCAAGCTTTTGATTTCTATCCATTGGTGACTTTATAGGCGAACTGTCAAACATCTCGAACTTTCTCAAAACATCATCGATGTACTGAGACTGAGATAAGACCAGCCCGTCAGATGTCTTAGAGATCTTTATCCCTAAGATGACATCTGCGATACCCATATCCTTCATGTCGAAGCATTGTTTCAACATGTTCTTAGTCTCTAGAATTATGCTAGGACTACTCCACGTGATCAACATGTCGTCTACATACAGGCATATCATAATGAACGAGTCAGAGTTACCTTTCATGTAGACATATTTGTCACACTCATTAATGGCGAAACCCTTCGATAATAGAGTATTATCAATTTTTTCGTGCCATTGCTTCAGGGCTTGTTTCAGCCCGTACAGAGATTTGACAAGCCGACAAACTTTCTTCTCTTGCCCTGGAACCACATACCCCTCGGGTTGTTCCGTATAGATTTCTTCTCCAAATCGCCATTTAGGAAGGCTGTCTTGACATCCATTTGATGTATCTTAAGGTCACGCAATGCTGCGATCGCAATGAATATTCGTATGGACGTCATCCTAGACACCGGGGAGTACGTGTCAAAGTAGTCAAGGCCTTCCTTTTGCCGATAGTCCTTGACTACCAATCTGGACTTGTATTTATCTATAGACCCATCTGCTTTATACTTCCGTTTGAGTATCCACTTACAACCTAATGGTTTATTTCCCGGAGAAAGATCAACCAACTCCCAAGTATGGTTATGCAAAATGGAGCCTATTTCACTCTCAATAGCTTATTTCCAGAGCGGTGCCTCTGGAGTTGACAATGCTTCAGCAATTGTGTGTGGTTCTTCATCAATCATATAAGCTACAAAGTCAGGACCGAAGGATTTCTCCTTCCTAGCCCTTTTACTTCGCCTTAGTTCCATCTCTGGAGTCTCCAAGTTTTGAGAATCTGGAACACTAGATTCCGGATATTCAGCCACTTCAAGATCCACTAGATCTGAACCATCTAGATCCGGGTTGTCAACGACTCCCGGTTCCTGAGAGCTTTGTTCATAACTTCGTTTGCGAGAGGTTATGTCTTTTTTCTTTCTCGGAAAGGTATCTTCAAAGAATTGTGCATTCCTTGATTCCATGATTGTACCCCCGTGGATATCTGGAATATCTGACTTATGCACTAAGAAGCAATAAGCACTACTATTATTTGCATATCCGATTAATATGCAATCTATAGTCTTAGGCCAAATCTTGACCTACTTTGGCCTGGGTACTTCAACGTTTGCCAAACAACTCCACACCTTTAAATATTTATAGGTGAGTTTCTTTCCTTTCCATGATTCATATGGAGTTTGGTCCTTACCCTTATGTGAGACTATGTTAAGAATCATAATAGCGGTAAGGACAACTTCTCCCCACATATTTTGGGGAAGATCGGAATTGATGAGCAAGACATTCATCATTTTCTTCAATGTGCGGTTCTTACGTTCCACCACACCGTTCGATTGAGGTGAGTATGGAGCCGTCGTTTGATGAACAATGTCTGATTGGGCACAATATTCCTCAAATAGCGCTACATATTCTCCCCTTCTATCGCTACGAATGGATTTAATCCGCATGCTTAGTTGGTTCTCAACTAATGCTTTGTAACGTCGGAACGCTTCAAAGGTTTCGTCCTTACTTTTCAACAAGTAAAGGTAACAATACCTTATGCTATTATCAATAAATGTCACAAAGTACTTGTTCCCCCCTCTAGTTTGTGCAAACTTCAAATCACATATATCTGTGTGAAAATGTTCTAGAGGAGCGGTATTCCTTTCGACGGATCAAAAATGAAGCTTTATGAGTTTTGTCTCTACGCACACCTCACACTTATGTTGAGGATTTAAGTCGATAGACGACAACAAATCGAACTTTACCAACCTTTGGATGGACTTGTAGTTGACATGTCCTAATCTATGATGCCATAAATTAGAAGACTCAATCAAGTAAGAAGAATCTTCAATATTATTGCTTGTACGTAATACAAACATGGCGTTAACTTTGAAGAGGCCTTCACAGGCGAATCCTTTTCCCACAAACATTCCATTCTTAGTGACTACAAATTTATTGGACTAAAAATCTAGCCTAAAACCAGCATTAACCAATAAATGACCTGAAATTAAATTTCTTCTAATCTCAGGAACATGCATCACTTCCTTCAGAGTGAGCTCTTTTCCAGAAGTCATCTTCAGGACTACCTTTTCTATCCCCATCACGTCAGAGGAAGTGTTGTTGCACATGAACAACTTCTTATTTGTTACTGGTGTATAAGTGGAGAAGACATCTCTATTGGAATAGATGTGTCTTGTAGCACATGTGTCCATCCACCATTGCATGGAATTCTCAACAAGGTTTGATTCTAACACCACCGCTGAGAACTCCTCAATCATGTCATCCAGAAACTGTCTTTGACGACGTTAACCTGTGCCTTGCCCTTAGCCTTGGCCTTCTCTTGTTGCTCAGTCTTGAGCTTGCGGCAATCCTTGATTATGTGACCAGATTTCCCACAGTGGTGACAGTTTCCTTTGAACTTCTCCGT
This sequence comes from Anisodus acutangulus, assembly GCA_029783415.1. Classification (NCBI taxonomy): domain Eukaryota; kingdom Viridiplantae; phylum Streptophyta; class Magnoliopsida; order Solanales; family Solanaceae; genus Anisodus; species Anisodus acutangulus. The sequence goes on along the minus strand of CM056505.1, from coordinate 30,405,180 downwards.
TGCTTGGGTCTTGCCGTCTTTCTGGAACTTGCGCTTGCTTGGGTTCTCTTTGGCCTCAGCCAGATTTGCCTTTGCCTCAGCGGGTTGTTTACCCCTAGGCAAGGCCTTCTTATTATCTTCCTGAATTTGGAGTTTGATAATAAGTTCTTCAAAGGTCATCTCATTTGTCTTGAGTTTTAAGTAACTCATAAACTCATTCCATGAAGGAGGTAACTTTTCAATCAGTGATGCAACCAAAAATTGCTCATTTGGTTTCATTCCTTCCAAATTCAGGTGATGTAGAATCATTTGGAATTCCTAGACTTGAGACATCACTGTTTTACTATCCACCATTTGAAATTTTAGAAATTTCCCAATGATGAATTTCTTAGTACCTGCATCTTGTGTGTTGTACTTCTTTTGCAGCTTCTCCCACAACTCTTTGGCAGTGCCTACGGTGCAATACACGATGTAGAGAGGGTCTGACAAGCAGTTCAATATTTAATTCTTACACGTAAAATTACTATGACTCCATGCATCAAGAACCATCTTCATGCCATTAATGACATGGATACCTAGGCCCCCTTCAGCCGTTTCAGAAGGCGAAGGGTCCAGTTCATTTTCAATTTGTGGAGGATCTTCTGTTAGGAAACGTGTCATTCCCATAACAGTCAAATATAATAGCATCTTCTGTTGCCATCTCTTGAAGTTTGAGCCTATGAACTTTTCAGGGCGTTCATGGTGAAATCCAGCGGGTGGAGGAACGACAACGTTCCCTTGAGCGGCAGTAAAGGCGTTGGATGAGCCTTGAGCAACCGAAAAGGCATTATGTGTGCCTAGAGCAGTGGGGAAGGCAGAATCAGAAGCAGTTTGATCTCTTCCAGTCATCTTTCTAGGTACTTACAACAAAATCTTGTCTTAAAATTGTTGGGATACAATTGTTACAGGGAACGGGAAGTAAGTAACTATTACAATAGTAAGAAATGATAAACTAAATATTACAATAAACTGAAAATCAAGAACTTAACAAACTGCTTGTTTGATTTGCTGAGTCGAGTGATGACACTCTGTCTTTAAGACAAGATTGCCCCGTATATCTCATTTTACGATGTTGAGCAATAGTCTCCCAAGATACAACAACAACTTTAACAAGTGAGCAAATGAAACTCAAGTGTTACTCTTGAAGAACTTTGAGTATAGTAACTTTTGAGAGGAAGAAGATGAATTCAGAAAATCTGGAGTATTTTCTAAGTGTTGAGTAGTGTTCTTCAATTCAACCAAAGGCCGCAATTTATAGTTTAAGGAGAAGACCCCCCAACTAGCCAACTAATGACCTTCAATAGCTATGTAATGACACTTGATTGAGGGGTTACATTTAATCAAATAATGGCTGAATTCATGTGCCAAGTAATGGAGAATCAATGCTCCAAAACCAGCCCAACGGTTAGATCTTTCCAACTTCCCGTCGCAGCATTTTGCCTCCGAAGCACTGCTGCTCTGTGAATTAGCGTCGCGGCTCCAGTGACTGCCTAACCAATTAGCGTCGCGGCGCTGCCTGGGAGGCGCCGCGGCTTCGACGGTGTGGCGCCGCGACCCTCCACGGCTCCGCAGCGAAATCCGACTCGTTTCATTTTACACTTGTACACTTCTTCCTTCGTTTACCAATGTGAAATACTTTGTCATTTGACCAATAACCGTCCATAATTCTATGTCTCAAACGTATTACATACGTACCAATATCTCTTTCACTAATGAAATTTGCGATATTTGGCACTACGTGTGCACGTGTGTGAAAACGACGTTTTCGACGTGCGGGCCCCAATTGTTCGAGCCATAAATTAATGTTATATACTTAATTCCACATTTAGTAAATTTCCAATAATTTTTATATTTAAAAATAATTTAATCACAAGTTTACCATTTGCCTTAATGACATAATTTTATAGATAAGGATATATTTAAGACAATAAGTTTTAAAATTTTCTCTACATTTCTTAAATTTTATGTCCAGTCAATAGGTTCACGTAAAACGAACCCAGGGAAATATGTGTCAAGGATGTGCATAGTTTGAGGTAGGGATGACAAATTCAACCTATGAAAACATGACCTATCCAAATTTGGGAGAGTTAATGTTCCGCTCATTTGTTAGCATAACTCATTTTGACTTGTCAAATTCAGTCTATCTAGAAGTTGGAATGTGATTGATCTCATGTGAAATATTATCAAAATATTTAATTTTTTATTTTGTTTGATATGTTATATAGTCATAATAAAGAACAAAAAATTTTATTAGGCTTGTATGATAATTAAATAAATTATAAGTAAGCAAATAAAAAATTAAAATTTAGTAAAAGTTAAATAGATTAGGTTATGACGTAATGTTTAACCCACTTAACCAACCCATCTTAGCCATAATAACCAACCCATTGTTTGTTATCTCAACCTGTTTTGATGGCCACAAATTCAACCTAGCCCGTTTATTTGACCCTAGTTTGATGTTTTAAAGTTTCCCCCACCCAACCTTAAGTAGAATAAGAAGAAAGGAGAAAAACATGCCTACAAAAGTTTGATACCAAACCTCATCAAAATGTAAGTATGTTGATGTGACATTGGATGACTTTGGGTGTGGTATGGGTGTCAAATGTGTTTGGTTGTATTTTAACATATCAAAATGAGTTGAGTTAATAAATAAACGGGTTATTAATTTGCCCAAAAATTATTTGGGCTGAAATGTGAGTCATAATCCAACCTGCCAAATCATTACTAAGTTTTAGCATCTTTGATTGTTTTTTTATAATTTTTTTGAACCTAAAAAATTATTATGACTGCATATAACATAATCAAATATAAAAAATCTTTTGATTTGATCTCTCATGGGTCAATTTAGGTTTCATATCAGTCCAGTTTCTTATGAACTGAAATGAGTTGAACTAATAAATGTGTGAGTCAATGATCAGCCAAACTTGGACGAAGGACGGGTCATGTTTTCATGGGCTAATTTTATCACCTTAGCTTTTAGAGAACATTAATACTAACAAATGCCAAACATTAGATAAATAATTCAACTAATCTTTTGGTCATGGAAAATTCTAAACTTATCCAAGCGAACAAGCTTTAAGAAAAACATAAATCAATAGCCAAAACATGAAAATAAAGGATGCAATATGAATTAGGAAGAATATAGAAAATTGCATGGACTAGAAAAGTTCTACGTTAATGATTAAAGTGATAAGTAGGTAAACGAGTATATTTGGTAGATGTTAAATCATTACCTAACATATCCATTTAAAGTAATTAAGCTATCAGTAAGTCAAGGGGAATAATATAATTGAAGAAGCATTTATTTTGTTTCTGTCGGGTATTACAAGGATTTGCAAGAAACGAAAATTACAAGTAACTGCTTATGTAAGAATTGAAATTACAATTCAACTAGAAAACTGAAAATTACAATATAACAACAAAACTGAAATTACAATATTTGTTGAACAGGAAGACCGGAAACTGCTTTGATTTTTGCTGAGTCGAGTGTGGCACTCTGTCCTTAAGACAATATTGCCCCGTATGTATCCTTTATACGTCCCGGACAATTCGTCTCCCAAGATAAAACAACAATGGAACAATTGAGCAAAGGAAACTCAAGAGCTACCGTGAAGAATATTGAATAAGAAATGATGCTTGGAAGTTATAGGAAGAACTGATTTTCTGGTTGTATATTTTCGTGTATGTCAAGTGTATTTTTCTTGTACCTCAACAATGGTGTAAGGGGTGTTTATATAGGTGAGGGAGGGCTGTTTAACTGCCCCCATAACAGCCATTATTGGCCAAATAATGGCCATTATGGAGGTAGTAAAGCCACCAAAATAAATGGTGAAAGACTAACGGATTTGGCCATTATAGGAGGAGTAATTCAGCAAAAATAAATGGCTGAATTGAGTGCTGGACGTTTCTGTTCCTGTCTGCCGAAATTCTGAATTTCTGGAAACTTCAGGGACCAAACTGTACATCTTGAAACTTCAGGGACCGAACTATACATCTGAAAGAATTCTGGTCCAAACTGTACATCTGAAGCTTCTGGGAAAGATAATATCAGAAAGCCCACAGCCCACGACCCACGACCCGTGAACCCGAGAACCCGAAACCCGGAACCGGAACCGGGCCGGACGGGCGGGCGGCGGCGGCGCGCGTGTGGTCTTTCCTCGAACTGAAGCACATCTAGATCCTCCCTCCTTTAAACACATGGGATCCCCCTTGGGGTCCCAAACCCCAAACCAATTTCGAGTCTTATATACACAACAATTCTTTCTTCCTCTACCGATGAGGGAGAATTGAACACAACACCACACTTTCCATGCTTCAAACACCTCACTTCGTGAACCAATATCTCTTTCATTTCTCAATGAAATTTGACGATTCTTGGCCCTACGGTTATCTACGTACTTAGTACATCATGCATGTGTGAAGAACCGGATTCTCCAACATACGTAACACTAGTGTTTAAGCCGTTAAAGTTGGTCGGTCGCAACTCCCGCCAAAGGCTAATTTCCAACAATCCCTCTTGAAAGAGATTTTGGCGCACTCACATGGTGTCTTTTTCATTTCCAGCAATATTTCAATGGACCGATGTTGCATAAGGAGAGGTAGCATCGCCTTTGAACCTTCCATAGTTGAATACCATCGGACTTACTTCATCGCGGTGAACGTGATGTCTTGAACCGTCAGTGTTTAGTGTAAGCCAAGTCAATGGTACCAACACAACAAATTCCCTTACTCTCTTCTTCGTAATGTTTTGTCCGTTTTGGCCATGGACAACGTCTTGGATTCTTAAGTGCGTTCATTTTGAGGCGGCCCGTCCTCGCACTTAAATAGGCGGTCTCCTACAAGGTATCCTGCTATACCCCACTTCATAAGTGTTAGGAACCATTAAAAGTTTCCCAAGAACCTAACCTCAACTGTTGAGGATCATTACAGATTTTGAAAACTTAACCTTTACCCATACTGCAGATAGCACTTAACGTCTATCGCGGGAACGACTTTGGATTTGGTGTTTCTTTTCAGAAATCACTATCCGAAGTGCTCATACTTCCACTGAAGCGGTCAACTGAACCTTTACAACTTCGTTTTCCCATTGAACTAAATTACTGGGATCTCCAGTTCGTAAGGTTGGGTTACCACTGTATTGGTCCTTATATTTTGGGTTTTAAACCCATTCCCCTAGACATGCAAGCCATCTGATCCTTGAGTAGGCCCTTTGTCAATGGGTCTGCTATATTATCCTTTGACTTGATGTAATCAATGGATATTATACCCGTGGTGATCAGTTGCCTAACAGTCTTATGCCTCCGTCGAATATGACGAGACTTGCCGTTGTACATAGTATTCCGTGCCCTTCCTAGAGCCGACTGACTGTCGCAGTGCATCATTATCGAAGGTACAGGTTTGTTCCAACACGGAACATCCTCTAAGAAGTCATGAAGCCACTCAGCTTCTTCTCCTGCTTTGTCTAAAGCGATAAACTCTGATTCCATTGTGGATCGGGCGATGCAAGTTTGCTTAGAGGATTTCCAAGACACAGCCCCACCACCAATTGTAAATATATACCCACTGGTGGACTTGGTGTTCTCTATATCAGATATCCAGTTTGCATCACTGTACCCTTCTAGTACAGCTGGATATCTCGAATAGTGCAGCCCGTAATTTAACGTATATTTCAAGTATTGTAATACCCGATTCAACGCCTTCCAGTGATTATCACTCGAATTACGGGTGAACCTAGCCAACTTATTGACTGCGTAAGCAATATCAGGTCGGGTGCAGTTTGTTAAATACATCAAACTACCGATCACCTGTGCATATCGCTCCTGGTATACAGGTGCACCAAGATTTTTATCAAGCTTTTGATTTGTATCCATTGGTGACTTTATCGGTGAACTGTCTAACATCTCAAACTTTCTCAAAACATCCTCGATGTAGTGAGACTGAGATAAGACCAAATTGGCCGACGTCTTAGAGATTTTAATCCCTAAGATGACATCTGCAATACCCATATCCTTCATGTCGAAGCATTGTTTCAACATGTTCTTAGTCTCTAGGATTACCCTAGGATCGCTTCCTCGTGATTAACATGTCGTCTACATACGCATATCATAACAAATGAGTCGAGTTACCTTTCGTGTAAACACATTTATCACACTCATTAATGGCGAACCCTTTCGATAGTAGAGTACTATCAAATTTTTCGTGCCATTGTTTCGAGCTTGTTTCAGCCCGTCATGCAGATTTGATAAGTCGACAGCACTTTCTTCTCTTGCCCTTGAACCACGCACTTCGGGTTGGTCCATATAGATTTCTTCTTCCAAATCGCCGTTTAGGAAGGCTGTCTTAACATCCATCTGGTGTATCTCAAGGTCACGCAAAGCTGTGATCGCAATGAATACCCGTATGGATGTCATCCGGGATACCGGAGAGTATGTGTCAAAGTAGTCAAAGCCTTTTGTTTGCCGATAGCCCTTGACTACCAACCTGGCTTTGTACTTGTCTATAGACCCATCTGCTTTGTATTTCCGTTTGAGTATCCACTTACACCCCAACGGTTTATTTCCCGGAGGAAGATCAACCAACTCCCAAGTATGGTTATGCAGAATGAAGCTTATTTCACTCTCAATAGCTTCTTTCCAGAGCGGTGCTTCTGGAGTTGACAACGCCTTAGCAATTGTCCTTGGTTCATCATTAACCATATAAGCTACAAAGTTAGGAACGAAGGATTTATCCTTCCTGGACCTTTTACTTCACCTTAGATCCATCTCTGGAGTCTCCAAGTTCTGAGAATCTGGAACACTAGATTCCGGATGTTCAGCCACCTCGAGATTCGCTAGATCTGAACCATTCAGATTCGGGCAGTCAAGGACTCCCGGTTCTTGAGAGCTTTGTGCATAACTTCGTTTAAGAGAGGTTATGTCTTTTTCCTTTCTAGGAAAGGTACTTTCATAGAATAGTGCATTCCTTGATTCCATTATTGTACCCTGGTGGATATCTGGAATATCTGACTTATGCACTAAGAAGCGATAAACACTACTGTTATTTGCATATCCGATGAATATGCAATCTACAGTCTTAGGCCCAATCTTGACCTGCTTTGGCTTGGGTACTTCAACCTTTGCCAAACAACCCCACACCTTAAAGTATTTGTAGGTGGGTTTCTTTTCCTTCCATGATTCATATGGAGTTTTGTCCTTACCCTTATGTGGGACTCTGTTAAGAATCATATTAGCGGTAAGGACGGCTTCTCCCCACATGTTTTGGGGAAGACCGGAATTGATAAGCAAGGCATTCATCATTTCCTTTAATGTGCGGTTCTTATGTTCCGCCACACCGTTTGATTGAGGTGAGTATGGAGCCGTCGTTTGATGAATAATGCCTTCTTGGGCACAGTATTCCTCAAAAGGCGCTACATATTCTCCCCCTCTATCGCTACGAATGGATTTAATCCGTAGGCTCAGTTGGTTCTCAACTTACGCTTGTAACGCCGAACGCTTCAAAGGCTTCATCCTTACTTTTCAACAAGTAAAGGTAACAATACCTTGTGCTATCGTCAATGAAAGTCACAAAGTACTTGTTCCCCCCTCTAGTTTGTGCAAACTTCAAATCACATATATCTGTGTGAATAAGTTCTAGATGAGCGGTATTCCTTTCGACGGATCGAAAATGAAGCTTAGTAAGTTTTGCCTCTACGCACACCTCACACTTATGTTGAGGGTTTATGTCGATAGATGGCAACAACTCCATCTTTACCAGCCTTTGAATAGACTTGTAGTTAACGTGTCCTAATCTATGATGCCATAAATTAGAAGACTCAAGCAAATAAGAAGAAGGTTCAACTTTATTTCCTTGACGCAATACAGACATGGCATTCACTTTGAAGAGGCCTTCACAGACGAAGCCCCTTCCCACAAATGTGCCATTTTTAGTGAGTACAAATTTATTTGATTCAAACACTAGCCTAAAACCAGCATTAACCAATAAAGGTCCAGAAACTAGATTTCTTCTAATCTCTGGGACGTGCATCACTTCCTTCAGAGTGAGTTCTTTGCCGGAAGTCATCTTCAGGACCACCTTTCCAACCCCTAGCACGTCCGAGGAAGCGTTGTTACCCATGAACAGCTTCTTGTCGGAGATCGGAGTGTACGTGGAGAAGGCATCTTTGTTGGAACAGATGTGTCTTGTTGCACCTGTGTCCACCCACCACTGCATCGGATTCTCAACCAAGTTGGCTTCTAGCACCACGGCCGAGAGATCCTCAATCATGTCATCCAGGAGCGTGTCCTTGACGATGTTAGCTTGAGCCTTGCCTTTCGACTTGGCTTTCTGTTGTTGCTCAGTCTTGAGCTTGCGGCATTCCTTGATCCTATGACCAGGTTTCCCACAGTGATGACAGTTACCTCTGAACGTCTCCGCTGCGGGGGCTTTGCCGTCTTTGTGGAACTTCCGCTTGTTGCTTGTTTTCCCTTTGGCCTCAGCCAGATTTGCCTTTGCCTCAGCATGTTGTCTACCCTTTGGCAATGTCTTCTTATTATCTTTCTGGATTTGCAGTTTGATAACAAGCTCTTCAAAGGTCATCTCCTTTGTCTTGAGTTTCAAGTAACTCATAAACTCATTCCATGAAGGAGGTAACTTTTCAATCAGTGATGCAACCAAAAACTGCTCGTTTGGCTTCAGTCCTTCCAAATCCAGGTGATGTAAAATCATTTGGAATTTTAGAAATTTCCCAACGATGAACTTCTTAGTACCCGCATCTTGTGCGTTGTACTTCTTTTGCAGTTTTTCCCACAGCTCTTTGGCGGTGCCAACGGTAGAATATACCGTGTAGAGAGGGTCTGCCAAGCAGTTCAATATATAGTTCTTGCACATGAAATCGCTATGATTCCACGCATCACGAACCATCTTCATGCCATTAACGACATGGATACCAAGGCCCCATTCACCCGTTTCAGCAGGCGAAGAGTCCATTTCATCTCCAGCTTGTGGATGATCTTCCGTAAGAAACCGGGCCATGCCCATAACTGTTAAGTAGAATAGCATCTTTTGCTGCCATCTTTTAAATTCTGATCCCATGAACTTTTCAGGGCGATCATGGTGGTGTGAAAAAGAGGGGGGAGCTCCAACAGTCGGGAAGGCAGCAGTGTTACTGCCTTGAACAGTAGCAGCAGCAGTTGAAAGCGGCGGGGTTATCGCCTTGGCCAAGAGCGGCAGGGGGAAGGCGTAACGTTGTTCGAGAGGCGCAGCAGTGAGCAAAGAACATCGGTCATATTTCCAGCCATGTTATTGCAGTTACCGTAAGCAAGATATTATCTTAAGTTGTCGGCTATTACAAGGATTTGCAAGAAACGGAAATTACAAGTAACTGCTTATGTAAGAATTGAAATTACAATTCAACTAGAAAACTGAAAATTACAATATAACAACAAAACTGAAATTACAATATTTGTTGAACAAGAAGATCGGAAACTGCTTTGATTTTTGCTGAGTCGAGTGTGGCACTCTGTCCTTAAGACAATATTGCCCCGTATGTATCCTTTATACGTCCCGGACAATTCGTCTCCCAAGATAAAACAGCAATGGAACAATTGAGCAAAGAAAACTCAAGAGCTACCGTGAAGAATATTGAATAAGAAATGATGCTTGAAAGTTATAGGAAGAACTGATTTTCTGGTTGTATATTTTCGTGTATGTCAAGTGTATTTTTCTTGTACCTCAACAATGGTGTAAGGGGTGTTTATATAGGTGAGGGAGGGCTGTTTAACTGCCCCCATAACAGCCATTATTGGCCAAATAATGGCCATTATGGAGGTAGTAAAGCCACCAAAATAAATGGTGAAAGACTAACGGATTTGGCCATTATAGGAGGAGTAATTCAGCAAAAATAAATGGCTGAATTGAGTGCTGGACGTTTCTGTTCCTGTCTGCCGAAATTCTGAATTTCTGGAAACTTCAGGGACCAAACTGTACATCTTGAAACTTCAGGGACCAAACTGTACATCTTGAAACTTCAGGGACCGAACTGTACATCTTGTCCAAACTGTACATCTGAAGCTTCTGGGATCAAACTGTACTTCTGGAAAAGTTCTCTGGCCCAAAAAGATAATATCAGAAGGCCCACAGCCCGTGAACCCGGAACCGGACCGGACGGGGGGGCGGCGGCGGCACCCGTGTGGTCTTTCCTCGAACCGAAGCACATCTAGGTCCTCCCTCCTTTAAACACATGGGATACCCCTTGGGGTCCCAAACCCCAAACCTATTTCGAGTCTTATATACACAACAATTCTTTCTTCCTCTACCGATGAGGGAGAATTGAACACAACACCACACTTTCCATGCTTCAAACACCTCACTTTGTGAACCAATATCTCTTTCATTTCTCAATGAAATTTGACGATTCTTGGCCCTACGGTTATCTACGTACTTAGTACATCATGCATGTGTGAAGAACCGGATTCTCCAACATACGTAACACTAATGTTTAAGCCGTTAAAGTTGATCGGTCGCAACTCCCGCCAAAGGCTAATTTCCAACAGTTTCAACATCGATTTTTTATGTTATCTTAATTATGCCTTAGAGAAATCATATTTTTCATTTTTGTAAGATGCTTTAACCGAGAATATAATGTTTTTTGGTTCATTACCTTTTCACATTCTTCATAGTTTTAAGGGAAAAGGTCAAATATACCAATTTACTTTATTTTATTAGTTAATTTTATTCTAGTGAACAAAAATATTTCTGTCATTATCAAAATTTACACCTATACCCTATTTGGATGAAAAATCCCAAATCAAACTCAATTTCTAATTTCACTTAAAATTATCCGCTGACCCTCCCCGACCCACCAATTAAACATAACCCCCACCCTCAAATATACCTCTCTACTTCAACAATCTTCTTCTTCAACAACTAACAATTTGCGAAATTCACCAAAAAAAACTCCGAATTCTTCACCAAATTATTCCAAATTTCAGATAAAAATTCTCCAAGAATTGATGAGAATAGTTTAATATAAGTGTTAAGTATTTTGTTTCTTGGACATGTTTTAAGCATTTTATTTTATACATAAATCTAAACAAATTTTATTTTAAAAAAGCAAATTATAGTCAGACCAGATGGTATTTGTCATCCGGTTCAAGTTAAGTATACGTTTTGCTCTTCCCCTGTAATAGGATCTGAATTTCTGCAACATTTCCTCCTTCCTTCACTTATCCCTCTCCTACAAAACGCAGATCAGCCGGATTGACAACGACATTGGTGATTGGAATCTCCTGGTATTTGAAAAATTGAATTGTCGCAAACTAACTTCGTTTTGAATGAATATTATTACAAACAATCGAAAACGTCTTAGATAGTTTATATCTGAAATTTGAAATAATATGGTGAGGAATTCGGAGTTTTTTTTAGTGAATTTCAGTTGCAAATTCGTTGTTGTTGAAGAAGAAGATTGTTGAAGTAAAAACAACAACAACATAACCATGAAATCCCACAACGTGGTGTCTGGGAGGGTAGAGTGTACGCAGACCTTATCTCTACCTTGGTAGATAGAACGGCTGTTTGCGAGAGACTCTCGACTCAAGACAAAGCATAGGCACAAGCAAAACAAGAGAAACGGCCAGATCCGGGCAAAAAATTATTGAAGTAGAGAGGTATATTTGAGTGTGGGGACTGTGTTTAATTGGTAGGTCGGGGCGGGTCAACATATATTTTTAAGTGAAATTGAAGTTGAGTTTGATTTGAGGATTTTCATCCAAATAGGGGGTAGGTGTAAACTTTGACAACGACATGAGTATTTTTGTTCACTATCGCTAACGGAGGATAAAATTAGCTAATACAAGAAAATAAAAGGGTATATTCGATCTTGTAACACTATAGTTTGAATTATTATCTCTTAATTCTCTTAATGTAAGTACTATCCGATCTTTAGTATTTCGAAGGAATTATTTTAAGGTGATTCATATTATTCTCGTATCCTACTGTTCTATGATGATTTCAGAAAAAACCTTATAAAAGTGCCAATGATTTTTTCTGAAGTTTTGCTCTAATGTCTAAAATTTCATAAAATCTACGAGGGATTGATTTATGGAATAAAAAGTTAAAGTCAGGTTTATTTGGATTCACCATTGTTAGCTTATCATAAATATGACTCAATCTTGTATATTGAATTTAAAAGTTGGAAATTAATAAATTATTGTAAAAACTATGTGACTTTGGTTTTGACAAGTGACTAATTTGTTGATCTTATGGAAGATATCAATTTGAAGCTTTTGCATAAAGAGATATTTTCTTTTTTGCATTTTTGCCTAACTACGTGGCAACTTTATAGTGGGCAGCTGCAATATTTAAGGGCTTTGTTTCATTTGACGGTAAAACTTGACGCCGTCATGACAGTCTTTTTGGGGCTAGTTTGGACCTATAATTTTTGTTTTTGCTTTGGGTGTGTCTGGTAAAAAAAATCTTTTTAAAAAAATAAGTAATTTTCTTACGTAACTTTTAGTGTTTGTTAAATATATAAAAAATATTATCTCTAAAGTATTTATACGTAATTAGAAAAATACATTGAGGAGGGGTGTTGGAGCAAATCAAACCGAAAATAAAGGAGTTCTTAGTTTGAATGAGTCTTGTTTTTGTTTAGTAGTCAAATAAAGACCGAGTCTTATGGTCAAGTAGTTGCTCTGTTTTCTCTGCAATCTTTTAGGAGTTCAGTTGTTCTATAAATGCTATATAAGCCATCGTTCTTCATTTAATAAATACATCAGAGTTTCAAGTCCAAAACGAAAGAGCTTGTTTATCATTACAAATTGGTATCAGAGCTCCTATTGGATATTTGAAAACAAAAGCTGCAGTTTGAAACACGAGTGTTAGGAGAGATGGGAGACGACAAGATGAAGTTACCCCAGTTCGATGGACATTGGGATCACTGGAGCGAAGTCATGGAGAATTTCTTCCGAGCTAGAGGACTGTGGAGTCTAATTGAGATCGGGTTCGAGGAACCAGCAACCACAACAGTTCTATCAACAGATCAGAGAGAGCAGCTAGACAACGCCAAAACCAACGATCACAAGGTCAAGCATTACCTCTATCAATCCATCGATAAAGTAACGTTTGAACAGATCCTAGACAGAAGAACCTCTAAAATTATTTGGAACTCAATGAAGAAGAAGTTCGGATGAAGTGATCGAGTGAAGAAATCCTTACTGCAGAAGCTAAGAAGAGATTTCGAAGTATTGGAGATGAAGGAATCTGAGACTATAGAAGAATACTTTACTCGCGTGTTAGCCATTACCAATCAAATGAGGAGCAATGTAGAAGTAATGGCTGACTCGAAGGTGGTAGAGAAAATTCTCATAACCCTTACTGAGAAGTTCATGTATGTGGTGGTATCCATAGAGGAGTCTAAGGATATTGAAAGCATTTCACTAGATGAATTGCAGAGCTCACTGGTGGTCCATGAACAGAAGTTCAAGAAACCAGACAAAGGAGATGACCAAGTGTTAAAGATAATACACGAAAGAGGAAGATGTTTTAACGGAAGAGGGAGAGGACGTGGTCGAGGCAGAACGTCCTTCAATAAGAGCACAGTGGAATGTTATAAATGTCCTCGACTTGGACATTTCCAGAATGAATGTCCAAAGTGGGAAGATGAAGCAAACTACGCTGATTTTGAAGAGAATGAATAGATGTTGCTGATGGCCTATGTTGAAGATGAAGAGGGTGGTGAAGAATCAGAGGTCAATATGGAAGACAATGCAGAGTTATTGTTAATGACATACTCTGAAAAATAAGAAAATATGAGAAGAAGAGCATGGTTTCTCGACTCAGGTTGCTCAAACCATATGAGCGGAGATAGAGACTTGTTTTCAACAATGGATGCAAATTTCAAACACTCAGTTAAGATGGGAAACAATAAGAGAATGGAGGTTGTTGGCAAGGGCAATGTGAAGCTGGTCCTGAATGATGCAGCTTACACAATAAGTGATGTTTACTACGTACCAGAACTCAAAAATAATCTTTTGAGTCTCGGACAACTCCAAGAAAAGAAGCTGACGATTATGATACAAAAGGGGACCTGCAAGATTTATCATGATGAAAGAGGTCTAATAGCAGAGAGCAAGATGAGCATTAACAGAATGTTCATGCTGTTTGACCAAACCAGTGATGAAGCTAGACCAAGACAACAACAATGCATGCAGATGACCTCAGAAGATATGACAAGGCTGTGGCATGAACGATATGGACATCTCAGTCACAGTGGCATGAAAACACTGCAAAGCAAAGGCATGGTACGTGGTCTTCCAAAATTTGATGCACAAAAATTCACCTGTTCAGATTGTCTAGTGGGCAAGCAGTCGAGGAATCCCATTCCCAAGAAAAACACATGGAGAGCTAAAGAAATTCTCGAGCTACTACACTCAGATATATGTGGCCCTATCAGCCCCATATCCACAAGTGGAAAGAGGTACATTCTATGTTTCATAGATGATTACAGCAGAAAAGCATGGGTGTATTTACTGAAGGAGAAGTCAGAAGCTTTCAATCATTTCAAGTTGTTCAAAAGAAAGGTGAAAACTGAAACTGGAAAGAACATCAAATGCCTGAGAACTGATCGAGGAGGGGAGTATACTTCTAATGAGTTCTCAAACTACTGCAAAGAACAAGGGATTCGAAGACATCTAACCACTGCTTACACACCGCAACAAAATGGCATTGCAGAAAGGAAGAATCGCACAGTTATGAACATGGTCAGGTCTATGCTTTCAGCCAGAAAGATGCCAAAAATCTTTTGGCCAGAAGCAGTGAATTGGACATTTTATGTTCTTAACAGATGCCCTACTCTTACTGTAAAAGACATTACACCACAAGAAGCTTGGAATGGAGTAAAGCCGAGTGTGCAACATTTTCGAGTATGGGGAAGCCTTGCGCATGTGCATATATCAGATGAAAAACGAGAGAAGCTTGATGATAAAAGCACAGCCTGCATATTACTTGGTTTTTCAGAGGAATCCAAAGGGTACATACTGTACAATCCAAAGACAAAGAAGATCATGATAAGTAGAGATGTGGTGTTTGAGGAAACAAAAACTAGAACTGGGAAGAAGATCAAGATCATCACACAGATTCTGAGTTAACTTGGAACGATGATGACATAACATGGGAGGAGAGTGAAGATGAGAACAGTACCGGAGGAGATTCAAGTGACGAATCAGAAGAATCAGTGGAAGTTGCAGAAGAGGCTCAAAATGAACAGCATGTCGAAGTCAGGGAGAGACGAGCAACAAGACCTCCACAATATCTCAGTGACTACGCCACTGGAGATGAAATCGCAGATGAAGAAGACGAAGTAAACATGGTCGAAATCAATTCCTCTGATCCCCCAACCTTCGAAGAAGCAGAGAAAAGTTTGAAGTGGAGAGAAGCCATGAACGAAGAGATAAACTCAATCGTGAAGAATCAGACCTGGGAACTTTCAGACTTACCAGATGGAGCAAAGTGTATTGGAGTGAAGTGGATTTATAAGACCAAACTTAATGAGCATGGAGAGGTAAACAAATACAAGGCACGATTGGTAGCTAATGGGTACTCTCAGGAGCATGGAATTGATTACACAGAGGTGTATGCTCATGTTGCTCGGATGGATACTATCAGAACGATCCTAGCTACAGCAGCACAGAAGGCTTGGGACATCTATCAACTAGATGTAAAGTTCGTTTTTCTCCATGGAGTTCTTGTAGAAGATGTTTACATACAACAACCAAAAGGGTATGTGGTTGAAGGATATGAAGATAAAGTCTACAAACTTCATAAGGCACTATATGGGTTAAAACAAGCTCCAAGGGCCTGGTTCAGTCGAATTGAAGAATACTTTATCAAGGAAGGATTTTTGAAGTCTCAAAATGAAGAAACTTTGTTTCTTAAGACTAACAAACAAGGTAATATTCTGTTTGTTAGTGTTTATGTAGATGATCTTATCTACACAGGAGATGATGCCTCAATGATGAGAGAATTCAAGATGTCAATGCAAAAGGAGTTTGACATGACAGATCTTGGGAAAATGAGATATTTTCTGGGAATTGAGGTGCTGCAGACATCACAGGGGATTCACATATCTTAATCGAAGTATGCTCTAGAAATTCTGAGACGTTTTGAGATGGAGAATTGCAATGCGGTATGCAATCCGATGGTACCTGGAAGCAAAATTGACATGGATGAGGAAGGAGAACGAGCCGATGAGACTTTCTACAAGCAAATAATAGGAAGTCTCATGTATATCACAACAACAAGGCCTGATCTGCAGTTTGCTGTAAGTCTCTTAAGTCGATATATGTCTAAGCCCACAAAGTTACATCTACAAGCAACTAAGAGGGTCTTGAGATACCTAAAGGGTACTGTGGATTTTGGTATTTGGTATAAGAGAGGAGGAATCAGAGAGCTATTGGTTTATCTTGACAGTGATTTTGCGGGAGATATTGACAGTAGGAAAAGTACTACAGGATACGTCTTTCTCATGGATGATGCAGCAATGGCTTGGTGTTCGAAGAAACAACCGATTGTTACACTCTCTACCACCGAAGCCGAGTCAGTGGCTGCATCAGTATGTGCCTGTCAAGCTATTTGGTTCAAGAGGATTTTGGAAGAATTGGGATATGACGTGAGTGAAAGCACTGTCATTCTATGTGACAATACTTCAACGATCAAGCTTTCTAAAAATCCAGTCTTTCATGGAAGATGCAAGCATATTGGTGTTCGTTTTCACTTTCTACGAGACCTGGTCAATGATGGAGTGATACGTCTTGAACATTGTGGATCAAAGGAACAAGTAGAAGATATCTTTACAAAACCATTGAAGCGTGAAGTGTTCAAAAGTCTGAGAAGCAAGCTTGGGATTTGCTCTGCTGGAGATAAGCTAAGCTTGACGCACCAAGCTTAGTTTAGGGAGGGTTTGTTGGAGCAAATCAAACCGAAAATAAAAGAGTTCTTAGTTTGAATGAGTCTTGTTTTTGTTTAGTAGTCAAATAAAGACCGAGTCTTATGGTCAAGTAGTTGCTCTGTTTTCTCTGCAATCTTTTAGGAGTTCAGTTGTTCTGTAAAGGCTATATAAACCATCGTTCTTCATTTAATAAATACATCAGAGTTTCAAGTCCAAAACGAAAGAGCTTGTTTATCATTACAGGGGGGAGGGGGTGTGTGGCGGCAAAGGTGGGGGTAATCAAGGGATGGACGGGGGTTGGCATGTTGGAAGAAGGTGGGGGGGGGGGGGGAGGGAACAATGAGCTTGAAATACTATTTATAAAACTTATTTTTTCTATTTTCACTAGAAAAGAAATTTTCTTGGTTTTTAAAAAATTTATAAATATTTTGACCAATTAAACAAAAAAAAAAAGAATATGTCCCAACAAATATTTTTCTCCATAATCCAAACACACCTTCTTTTAACCCTTTTATTTTAAATATCTGTTTAATTATGCACTATTATCAATTTTTTCATTCCATCTTATAGTTAAATTTCTCAAAGTGAAAATCAGGTTCTAAACACTTTTTCAAGTAAAATGTCCAAACACTATAATTTTCATATGAAATATATTTTTAAACACAATTTTAATTTTTAAATTTTTCTCAACTTAATTTTAAATACTATTCTTTTTAATATCACCAAATTCAGGTCCAAACCCTTCTTAATTCTTGACTAACAGCTGGCGACGGCTACAGAGCACTTGAAGACCGTGAAAACGGTGTTTTCCTTTTTTTTTTTCCTCTGACAACAATAATATCACCTAAAATGGCTCAGCATTTGCCACGTGTCCTGCTGCTAAATCTTTTGCGATTTAGCACACAGCTCATATTTAGATTTTGTCCACGTGAGTTATGCTTACGTGTAAAAATATCTGCTTACGTGGAATAATCTTGTCATACGTGGCGCCTTCTTAGCCTGCAATCTGTCCACGTCATCATCTTGGAAACTTCCAATACTTTCTTCTGCTTTGTTCCCTGCTTGGATTATACATACTTTTCTTCAGTTTCTGAAAATTAGATAATGTAAAATCCTCAGTAATAGTCTCTTTTTTTGCTTCAATTTATTATCATATTAAACTAATTTTCACTTTGAAGTTCAATTTAGTGACCCCTTTGCTTTGTTTTCATCTGGGGTTGATGTATTTTTTGATGATGAAAGGAGCTTTGTGGAATTGTGGCTGTTAATTCCTGCCTTGTTGATGAGCTCTGAAGGTGCATTTCTGTTATCTTTTATTAGTATTGTTAAATTTACATTCAAGTCAATGTATTTTTTTCCTTTTGGGCATTTGAAGCTTATTGCTTTATGTTATCAAGATTTGATTTTTAATTTTTTTTTTAATAAGGTGTTGTTTAGGCCAGCTTATAAGCACCTCAACTAAATTCATAGTAGACTACTCGATAACTTTGTCCACTGAGGCTTGGTCAGGTTGGAAGAAATTACCTTGTATTTTGGTCTTCGCTGGGATTTGAACCTGAGACCTCGTGGTACACACAGTCCATTGGGTGCTATCAAGATTTGATTTTCCTGGCTGTTGAGGCAAGTTTTTTGTGTTGAGTGTATGGAATAATCATTTCTATCTAGTTTGCTCAAGTTATGTGTGTTGTGCTGCATTTGAATTTTCCATACAAGTCAATGTCTTGTTTGCCTTTTAGGCATTTGAAGCTTATTTCTTAATGTTATCAAGATTTGATTTGTCCGACTGTTGAGGCAAAGTTTACATGTTGAGTGTATGGAGTAATCATTGATGTGATAATGGGTATTAAGGGTTTATCTATTTTGCTCAAGTTATGTGTGTTGTGCTGCATTTGAGTTTTGCATTCAACAACTCAATGTCGTTTTGTCTTTTGGGCATTTGAAGCTTATTCGTTTATGTTATCAAGGTTTGATTTTTCTGGCTGTTGAGGCAAGTTTATGTGATGAGTGTATGGAATAATCATTGATGTAATAATGGATAGGGAATTAAGGCTCTATCTAATTTTCTCAAGTTATGAGTGTTGTGCTGCATTTAAGTTTTCCATTCAAGTTAATGTCTTTTTGCCTTTGGGCATTTGAGGCTTATCATTTATGTTATCAAGATTTGATTTATCTGGCTGTTGAGACAAAATTTTTGTGTTGAGTATATGGAGTAATCATTGATGTTATAACAGAAATAAAGGGTTTATCTATTTTGTTAGGGCTATGCAACTGAATCATAAACTTATTATTACTTCCCCGTAATTTATGTGATGATATTTGATTGGGCACGGAGTTTAAGAATCAAAGAAAAACTTTTGAAACTCGTGGTCTAAAACAAGCCATAGATATGTCTATGACTACAAACATCTCATTCGGGTAAAATGAAAAGTTTTAAGCTAAATTGTTACTAAAATATAGAAATATGTCATTCTTTCGGTACTGACTAAAAAGGAAAGAGCATTATGTGTGCTGTTAATGTTCGGGTTTGGAGTGTGAAGTAACCATCCGCTGATACTGTTGTTCTGATCATACAGGTAAGAGATGAGCAATTACGTAAACTATGCAAAGGCTCTTTGAAGACTTTTGTAAAAGTTTTTAGCAAAAAAAGCATTTGAGCGAATCTTGGGTAAAGCCTTACAACGGTTTGGTTTAATTGAATATCCCTTTTCTTTTGAATATTGATGATTAACTAGTATTTCAATGCTGGTGGGTTTTATTATTCAATTGATGGTTTAACATTTCAAATGTAGAATTTGTATTTGAAGAATTTGGGTTCTTGAAGAAGAATATATGTGCTGTTTCTTTTCATTGACAAGGATTTATCAAAGGTTTTACTGGCAGTCCGATATCCCCTCTTCGTTATCATCGGTGTTTCTAAATCTGGTTGACTGAGTGTTGTTTCAATGATGATCTAGGGCGACGCAGACAAAGAATTGCCAGACGAGGACGAAGTAATTGGCAATAGACTGGTGCATGAGGGGAAAAATGTTGTTAAGGATTGTGAGTTCAAAGTTGAGACTGTTAATGGCGATGTACAAAGGTGGGGCCTGTGGGGTTGTGGGGACGTTACATGCTAAAGGTTCACAGTTGCAAAAGCAGGAAGAGAGTCACGAGGCCGTTATCTGTTGGGAAAGATTTCTTCATGTTACCTCCATTAAGGTACTGCTGGTGGAGAATGACGATTCGACACGACATGTTACTGCTTTACTTCGAAATTGCAAATACAAAGGCCTGTTTCTTCTTCCTCCTTATATGTGAGTATGTTTGTGCACGAGTTCTGTTCATCATATTAAATATGTAAACTTGAACCATCATTTGTTTTTATTGTCCGAGTATTCAAGAGCTGAAATGTTGCAGACTGATTCAAAGTTGGAGTAGGAACCCTAAATTGTTTAGGATTTGTTACTAGTTAGTTTCTTTAATTTATATCTGAATAGGATTTGTAGTCAAAATAATATTGGAATAGGTTTTGTAGTTTCTAGTTAAAGTAGGTTTTTTACTATTATGAATATGGGTGCGACTATCTAGTTTCTGGTGTGGAAATCATTGAGAGGTGTTGAAATTTATGAGATTATGAAAAATTATTCTTTGGGTATTTTACATCCTTCATAAGACCATTCCAGTTCCCCTTTCGCCATGCATGTATGTTTAGACCAATAATTAAGATAAGAAGAAAACAAAGTTTTTATAAGGGTTGAATACTAGCATCTTCTTGTGTCTTTCTTGAATCCTTTTCATTTCTGGCGTGCATGAATCCAATAAGTATCTAGTGAACCCAATTATTAGTATATCTTAATTTGAGATCGCCGTTGGAACCAATAAACTTCAAATCCTGGATCCGCCTCTTTTAAAAAAGTTGTGTATATTGATTTAAGTCTGTCGCTGGCTTGTTGAGCAATGCATTCCACTTCTTAAATAAGAGATCATATATGATTATATGAATGAGGCTAACTAATTGCTCATGGTTGTATGAACCATATGTGTTCCTATCTCTTTCTATTTACCTCTCTGTTTGTTTGAATGCTGACATTGCAAATGAAATCTACATTTCAAAATCATTTTTCTTCATAGAACAAGCGATTGTGTGAACTGTTTAAGTTGGAGCCAAGCTAAAAACTTGAGCTTGATACACCCACATCCCAATATCAAGCTCGAGATGGTTTAGTTAATGACCCTAGGTAAAGGGTTCAAGACTTCTGCTGTTTACTATATTTGTTAGTTGTTGAAGATATGTATTACTTGGTTACTACTTTACCATCTTTATGGCTCTTGTGATCTATATGTTAATTGGTTATTTGCAGTTATACAAGCAGCTAATGGATTGCAAGCTTGGAAGATATTAGAGAATCGTACCAATCAAATTGATCTAGTGTTAAGTGAGGTAGTAATGCCTTGTTTGTCAGGCATACGCCTTTTATGCAAAATCATGAGCCACAAGACACACAATAATATTCCTGTGATCAGTAAGTAATCTGTTTGGCAAATTTTACCAATCTGCTGTTGTGAAACCTCTACTCCCTCCATTTCAATTTAAGGGCGTGTTTGGTGCGGAGGAAAACATTTTCTAATTTTCTCATGTTTGGTTGTTAAAATTTTTGGTGAACATTTTCTCTAGAAAAACAAGTTCCTTAAAAATGAGGAAAATGACTTCTCTAATGGAAGTAGGGAAAACCAGTTTCACAAGTCGCATTCTAGATTGATTGTCTCTTCCCCCACCCTCTAACACATCCTACCCCCATCCCCACCATTCCTACACTCCTATCCTCCACCCCCACCTCCACCTTCCGTAGAATTTGCCTAGATTATATACAAATGCATTTGAGATAATATTTTCTACTTATGTACCAAACACAAGAAAATAAGTAAGAAAATCACTTATTGTCCAAGAAAACATTTCCGTGGAAAACATTTTCCTTCATACCAAACACACCCTAAGTATCTTAGTTTGATTAGGCATGGGGTTTAAGAAAATAAAGAAGACTTTTGAATCTTGTGGTCTTAAACTAAAAGATGTGTGTAATTTACCAAAATTCCCCTTGAATCTTGTGGTCTTAAACAAGCCTTGTACAATGTTGGAATCAAGAGAGTTATCAAATATAGAAAGAGGCATTCTTCTATAGACATACTAAAAAGAAAAAAAGTAAGACACGTAAATTGAACTGGGAGTACTATTTTAGGGGACAAAAGCTTTTGATTTGCACATTTACCCCATTTTCATCTACACCTGATGAGGGTCATGTGCAGTGATGTCATCTCATGATTCGGTGGGTTTAGTCTTCAAGTGTTTGTCAAAAGGTGCAGCCGACTTCCTCGTAAAACCTATACGAAAGAACGAGCTCAAGAACCTATGGCAGCATGTTTGGAGAAGATGCCAAAGTGTAAGTCACCACTATTCTCGGTTAATCTTTTGCTTGTAAGCTTCATAATGGATACATTGGCCCAGGCTTTGCTGTTCATTAATGAGACAGAATTTGTTTACTAGCTCCCTTTCTTTTTTGTAAAACATGCATTCAGGGGTGGAGCTAGAAGTCTGGATGCGTGTTCGGATGAACCCAATAGTTTTTGTTCAAACAATGTATTTGTGTTAAGAAGTTCATTAAATATGTACAGATATTAAACTTAGGACCTAATTATTACCACTTGAAGTCGTCGTTCTAAAATCCATAACCCATAAAGTTGAAATCCTGACTCCCCTCTTCATGCATTTGCACCTTTTAAACTAGCTGCTAATATATGTCCTTCCTCCTCTGTTGTTGATTCATTTCCGTTTCTCAGTCTAGTGGAAGTGGGAGGGAAGTGGTACACAAACCCAAAAATCTGTAAAGTCGAAGACCGGCGAACAATCTGGCAACAACAGTGGTAGCTATAATGGGGAAGATAATCAGGGAAGCGCTCCTCTTGGAAATGGAAGTGACACACAGGTATGCAATTTTGTGTTCAATATGCTTTGTGTTCTTACTTCTTCGTGTGTCACATTATCTTGCATGATTTAGCATAGTAGTTGTTAAATTCTTAAATCTTAGTTACCATCAGAAAGTCCAGAGAATTCGTATGATATTTCTTTTCTGACTATAATCTCTTTCGCAGAGTTCTTGGACAAAACAAGCTGTTGAAGTTGATAGCTCTCAAGCAGTGTCTCCGTGTAATCAAGCACCTGAGCGTGGAGACAGCATTTGTGCACAAGTTATTCGTTAAAATGCAGAAAACTCTGCTCAGAGGAAGGCACACATGAACCCCTCAAGAGATTGCCAAGAAGAACCGGGTAATGACTGTGACTCATCCCTTTTTCCTCCTCCCGTTCTATTTTGTTTGCTGACTGACATGTATCGTGCATGTTCCATTAAAGATAACACTGGAAAAGGAAAACCCTCTATCACCAGCTCACTTAGAGATCAAGAGTTAGAACCTGTAAATGCAATTGAGCTTCCAGTCGAACATCTTGGCGCAAGACAGAAGAGTCCGCTTGAAATAGATTCAAATGCAAGTGGTTTGAAGATGGACATAAAGACGGAAAACCGAATCGGTAATTATCCACCCAGTGGACATCATGTTGTGACTTGTGACTGCTGAGGTGTCTCATCCTCAGATTGACAGAAGAGAGTCAAACAAAGTTATTAATGCATCAGAAATAAATAAATAATACTTCCACCGATGACACCAAACACTATGTTATCGAGCTAAGTTTGAAGAAGCTGAGAGGCCTCAGAGACCTCTCAGAGAATCAGGGATTCAAGATGATCGCAATGTTTTGAGGCGATCTGAACTTTCAGCTTTCTCAAGGTTGGGAGACAAAGACTACCTCTTATGATTTCTTAACTATATATTCTTTCTTGAATGGAATAATTGGAGATTTACCTTTTCTCGATGGTTGTATGATTTTGCAGGTATAATTCATCCTCAAATCTTACGAAGACTCCATTAGGGATCACTCGAAGTAGTTCCTTAATTGAGAATAGCCTGGAAATTGCAAAGAACAATTCAGTGCATGATATTGAAGCTCGTATGAACGAAAAACATCTCAGTCCTAGCTCAAATGGGGTGAGCAATAAGATAGCCACGGGTTCCACCACTAATTTACTTACTTCAAAATCCCTCCCTCTTAGAGATACAGTTAACAGTTTGGACGGTCATTGTGCTTCATCAAACATTCTGGCTGGTTCTTGTGAAGGAAACCCTGAATATAAAAGTTTAAACAGATGTGCTTCTGGGAGTAACCATGGAGGCAATGGGCAGAATGGAAGCAGCAAAGCTGTAAATGCTGGAGGCATAAATGGGAATAGTGATACTGGATTAGCCGGCACAAGTAGAAGTGGCGGTGGTTCTGGAAATACGATGGATCCTTTCAAACTTGTGAGAGCAGCTGTCTTGACCAAATTCCGTCAGAAGAGGCAGGAGAGATGCTCTGAGAAAAAGGTAGAGTAAACATAACGTAACTGGTATCGGGCAAATCTTGTTATAATGATGCTTTCTTTCCTCCTTCCCCTTGAATCTTCTGTGGAACTGCTTTTGATACTAACAGTGCAAAAAATACCTATTCTAACTTATATAGTATATCTCTAGTTAGTAGCCACTGCTTATTATTCATCAGATTTGCTCTGTTGTCTATTTGTTTGGTTATTTATTCCTCTTGCTTTTTGCTTGTATGATACAGCTTACAGGGAAAACCTGTAATGTCACAATCTCAAACAATAGGAATTATGGTAATACGAATTCTCGTAGTAGAAAGCTAGCCACCTCTGTATGTTGTTGATTTCTCGGGATATAGGCTAATAAGGGAAGAGAGTGGTCCTAATGTAGAGTTTGATGTTGATACGGATGAGTAGACTAAATCCGTGAACCCAGTAGCTTTTGCTCATACCCTATATATATACTATTAAAGATCCACCAAGTATCTATAAATCTTTGTAAACCCAATTATTGTATATTAACTTGACGTCGTTGTAGAAACCATAAACTTCACATCCTGATCCGCCCGCCTCTGAGAAGCCACAGAGCATCACATTGTATACCTAAAAGAGATACGTGGAAAATTCATGCAGCAATCAATTAGTTCTTCTTCATGTAAGGTTAGATTAACTCGAAGCACCAGTGGCAATTACTAACACTTTTCTTCCTTGAAACTGTGTCTATTAGGTTCGTTACCAGAAGAGAAAGAAACTCGCTGAGCAGTGACCACGTGTCCGAGGGCAATTTGTGCAGCAGATAGATCAAAACAGCTCAACTAATACTGCAGATGAATGAGTCAAAGCCATTTCTCCTGATCCTGTTCACAAAGGTATCTTTTTATGTGCAGCAGGCTGAGCACTACTGTGAAAAGCTTAGTCATATTGAACATTAATTCTTCACGGCATATTGAAAGAACAACAGTCATTGAGTTATTATAGGAGGAGGTTCTGTTTTTCAATGAATAGCCTTCTATAATAAACGAAATTATCTATAATGTTCATTTCTGGGTTTATTGAGGTACTTAAATTGGATTGGATTCGGCTTAGCAGGGAACTTCTGTACATATGACCTATTGACAGTTGACTCAATTTATGTTGATCTATGTGAATTTGTGTGGATCAAAGTCCACTGTGGATATACCAACATGTCTTGTCACTTCTTTTGGAATGAAATGGACCAGAATAGAGGAATGGATAAAGAGGTTCATTTTAGGGTGTGTTTGGTATCAAGGAAATGTTTTCTAGTGACTTTCTTACTTATTTTCTTGTATTTGGTATGTAAGCAGAAAATATTATTCCAAAAGCATTTGTGTATAATTTAAGCCAATACTATAGGAGAGGGGGGGGGGGGTGAGGGGCAAGGGCGTGGAGTTGAGGGCTACGAGGTTGGCATGAGGTGTGTTGAAGGGCAAGGAGAATACAATTAATTGAAATGTCATTTGTGAAACTTGTTTTCCTTCTTTCGCCATGCCCCAAATGAATGCTCGAAAGGTCCGCGTATGTCTAAGTAGACACCCAGAAGATTAGGATTTAATCCCATCAGTTCGCCTTGATGTGTTTTTAGCCTGCGTTCACCCCAAACTAGTCTAGAAAACGCCTGTGAAAACAAAGCTCATTGACAATTATAAAATTATTATAATGGACAGGTGATATTCCTCTATAAAATTGTCTAACATGTAAATTTTACTTTACATAAAGGACAGCGAAGCTCTTCTTGCGAGGATCCGGAAGGATCGGATCACAAAGATTGTTTTCACGGCATCATGACCCTATAACTATTTTATCAGTTACATCTAAGGGTGGCCAGTGGGCCGGGCTCGGGTCTGGCGGGGTCGGAGCGGGACGGGAGAAGGAGTCGGGTCTGGCGGGACTTGCTCCAGTCCCGTCCCGATCCCGATCCCGTCGGTATCGGGGCGGGGTCGGGTCGGGCGTGGGGCGGGGTCCGGCGGGTTTTCCATTTTTTTTTAAAATAGCATATGTATAAAAAAAAAACTCAATAAACAAAACAAGATAATGTAATAAAAACATCCCAAGGCTGTTTTTGTGCCTCTTATATTATTTAATAGACATATGATTTTTTTGTAATACAAATACAATTGTCTAAAATCTAAATTGTAACTTTGTGGTGTTGTCCAAAAGTTGCAAATTACATAATAAAATTGCAATTAAAAAAATTACATTCTCAAAAAACCTCGTTTCTAATTGCTTGATGATTTCTGTGGTTCTTCGGTTGGAATTGGTATTTGTTGGTCAAATTGATCCACGCCGCTTCCACTACCTTCTGCTAAGATTTCGTTGTAGTTTTCATCTTCTTTTCGTTGATCTCCTGTTGACCGCACCTTCTCCGCTCCGCCAGATCCAATCTCGATAATACTGCAATTTTCAAGCTGTCTCCGGCTAATGAGTGTCTGTGGTCTCCTATTTGATATCTGCCGGCAGAAAAAGCGCTTTCAGACGCAGTTGGTGACGCTTGAATGTTCAAAACATCTCGGGCCATCAATGAAAGTGTCGGAAAGGTCTTCTCATTCCCCCTCCAGTATTTCAGCAAGTTTTCATGTCCATCTTCATTGATAACTTCTTGATACGGTACATAACCCTGCAAAATAAAAATATTCAACTCGCTAATTTGGTTAGTAGTAGAGGTACGGCCGCACATTCTATTTCTGAGGCTTTCAATACTAGCCGCAGAAATAGCATGTCTTTTGTGAGGTTGTGTTGAAGATGAAGAAGATGGTATGAAAGCCGGTAAGTTACTAGCATTTTCTTGTTGATAAAATCTATATATTTTTTTGCATTAGTGTTCTACGCTAAACAACACTTCTTCTTTAGGTTGACTTTGTTCAATAGGTGGTGGGTGATTTAGATTTTTGGGACTTTGAGGTGGTAGTACTTCTATACAATCGTAAATAGTTTCAATTAGTGATTTAGTACAATCTTTTTTAATAGTAGGATTTAATACAGAACCAATAATATAAATAGTGGGAATAGGAATAAAATATTTTTTTATTTTGACAAACATTTTTTTAATAGCTGTCTTATAAGCTGGGTTTTCCATATATTCACTAAGTAATAAAAATATTAGAGTTATATAAAACAATATAGTTGAAATAGTAGGATAATATATACCAGAAAATTCTTTTGTTGCTTGAAAATTTTTCTCTAAAAATACAATAAGTTCGAAAATTTTTACCCAATCACTATCTAAAATCATATCAGCTGGATTTTTATTATGAGAGTTAAAAAATAAAGTTATAGGTATTCTATAGTCATAAGCAACAACTAGTTGCTCGTATAAAGAATTCTACCTAGTGGATACTTCTTGTGAAAATTTTTCTATAAGGTAGTCCACAATCGTGACAAGTTTTTTTATATTCTTTTCTACGTTGTACTTTATTACTTTTAAAAATAAAGTTTATAGCAAATTGTATTTTACTAAGAATGTCTTCAAAAAGTGATAGACCATCATTTACAATTAAGTTATATATATGGCACGCACATTTTATATGAAAATGATCTGGAAAAGATGGAGTTAAACTATTTTTTAAAATTGTAATTGCGTAATTGTTAGAAGAAACGTTATCTAATGTAATAGTCATAATTTTATCGGTTATTCCGTAATAATGGCACACTTGATAAATATTATCTGCAATAAAAGTATCAGTGTGCCTATCATCTATATATTTATACGCTAAAATACGTTTTTGCATATACCATTTATAATCTATCCAATGACAAGTTACAGTTAAATAATCATGGTCGTTAGTACTACGACCTAAATCAGACGTGATAGATACTTTGCCATTAAAATGATATAATGAAAAACGTAAATATTGTTGATATTCATGCGCGAATTTAAATACATCTCTCTTAACAGTTGATCTAGGAAAACCGTTAAAAGCAGGATTATATATATCTCTAATGTAATGAATAAAACCGGGAGATGAAGGAAATGAAAAAGGCAAACCCTCAACATCAACTAATTTTGATATTGCTTCCTATCTCTATGTTTATTGTATTTAGAGCCTACAATTCTCCCGCCATAGGGTTAATTTGACCACATTTGGTCCTGACAAGACGATGCGAACCTTGTCCCGATGGAGCGGGCATTTGTGCACCCGGTTTTGAAGCCTGGTATTGGGCATACCTAGCTGGATGAGCACTTACTGCGTGTCTAATTAAACCCCCCGTCCCACCGTGACCTTTTCTAGTTTTAAATTTTAAAACATTTTTACAAATTTTACATATAGCTACTTGATTCTCTACGTCCCTATCAAAAAATGTCCATGCATCTGATTTTAATGGTCGTTTTGCTGGACCTCGTCTCATACTAGGGGGAATATGAAGTATTTCAGTTGAAGGTCCACTAGTGGGTGTGTTGTCATCAACATTAGTGGGTGTATCATCTAGATCATCGTCTAAATTAAAGTCTTCTTGAGTTCCAGAAAATAGCTCCTGGTCTAAATCTAATGGTAATGTAGAAAAATGTTGAGTATCAACAAAATCATCATGTGTAGGAATAAGATGACTAGAAGAGGTACCCTTGCTCTGATTGCCCCAACTAGAAGAAACACCCTTACCCTTAAACATACCTTTTAATCCTTCCATTTTAATTATGATAATAAATAATTAAAGACAATAAAATTAAGTGCGCTAAATAAAATAAACAGACAATAATAATTTAATGAAGGAACGATCAGACTAAACACGATTTAACGTCGACGTGTAATCGAGATGTTGAAAATTGAAACTTTGCTCGATGGAAGATCTTCAAGCTAGTTGCCAACTTCACTCCCAATTCTCAAATGAATAAATAAAATTGAATATTTAGTAAACAATGTAGACTTGTAGAAAGATATATATGTAGACTTGTAGAAAGATATATATGTAGACTTGTAGAAAGATATATATGTAGACTTGTAGAAAGATATATTGAGAGATTAGAGAGATTGTAGGAAGATTTGTGAGAAAGATGAAGAGAAAATGAGTTATTTATAGTTGAAAAATTGGGTTAAAGTGTAAATATAATAACTTATGGGTTAAAAATAAATATTAAGGGGTAGGGGGGGAGGGGGGAGGCCTAAAATGGCCGTTGGCCAACGGCCAAAATCTAAAATGGTCGTTGGTGCAACGATCATATTTGCAAAGGGGGGACAAAAGGCGGGGTCGGGTCTGGCGGGACGAGACATTGTCCCGTTCCGAGTTCGAGGCCCGCCACCGTTTTTTTTAGCGGAGTCGAGGCGGGACTCGGGGGACGAGGTCGGGCCGTCCCGGCCCACTGGCCACCCCTAGTTCCCCTAGTTATATCAAGACTCTACTTTGTAAATTTTACTTTAAATATTCAGTATTAATATTAAAAAATGAATATATTAATTTTTGTCTAATAGACAAGTGAAGTATTTATTATTCAACTGCTCTTGTTTTATATGACTGGAATTCTTCCTCTAGAAACCAATAAAGCAAAAGCAGCTTCGTGAAGTTTCTAGTACAGTAGTACTCAACAAAAGCATGTTACTGTTTTATGTTTGACTTCTCAAATGCTAAAGAATTAGACTCAATTCACTTTACCCCCTTAACATTTAAGAATTAAAAAATAATTGTTGAATGAGAACGGTAATCCCGATATAATATTTTCTGGTGAGATTCATTTTTTTAATAATTTTTTTAGAATTAAAATTTGAAAATATATGACACTTATTTATTAGATATAAAGTTACTCATATATTAGCATAATTATAAGCATTCAAATAAATGCCAATTGATTTCATGTAACCAAAAATATTTTTTTCATAACCTCAAAGAATTACATATATAAATATATTTTAAAAAGTATTTCATTTTGGATAAAAATAAAGTATTTTCCCCTTTCATATAATCCCCACCCAAAGTTTGAATAGATATGAATTATTTTTGTTTAAAAAATAAAAAGTTGTAAAATTTGTTATTATAAATATATTACAACTTTACGTTGCTAACCAAGTACGTCATAATTGAGAAAGGAAAGACTCATTCCCACAAAAGTCAGAATATAAGTGTTGACCTCTCCGCCACCAGCACAAGTGTATAAGAAAGGATCACGTTGCTAAAGGTGGCGGTATCAATGTCTACATATCGAGCCATAAGATCTTAAGTGTAAATACTCAACGTCGCGAATCAAGAAATTCGGATGATATACATACGAAGACGTTGGTCTATCGGTTATCAAGAATATGAAAATTGTGGTCTTAATTATTACTTAATATTTGTTTAATTATAATTTTCTTATTAATAATAAAAAGAAAAGTTTTTAAAAATTTTGAAAAATTATCATTTTTTTGGACTAGACTTAAAAAAAATATTGGCACATAAAATAGGGGGGAGGAGTAATTCTTTATCCCATTAAATTAAAAATTAGAAGAAAAAGACAAAAAAGAAAAGCCTATGATACCTTCTCTTTCTCTGTGTCTCTTATTTGTTTGTGTTGTTGAGTCATACAATGATTCATCATAATACAGTCATACAGGACAAAGTACGTACCAACTCAACGGTTCTAGATATCTCGAAAACGTATTCAATCATTGTTTTCCATATATATATATGCAATGCATATATATATATATATATAGTTGTAGATACGAGTTTGATTGGAGATAGCCATGACATCAAAGAAGGATGAAGAATTATCAGAATACTTGTTAGAGAATGAAGAAATTGATGACGTGGAAGCCAACCCAAGAAATAATATGAGTGATGATGATGATGACGACGATGAAGAAGAAGAGGAGGAGGGTGCTGCTGAGGAGGCTCCATTTTCTTCTCAGCAATGGCCTCAAAGTTTCAGGTTTAACTTCACTTTGCTTTACTTTCAATTACTCCTGTAGTTTCCGGTCCTTCGATTATGTACTGCTTCTTGTACTTTGATTACCGATTTTGATGTAGTTACTGTTTTGAATGCCTTGTTATGCTTTCTGGAGTATTTTGGCATGACTTTTTCATTTCTGTTATTTCCTTTTTCGAACGGCTATGAACTGTTTTCCTCGAGCCGAGTTGCTATCAGAAACAACCTCTCTCTCTACCTTAGGTAAGGTCAGCGTACACTCTACCCTCCCCATACCCTACTTTCGGGATTACATTGGGTTTATTATGTTGTTGTTGTTGCTTTACTTTAATTCCCATAACTTGTCCATTTATGATTAGGGAAGACATCAATTTACTCTCGTGTTGGATCCCAACTCTGGTCTCTCATAGTTTTGTGTTTCAGTTTATAGTATTTCATCAAATAGTTACTAGTTAGGAGACTCACGGGTTTCTCCATAGCGGAAGCGGATCTCAAGCAATCACGACTCGTGTCACCGCGACTCCTCACAAATCGGATGAACTTCCTTTGTCCACAACGTAGATATCCTTTAGGGGATGCAAAACATTCTCTATTGTAGACTCTAGCCATCAACTAATGTGAAAATTCATTGTTCTTCCAACACCATAATTGTGTAGGGTTTAGAAGGAGGACAAGCTAATGAGCTAACGGGCTAATTAGCACCCCTTATGGGCGACCCAACCCAATAGCTATTTCCAACACAGTTTTACGGACCAAATAGGCAACAACATCGGGTGTCACTTTTTTACTCTTTCCTTATGCGTTTTCAAATTTGAAACTCTGGATTTGTTTTACCTGAACAATGATTTGGCGATAAGAACTGTATAACGGAAAGGGAAGGGAAGGATCTGATCTTAATTATACCAGTAGGAAGTAAGATAGGAACTTTTTCAATTTCTTTTGCTTAGCCATGCTGCCTTTCCCCCCCTCTCTAACTGATATTCTGCTTTACTCCTCGAATGAAATTGTTTATTGGAGTCTTGTTTGATTAGTAGTATGAAAAAATATTTAAAGATAGCACATCAGAAGGAAAAAATCTAATAGATTAAGGATAAGCTAGTTACTTTGCACGAGTGGTGGATTTACATGAGAGAAATTCAGAAATTGGAGGACTGAGGATTAGGCATTGTCCCATACTCATCTTCAATGCTAGCACTCATCTTCAATGCTAGCACCCCCTGATTTTTACTGCACAAACAAATTATTCTGATTTGAGTAGGTACCTTGTATTGGTATTGACTTGACGATATAGGGGTTGGATGATGTTGGATGGGACAAAGGTGATTAGAATTATAGATTAAAGTTCAGATGGTATTGTCTCGACGTCACATTAAAAGTATTTGATGTTTGAAAAGGGTTTGGGATGGGAGGCCATGTTTGCGAGTGTGCAATTAAAGGTGTGGTTGGGACATGGGCGGAATATGGGGAGTTGGAGTCTATGGGGAGTTGACAGGTGTCTTTGAAGTTAGGAGCTGATCAAATCGACTAGCCTGAAGAAAAAGACAGTCACTTCTCTTTTGTAGCTTTGGAGTGAGTTTAGAACTCCATGAAAATTATTTTTCTTCGAATGGAAGAGAAAATGTTTCTTATGCTCTGCTCATATTTATGATGACAGAGAGACAATCGACTCATATACGATTGCCGCAACACCTAATTTTGGACTTCTACGACGTGGATCCAGTATTATATCCGAAGTCGATAGTAGATCATTCTTGGACTCAGATGTGAAGACACATTTGCTCACTGAAAAGGATAAAATTCAGGAGCAAAATGTCACAGATGGAATCTCAGTAACAAAAGCATCTTGGTCAGAGAAGGCTTCTTCATTGCATGAGCAACTGACTGGGGAACTTCCAATTTCCTATGGATGCAGTTTAACTCAGACTATATTCAATGGTAAGGAAAACCTCAATGTTGTTCAGAGTCCTTTATTTGACTATACAAAAAGTGATGTATATATTAGCTTGTCCTTTATGTTGTTTTCCTGGCATCGCTTCCCCTATATAGACCAAAAGACATTGTTATTGCAATGACAATTGTGGATCGTGAATATCCAAGTCAACAACTTTATCATTTACACATCAGGATGTTCTTTCTGCATGAGGTCTTTTTAGTTTTATCTTTTGTTTGGAGAGGAAAAGAATTGGTTGAACTTATTTCTTGATAGTAGTATTTAAGATCTGAAGGGGAGCCTTGGCGTAACTGATAAAATAACTGCCATGTGACCAGGAGGTCACGGGTTCGAGCCGTGGAAATAGCCTCCTGCAATAGACCCTTGTGGTCCGGCCCTTCCCCGGACCCCGCGCATAGCGAGAGCTTAGCGCACCGGGCTGCCCTTTTTTAGTAGTATTTAAGATCTCTTTATGTCATCCTAATTCTCTTTGTCTGGCTTAGGTGTCAATGTCATGGCTGGAGTTGGGCTGCTTTCTACTCCTTATACAGTGAAAGAAGCTGGCTGGGCTAGTTTGTTGGTGTTGGTAATTTTTGCAGTCATATGTTGGTACACGGCTTCTCTTATGAGGCCTTGCTTCGAGAGCAGGGAAGGCATCATAACCTATCCCGATATTGGAGAAGCTGCATTTGGAAAATTTGGACGCCTTATTATATCTGTAAGTTAGTTTAATCTACAGTTGATCGATCCTATGTGTAATTAGTTCCAAGTTTCAGCTGTAGGAATCTCGTGGATCAGTAATTTTAAGATTTAATTGTAATACACCCTCCCTATTTATCCTAGTAATGTAGTACCCCTGTCATCTTTTGTTACTGGGACTGAACTGTCTACTTCTATCTCTAACATTCCCACTGTGTGAATTTCATTTTCTTCCGTTACTATAAAATCCTTTTATCTTGACACCGCCTAGGAGAAAATCAAATGCTTCCAGCTGTTAGTTGAAAATGTTACTTCATGTTAGATCAATTCATTTCATGGAGTGGGAATAAAATGTTAATAATTTGAACATAGTAAATGTAGCTTTCTGAACTGTCAGTTACTATTTCATGGTGCCTACATGGAACAATATTGACCTTCTTTTTGTCGTAACTGGCTGAAATTATAAGAAAGCTGATTTATGCTTACATGGAAAACAGAGAAAATTGGTTGCTCATTGCAGATCATTCATCATTCATGACAATTTTTCTGGTATTTCTTTGCAGATTATCTTGTATATGGAGTTATATGTAAGTGAAGATTGGCCTTAGACTCTAGTTTCATTGTTCGCGTAACATCAGACCTCTAACATGTTTTCAACTAATGCAGTCATACTGTGTAGAATTTATAATTTTGGAAGGAGATAACCTTACTAGTCTTTTTCCCGGATCTTCACTAAACTGGGATGGACTTAAACTTGATTCAACTCACTTCTTTGGAATTCTGACTGCCCTAATTGTTCTGCCAACCGTTTGGTTGAGGGACCTTCGTGTAATATCGTACCTCTCAGGTGCTCTTTTTACCAACACTTCAAACACTAGTACTCTTGGAATGGATGGTTTTTGAGAATCATATTGACATTTTTGCAGCCTGTGGGGTCCTTGCAACCATAATAATTTTTCTGTGTGTGATTTTCCTTGGTACGGTGGATGGAGTTGGATTTCACAATACTGGTCAGGTTGTGAACTGGAGTGGTATTCCCTTTTCTATCGGAGTATATGGCTTTTGTTACTCTGGGCACTCAGTGTTCCCAAACATCTACCAATCTATGGCTGACAAATCAAAATTCAATGTGGCACTTATAGTATGGTAAGGTTTTCTACTTATCAAATTGCATTATATGCGTTCTCATCTATGGTCTTTTAAGGACCTGCACTTTCTTATTATGCAGCTTTATTCTGTGTATTCTAATATATGGAGGTGTTGCAGTAATGGGGTATCTCATGTTTGGTCAAAGCACATTATCTCAGATAACTTTAAATATGCCGG
Organism: Anisodus acutangulus; assembly: GCA_029783415.1. Taxonomy (NCBI): domain Eukaryota; kingdom Viridiplantae; phylum Streptophyta; class Magnoliopsida; order Solanales; family Solanaceae; genus Anisodus; species Anisodus acutangulus. Next base: position 30,369,988 of record CM056505.1, on the reverse strand, counting down.
ACAGTTCAATTGCTTCAAGAGTTGCATTATGGACCACAGTATGTATGCTCATTGTTTTAAACCCCCATCCCCCACTGAATCTTATGATTTAATCATTCATTTTTATGTATATTTTTCTCTACCATGCAGGTTATAAACCCATTCACGAAGTATCCTCTTTCATTGTCAATTGTTGCTATTTCTTTTTTCCTGTAAATATTAATAACACTTTAGATTGCTTGACTCAACAAAATATATCAAAGAATTATGCATATCCTGTTTTTTTCCTTAAAGTTCACACTTGCACAGATATGCGTTGCTGATGAATCCCTTGGCAAGAAGCATAGAGGAATTGCTGCCCGCGAGAATCTCTAGTAGTTTCTGGTGTTATATTCTCTTAAGGACAGTGCTTGTCTTTTCTACAGTATGTGTTGCATTTCTTCTTCCCTTTTTTGGTACGTAACATTATCTTTCAGTTATGAACGTCAGTTAATTCACCTAGGGCTATTCTCCTATCAGCTTATGATACTTATTCTTTATACATATAGTATCGAACTCATATAAGCTGTATGGATAATCTGCATCTTGTTGTTTCTTGTTATTCGATATCTGTTACTGTTTAATGTTTCTTGCATTTCTATTATCGTATTATTTTGTTGTAGTTACATTCCTTTTTAAGAATGATCTGGTATATGCTTTCCTTAGTGTTTTGTCATGGCTCCTGCTCTCTCGCTGTTTTGTTTTTTCGAACTTCTTTGATACACTTTTACTTGAACCGAGGGTTTATCAGAAACAATCTCTCTATCTAGAGGTAAAGTTCGCGTACACTCTACCCTGCCCAGACCCCATTTATGGGATTACACTGGGTTTGTTGTTGGATAATCTGCATCAAGTCCGCTTTATTCTGGGCCATTCTATTTCATTACCAAAGGTTTGTCTTTGAGTGCAAAGTAGTTTTCTAAAACAAGAGCTCCTCTAATAGCACATTTATTCCTGCACAAATATACAAAGTCTTTAGATGAACTAAAAAAGCTTTGGGCAAACATTGGATCTAATGTAAGGGGAACAACAATTTAACCTTAATCCTACTAGGTGGTCTCGACGATATGAATTCGTTGGGGTTTTGTTGTTAGTTAAGTTTAAATTGGTCAACATGAACTTTATCCCTTGTATGGCCAAATATCTATCTCAACATATGCATTTCTACAGCATACATGTTTGGATATGTTAGACCTTGGGTGCTCAGAGTTCACCAGTTATAACATTGTTGTCTCACAATTGCTCTATTCAACTCGCATGCTTTTCACTTTGTTAAGTATCTCGTATCACACAACATTTCGTAGCATTCCTCCATTTCATCTGTCCTAGTTTAATTCTATGTTGCATGTTCGTCTATTATCAATGCTCCTAGAAGACTGAGCATCTAATCTCATTTTACCTCCAAAAAAAAAAAAGAGAAATAGGGAAAAATATGAAAATCTCAGTCAATAGACTAAATCAAAGTCAACTTTCTAGTGATGTATTGCATTTCTAACATCGAAATCTAACAATTTCACTAAATCTTTCTTAGACCAAGAGCTTATCTGGTTGCAAATATTACTGATGTCACTTGATTTAGTTTGTGTGACAATTCTTGTGTAATATTCAATAGAGGTCATAGATATTTGTATAAATCATATTAGACCTTGTATGACTAAGATTAGCTGTATGAAGCGTTCTGATCCGGGTTCTTTACAGTTTTGTTGAAAACAAGCTGACACTAAGATTCACATTGCTGGTTAAATAAATAGAAAGAATAACAATGACGTAAAGACTCTTTTAAATCAACCCCAGAAAAATAAAATTTGGTTTTCATGTATATTAAGCACATATATCTCCCATAACTTCCGGAATAATTTGCTAGGATGTTTTTGGATGTGCTTGTACCATTTTAAATCCGCTCAGATATGGATTGCATTCGGAAAAACAAAGTAAATTGGAAAGTTTAAGCTGTGATAGAAGAAGCTCTCCCTCTCGGAATTGCGTTCCTAAAACACCAAAGTTGTGCATCAAACAAAACGCTTCGCCTTAGGGGATTTTGATTGATTAAATAATTTTATTAGACAACTTCTGATTATCATCTTCGTTGCAGGTCTTGTGATGGCTCTGATTGGTTCTCTTCTCAGTATACTGGTGGTAGGCAATCCTGGACTTATTTTTCTTTATATCACAGATGATACTCTAGAAGGGGATCCTTGGAGTAACTGGTAAAGTTGCTGCCGTGACCAGGAGGTCATGGGTTCAAGCCGTGGAAACAGCCTCTGCAGAAATGCAAGGTAAGGCTGCGTACAACAGACCCTTGTGGTCCGGCCCTTCCCCAGACCCGGCGCATAGCGGGAGTTTAGTGCACCGGGCTGCCCTTTTTATCACATATGATACTCAAACTTGGATATGCATAACTTTCAAAGCTTGCTTTCAGTTTCGATTGTCAAAATGTTATTACCTATGTAGCACAACCTAATTTACCAAACTCTACTTCACTATTTACCTTCCTCATGTTCTCTTTTGTTTGATCTTTATGCTTCTATCAGTAAAACTATCTTCCTTTGATAAATACATTTCACATAATCAGATAAGTATTAAACAATCAATGTTGGTAAGGTTTTAAGTAATGACTGCAACCGTACATGGCCAAGTGTTATCTGTGTTTGGTTATGTTACGCTTTCTCTGTTATTTGCTATGCCTTATTTGCTCTGCCTTATTAATTTTGTATTGTCTTTTTCATACTGTGTTGTTATATGTATCTCCACGAGGTAGGGGTAAGGTCTGCATACACTCTACCCTCCCCAGAACCCACCTGTGGGGATACACTGGGTATGTTGTGGTTGTTGTTGCAACCGTACGCGGCCAAGTGGCAGAAGCAGCGGGTACAATTCTGTTTACTTTTTAAATGGTTAAAAGGTTCGCTCATATTCATTCTGCTTAGGATCTATTTAACTTCCGCTCAACTCATTATCAATTTGTATTCTAGGGAGTATAAATGAGCTCCTAGTTTCTGTTTTTCAGGCTGTAATAATGCCAGCTTTATGTTTCCTAAAGATTGTTGGAAAGAAAGCAACAAGGACACAGGTATTTCCGTTGAAAATTTAACTTTTACCTTGTTTAACAAACCGTTTTCTGGCCATAAACTGTTTCTCACGGGAGCCTTGGCGTAACTAGTAAAGTTGCCTCCATGTGACCAGGAGGTCACGAGTTCGAGCCGTATAAACAACCTCTTGCAAAAATGCAGGATAAGACTGCATACAATAGACCCTTGTGGTCCGGCTTCCCCGGATCCTGCGCGCAACATGAGTTTAGTGCACCGGACTGTCCTTTAAATTGTTTGGGCTTGCTTGCTAGTTGCAGAACATGACTAGAATACGCGAACAGATCATTTCCCCTTTCTCATTTTCTTGATTATTAATTTTTTGTTCATGGAACTTTAGATTGATAGTCTCAATAACATCACCAATGTTTGACATTTTTGTAGACAGCGTCTAGCATCACCATCATTGCAGTTGGCATTGCAAGTGCAGCTCTTGGGACTTACTCCTCACTGTTGAAAATCGTGAACAAGTATTGAAATAAAGCCTAAAACCCTTTTTTTTTTGTGGGTGGATGGGGATGTGGAATGTTAGCAATAAAACATTCTTATTTACTGTCCTGTACTTTTGATCTCTATCCCAAAATATTACCTGTCTAATTCTCGGATTCACTTTATAGCAACTTTATGACGCCTTATTGCTTTATTTTTATGGGGCATCTCTCTTTCTGTTGTAGTTACTGTTTTTTGTTTTCCAGAATGTTTTGTCATGTTTTCTATAGTTCTTTGCCAAGGTTTCATTACTTATGTTATTTCTTTCGTCGATCGGCTTTGATATACTTTTCCTTGAGCCGAGGGTTTATTGAAAACAACCTCTCTACCTTCCAAAGTAGGGGTAAAGTCTGCGTACACTCTATCCTCCCCAGACCGCATTTGTGAGATTACATTTATATGTTGTTCACTTCTTGTTGTATCTCTCTTTCTGACTTTGATTACCTATGTTATCAACTGTTGCTATATGATTTAGTGGTCTGAGAATGAATAGAGAGGGATGATTGCCTATGTTCTTTGATCAATGGAAGTATTGCCTATGTTAACGAGTGCAGAACTAATCTTTAAAGTAGAAACTATACGTTGCATAATAGGAGTGAACAATTAAACAATATACACTAGGACGTTGGGTTGATCAGAATAATCTCATTAAACTTTATAAAATATATACATGGTGCATAGTATATTTTACTTACAGAAATATACCCATGTGTATACTACGGGAAACCGAAATCAAATTGCACCCAACTTTGTTGTACACATTTACCATAGTTGTAGGATTCTTGTATAAATATAATTATGATTTATTGTTATAGTAGGAATAAGATTTTTCATAATTAGGGATTGTAAATTGTATATAAATACCTCTTCATCAATGAGAATAATCAAGGGATTATTTTTTTCATGATATCAGAAGTCTATGGCTAAAATACCTTCTCACAAAGACAATTCCGCTGCCCTTTCTCAGTCTCGGTTTCCGTGCAATTTCTCGATTTCCATGCAATTTCTTCATATATTTTCAATTTTTCTTTCAAATCCCTAATTCACCTATTGTTCTTTCGTTATGTCTACGTCAAATAACATGTTTCATCATACCCTTACAGTCTCCAACATCAAGAACCACATCCCTATTGTTCTTGAGATGGAAAATGGCCAATACGCTATGTGGGCGGAATTATTCAAGGTTCACGCACGCTCGCATCAAGCCCTCCATCACATCACCCCCTCGGTAACTGGCAAGGAGAAGGTGCCTACCCCCGAGGATGATCCTACGTTATGGACAACCCTTGATGCTACCGTTCTCCAATGGATTTATTCCACTATCTCTACAGACCTCTTGCAGACGATTATTGAACCCGACGCTACATCGATGGAAATTTGGAATAGGGTGCGTGATATATTCCAAGATAACAAAAATTCTCGTGCTATCTCTCTTGAGCAGGAATTTTTCCATGTCAACATGGAAGATTTTTCGAACGTCTCAGCCTATTGTAAAAGGCTGAAGGAATTGACGGATCAACTCCGAAACATTGGTGCACCCGTTACTAATGATCATCTTGTTCTTCAGATGGTTGCAGTCTTATCCGAGGCCTATAATGAAGTTGGGACACTGCTTCGTCAAAGTAATCATCTCCCACCATTTTATTAGACTCGTTCCATGCTCACATTGGAAGAGGCCGATTGGGCTAAGAAAGCGACTATCGGAGCAAATTCTGTCATGATAATGGCCACGTCATACGACCCTCACTCATTCTCCAAATATTCGGGCCAAAACCGTACCAACGATGGTGGAAAAAGGGGTCAAAATTAGAAAAATAATGGCAAAAACTGCGAAGGCAGTCGCGGTGGTAACCACGGCGGTGGTGGTGGCCGGAAAAGTGGCGGTGGAAGCAGTGGTGCTCGGAACAGTGGGGCAGCCTTGGGCCTCCCGTGGTCATTGGCCCAACAACCCTTATTTTCCATCGACGCCATATCCTGGAAACTGGGCCCAATTCCAGTCAGCTTCCAGGCCTAATTTCCCAGTCCAGAATAATGCATCACGATCGATCTTTGGGCGAGCGGCGGTAGGCTGCTTGGGCTTGACCTCGGCCAGCATTGATGCTCCTGGCCCAACTCCGGTCCCGACACTTACGGATATTGAGGCCACAATGCATACATTTGGATTACATTCTCCGAACGCAAATTGGTACATGGACACCGGAGCCACTTCTCATATGACGTCCACACAAGGTACTCTCTCGTCTTTTTTCAATTTGAGCAGTAATAGTGACATTATTGTTGGTAATGGCAACTCAATTTCAGTTCGCGGTTATGATCATACGAATTTGTCCCCTCCACATCAACCTCTCGTCTTGAAAAAATGTTCTTCATGCCCCTAACTTAATTAAAATTTTGATGTCGGTCCGAAAATTCACCACTGATAATTGAGTTTCTGTTAATTTTGATCCGTTTGAATTTTCTGTGAAGGATTTCAAGACGGGGATACCTCTAATGAGATGTAATAGTAGGGGAGAGTTTTATCCAATCACCACCATTTCCACGAGTGTCGCTCTTGCTCCTTCCTTGTGGCATGCACGTTTGGATCATCCGGGGTCATCTATTATGTCTTCTCTGCATAAAAATAATTTTATTACTTGTAAGAGTACGCGTAATACTCCACTTTGTCCTTTTTCATTAGGGAAACATGTTAGATTACCGTTTGTAGCCTCTACTTCTCGTACTTTGATGTCTTTTGATATAATTCATAGTGATTTATGGACATCTCCCGTTTTAAGTTCTTTGGGCCATCGTTATTATGTCTTATTTTTGAATGATTATTCTAAGTTTTTGTGGACCATTCTTTTATCTAAAAAGTTAAGTTTTTCACATTCTTGAAATTTAGAGCATTTATCCGTATCCAATTCGAACGGAAAATCAAAAATATTCAATGTGATAATGACAGGGAATATGATAATGGGCCGTTTCGAGAGTTTTGTGACACTAATAGCATATCGTTTCAGTTTTCTTGTCCACATACGTACTCACAAAATGGGAAGGTCGAGAGAAAAATTCGTTTCATAAATAATATTGTCCGTACCTTGCTAGCCCATGCGTCATTACCACCTTCTTTTTGGCATCATGCATTGCAAATGACTACATATATACTTAACATCCTCCCTCTTAAAGGCTTAGCATATCAATCCCCACTTAAAATTCTTTACAATAAAGATCTTTCGTATTTTATTCTTAGGGTGTTCGGGTGTTTATGTTATCCACTTTTTTCGTCTACTACAATTAACAAACTTCAAGATCGCTCTACCGTGTATGTATTTTTGAGTTATCCATCTAATCATCGTGGTTACAAATGTTATGATTTATCCTCTAACAAAATCATAATTAGTCGCCATGTTATTTTTTATGAGTCCCAATTTTCGTTTGTTAAATTGAGTAGTCCTGTGTCTAGTTCGTATAATTTTTTTGATCATGGGATCTCACTGTATATTATCAACCATTTATCAAAAATGTCCCATGAATCGAATCTGTTAGAAGGCCCACTATATACTGGCCCACATTGTCCTGGTCCAACATCGTCTGGCCCATATGGTCTCAGCAGTGGACCGATGTCTCACCGATCGATATCCAGATCGACTCCAGCCTTCTCGACCACCGCCACCCCGATGTAGTTCCGGTTTCGTCCCTTAGGCTCTTGGCCGATCACGCCAACCAAATAATTTCCCCAATCCCTTCCACTTCTATCTCGAGTCAAGGGTCCGTTACTCGTAGCCAAAAGGAGATTTTTAAATCGAAACGACATTTTAATCTTAATTCTAATGTTGCTAAATCTCCCCTACCCCGTAACCCGGTGTTTGCCCTTCATGACCCGAATTGGAAATTGGCCATGGATGACGAATATAATGCTATTATTAAAAATAAGACGCGGGAGTTGGTGATCCATCCACCTGGTGTTAATATTATTTGGTCCATGTGGATTTTTACTCATAACGAAAATTCTGACGGTTCTTTTGAGAGGCATAATGCCCGTCTTGTTGGTGATGGTAAAACACAACAGGTTGGCGTGGATTGTGGAGAGACATTTAGTCCGGTGGTCAAACCGGCAATCATTCGCACTGTGCTCAGTCTAGCTCTCTCGAAAACATGACCATTCACCAGTTGGATGTAAAAAATGCTTTCTTACACAGTAATCTTAAGGAGACAGTTTACATGCATCAGCCCTTGGGTTTTAGGGACCCCAATTATCCTCATCATGTCTATTCGCTGAAAAAGTCCTTGTATGAGCTTAAGCAGGCCCCACAGGCTTGGTATAAAAGGTTTGCAGATTATGTGTCTACTATTGGATTTTCTCACAGCAGATCTGATCATTCTCTGTTCATCTATCATCGTGGTACTTCTCTGGCATACATATTGTTATATGTTGATGATATAATATTGACTGCTTCGTCTGATAATCTATGCAAATCTATCATTTCCCTTCTCAGTTCAGAATTTGCTATGAAGGATTTGGGGCCCTTGAGCTATTTTTTGGGCATTGCAGTCACTCGTCATACATGTGGTTTGTTTTTATCACAAAAAAGTATGCGACAGAGATTATTGAGAGAGCTGATATGTCATCGTGTAAGTCTACTTCTACTGCGATTGATACCAAACCCAAGATGAGTGCTACGTCTAACACACCATACGAGGATCTCACTCAGTATCGTAGTATTGCAGGGGCTCTTCAGTATCTGACTTTCACAAGACCAGATATTACGTATGCAGTACATCAGGTGTGTTTATTTATGCATGATTCGCGGATTGAGAACATGCATGCGCTCAAACGTATTATCCGATACATACAGAGCATGCTTGATTTTGGATTGCATTTATATCCGTCCTCGGTCTCTACTCTTGTGTCATATACAGATGCTGATTGGGGTGACTGTCCAGATACCAAACGTTCGACATCTGGTTACTGTATGTTCCTGGGCGATAACTTGGTCTCTTGGTCAGCAAAACGCCAAGCTACTTTATCACGATCTAGTGCGGATGCCGAGTATCGAGGGGTAGCCAATGTGGTAACTGAGTCATGTTGGCTACATAATCTTCTACTAGAGTTACATTTTCCTATTTAGAAGGCTACATTGGTATACTATGATAATGTGAGTGCAATCTATCTTTCTGGAAATTCGGTCCAACATCAGCGCACAAAATATATCGAGATGGACATACACTTTGTTCGAGAAAAGGTATCTCGGGGACAAGTACGCGTCCTCCATGTCCCTTCGCGGTACCAGATTGTAGACATATTTACTAAGGATCTTCCCTTAGTTTTATTTGAAGATTTTAGGGACAGTCTTAGCGTACGACAACCGGCCGCTAGGACTGCGGGGGTGTGACAGAAATATACCCGTGTGTACACCACGGGAAACCGAAACCAAATTGCACCCAACTTTATTGTACAAATTTATCGTAGTTGTAGAATTCTTGTACAAGTATAATTAGGATTTATTGTTATAGTAGGAATGAGATTTTCCATAATTAGGGATTGTAAATTGTATAAAAATACCTCTTCATCAATGAGAATAATCAAGGGATTATTTCTTTCATTTACTTCATTTTATTTGTAACCTGTTGTTTTATTGGTTGTGTTTATATTGTCACTTTGTTGTCAGTTTCTTGTCCTTTAACCTATTTTTGGTACTCTGTCGTTGTGCCGAGGGTCTATCAAAAATAAATTCTCTACTCCACAAAGGTAGGGTTAAGGTCTGCGTACATCTTACCCTTCCAGACTTTACTTGTGGGTGTACACTGAGTATATTATTATTATTGTTGTATACATGGTGCGGAAATAATATAATTTTGAAATATAATTGATATCTCTACTTAAAGGAGAGTCTTGGAGCAGAGATGACAAATTCGATCCAACAATATGTAACCCGCCCAACCCACCGAATTTGAATGGGTTGGATCAATGGAACCTTTTTGTCGTGTCAACTTGGGCGACCCATCCTTTTGACGGGTTAAACATACCAATACTCTTTAACCTAAATATAAGTCTTGGAGCAGAGATGACAAATTCGATCCAACAATATGTAACCCGCCCAACCCACCGAATTTGAATGGGTTGGATCAATGGAACCTTTTTGTCGTGTCAACTTGGGCGACCCATCCTTTTGACGGGTTAAACATACCAATACTCTTTAACCTAGATATATTTATTATGAACAACACATATTATTTATATTTTGATTTATAGGGTAGGTTCATTATGGATTAATAAACTTAACAAATTAGATGATGACAATATACATCACGTGAAACAATAATTACTTGATAAAATCTATATCTCAGTTTAGATATTGATGATATCCCTTTAAAAAGCTTATAAATCTTAATAGGTAAACCTATATTGTAATCGACATATAAAATAAGTTAAGCGAAATATTAAACAAAGGTAATATACCTGTGATATACACTGAATATACAGCAGTATATATCACAGGTATACAAAGCAAATGGCTCAAAGAAGACAAGCGGTGGCCCAAAGAAGAAAGCGATGGGCAGCTGCCCAAATCACGAGGCCCATCACGGGATTTGGGCAGCAAAGCAGTGGGTAGATTTATATATTAAGGAAAGTATATTTTGTGTATATTGTAGTATATTTGTTACCTAGATTAGGATATACACTTACCATAATTAGGATATACAATAAGGTTTTAGGAATAGAATAGGAATAAGATTCTCCTATTTTGTAACTTGTATATATATCTATTCAATCAATGAAAATAATCAAGGGGATTATTTCTTTCATGGTATCAAGAGACTAGGTTTTACAAAAATAAATTCTCTCCCAAAGTTTTTTGGACCATTCTCGGCCTCGAACCCCCCCCTTCTCCCTCGGGTTTCTCTCCCAAATTTCGTCTTCCGCTCTCAAAAACCTTTCTTAAATTTCCCCTCCTTTGTTCTTTCAATATGTCTAAGAACAATTATCATCCTGCCCTCATGGTTTCCAACATCAAGAACTGTCCTATTGTCCTTGAGATGGAAAACGTCCAATATGCGAAGTGGGCGGAGTTGTTTAAAATTCACGCTCTCTCATATCAAGTTCTTCATCACATCATTCCTCCCGCTAAACCTCTTCATACGGAGGATCCTGAGTTATGGATTACTCTTGATGCTACCGTTCTCCGGTGGATCTACGCCACTATTTTGGTTGACCTTCTACAGACGATTATTGAGCCGGATACCACGGCTATGGCTGCCTGGAATAGATTGTGTGACATATTCCAAGACAACCAACATTCACGTGTCGTCACACTCGAGCAGGAATTCTCTCTAGTTCGAATAGACGAATTTCCGAACGTTTCTGCATATTGCAAGAAACTAAAGGAGTTGGCGGATCAACTCCGGAATGTTGGCGCACCGATAACTAATAATCGTCTCGTTCTACAGTTGGTTGCCGATCTTTCGGAGGCCTATAATGGTGTTGGAACTCTCCTTCGCCAAAGCAACCCTCTTCCCGACTTCTATCAAGCCCGCTCCATGCTTACTTTGGAAGAAGCCGGTTTGGCTAAAAAGGCGGCTACCGGAGCAAGCCCCGTCGTCATGGTGGCGTCCTCTCCTAGTTCTTCGGGTTTTGTTAATAATTCGGGCCAAAACCATAATCATGGTGGCGGCAAGAATAATCGCAAGAATAATAACAAAAACCGCGGGGGCAAACGCGGCGGTTCCGGTGGTCAGCAAGCAGGCGGTGGGCCCCATCCAGGGAACAGTGGCCCACCACCCCCTGGTCCCAGCAGTGGGGCCCATGGCAGTGGGGCTGGGGCAGTGGGCCGTGGGCCAGCAGCCCTTCTACTCAGGCAGCAACTTCCAGCGGCCAGTGGGCTGGCCAACAGTTCAGGCCCAACACCCAGCAGTGACGGCCCACTGGCCAGTGGCCCAACAGCAACAGCTACGGCCTAGCTCCATCACGGACAGGAATTCTTGGGCCCCGACCTCCGCAAGCCCATCATACAGCAGGCCCCACTCAAACCGATATCGAGGCCGCGATGCACACGTTGGGGTTGACTCAACCGGACCTAAATTGGTATATGGACACCGATGCCACTACTTACATGACTTCCGAATCAGGTACTCTCTCATCTTATTCCAATTTGAGCACCCCTCGGGGGATAATTGTTGGTAATGGCAGTTCTATTCCAATTCTAGGGTATGGTCAGAAAACGTTGTCTCCCCCCAATCCACCCCTTCTCTTGAAAAATACTTTACATGCTCCTAAATTGATTAAAAATTTAGTGTCTGTCCGAAAGTTCACTACTGACAATTCCATTTCCGTTGAATTTGATCCCTTTGGTTTTTCTGTGAAGGATTTCAAGATGGGGAGTCATCTCATGAGGTGTGATAGTAGGTGGGATCTGTATCCTATCATGCCTGGTTTCAGTCCATCGAGTCAAGCCTTGCCATCAGCTTTTGCAGCCATCTCTCCTTCTATGTGGCATGCTCGTCTGGGTCATCCGGATCTTCTATTTTATCAGTTTTAGATAAAAATAATTTTATTTCTTGTAAGGGTACGAGTCGTACTCCACTTTGTCAGTCTTGCTCATTAGGAAAAATTGTTAAGTTGCCATTTGTAGACTCCAATTCTTATACTTCAATGCCATTTGATATTATTCATAGCGACTTATGGACGTCTCCTGTTCTTAGTTCATTGGGTCATCGATATTATGTTCTCTTTTTAGATGATTATTCTAGATTTTTGTGGACGTTTCCAATTGCGAATAAATCACAAGTGTTTTTCGTCTTCATCAAATTTAGAGCGTTCATTCGTACTCAATTCGAGAGAGAAATAAAAAATATTCAATGTGATAATGGGAAAGAGTATGACAATAGGGAGTTTTGGGAATTCTGTGCTAATAATGAGATCAATTTTCGTTTTTCGTGTCCTCGTACATCTTCACAAAATGGAAAAGCCGAACGCAAAATTCATTCCATAAATAACATTGTCCGAACTCTCTTAATTCATGCCTCCATACCTCCCTATTTTTGGCATCATGCTCTACAAATGGCCACATATCTTCTTAACATAATTTCTTCTAAAAGTCTGACATATTCTTCCTCCCTCAAAATCCTATATAATAAGAACCCTTCTTATTCTCATCTTCGAATTTTTGGGTGCTTGTGTATCCGTTATTCCCATCCACCACAATTAACACTTCAGGCTCGATCTACCCCGTGTGTATTTTTGGGTTATCCGTCGAATCATCGTGGTTATAAATGTTTTGATTTATCCTCCAAGAAAATCATAATTAATCGCCATGTCTTTTTTGATGAAACCCAATTTCCTTTTACGAAAGTTCATACTCCCGAGCCTAGGTCGTATAATTTTTTAGATGACCAAATATCCCCGTATATTATTCAGAATTTTTCGGACATATCCCGCACCCAAAATCCTCCAATGGCCCATCACTCTTTGGACCCATCTGCATCGCACTATTCCGATTCTTTGGATCAGTCATAGCAATTGGGCCAGTCCAGCCCAATTCTGGAACTGGTCCAGATGTTGATTCCAGTTACCGATTTGGGCCAGCAGGCCCACTGCCTGCTGGCCAGTCCGTCCCGAGCCCGGTAAATTTCCAAAATTCTCTCGATTCTTCCTTGAGTCATAGACCGGTCACTCGTAGTCAGTGGGATATTTGTACACCTAAAAGACATTTTAATTTATATTCTGATGACTCTAAATCCCCCTTACCCCGCAATCCTGTGTCCGCATTAAATGACCCTAATTGGAAAATTGCTATGACTGATGACTATACTGCTCTTATTGATAATAAGACGTGGGAGTTGGTGCCCCGTCCATATGGTATTAATGTTATCAGGTCTATGTGGATTTTTGCTCATAAGGAGAATTCAGATGGGTCATTTGCTCGACATAAGGCGCGACTTGTTGGTGATGGTAAGACTCAGCAGGTTGGGATAGATTGTGGTGAGACGTTTAGCCCGGTAGTCAAACCAGCTACCATTCGCACTGTGCTTAGCTTGACTCTTTCCAAGACTTGGCCAATTCATCAGTTGGATGTCAAGAATGCTTTCCTACATGGTGATCTCAAGAAAACAGTCTATATGCATCAGCCGTTGGGTTTCAGGGATCCAAATCGCCCTCATCATGTATGTTTGTTGAAGAAGTCCTTATATGGGCTTAAGCAGTCTCCAAGGGCCTGGTACACGAGGTTTGCTGACTTTGTTTCAACTATTGGGTTCATTCACAGCAGGTCAGATAATTTCTTGTTCATCTACCGCCGTGGTTCGTCCTTGGCCTACATTCTGTTGTATGTGGATGATATCATCTTGACTGCCTCTTCCGATGCCTTGCGCCAGTCTATCATGACCATACTCAGTTCTGAGTTTGCTATGAAAGACTTCGGGCCTTTGAGTTATTTTTTGGGGATTGCCGTCAAGCGTCATTCATGTGACTTGTTTTTGTCTCAACGAAAGTATGCTGCTGAGATCATAGAGGGGGCTGGGATGTCATCTTGTAAGTCCACTTCCACGCCAGTTGATGCAAACCCCAAGCTGAGTGCCGCAGCAGGTGCACCATACGAGGACCCGACCCGTTATCGCAGTCTTGTAGGGGCCCTCCAGTATCTTACCTTTACCAGACCGGATATTACGTATGCGGTTCAGCAGGTGTGTTTATTCATGCATGATCCCAGAGTTGAGCACATGAATGCAATCAAACGCATCATTCGGTATATTCAGGGGACACTGGACTATGGGTTGCACTTGTATCCTTCATCTACATCCACACTTGTCTCTTACACAGATGCTGATTGGGGTGGTTGTCCCGACACCGCATTTGGCCGACTGCCATCAGTATGTTCCTTGGCAACAACTTGGTCTCCTGGTCGGCGAAGCGTCAGACAACTCTATCATGCTCAAGTGCAGAGGCAGAATATCGAGGGGTAGCGAATGTAGTTTCCGAATTATGTTGGCTACGTAATTTGCTTTTGGAGCTTCATTGTCCCATTCAGAAGGCAACATTGGTATATTGCGATAACATTAGTGCCATCTACCTTTCAAGTAACCCAGTTCAACACCAACGCACTAAGCATATCGAAATGAACATTCACTTTGTCTGTGAAAAGGTTGCAAAGGGTTACGTTCGCATATGCCATGTCCCGTCTCGTTATCAAATTGTGGATATCTTTACAAAGGGTCTACCAGCGGTTCTCTTTGAAGATTTTAGGGAGTGTCTCAGCGTTCGAAGACCTCCCGCTATGACTGCGGGGGTGTGTTAAACAAAGGTAATATACCTGTGATATACACTGAATATACAGCAGTATATATCACAGGTATACAAAGCGATGACTCAAAGAAAAGAAAGTGGGCGACCAACACCGCAAGTGGCGATGGCCAAATCATTGAGGCCCATCACGGATTTGGGCAAAGAAAGTCACAAGGCGATTTGTATATTAAGGAAAGTATATTTTGTGTATATTGTAGTGTATTTGTTACCTAGATTAAGATATACACTTACCATAATTAGGATATACACTTACCATAATTGTATAGTTAGAATTATGGTAGAATAAGATTTTAGGAATAGAATATGAATATGATTCTCCTATTTTGTAACTTGTATATATATCTATCAATCAATGAAAATAATCAAGGGGATTATTTCTTTCACGAAAGTGTAAATAAATTTATTAATCAATAAATTAAATGGTCCGTATTTAATTTATATGTGATCTTAACATGAAAGTTGAATTGAATGTTTCATGTTGAATTCGAAATTATTAATGAATTTTAATTTACTGAAGTAATTCCTAGTTTATTTTGTAAAGAATAATTCAACCTGAGAGGAATTATTACCATATTATGAAGCTCGTTTATTAATTATGTGGTTATTGTGGTGCGTGAGTCAAATTGAAATTCTATTTGGTGGAAAAGAAATATAAGTTGCCCTTATTCGTCTTGCAAAAGAAGACAACAACAAAAAAGATGATGATTGTTGTTGTGGACATTCATATCCTTTGTTTGCATGTAATTAATTAAGCTCTAACCGCTCCTTAAATTGGTAAATTAATGTTATGTTGGTTTTTTTTCTTCCGGTGACCAGTTACACACTTCTCATCCTTTTCACTTAACTTTCTTAGGAATCCTGAATATCTTTATTTTAGTTCTTAGTGAAAATGATGTTTGGAAATTTGGTTTGAGTTCAAGGAGTTTTATTGAACTCACGGTATAAAATTGTTGCACTTGTTATATCGTCATTCTATGTACAAGCTTATGTATAATTCTAATGCATCCATCACTGTGATGAGTTCTTTTACGACCCTCCTACTTTTTGTTCCTTTACTGCTATTTCTCTATCTCTATATTCTTGATGTCATGTGATCAGGAGATCATGGGTTCAAGCCGTGGAAACAGCCTCTTGCAGAAATGTGAGGTAAAACTGCGTACAATAGACCCTTGTGGTCCGGCCCTTCCCCGGACCCCGCGTATAGCGGAAGCTTATTGCACCGGACTGCTCTTTTTTATATTCTTGAAATTGTAATACGAAGGAATCAGTATTAAATTTCTTCTATGATTATTGTGTTGAATGTTGTTTATTGGATATGAGTTCTATTTGGTATTATCATTTTGATTACATTTGAAATAACCTGTCTAGGTAAGTTCATGTCTGTGGTCTATCGTCTGATTTCTTACTTGCAAGAAGAAATATACCAAGAATTGAAATGCACTAAACAAACAACGGGCAATGTACCTCTGACGGGAATTTAAGATTGTTTGTTGTACAGAAAAGAGAAGAGAAATTGAAGTAGGATGAGATCTGCTCAGGTATGTAAAACTTTGGACCTAACTTCTCAAAAACTCCCTTATCGCACGTTAGTGGAATGAAAACGAAACTGAACTTTTTTACGACGATAAGTTGGAAGCTTAAATTTGCTATGTCGCAAGAATTGCTATAGATATTCTTATTCTCTCTTTAGTTTGGAATATACACATGGTAGACCCTAATTTAATTGATGTTTCAGAATACACCATGGTATACACTATTTATATTTATGTTGTATTGCTAGGTGTGATCCTTACTTTCATTGTGATTTTATTATAGAAGTTGACAGTTTTACTTAAAAGACACAAGTTGTATTTGTCTGTGATGCATATTAGGTTTGATATTATTCTAGAAAAACTACAAAATAAAGGTGTAATGTTTGAAATGGAAGCTCAATGGAAAAGAGCAACGAGCCCCTGCTTAGCTATGGCGAGGAAAGACTCAATGTATGAGGTTTTATTCTCTGTTTTCTTGTCTATTAAATTCATACTACAGGTTACTGACTTAGTTAAGCTGCCCAACAAGTACTTTCATGTCTACCTCTAATGTCTAATGGTGTAATGACGCCCAGAAGTGTGACCTTTACCTTGCTATTAGTTTAACGTTGTATAGTTATTGAACATCCTATGATGACTTTAGCTGACTTCCTAAGATAACATATGACAAATTTTAGAACTGATTTCTCTGTGTTAAATCCAAAAGGTACATCTACTTCTACTTCAATTGGACACCCTTATGAACAATGTAATCGCGTTATTTATGGAACCTTTTTTATGTATTCCTTATCTGTAGTTATTCTTTTCCTTTGTTTCATTCTGCTCCCCTTTTCGCACCATCATTAATTGTTTGTTCGGCCTTTTACTTTTATTATGTTACTTACTGATTTTGCTTCTACATTCTCTAAATTTTCCTGTTTCATCGTTCTCCACTTTACTTTCTCTGTAACTATGGTCTTCCTTCATTGCGCGTGTCGGTTTTCTTCTTGCTTTGTTGTTTTTTACATATTTTCTCGATATGTGTCTATTTTTTTTTTTGGTTATTTAATTATGATCATACCCTTATGTTATAACAGTAAAATCTTGCAGAATGAGTAAGTTCTTGGTTCATTTGTTGAGGGGCGGCTCTAGCTGACAAATCCAGTCAACACTTTTCTCCTGCTGTTGTATTTGTGGACTGAAATGTATGAATTGTTAACAGTGATCTTCCTTTCAGATTTTTTATGTTGCCCTGTTACAGTCGGTGAACCCAAAAGTAGAACTGAAAACAAGAAGATAATAAGAATTGAGAGGGATTGATTTTTCACACTTTTTGTTGGTTTTATCCAGTTGGGTTCCATTAAACTGAAGTGTAGTGATAAAATACATGTACTATTTTCTAAATCTGTCATATGCTTTTACCAATCAAAAAAAAATCTATTATGCTTTTACTTTATTTGAGTTTCATTCCTCTTAATAAATTCCATATTATCAGAATGTTCTATAACATTCAGTTGTCTCTAAAACCTATTTCAGAGAATGAGTAAACTTTAACATATGCATGTTATAAGTGAATGTCATGAAATCTAGGTAGGGAGGCATTGGAGGTTTGTTATCTTTACCTTTGTTGCTTTGTGGTATTTGATGGAAAAGAGCAATGGCAGCTCTGTCGCTAAATTAAGCATTATGTAGTACAAAGTTGTTCTTTATCATCTTTTGACCTAAGGTTTGTTTTTAGCCTACCATTCATGAAATTCAACAAGGACGAAGTGGACGAATACAGACTCGAAAACTTGTGGTGGTGAAATGACGAGGTACTTCTCCCTCTCTCGAATTGGATTTCCCAAGTATGGGCATAGAGAGCATGATGAGTCTGAATTTATTTTCACTTCACTTTCTTATTACACTGAGGCATATAATAGATTTAAAGGGTTTTCACTTTACTAGGTAAGCTTTCTTCCATGAAGAGACACTCTTATTTGATTAGCTTTCTTGGTTCAACTTAAATCTGAAAGTTTAATCAAGATCCTAATTATAGGTAGTTAAAAGGGAGAGGATTCAAGGACTGTCGTAATACTATATGACTATGACTACAATAAGTTCGAGTGGAGTTTTTTTTTCATTACAGATCGAGCATATATTAAGAGGATATAAATCCAGTTTCAATGAATTTCTGCAGAAAAATATTTAGAAGACTTGTAGACAAAGACTATAATAAGTTCGAGTGAAAAAAAAATCTTATTACAGATCGAGCATATATAAATTCAGTTTCAATGAATTTTTGCATAGAAGACTTGTGGACAAAGCTGGGAAGTTGGAGTCTAAGTAAAGAACTCCAGTTAAAACATTTGAGACCAAAACATCACCTCCTCATCCTATTGTTTAACAGTCGCAACTTCACATGAGCATCTGTCATTATTATGAAGCAGGGCCCTTTGCGCCACTCGGTAAGTTTTCGGCACTTTCCTTACTTTAATTTGGTACATGCACAGTTATTCTTGAGAAAGTAGGCATAAAAATGATCTTCGACCAGTAGCTTGTGCCACCTTTCAATGTTCCATTGTTTGAATGGGCATGACAATTACTTATTGCAGCATATCTCACTCGCTCAAAAGTCATACAACCACCAACACTCTGTCCAATAGTTGTTACAATCTCACTTAGGTTGTGTTTGCAGAAAATTTAGAAGGTTTGATTTGAGCAGAAGAGGGGGGAAACCAGCCACCTATCGTTGCCAATTCGAAGATGCATTTGGCAATTGATCAAATAGAGAAGGGCAATGCCTAATGTTCTGATTGTGTTTCATACTCAGCTCTAGCTGTTATCATACGCACAAGGGAGAAGATCTCCATTAGAACTGCTCGAGTTCGTCGAATCCAGCTTGCCCTACTAGCACCTTAACTTAACGAGTGTTTATACTTTCTTACCCGCTTCTTGATGTGTTGCCACTGATTATTTTTTTTGGTTAATTCATACTTCGATATATCAGTCGAGGCATTAATGAGCTCTTTCTGGTAAACAGGCCCAAATACAGCCATATGATAGACATTGATCGACAAGGTATGTAGTTCACAGATAAAATTTTCAACCATCTATTACAATTCCATTTAACAAGTTTCAATTTTCCAATCTAAGACATCTAATATTTTTATCTTATCATGAAGTTAGCGAGAATTATGTCATTGAGACACGATTGTGTTTAGTTTTTGCTTGAGATATAAGCACTGATAATTGATCATTACTTCATATCATTACAGGTGTTTGCCATGTAAACTGTACTTTCATATATAATGTAAAGAATCGATCCTTTAGCATCCAACTGTATACCATGGATACAGAGAATGTATTACTCCTATATGATATCCATACAACATCCATGAGTGCACATTTTGTTCCAAATATATGCAGGTGATATATAGGAATTAGTATGTCATATTGTCTGTTTTGAAGTCACTTAACATTCATCAATTTTAATTATTTGCAATTTCATATCTAAAGAAAGTCGATCAAAAAATAAAAAAGATTCAATTATCACAAAATTGGGCCTGCTGCTGGCACGGGCCATCACTACCTAGTTCTGATTATATGTTGATTAAAATTTGCCAGTATGCTATTTATATTACATGCAAAACGATTATATATATGTGAGAAAATAAATTAGTATATTATCATACTATATTAAAAGTGGGATGACTCTATGTGAAAAAGTTGAATTATCAAAAGTTGAATTACATGTGTAGTATTATTTAGGCTTTGGGTAGATTCATACTTTTATATGAGTATTCCTATGTGTTGCTTTATTTGTCATTTTTCTCGAATTTCTACATTGATTACGTTCTTTTAAGCCGAGGGTCTATAGGAAACAATCTCTCTACCCCACAAAGGTAGAGGTAAGGTCAGCGTACTTCTTACTCTTTTCAGATCCCACTGTGTGAGATTACACTGAGTATGTTGTTGTTGGTGTAGTCATCAAAAGTTGAACGATTATTTTGCCCTTTCAAAACCAAATTAACTATTCTATGTTAATATTCCAAAATGTAATTTCTATTATAAAATAAAGACTATTAAGTAAATATACCAGAGACAAATATAGAGAGACTAATATATTATTCAATTCCAAATTGATTGTATATCATCTTCTACAAATGAGCCACTATTTATAAGAGGAAAAGTTACTTGGTGGCCAAGTAACTAACTTGGTCACCAAGTGTCTTCAAGTTAATGGACAAACACAAATATAATATTTACAACACTCCCCCTTGTATGCCCATTAATAGATGATGCGTCTCGTTAAAATCTTATTAGGAAAAAATCAGTGGAAAAGATTCAAGTGAAGGAAAAATAGTGCACATCTAGTAATACACGTTACAAGTTGCCTCATTAAAAATCTTACCAGGAAAATTCAATGGATAAAACCTTAGTTAAGGGGGAAATAGTACAATGCGTATTTTATTCCCCTGATGAAGACCATGATTAAGATGTCGAAGTCATCGCATTCCAATCTTGGATATCATCTTCTCAAAAGTTATAGTTGACAAAGATTTAGTGAACAAATCTGCAGGATTGTCACTTGAACGAATTTGTTGCACATCACAATTCTTCCGGAGATTATGTGTGAAGAATAACTTTGGTGAAATGTGTTTCATTTTGTCTCATTTTATGAATCCTCCTTTTAATTGAGTTATGCATGTAGTATTGTCTTCATACAATATTGTGGGTATTTTAGTATCACACTTGAGGTCACGTATTTCCCTGATGAAATGTATCATTGATCTTAACCACACACATTCTCTACTTGCTTCATGAATAGCTATTATCTCAGCATGATTCGAAGAAGTAGCAACAATGGACTGCTTCGTAGATTTCCATGATATAGCAGTACTTCCGCATGTAAACAAATAGCCTATTTGAAATCGAGCTTTATGTGGGTCAGACAAATAACCTGCATCTGCATGACCACCAAGATTTGTACTGCCATTGTTAGCATAAAACAGACACATATCGATATTTCCCTTCAGATATCACCATATATGCTTAATTCCGTTTCAATGTCTTCGTGTAGGAGAGATCTTGCTAACAAATTAACAGAGAATGCTATGTCAAGTCTCGTAGCGTTAGCAAGATACATGAGTGCACCAATGACACTAAGATATGGTACTTTAGGACCAAAAAACTCTTATTTTTCTTCTTCAGGCCGGAACGGGTCTTTACTCACTTCAAGTGAGCGAACAATCATTGGAGTACTTAAAGAATGTGCATTGTCCATGTAAAATCATTTTAAAACTTTCTCATTATAGGCATATTGATATTGATGGATAAAGATATCATTTTCTAAATGTTCAATTTGCAGACCAAGACAAAGTTGTCTTTCCAAGATCTTTCATTTCGAATTCTTTCTTTGGATATTCAATTGCCTTTTGGAGCTCTTCTGGAGTCCCAGTAAGATTTATGTCATCAACATAAATAGCAAGTATAACAAACTCTGATTCTTTTTTCTTCATAAAAATACATGAATAAATGGCATCATTTGTATAGCCTTCGTTTATCGAGTACTCACTAAGGCGATTATACCACATGGTCTTGATTGTTTTAGACCATATAATGATCATTGTAATATGATTGACTTTGAACGATATGTTTCGGACATCTTTAATCCTTCTGGGACTTTCATATAAATTTTCATTATCAAGTTATTGGTAAAGGTAAGCTGTAACTACATCCATAAGATGTACTTCAAGGTTTTCATGTACAACTAATTCGATGAGATATCAAAATATTATTATATCCACAATAGGTGAATATATTTCTTCATAGTCGACACCGGATCTTTGAGAGAGTCCTTGTGCAACAAGGCGTGCCTTGTATCTCACAATTTCATTTCTCTCATTTCTTTTTATGCACAAAGACCCTTTTATGGCCAACTGGTTGTACACCATCAGGCGTTTGGATTATCGGTTAAAAAATTTGCGTTTAGCAAGTGAATTCACATCTTATTGAACTGCCTCTTGCTATATTGGCCAATCACATCTTCGTCGACATTCTTCGACAAATAGAGGTTCTTGATCTGCATTGTCTTTTATAATATCCATTGCAACATTATATGCAAAAATATTATCCATCATAATTTTTTATCGATTCAAATTTTTTCCATCACCACTAGAACTTAATGATAGTTCTTTACTCACTTGAGTCTCGGGTTCACTGATATTTTCAGGAACATCAGGATTAATCAGATCTTGATTCTCTTTATGAGATTCTTTTATAGTGTCATTTTGATCACTGATTGTTTTTCTTTTTCTAGAATTTCTATCCTTCAAATTCAATGATCTACCACACTTCAGACATGTATGAGATTCAGTAGTTATGACATTAGTAGATGGTCTTGTTGAGATATCAATTCGGATAGACACATTCTTCACATGGATATGTGACTTAGCTATTCTTTTCAAATCAGTAAATGCGTCTGGCATTTCATTTGCTATTTTCTGCAAGTGGATGATCTTCTGGACCTCATGTTCACATATTGGGACACGTGGATCAAAATGAGATAGTGATGAAACTTTTCACGCAATTTCTCTTTTAATTTCTTTCCTCTCTCCCCCTAATTGTGCAAAATTTGTTTCATCTAATCGATTATCTGCAAATCGAGCAATGAATAAATCTCCTGTTAATGGTTCAAGGTAGCGAATAATAGAGGGTGATTCAAACCAAACATATATTTCTAACCTTCTTTGGGGGCCCATATTAGTGTGTCGTGGTGGTGCAACCGGAACATATACAACACAATCAAAAATTCAAAAATGAGTAATATTTGATTCATGACCAAATACTAATTGTGATAGAGAGTATTTGTTATAATAAGTCGATTTGAGAAGAATAAGCGATGTTGCATGTAAGATGGCCGTGGACAATCGTATTCTCATAAGTAGTGATTTTGCTATCAATTGTAAGAGTTTAATAAATGATTTAGCAAGACCATTTTAAGTATTAACATATCCTACATGATGTTTAACTTTTATCCCAACTGATAAACAATAATCATCAAAAGCTTGAGATGTAAATTCTCTAGCATTATCGAGGTGTATGTCTTTAATGGAATAATCTTAGAACTGTGCCCTTAAGCATATTATTTGTGCGAATAATTTCGTAAACACCAAGTTGCGAGATACGTGGGACCATCTTGAAGATTCATCTATTAGGACCATAAAATATCTAAATGACCCACAAGGTGGGTGAATAGGTCCACATATATCTCCATGTATACGCTCTAAAGAGGCAGGAGATTTAATGCCAACTTTCATTTGCGATGGTATTATCAATTTTTCTTGACATCAAGCAACACATGAACATTCACCACTTTCAAGAATCTTCAAGTTATTTAGTGGATGCCCATTTGAATTTTCAATTATTTGTCTCATAAGTATTGACCCGTGATGACCTATTCGGTCATGCCAAAGCACAAAAGTACTTGAATCATTAAACTTCTGATTTATGATAAAGTGTGCTTCAATTATACTAATTTCTGTATAATACAAGTCAGAAGATAAAGTTGGTAGTTTCTCCTAGATAAATTTTTGACCGGAGACATGCTTAGTAATGCCAAGATATTCAATATTTATTTCATTTAAGTCTCAACATGATACCCATTTCGGTGGATATCTTTGAAACTCAATAACGTTTTTGGGAATTTAGAAGAGAACAATGCATTTTCTATAACAAGTTCCGTCCCCTAAGGCAGAAATATACTAGCTCTTTCGGAGTCTTCAATCAATTTCGAATTATCGGAAATTGTACTAACATTTCCCTTTTTCCTAATCAAGTTAGAAAAGTATGTTTCATCTTTGAATATGGCATGTGTTGTTCCACTATCAATCACACAATATCTTCATGATTGGTCATTGATCCAAACAAAATTTGAGGAATTTTCATATATTCTTCAAAATGAAAGAATAGATAAAGTGAACATTGAAGTAGATATTATTATTAAACAAAGCATTACTTTATTTACATAATGGATAAAAAAATATATTAACAACATGATGAAAATATCTAGGTTATTACAGATAAATCACCGATCAGATGATCTATTTTCCCTTCAGGGTGTTCAAAGAAATCTACCACATCTAAATGCATGGGCTCAACATTATCTTCAAAAATAAAATTTGCTTCAACATTTTTTTCTGCCCTTTTGAGGGAGGCTTGATAAAGCTCAATCAGGTGATTTGGCGTATGACTATGTGACCAATGCCCCTTTCCTCAACATAGGTAGTATTTATTTTATGAATTTTTCTTTTGCATCACTTCATGCTTTTCATCCTTCTTTTTACACTGCTGGTGGTGAAGGGTATTGTTTGGTGCAGAACGACAATCATGATTAGAATTTCTTCCTCGATCACAGTCATGACCACGATAGGGGCCACGACCTCTTCCACGCCTTGATTGGTGAAAATTTGTCTCATTCACTTCACGGAATTGGATAGTACCAGTAGGTCGATTTTTATGATTTCTTATTAATAGTTCATTATGTTGTTCAAGCACTAAAATTAAAATATGTAAAATTAGGTCAGAATATTTCTTGAACCTCATATCTCGGTATTGCTGCTGCAGGAGCATACTCGAGGCAGAAAAATTGGAGAATGTTTTTGAAAGAAATAATCCATTGATTATTTTCATTAATGAAAGAGTATATATACAATTTACAATTTTCATAATAGGAAAATTCTATTCCTATTCTAATCTCAAAACCTTATTCTACTTGTACAATAATTATACAATTATGGTAAGTGTACCACTCTATTTTAATTACAACTAAACTAACCATAATTAGGCCATTAAACCGTGATATACATGGCATGAATATACCGTGTATATCACGGGTCTTAACATCCCAAATATATCATTCTGCCCGTGATATACACGGTGTCTATTTAGTGTATATCACATGTATTTATCACACCGCCGCAGTCATAGCTGGCGGTCTTCGTACGCTGAGATTGTCCCTAAAATCTTCAAAGAGTACGGACGTAAGACCTTTGATAAAGATGTCTGCAATTTGATACCTAGAAGGGACATGGCAGACGCGTACCTGTCCACGAGCTACCTTTTCGCGAACAGAGTGAATATCCATCTCGATGTGTTTAGTACCCTGGTGTTGAACCGGATTACCAGAAAGGTATATGAAACTAATATTATAACAATAAACCAAGGTAGCTTTCTGAATAGGACAATGAAGCTCTAAAATAAGATTACGTAACCAACAGGATTCAGAGACCACATTGGCTACCCCTCGATACTCGGTCTCTGCACTAGAGCGAGATAATGTAGATTGACGCTTCGCAGACCATGAGACCAAGTTATTACCAAGAAACATACAATAGCCGGACGTGGACCGTCTGGTATCTGGACAGTCACCCCAATCAGCATCAGTATACGAGACAAGTGTAGATGTCGATGAAGGATATAAATGTAAGCCATAGTTAAGTGTCCCCTGGATGTATCGAATAATGCGTTTGAGGGCATTCATATGCTCAACCCTGTGATCATGCATAAACAAACACACATGTTGTACGACATACATAATATCTGGTCTCGTGAAAGTAAGATACTGAAGAGCCCCTGCAAGACTGCGATAGTGAGTCGGATCCTCGTTCGGTGAGCCAGCCGTAGCACCCAGCTTAGGTTTAGTATCAACTGGAGTGGAAATAGACTTGCATGAAGACATACCAGTTTGCTCAATAATATCAGCGGCATACTTTCGTTGTGATAAGAATAACCCACATGCATGACGAGAAATAATAATCCCCAAAAAGTAACTCAAAGACCCCAAGTCTTTCATAGAAAACTCAGAACTGAGCATGGTCATGATAGACTTGCGCAAAGCATCAGTAGAGCCAGTCAAGATAATATCATCCATATATAATAGAATATAAATCATGGCTGAACCACGACGATATATAAATAATGAATTATCAGACATGCTGTGCGAAAACCCAATCGATGAAACATAGTTTGCAAGTCTTTTATACCAAGCCCGTGGGGCTTGCTTAAGCCCATACAAAGACTTCTTCAATAAACAAACATGATGAGAATATTTGGGGTCATGAAAGCCCAAAGGCTGATGCATGTAAACGGTCTCCTTAAGATCATCATGTAGGAAATCATTTTTCACATCTAACTGATGAATGGGCCAAGCCTTCAAAAGAGACAGACTGAGAATAATGCGAATGGTAGCCGATTTGACCACCGACTAAACGTCTAACCACAATCCACGCCAACATGCTGAGTCTTACCATCACCTATAAGATAAAACTTATGCCTCACAAAAGAACCGTCAGAATTCCCCTATGAATAAAAATCTACATAGATCGAATAATATTAACACCATAATGACGGGGTACTAACTCCCACGTCTTATTGACAATTCCAATTCGGGTCATTTAAGGCGGACACTGGGTTACGGGGTAGAGAGAATTTAAGAACATTATAATTTAAATTTAAATGTCTTTTGGTTTAAAAATACCCCGTTGACTACGAGTGAGCAGTCTGTGACTCGGGGGAGAACTGGGTGGATTTTGGGAAATATCGGGACAGGTGATGGACTGGCCAGCAGGAAGTGGGCCTGCTGGCCCAATACTGGAACTGGGACCGATGTTGAAAACAGTAACTGGGGCAGAACTTGGCTGTGGATAAGCGGCCCAGTCACTGGGCCCACAACGGGAGGTTGTGATGGTACTGGAGGACCAGCGGGCAGTGGGCCCACTGGCGGATTTTGGGGGCGGGACAGGTCCGATAAATGGTGGATAATATATAAGGAGACATCGTCATCTAAAAAATTATACGAACTAGGCCCGGGACCACTGTCTTTAGCAAACGGAATTTGGGTTTCATAAAAAATAACATGGCGACTAATTATGATTTTACTCGACGATAAATCAAAACATTTGTAACCACGATGATTAAATGAATAACCCAAAAAGACACAAGGAGTAGACTAGGCTTGAAGTTTGTTAATTGTGGTTGACGGAAATAGCGGATAACATAAGCACCGAAAGACCCTAATATGTGAATACGAATGAGTATTATTATAGAGGACTTGAAAAGAGGACGTATTTGCCAATCCTTTTGGTAGGAAGTATGTTAAGAAGATAGGTAGTCATTTGTAGAGCATGATGCCAAAAGTAAGGGGTACGGAAGCATGGACCAATAATGTTCGGAAAATATTATTAATGATACGAATTTTGCATTCGGATTTCCCATTTTGTGAGGACGTATGAGGACAGGAGAAACGAAAATTTATTCCATTAGTACTACAAAAGTCCCAAAACAACCCATTATCATATTCTTTGCCCTTATCACATTGAATATTTTTTATTTCTCGTTCGAACTGGTACGGATGAATGCTCTAAATTTTAGGAAAGTGGAGAACACTTGAGATTTTTTCTCTAACAGAAAATTCCATAAAAATAAGAATAATCATCCAAAAATATAACATAATAACGATGGCCCAAAGAACTGAGAACATGAGATGTCCATAAATCGCTATGAATAATATCAAATGACATTAACGTACGAGAAGTAGAGTCTACAAACGGTAATCTAACAGGTTTTTTCAGAGGACAAGATTGACAAATTGGAGTACTACGCGTACCCTTACAAGAAATAAAATTGTTTTTATGTAAGGCAGAAACAGTAGACGACCCAAGGTGACCCAAACGTGCAGGCCATAAGGAAAGAGCGAGAGCTGCAAAAGTTGATGGAAAGGCTTGACTCGAGAGACCGGATGTGGGCGTGATAGGATAAAGATCTCCCCTAATATCAAATCTCATGAGAGGAATCCCCGTCTTGAAATCCTTCACAGAAAACCCAAAAGGATCAAAATCAACAGAAACCCAATTATTAGTGGTGAATTTACGGACAAACACCAAATTTTTAATTAAGTTAGGAGCATGAAGGGCGTTTTTCAAGACAAGATACTGAAGGGCCCCTGCAGGACTGCGATAGCGGGTCGGATCCAGTTATGGTGCGTCGGCCGCAGCACTAAGCTTGGGCTTTGTATCAACTGGAGTGGAAGTGGACTTATAGGATGACATCCTAGCCCTCTCGATGATCTCAGCTGCATACTTTCTTTGAGACAAAAACAAACCATCTGAATGACGCTTGACGGCAATCCCCAAAAAGTAACTCAAGGGCCCTAAGTCTTTCATAGCAAACTCAGAGTTGAGCATGGTCATGATAGACTGGTGTAAGGCATCGGAAGAGGCAGTCAAAATGATATCATCCACATACAACAGAATGTAGACCAAGGACGAACCACGACGGTAGATGAACAAGGAATTATCTGACCTGCTGTAAGTGAAACCAATAGTGGAAACATAGTCAGCAAACCTTGTATACCAGGCCCGTGGAGACTGCTTAAGTCCATATAAGGACTTCTTCAACAAACAGACATGATGAGGACGGTTGGGATCCCTGAATCCCAACGGCTGATGCATATAGACTGTTTCCTTGAGATCACCATGTAGGAAAGCATTCTTGGCATCCAACTGATGAATAGGCCATGCCCTTGAAAGAGACAAGCTAAGCACAGTGCGAATGGTAGCCGGTTTGACCACCGGACTGAATGTTTCCCCACAATCTATACCAACCTGCTAAGTCTTACCATCACCCACAAGCTGCTGCGCCTTATGTCGAGCAAATGACCCATCTGAATTCTCCTTATGAGAAAAAATCCACATATACCTGATAACATTAATACCATATGGACGGGCACCAACTTCCACATCTTATTATCAATAAGAGCATTATATTCATCAGTTAGAGCAATTTTTCAATTCGGGTCGTTTAAGGCAGACACAGGATTACGGGGCAAGGGGATTTAGAGACATTAGAATGTAAATTAAAATGTCTTTTAGGTGTAAAAATACCCTGCTGACTACGAGTGATCGGTCTATGACTCGAGGAAGAATTAAGTGAATTCTAGGAATTTGCCGGGCTCGGAACGGACTGGCCAGCAAGCAGTGGGCCTGCTGGCCCAAATCGATAATTTGGAGCAGGAACTGGACCTGTTCCAGAATTGGGTTGAATTGGCCCAATCGCTGGAACTGATCCAGTGACTGGAAATTGCGACGGAATAGTGGGGCCAGCGGGCAGTGGGCTCGCTGGAGGATTTTGGATGCGGGATATGTTCAAAAAATGGTGAGTAATATACGGGGCTATACCATCATCCAAAAAATTATACGAACTAGGCTCGGGAGTATGAACTTTAGTAAATGGAAATTGGGTTTCATCAAAAATTACATGGCGATTAATTATGATTTTCTTGGAGGATAAATCAAAGCATTTATAACCACGATGATTAGACGGATAACCCAAAAACACACACGGAGTAGACATGGCCTGAAGTTTGTTAATTGTGGTGGATGGGAATAATGGATAACATAAGCACCCAAAAACTCGAAGAAGAGAATAAGACGGATTTTTATTATATAAAATTTGGAGGGGGGAAGAATATGTCAAACATTTGGAAGGAAGAAGAATATGTCAAACATTTGGAAGAAATTATGTTAAGGAGATATGTCGTCATTTGAAAAGCATGATGCCAAAAATATGGGGGTACGGAAGCATGAATTAAGATAGTGCGGACAATGTTATTTATGGAACGAATTTTGCGTTCGGCTTTCCCATTTTGTGAAGATGTATGAGGACACAAAAAATGAAAATTGATCCCATTATTAGCACAGAACTCTCGAAACACCCTATTGTCATACTCTTTTCCATTATCACACTGAATATTTTTTATTTCTCTTTCGAATTGTGTTCTAATGAATGCTCTAAATTTTATGAAGACGGAAAACACTTGAGATTTATTTGCAATTGGAAACGTCCACAAAAATTTAGAATAATCATCCAAAAAAAGAACATAATACCGATGACCCAACGAACTTAGAACAGGAGACGTCCATAGGTCGCTATGAATAATATCAAATGACATTCAAGTATGAGAATTTGAGTCTACAAATGGCAACTTAATAATTTATCCTAACGAACAAGATTGACAAAGTGGAGTACGACTCGTACCCTTACAAGAAATAAAACTATTTTTATCTAAAACAGATAAAATAGAGGATCACGGATGACCAAGGCGAGCATGCCACAAGGAAGGAGAAATGGATGCAAAGGCTGATGGCAAGGCTTGACTCGATTAACTGAAATCGGGTGTGATAGGATAAAGATCTCCCCTACTATCACACCTCATGAGAGGACTCCCCGTCTTGAAATCCTTCACAAAGAAACCAAAAGGATCAAATTCAACAAAAATGGAATTGTCAGTGGTGAATTTTCGGACAGACACTAAGTTTTTAATCAATTTGGGGGCATGTAAAGTATTTTTCAAGATAAGGGGAGGATTGGGAGGAGATAGGGTTTTATGACCATAACCCTGAATTGGAATAGAGTTACCATTACCGACAATTATACCGCGAGGGTTGCTCGAATTGGAATAAGATGAGAGAGTACCTAAATCGGATGTCATGTGGGTAGTGGCACCAGTGTCCATATACCAATTCGGGTCCGGTTGAGTCAAACCTAGTGTGTGAATTGCGGCCTCGATATCTGTCTGAGTGGGGCCTGCTGCGTGGTGAGCTTGCGGAGGACGGGGCCCAAGAATTCCAGAACTGGCTGTCCTGAGCCGTAACTACTGGAATTACTAGGCCAGTGGGTAGTGGGCCGTGACTGCTGATTGTTGGGCCTGAATGGATCGCCCACCATCGCCGCCGATCCGATCGAAAATAGGGATCGCCGCCCATGGCCCACTGCCATGGGCCCCACTGTTGGGACCAGTAGGGAGGAGGCCCACCGTTGATTGGACGGGGCCCACTGCCGGCCTGCTGACCACCGGAACCGCCGCGTTTGCCCCCGCAGTTTTTGTTATTATTCTTACGATTGTTTTTGCCGCCACCATGAGTACGGTTTTGGCCCGAATTATCAACAAAACCTGAAGAATTTGTGGAGGACGTCATTAGGACGACGGGGCTTGCTCCGGTAGCCATCTTTTTAGCCAAACCGGCTTCTTCCAAAGTAAGCATGGAGCGGGCTTGATAAAAAGCGGGAAGTGGGTTGCTTTGACGAAGGAGAGTCACAACGCCATTATAGGCCTCAGAAAGACCGACAACCAGTTGTAGAACTAGACGATTATTTGTTACAGGTGCGCCAATGTTACAGAGTTGGTAGTCCAACTCCTTGAGTTTCTTGCAATATGCAGATACGTTTGAAAATTCTTTCATACGAACTAGAGGGAATTCCTGCTCGAGTGTGACAACACGTGAATATTGGTTATCTTGGAATATGTCACGCAATCTATTACATGTAGCCATAGCCGTGGTATCCGGCTCAATAATCATCTGTAAGAGGTCAACCGAAATAGTGGAATAGATCCACTGGAGAACGGTAGCATCTAAAGTAATCCATAACTGAGGATCCTCCGCGGGAATAGGTGTAGCGGGAGGAATTATGTGATGGATAACTTGATGGGAGATAGCGTGAATTTTAAACAATTCTGCCCACGTCGCATATTAGACGTTTTTCATAACAAGCACAATAGGGATATTGTTCTTGACGTTAGAAACCATGAGGGCAATAAGAGAGATTTTGAGAGCGGAAGATGAATTTTGGAAAAAGAAACCCGATGGGGGGGTTTCGGTCGAGAAGGACACAAAATTTGGGAGAGAATTTTTTTTTTGTTAGACCTAGTCTCTTGATACCATGAAAGAAATAATCTCCTTGATTATTTTCATTAATTGAAAGGTATATATACAAGTTACAAATAGGAGAATCATATTCCTATTCTACTCCTAAAACCTTATTCTACCATAATTCTGTTGGATATTGGTAAAGCAGTACGGGAAGTAAATAAACATTACAAGTGTTCGAAAGGATAAACAAATAGGCCAATGTTCAGAACTGCCACAAACTTGTTGAGTCTTGAATCTTGATAACCTGAAATCAAGAAACACTAAATCTGGATGGTTACAACTGTGTGCTGAGTCGAGTGATGGCACTCGGTCCCTTAAGACAAGATTGCTCCGTATATATGTTTTTACGTTAACGGGAAATAGTCTCCCAAGATAAAACAACACTTTAATCTCAACGCTACAAAGCAAATAGGTTGAGTCTGACGAAGAAAACAAACACGAAACGCCTTGCTGAAGAAATGGAAAAGGAAGGAAGAGTTTCTGTTTTAGTCCCAACATTTTGGACTGAATTTCAGTGTCTCTTCTGTTTGTCTCTGTGTATATAAATGTTGTCTCTTCTTCTGTGTCTTTCTATACTATTTTTGTATATTTTTCGTCTGTTTTTCTATCACACAATTGAGTCAAAAGGCATCAATATATAGCATAAGGGAGAGACCTCTCAACTGCCAAAACATGGCCATTGAAGGAGGGAGTAAACAACCAAGTAATGGCTGTTTATGGCCATTGAAGAAGGGAGTAATTAAGCCAAGTAATGGCTGGTTAATGCACACTAACGCCCTAAAAATCAACTCTTTCCAGAAACTCTAGGGACCAAACTGTAAATATTAAGCAATTTGGGGGTCCAAATAGATAATATCATAAAGTCCCGAGTCCCGAGCCGGACGGGTGGCGGCGGCGGCGCGCGTGGGCTTAGCCTTGAACCCAAGCACATCTAGGTCCTCCCTCCTTTAAACACATGGGATACCCCTTGGGGTCCCAAACCCTTAACCAATTATGAGACTTATAAAGAGAGTAATTCTTCATTTTTCCACCGATGTGGTAGATTTGTCCCACACCATATTTCCATGCCTCAAACACCTTACTTCGCGGACCAATATCTCTTTCATTTCTCAACGAAATTTGACGATTCGTGTCCCTACGGTCATCTACTCACTTAGTAGATTATGCATGTGTGAAGAGACAAAGCCTCCAGCATGCGGAACACTAGTGTTTAATTCATTAAATATGGGTGGACGCACCTCCCCGCCAAAGGCAAATTTTCAACAAATTCTAACTATACAATTATGGTAAGTGTACAAGACTAATTAAGGTAACATTTACACTACAATATTACATCAATATACATTCCTAATATACAAACCTTCTATACTGCCCATGATGGGCTCCTGGCCAGCCCACTGCCACTGCTGCCCGTGATGGGCTAAAGGCTACCGTTGTACCCATGGTATACACTATGTATATCAAGTGTATATCACGGGTATATATACCTTGTTTAACAGTTATAATCCGCGGACGATCGTCGGACTGTGGTACCATCCTCTGAAGCAGGCTGCGTCTGATGCCAATCTTCCAAACCTTTTTGAAATCCTTCCTGAAATACATGGGCAGACCCCAAAGCACATCTATTTTCAGCCATATACATGTTTCTGTTAAAGTCTTTTATGAATCTTCACTTTCTCAACATAGAATTGAAAAATATCATCAAAATGTTTTATTTTTTGTCAATGAATTCTTACACCAAAACACCATAACAAATCATCACGAATATGAATGGTTAATGTGAAAGCTAAGAGATTATTTTTTACACAATAACTATGTCACTACTCACACTGCTATCATACGCCTACTAAAGAAAGAATTGAATAGAGCAGCACCAATAAAAAGGGGTGTGGTTGGAAAATATTAATTTAACAGCAAAAGAAACATGAATTTGGACATGTGAAGCAGCTTGTGCAGATGGGATCAATCATGTGTCATTGCTCTAGAATTAAGTCAATGGTCACTCTATAATCTACATGAGGTAATCAGTTTTATAACATAAAAGTACAAAGTAAAAATGTCAAGTGAATAAAAGAATTCTACAAAGGGGTCAATTAAAACAATCTCTAGCTGCCATGTACACTTTGTCTGCAAAACAATTACTATCATTAGATGGAAAACCGCGTATTACATAAACAAAATAAATATGAAAATGGATTTATTAGAGAAAATAAAAACGAGCTATAAGGCAAAGACAAAAGCCAGATGACTTAATCAGCAACAACATAAGCTTAGCAGATGGCAACATAGAAAAAGTGCCCAGCTGAAACAAATAAAAATTACTCAAATCAGGCAACAAGGGAGGTCACTCAGTCGGACATGCTAAAGGTTAATGCAACAGATAATATGACAAAACACATCTAATATTATTTTCAAGAATCATTTTAATTTAGTGGAAGGTTGTTGTACACAATAAAATTCGCGTTCAGAAAATAATAATCAAGACAGGAAAATATCACAACAATCGTAGTATTTGATTTTAAATATGAGTGTTACAATCTCTATGAATTCTCTGATTCGTCTTTTCGATAATTTATTCAAGGGCTTTTGAGCTTTATCTTAAACTTGGTGAATTTGATCTTGACTTGTACTTGAATTCAAGGGCTTTTGAGTTTTATCTTGAATTGGATGGTCTTGATCTCGACTTGTAGTTGGATTCAAGGGCTTTTAAGCTTGATCTTGAATCTTCGTCTTGATCTCTCAAACTTGTAGAGAGATATTTGTGTGCTTGAATGCTTGTAGCTTGTAGAGAAATCTGCGGCGTTTGATCCACGAGCTCTCTCTGGCTTTTTGTTAGAATTCTTGGTCCCTTTTCTGAATTATGAAACCCTTATTTATAATTGTAGGATAGAAGAGTTGTAATAAGGACAAACTCTTTCTGACCAATCAGAATGAAGTGACATGACCATATTGGATTGGCCAAAACATGTCACTTGTACACTAGGCATGCTGCATCGTTTTGACACGTGACATGATTCTGTTGACTTTTTTACTTGACTTGGCGTGTCATGTCATTTGACACATGACATTAATGTGGGTCTCTAGGATAATTGGAATGTGAAGGCCGTCAATCAAGTTAACTTTCATATATTTAAATTTTTCTCCAAGAGGTTGAAAAAACATCTAAACCCCTTACACAGGGACAAAAGCTCAAAACATTGTTGCCCAATAAAAGGGGGAAACTTGAGGGAATTAATAGTTAAACTTGACAAACTTATGCAAATCCCCGTAGGAACAGTAAATGCTAAGATTTCTTCCTAAACTTTTTGTAATAAAAAAAAGTAAGAGATGCAAAGTAAAAAAGAGCCAATCCACAACCACATCTGATGGATTAATTGGTGTATAGTAAACTGAAATTAAATATCCCAGGATGCAACATTAAAATCTGATACTACCATTTAAAGCAAGCAAATTAACTCCTAAATTTCTGAAAATGCCCAAGGAATATGAAACCTAATTTATTTTCTCTATTACAGCTGTCAGGATAACTGATATAAAAATAAAAATATTTTTCCTAAGCATTCCAACTACGGTAATTGGATAATTTTGTATTTTTAAAAATGTTCCGACTACAACTGTCAGGTCGTTTGGTCAAAATTATGTTGACTGTTTTCTTATGAGTCGGAATAGATTTTTTGATTTATGCATAAAGTGACTAACGTTTCACTTTAACTGCCGTTAGCTACTGTTTTTTATAAAAAGTAAACCCACAAAAAGGATCAATTTGATATAACTAATTCTAAGTGTGTCAATTTCATTGAGGGCAACTTTAAAGATTGAGGAGCTATTTGGTTATGAAATTAATTTTTATTTAAGTCTCAATCAAATCCTGTGCTAACACCTGTTAACTTACATGAATTAATTAGATAGTAAAAGTTTTGACGACTAATGTCATTAGTTGGTTATAGGAAAGTACCTACTATAATTCTACAGAGATATTATTAATCCATGTAACAAATTTACTTATAGAGAAATTAATATTATTTTGTGAGATGAAAAGTTGAAAAATACTACTCCAATTGAGTAGATAAGTTAATGACATTCTATAATGAAATAAATTAGCATAATAAGACACTTTAATTTTATTATTAGAAAAAATTTAATATCTATCTGCACAAGTAAAAATAACATAGAGGGATAATTTTATAGACATATTTAAGGCAGGTAATGCAAAAAGATATTAATTAATTTAGGTATTTTATAACAAATTTCTAAAAGATTTTCTATTTACATTATAAATAAATTTTAAATTATATTTTAGAAAATATTTCATTAATGAAAATTATAACAAAAAGATGTTTTGTCAATATAAATAACGAAATGAATATTGTCCAAGAGTTTTGAGGTTCTTTCAAGTGTCAAAATACAATTTTTTTTAATGTGAATAATTGACTTCCTATAATGGTATACCTTCTATAATATAAGTTGATGGCGTTCCATAATATTGTTAAACAGAGCCCAGCACGTCAAGTTGTTGCCAAAATCTTTAGTATTAAGGAAAGTATATTGTGTGTATATTGTAGTATATTTGTTACCTAGATTAGGTTATACACTTACCATAATTAGGATATACACTTACCATATTGTATAGTTAGAATTATGGTAGGAGAAGGTTTGTAACTTGTATATATATCTATTCAATCAATGAAAATAATCAAGGGGATTATTTCTTTCATGGTATCAAGAGACTAGGTCTATACAAAAGTTTTCTTCTCTCAAACTTTTGCCTCCTCTTTGGCCGAGAACCCCCCCCCCTCCCTCGGGTTTTTCTCTCCAAATATCTCGTCTTCCGCTCTCAAAAACCTCTCTTAAAATTATCCTCCTTCTTTGTTCTTTCAAAAATGTCTAAGAACAATTTTCACCCTGCCCTCACGGTTTCCAATATCAAGCTCAGTGTCCCTATTGTCCTTGAGATGGAAAACGTTCAATATGCAATGTGGGCGGAGTTGTTTAAAATTCACGCTATCTCTTATCAAGTTCTTCATCACATAATTCCTCCCGCTAGACCCCTTCCTGCGGAGGATCCTGAGGTATGGATTACACTTGATGCTACCGTTCTTCGGTGGATATACACCACTATTTGATGGACCTTCTACAGACGATTATGGAGCCCGATACCACGGCTATGGCTGCATGGAATAGATTAGCGTGACATATTCCAAGACAACCAACATTCCCGTATCGTCACACTCGGCAGTGAATTCTCTCTCGTTCGAATGGGACGATTTCAACGTTTACGCATATTGCAAGAAACTAAAGGAATTGGCGGATCAACTCCGTAACGTTGGCGCACCAAGAACAAATAATCGCCTAGTTCTACGATTGGTTGCGGTCTTCGGAGGCCTATAATGGTGTTGGCACTCTCCTTCGTCAAAGCAACCCTCTTCCCGACTTCCATCAAGCCCGCTCCATGCTTACGTTGGAAGAAGCGGTTTGGCTAAAAAGCGACTACGGAGCAAGTCCAATTGTCATGATGACATCCTCTCCTAATCCGTCAGTTTTTGTTAATAATTCGGGCCAAAACCATAATAATGGTGGCGGCAAGAATAATCGCAAAAATAATAAAAACCGCGGGGGCAAACGCGGTGGTAATGGTGGAGGTTCCAGTAGTCGGCAAACGTCGGTGGGTCCCATCCAATGAACGATGGCCCACCACCCCCATGGGCCCAAAGTGGGGCCCATGGCGATGAGCGATGGCGATGCGATGGGACCGTGGACCGGCGCCCATACCAAAGGCAGAAATTCCGGCGCCGCTGGTCGCCAACAATCCAGGCCCAATGCCCGGCGATGCGGCCATCGCCAGCGATGGCCCAACAATGGGCGATGGTAGCGATTCTGGGCCAGTCGGCCACGGCCAGGAGTTCTTGGGCCCCGTCCTCCGCAAGCCCAACATGCAGCAGGCCCCACTCAGACTGATATCGAGGACGCGATGCACACGTTGGGGTTGACTCACCCAGACCCAAATTGGTACATGGACACCGGGGCCACTACTCACATGACTTCCGAATCAGGTACTCTCTCATCTTATTCCAATTTGAGCACCCCTCGGAGGATAATTGTTGGTAATGGCAGTTCTATTCCAATTCTAGGGTATGGTCAGAAAATGTTGTCTCCCCCTAATCCACCACTCCTCTTGAAAAATACTTTACATGCTCCTAAATTGATTAAAAATTTAGTGTATGTCCGAAAATTCACAAATGACAATTCTGTTTCTGTTGAGTTTGATCCTTTCGGTTTCTCTGTGAAGGATTTCAAGACGGGGAGTCATCTCATGAGGTGTGATAGTAGGGGGATCTGTATCCTATCATGCCCGGTTTCAATCCATCGAGTTCAGCCTTGCCGTCAGCTTTTTACAGCCATCTCTCCTTCCATGTGGCATGCTCGTCTGGGTCATCTAGGATCTTCTATTTTATCATCTTTAGATAAAAATAGCTTTATTTCTTGTAAGGGTACGAGTCGTACTCCAATTTGTCATTCTTGTTCATTAGAAAAAATTGTTAAGTTACCATTTGTAGACTCCAATTCTCATACGTCTATACCATTTGACATTATTCATAGCGACTTATGGACATCTTCTGTTCTTAGTTCAATGGGTCATCGATATTATGTTCTCTTTTTAGATGATTATTCTAGATTTTTGTGGACGTTTCCAATTGCGAATAAATCACAAGTGTTTTCCGTCTTCATCAAATTTAGAGCATTCATACGTACTCAATTCGAAAGAGAAATAAAAAATATTCAGTGTGATAATGGGAAAGAGTATGACAATAGGGAGTTTCGGGAATTTTGTGCTACTAATGGGATAAATTTTTGTTTTTCATGTCCTCATACATCTTCACAAAATGGGAAAGCCGAACGCAAAATTCGTTCCATAAATAACATTGTCCGAACTCTCCTAATACATGCCTCCATACCTCCATATTTTTGGCATCATGCTCTACAAATGGCCACATATCTTCTTAACATAATTCCTTCTAAAGGTCTGACATATTCTTCCCCCCTCAAAATCATATATAATAAGAACCCTTCTTATTCTCACCTTTGGATTTTTGGGTGCTTGTGTTATCCGTTATTCTCATCCACCACAATTAACAAACTTCAGGCTCGGTCTACCTCGTGTGTGTTTTTGGGTTTTCCGTCGAATCATCGTGGTTATAAGTGTTTTGATTTATCCTCCAAGAAAATCATAATCAATCGCCATGTCATTTTTGATGAAACTCAATTCCCATTTACGAAAGTTCATACTCCCGAACCTAAGTCGTATAATTTTTTGGATGACCAAATATCCCCGTATATTATTCAGAATTTTTCGGACAACTCCGCATCTGAATTCCCAGGCCCATCGCCTACCGCCCCACAATAATGTCACTCCTCATCGCTTCCAGCCATCGAACAGTTCGGTTATTGGGCGATCCAGCCCACTCGAACTGGTCCGTAAACTAACTCACCAGAGCCGATTTGGGCCAAGAGCCCACCGTCACGCTACCCATCCCGAGCCCAGAAAATTTCCAAAATTTCCTCAATTCTTCCTCAAGTCATAGACCGGTCACTCGTAGTCAGCGGGGTATTTTTACACCTAAAAGACATTTTAATTTACATTCGGATGTCTCTAAATCCCCCTTGCCCCGCAATCCTGTGTCCGCATTAAATGACCCTAATTGGAAAATTGTTATGACCGATGAATATATTGCTCTTATTGATAATAAGACGTGGGAGTTGGTGCCCCGTCCATATGGTATTAATGTTATCAGGTCTATGTGGATTTTTGCTCACAAGGAGAATTCCGATGGGTCCTTTGCTCGACATAAGGCGCGACTTGTTGGTGATGGTAAGACTCAGTAGGTTGGAATTGATTGTGGTGAGACGTTTAGTCCGGTGGTCAAACCGGCTACCATTCGCACTGTGCTTAGCTTGGCTCTTTCAAAGACTTGGCCAATCCATCAGTTGGATGTCAAGAATGCTTTTCTACATGGTGACCTCAAGGAAACAGTCTATATGCATCAGCCGTTGGGTTTCAGGGATCCCAACCGCCCTCATCATGTCTGTTTGTTGAAGAAATCATTATATGGGTTTAAGCAGTCTCCACGTGCCTGGTATACACGATTTGCTGATTTTGTTTCGACTATTGGGTTCACACACAGCAGGTCAGACAATTCTTTGTTCATCTACCGCCGTGGTTCGTCATTGGCCTATATTCTGTTATATGTGGATGATATCATTTTGACTGCCTCCTCCGATGCTTTGCGTCAGT
Source organism: Anisodus acutangulus (assembly GCA_029783415.1). NCBI lineage: Eukaryota > Viridiplantae > Streptophyta > Magnoliopsida > Solanales > Solanaceae > Anisodus > Anisodus acutangulus. The sequence goes on along the minus strand of CM056505.1, from coordinate 30,329,567 downwards.
CTCATGGCCATGCTCAGTTCTGAATTTGCTATGAAGGACTTAGGGCCGTTGAGTTATTTTTTGGGGATTGCCGTCAAACGTCATTCAGGTGGTTTGTTTCTGTCTCAACGGAAGTATGCGGCTGAGATCATCGAGAGGGCTGGGATGTCATCCTGTAAGTCCACTTCCACGCCAGTTGATGCAAACCCAAAGCTAAGCGCCGCAGCAGGTGCACCATACGAGGACCCGACCCGCTATCGCAGTCTTGCAGGGGCCCTCCGGTATCTTTCCTTTACCAGACCGGATATTACATATGCGGTTCAGCAGGTGTGTTTATTCATGCATGATCCCAGAGTTGAGCACATGAATGCAATCAAACGCATCATTCGGTATATTCAGGGGACACTAGACTATGGGTTGCACTTGTATCCTTCCTCTACATCCACACTTGTCTCTTACACGGATGCTGATTGGGGTGGTTGTCCCGACACCGCACGGTCGACTTACGGCTATTGTATGTTCCTCGGCAACAACTTGGTCTCATGGTCGGCAAAGCGTCGGGCAACTCTATTACGCTCAAGTGCAGAGGCGTAATATCGAGGGTAGCGAATGTGGTCTCGTAATCATGTTGGCTACGTAATTTGCTTTTGAGCTTCATTGTCCCATTCGAAGGCAACCTTGGTATATTGCGATAACATTAGTGCCATCTACCTTTCAGGTAACCCAGTTCAACACCAGCGCACCAAGCATATCGAAATGGACATTCACTTTGTCCGTGAAAAGGTTGCAAAGGGTCAAGTTCGCGTATGCCATGTCCCGTCTCGTTATCAAATTGCAGACATTTTTACAAAGGGTCTACCGGCGGTTCTCTTTGAAGATTTTAGGGACAGTCTCAGCGTTCGAAGACCGCCCGCTATGACTGCGGGGGTGTGTTAAACAGAGCCCAGCACGTCAAGTTGTTGCCAAAATCTTTAGTATTAAGGAAAGTATATTGTGTATATATTGTAGTATATTTGTTACCTAGATTAGGTTATACACTTACCATAATTAGGATATACACTTACCATATTGTATAGTTAGAATTATGGTAGGAGAAGGTTTGTAACTTGTATATATATCTATTCAATCAATGAAAATAATCAAGGGGATTATTTCTTTCAAATATAAATGTCAGTAACATAATACAACATAAGTTAAGTATGTTCTATAATGGTATACCTTCTTGAAAATACATTTTTCACTAGAAATATTATAGATTTTTCTATAGGTAAAATTGTTATATATTTAAATATATATATATATATATATATATATATATATATATATATATATATATATATATATATATATATATATATATATATATATATATATCATAATTTTAAATAAGTAAAAAAGAAAAAAAAGTTGGGTAAATATTGTGATTATTGAAAACATTTTGTATTTTGATAATTGAAAGGGACCTCAAAACGCTTGGATAATATTCATTTCGTTATTTATATTGACAAAATGTCTTTTTGGTATAATATATAATTTATAATATAGATAGGAATACTTTAGGAATTTGTTATAAAATACCTAAATTTTATTAATTATTTATTGCATTATCTGCATTAAATGTGTCTATGTTATTTTCACTTGTGCAAGAAGATATTAGAGTTTTTCTAATAATAAAATTAAAGTTTCTTATTTTGCTATTTTATTTCATTAGAAAACGGTATTAACTTATCTACTCAATTAGAGTAGTATTTTTCACTTTTTTCATCTCGCAAAACAATATTAGTTTCTCTATAAGTAAATATATTACATGGATTAACAATTTTTTCTATAGAATTATGGTAGGTACTTTGCTACAACCAATTGAAGGGAGCCTTGACATAACTGGTAAAGTTGTTGTCATGTGACGTGGAGGTTATGAGTTCGAGTTGTGAAAACAACCTCTTGCGGAAATACAGGATAATGCTGTGTACAACAGACTCTTGTGGTTCGACCCTTTCCTCAAACCCCGCATAACGAGAGCTTAGTGCACTGAGCTGCCATTTTTACTTTGCTACAACCAATTAATTACATTAGTCATTAAAAAATTTACTATCTAATTAATTCATGTGAGTTAGCAGGTGTTAACACATTACTTGATTGAGACTTAAACAAAAATTAATTTCACAAATAAATACTTATGTAAAATAATATTTAAATTTTATTCATAACCAAATAGCTCCTCAATCTTTAAATGTGCCCTCAATGAAATTGACAGACACTTAGAATTAGTTATATCAAATTGATTCTATATAGTTCTATTATCTCAAGAGTTGTTGTGTTGGAAATCCCTTTTTGCATAACGCACTAATTTTTTGCATTATTTACTTTTTTGTAAAAATAGTGGCTAACGGATGTTAAGTGAATCGTCAGTCAATCTATACATATAGCGCAACAAAAAAAAATGCGTAAAAGGTATAACAGTCAATAGGTTTTTTTTGTTCGGTAATTTGATCTATTTGTTTTTTTTTTCAAGTTATTTAGGTTCCGGACTCGTGTTACTATGACCAATTTTCACAAAGGAAAACAATTCTTCCTCCGTAAATATTTATCCGCATCTCATGTGTATAAATATATAATGACATCATTTAATCATGATTAATACTCTCTTCATTCCATAAAAGTGGTATTTTTAGTTTATGCACACCCCATAAGAAATTGCACACTCCAAAAAAATTATGAATGTTTTTTACTAATTTACCCCTAATTAATGCCTAAAAAAGAAAAGCTATTTAATGATTATTGATTATGTAAATAAGGGTAATTTTGGAAGAATAAAGTCAATTTCTTCTTGAAATTCTAAAACACCTCTTATTTTGAAACAAAATGAAAAGCCTAAAACACCACTTATTAAGGAACGAAGAAAATATATATATATATATATATATATATATATTGGTATTTCGGAGTCATGATACATGACTAATTTTTTGTCAAAGTATGGGGAAAATGTGAATTTCATCCTTTGAAAAAATACGAAGTGATAGAAAATGAGGAATACCCCTATTGTGCAATAAATTATTGCCCAAAAAGTACTTTTATATTTTTTTTATGGGGTATATTTTTTTTTTTTGGTCCTTTTAAGTTCCGGACTCTCCAAAACACTAGCCGAACTTAGCCCCAGGTGAGTGGTGGGCTAGCTCATGGTTGAATCAATTTTTAAATATAAGTGATTAGTGATTACCAAGAGTATTTAAAATAATCATTTCTGCTAAATTGATGATGGGCTATTAGCTCAAAAAGTTGATTCTATTTTCTTCACTCTACTAACCAACACATGGAAATATAAACTCACACCAAAGTCTGATTAAATGGTGAAGTAATCTAAATCAAACATTACATCTGTAATTAATCAAGCCATATGCTTACTATGAATCTACACTTGCTAGAGTTCAAAATGTATTATTTCCTTAGGATCAGATACTTAAAAAAAAAACTAAGGTAATAATAGCTGTCAAGAAGAACAAATAAAAGTCCTAGAATTAATGACTCGTTAATGATTGATCAAATTTGCTAGATTCGCTCTCAGAAATAAGAAATTCGGATCCAGGACGGATAACATCAACCATTTAATGACAATCAACATTTGTTATGATTATCGTATCGGTTTGGTCTTGGTTTGACTTTTTTTATTTAAAATCAAATCAATCCTATTAAGATCGGATTTTTTTTCAATACCAAATCACTAGTCGGGGATTTTTTTCCGATTGCATTCGATTTGTCGGTTTGGTACGGTTTACCGATTTTCTTTGTATACCACTACTATGAATCTACACTTGCTAGAGTTTGTTAGCCCCACTTTTGAATTTTAATAATGACACCACTAATCCAAGTTTGTTTGCTGATCCTTTGAGCCCATCAGTATAGAGCCAAAGCCCAAGATCGAAGTGATAAAGTAAGGCTCACTCAAGTCCATCAACATTAGAATTGGCCAATTAGAGTGCAGCGGAATCCGATATCATTAAGGCAAAGTCCAAGCAATTATCGCTCAAATTCAAAAGGAAAAACTACACAAGTTTTCATCAAGCTTACAAGAAAGGAAAAACAAGATTACAGTCGAAAAGAAAAATCAACACAAGTCATCATCAAGCCCACAAGAAAGGAAATCCAACATTGCGGCCAAGTACCAGCAAGCCTCAAAGAAGTAAAGAAGATTGTAGCCAATCATTCATCAGCAAGCCTCGAAGAAGGAAAACATAGATTGAGATATCATCATGCAAGGCAAGATCAATCAAAGATTCAATCACATCCATCAGAGATCATAATCAAGGAAGGATTACATTAGTCCTTGATTGGGGACAAACTTCATTGGGTTACCTTATAGCAAGCCTTCAGGAAAATCAATCAAAGGAACGATTGATTTCATCTGATCTCATCACAATCTACCAAAATTAGAAGACTACAGACAACCTCAACTATAAATAGAAGACCTACAAGACTCTGAGATCTGTACAACTTTACTTGAGCGAAATTTCATTCACTCTTTCATCTTACAAAAGCATTGTAATCAATAGTACGTCAATGTTAGAAAGAAAGAAAAAAAATTGATAGACATATAGCTATACAGATCAAGGTTGTAACAAAGAAAATCTGGGATCTGTCCAGATTAAGATGAAGGTTCACTACGAACTAATTCTGTAACAACAACCAAAGGAAACTCTTGTAACCCAATGGGGCTGGAATAGGCATCACACCCGTGATCCGAATTAGTATAAATCACTTATGTCATTTATCATTCTATATTTCTTTTATTTTGTTTATATGCTAACCTATCGTACAGACTTGCAGGGAAGTCGACTAGGTAAATTATTGAGTCGACTTATTGATTTAAAAAGAGTAACTTTACAATTCTTCCCCCTCCCCCCTCTTGTGTTTCAATTGGTATCAAAGCAGGTCTCACATCAAGTCGCTCAACAACACATGAGAAAAGGTCAAATGGCTGGATATCAAATTTTCTGAGCAATCTTGCAAGATAGACACCCGACAACTCGACCTTCCTACTTCAATGGACAACACTACAGTCACTAGAAGGAAAGATTCAAAATATGTGTCTAGTCGACTGACTTCCAAGGCTGGTTAGTAATAAAAAAGGGGCCAAAACCCATTTCAAACATTGAAGGCAAAGATCTCAAAAGCAAAATTGACCTCGAATCATTAGATGTCACAAAAGAACAACAAGATGTGATTTAAACTAATGCCAGAGCTATAAGTTTGCTTTATTGTGCAGTTAACAGAGTAGAATACAAGAAGATATCAACCTGTGAAACTGCAAAGGAGATGTGGGACAAACTAAAGGTTACATATGAAGGAACATCCAAAGTCAGGGAAACAAAAATTGATGCTCTTACACATGAATATGAACTATTCATTATGGCAGAATATGGAAACAAAGAATCAATGTTCACCCGATTTAGTAAGATGGTGAGCAATCTCAAATCGCTAGGCATGGTCTACACAAATGGTCAACAGGTCAGGAAACTCATTCGGAGTCTACCTAAGGCATGGAAGACAAAAGCTATTATCTTGGAAAGTCAAGATCTAGACAATCTCACATACGATGAGCTTCGAGAAATCTAATGGCGTTCAAAAGGACTCATTTAAATATATACCAAAAGTAAGAAAAGAAAAAGATCATTGCTTTCAAGTCAACTATTCAAGACAGTAAAGATGATGATGAAGAAAATAATGAAGCACTAGCAATGATAAATTGAGGAGTCAAGAGCATGTTGAGAAATATGAGACAAAAGCCTCGACAAGGTTACAAAATAACAATGATCAAAAGAATGATGATAAATGCTATCAATGTAGAAAACCAGGACACATCAAGGCGGATTGTCTTGAACTAGAAAGGAGGAACTACCGAAAGCCAAATGCTGCCAAATCATATGGAGTAACGAGGATGAGTTAGACTCAGCACCTGCAGATATGGTAAACATAAACTTCATGGCCATGGGAGAACGAGCGAGGTACGTTCTTTAAATTGTAATAAATATAATGATCTTCAAACATCTCTTGATTTGGTCACTGACGATCTTCAGAAGATGATTGATGAATATAATAAATTGGATAGAGAAAAGAAGGACTGGAAAATTTTTCTTGAAGAAAGTCAAATTGAAGTCGACTTACTTTAGGAGGAACTTAATGAAGTTAAAATGCAACTAAATGGCTTCAGGAAATCCCCAAGCCACAGTTCTGTCAGATCAAACCATTTTAACTTATCCAAAGGAAAAACTGTTAGAAGTCAGTCGACTTCCGACTGAAATTCCACTGAATTCCACACTGTCAATAATGACTTATATTTCCCTATCCTCATATGCTACTTTTGTGGTAAATCTGGTCATAAAGCTTTTCAATGTAAATACAAGCAGTATGATTCTGGAAAATGGGTTTGGAGACCAAAGAGTACCAACCCAGAAATAAGTGAAACTAACCGTCAAGGACCCAAGAACACTTGGGTACCTAAAAGGAACTGATTTATTTATTTTGCAAGAAAAACCCAAGGAAACTTTCAAGAAAGATATGTGGGTACTTGATAGTGGGTTTTCCCTACACATGACTGGAAAAAAGAATAACTTCAAAAATGTTAATAATATTGATGGAGGACAAATTAGATTTGGTGATAACGCAAAAGGAGACGTAATTGAAATAAGACCATTACTCTAAGCCCAACTTGTGATCTGGTTGAAATATATCTGGTGAATGGACTTAAGTAAAATTTGTTGAGCATCAATCAATTATGTGATACCGGCTTCAAAGTATCATTTGATGACATAAAGTGGAAACTCAAGCATAAAACAAGACATATGCTTATCATTGGAGAGAGTAGAAAATATCTACATACTCAATAATGTTGATCTGCCTACTCTCACGTGTCTTCCATCTATATCTTATGATCATTGGTTATGGAATAAAAAAATTAGATCATGTCAGCATGCACATTCTTGAAAAATTGTCCAGATTAGATCTTGTTTTAGGTCTACCAAAACTAAAATTTTCGAAATATCATATATGTGATGCATATCAGTTAGAAAAGCAAACTCGTTCCTCTTTCAAACCTAAGGACATTTTTAGCACTACTAAACTCCTTTAATTACTAAATATGGACTTATTTGGAACTACTAGAACTTATAATCTAGGTGGAAAGAAATATGCTTCTGTTATTGTAGATGACTATTCTCATTTTAGTTGGGTCATGTTTCTAACTCATAAAAGTGAAGCTTTCACCTAGTTTGAGATTTTTTTGTAGAATGGTATAAAAGGAAAGGGGATACCACATTTCCACTATTCCTAGTGATCATGGAAAAGAATTTAAAAATTCTATCAATTCGGCAATTCAGCTGAGGACCGGACCAATCTCAAGGACAAGTCTCCATCAAGATTCTATCAAGGCAGGTTATTTCTATTACTTATTACTTACATTTGCTTATTTATCTCTAATTATTTATTACGTTTGATTAAGAATCAATCCACGTAATCTTAAAATTTCTTACAAATTCAACTATATTTTTTGGGGGTAAACAGTTTAGCGCTCACCGTGGGGTTGAGGATAATAGTGGTGATTTATTCAAACTCAAAATTTCGCTTGTTTCTTTCGAGATTTTGTGATTTCAGGTTAAAACTAAGTGTTCCAGAATGGCTAGTGACATTCAAGTTGTGGTTAGCAACCATGATGACAACATCAACAACAAGAATAATAGTGTTAACAACATCAATAACAGCAACAATAGTGTTAACAACATCAATAACAGCAACGGTGTTCCGCCCGTTGATCCAATGAACGGAGTTCCACCCGTTGATCTGTTGAATCCTAACTCTGTGATATCACCCTAAAGGTCTAGAAGGTCACGTGGAAAGACACCAGACGATGATGAGAATGGTGAAATAAATTTGGCCCGAACCTTTTACATGTTGAAGGATCAACATAAGGCTATTACTCAGTTGCAAAATAAGAGCAGCGGAGCAAGTGCTGCAGATAAAACTCGTTTCGTTCGGGATTAAGATCGGGTCCGAGAAGAGGATCGAGTCGAAGAGATGGCACTGGTTTGGGGGAAAATGAGTCTTCGGAGGTCTTGAAAATTCTCCAAGCTTTAACTAATCGAATGGATGCTAACGAAAAGAACATTGAAACCTATAATTTACTGGTAGACCAGATTTCCGGAGCGCATCTGATCCTGAAGGTAACAGACTCAAAGAGATACATCCAGTTGTCATTCCCACCGAGTGCAACTCCGAGGTTGATATCAAAAAGGTTTAGAATACCAGATCTCCCGAAATGTGATAGAACTATGGATCCACAGGAGCATGTGACCTTATACACTTGTGCGGTGAAGGGCAACGATATGCATCCGGATGAGATAGAGTCTGTTTTGATGAAGAAATTAGGCAAAGCATTGTCCAAAGAAATAATGACCTGGTATTCTCAATTGCTCGAACATTATATTAAGTAGTTTGAAATGCTTTAAGATACTTTTATAAAGGCACATGCCGGAGCTCGAAAAGTTCAAGTAAAAAATGGATATATTAAAAATTACTCAGAAGGATACGGGATTGCTACGGGAGTTCGTAACCAGGTTCCAAAAGGTACGGATGCTTCTTCCCCGAGTACCAGACGAATGGACAACTAAAGCTTTTACCAATGGGTTGAATCCTAGGAGCTCCACTGCTTCGTTCAAATTAAAAGAGAACCTGTGGAAATTCCCGGCAGTGACATGGGCAGACATACATAATAGGTACGAGTCTAAAATTCGCGTGGAAGATGATCTGATGATTACGTCGACATATTATATGACCCAAAATAAAGATCAGCAGAACTTTGATCGGAGGCATTCCATGCATCGGTTCGAACCGTACACATCGAGATCACGGATTGATAAGAGGCGGGAGCATTTCTGGAGCGAATCGCCTGAACATGATTTACATGAAGAACAGTAATGTCTACAAACATTGGGGATTGTTGCATCAAAATAGTGAAAACTATGGCAATAAGTACCGGAAGCAATTGAAGATGGCTCAGAAGCGGAGTTAAAGGAATGCACTATACCCAAACGCACCATGTATGAATCCTCATACTTAATACTCAAGAATAAATATCGAAGATAGCCAGAACTGGCTTCGGAATAAAGAAAAAAGGATCGGGGACTGCCAGATCAGCCCCGAGGGGAAAAATAGAAGAAAACAAAATCAGGAACTGGCTAGACCCAATAGATATCAGCTCGGCCGCAATTCTTTTGCAATGTACTTTAGTTAATTTTCTCTAAACTATCTTATATGCAAAAGCACTTTTGTATGTTCGAGGAATGAATGAAGCAAAACTTGCACCTTCTAAACATCCTTGTATATGTCCGAATGAACTAAATTATTCTTAAATTTGCTCACACTTAAAAGCAAATAAGGACTGCAAATCCTAAGGGCTACGAATTCTAACACTTAAGGACTACAAACCTAAGGACTGTGAATCCTAACAATTGTGTCAATATGAAAATGAGACGTCCTCTTCATAACCATAAGGAGTTTAGGCCCAAAACTTCACCCAATAATCGAATGATTAATTTCCAATGAAAATTAAAGGAGTTAAAATTCCAATAAAGCCACAGATAAAAACGCTTCATACTGGAGGAATTATACATGGTTAGAACTAAGTTAAAACTTTATTTAAGTCTAATGGTTAAAGGCCAGATGCTTTGTTTCCCTGTCATAAAATTAACTGGATGCATTTAATTCCTGGACTTTACCAAAACCAGAAGTAGAAAATTCCTGGTCATTAACATCCCCGGTCTCAAAGGCCATGAGGTAATAAAAATTTCGGGTGCACTAAAAACCCACGAGAAGTTCTCGATGAACACTAAAAATCTGAGGTCAAGATTTTTATGGTAGTGGTACTTTTTCAGCACCGACCGACCATTAACGAAAAAAACGGTGGCGGTGATGTCATCTGAATCCCTAAGGTTCTGCACTCTTTTTTCCTTAGTCCGGTTTTTATCCCGAGGAGGGTTTTTCCAGCAAGGTTTTTAATGAGGCAGTAGCGAGGGAGATTACATGAATTTCTGGTAAGAAGGAAGGAATCATTTCCACGTCCCATCACTTCGGTAAACTATGATCCGGGAAGTGTGGGGACTATCTGTATATTGTGAAAACCGACACAACACATGGCATGATTTAAGTATGAGATCGAAGGGAATAGCAATGCTTTGTATCGAATGTAGGTTACACTGGGGTGAGTCCGGGTACTAAGGCAAGGTCGAGTGGTAGTCGAACAAGATGACATCGAATGACAATCGAGCCAGCTGACACCAGAGGAAGACCCGAAGGTACTCAGCTTGTAATCGAACCAGACATGGTGCCAATCATTATTCAGTTGTTACAGCCGTTATTCTTCAGTCATTAAGAGGGCTTCAATGGCCATAATTAGCATTGATGACATTTAAGTGGGGAGAGTTTAAATCTGTAACGTTCGTAATTCATAGATATAAAAGGAGCTCAACTTTCATGTTAGGGGGGCATCTGATTCTCATTACATTCATTTACACGATTTCATTGTAAACTTAAGATACTCAAGCTCTCAATATTGACTTAGATTCAAAGCAATTCAGGTAAGGACCGGACCAATCTCAGGATAAGTCTACATCAAGATTCTATCAATTCAGGCTATTTCTATTGCTTATTATTTATATTTGCTTATTTATCTCTAATTATTTATTACGCTTGTTTACGAATCAATTCACGTATCTTTAAAATCACTTACAAATTCAACTATACCTTTTTTGGGGTAAACAATCATGATTTGAAAATGCATAGTCAAACACCTACTAATTATTGATCGGGGTATCATCCCTTAGAATTGGACACAAAATCCGAGTACAAGAGTACACTAGATGTAGGTTGACACCAATAACTGGGGAGAAGATATGATTATTGTTTAACCTATTATACATATTTCTAACTTATAGAGCTCTTTCTACTCTAAATTATACTATATTGTGTGCCTATTTGGAGAAGTCACGATTTCAAAATGGTCCTATATATATGTTTTATAAGTTAAAAGTTATATATTAAAGTAGAGAAAATAATATGCTTCCATGTGTGGTCTGTGATCATCAGTTATTTTCACCTATTCATAAGTTTTAGAATACGAGTTCTCCACGCAATTTTATTTGGGTGATCTCAGGTTTATCTTTGTGTTGCAATATCACAGATGTATAATAACTTTTTAGAAACACGCTGTGTCCCTTTTTCTAAAAACAATATCTTTCTCAGCCTCTGGCATGAAATAATCATAACCAAATAAATACTGTTCAATTAGCATACGACGTACCAACGTCATTAAAACGTGGAAGCTTCAAAGTGGCACTAATATACAATTATTGTAAATATCCAGAGTCTATTTAGATCATCAAGCAACGTGTTTGCTTTTATCATATACGAAATCAACACTCAGTATATAACTTTATGAATTCTGAATTTTAGAAATAATTTACGTATAAATAATTGAGTTTAAAATTGTGTGTGTGAGAATTTTAATGACTTTTTAATATAATTTAAATAAAAGTTATTGGGTTCGGCATAATCATAATCATGCTTCTGACCTTCGCCCCTAGCTTTCATGATAGTGACCTTCGCCCCTAGCTTCAAATTCATAGTGCCCGTTTTGGTTACTGGGTAATAGATTGTACAATTAATTTTTTATACTTATTTAATGAATTTTTAAATATAAATATATAATTTAAGTAAATATTATTAAATTTATTCTAACGTACGTGTCTAATATTGTAGCTCTGCCTGATAGTGATGCATTCAACTTGTCCAATAAAAGGGGAAATAATTATGGAGAATAGGAGGAAAATGGTACGAAACATCTTTGGGGGTTCAATCATTGGAACATGCATAATTCACGACCATATGAAAAAACAGTATCCACAAAACCCTAAAGACTAAATTGTTAAAGGCTAAAGAAACTGAATCTTATCCCAGAATTGAAAAGGGAGAAAAAAAAAGTTCAGAGTATGTATGATAAAAGAAATGTGGGAGAAATGGGTTTTTGGCTCTTTACAAACATTTTTTTTTTAGTTTTATGACATTTTTATAAGATATATTTATTTTTTACACAGAAGAGATTTGAAATGACCATTTTCTTCTATTCAAATTATAAGAGGCCAAGAGATCTCATTTCCTCAGTATCATCCGCAAATTTAAGAAGAAATTAAGTTCTAGTTATTTACCGTGCATAAACTTTTTTACATTATCAGATCAAGTTGATTTATAATATAAGCAATTTTTTTTTATATATTATTAAATAATACTATGCTATAATCATTTAACGTATACTGATAATGTAAAACCTATTCATGTGTTTTTTCAATAAATATGAACTTAAATTCATTTAATTAACAACAACAATAACATACTCAGTGAAATCCCACAATGTGGGGTCTGGGGAGAGTAGAGTGTACGCAGACCTTACATCTACCTTGGTAGGTAGAGCGGTTGTTTCCGAAAGACCCTTGGCTCAAGACACAACACAAAGACAAGCAAAGCAAGAGAAATGGTCATATCCGGACAAGAAATTTAAAGCAATATGACAATTATGGTAACAAAAGCGGATAAGTCATGATAAAGCATTCTGAAACAAGAAGCAATAACTAACGCAGATAGATAAGATAAACAAAGTACACGAAAGAACACAGCCACAGGAATCAAACGACATAGGACTATAAAGCAATACTGCGCCTACTAGTACAATAGGCTAAGCAGGTCTACAATAATACCACTGCAACTATCAGTATGTAAACGTAAGTAGGACTACGCTCAACTACCTACTACCCTTCTACCCCAATTTGTGTCTTCCACAATCCCATATCTAAGGTCATGTCCTCAGTAAGTTGCATCTGCGCCATATCCCATCTAATCACCTCTCCCCAATACTTTTTCGACCTACCTCTACCCCTCCTGAACCCGTTCATAGCCAACCTCTCACATCTTCGCACTGGGGCATTTATGTCTCTCCTCGGCATATGCCCGAACCATCTCAACCTCGCTTCTCGCATCTTATCCTCCACCGAGGCCACTCCCACTTTGTCCCGGATATCATCATTTCTAATTATATCCCTCCTTGTATGCCCACACATCCATCTCAACATCATTATCTCCGTAACTTTCATGTTTTGAATGTGCGAAGTCTTGACTGGCCAACACTCTGCCCCATACAACATAATCGGTCTAACCACCACCCTATAGAACTTGCCTTTAAATTTTGGTGGCACCTTAATAAGAACATAAATTGATCCATTTCATTTCATCTTCCGGACTATATGACATAGCCTACCGAGACAAGATAAGCCTAATAAAGCAAAGCAATGCGAAGCATATTATCCTGATGATTTTTCATCAGCCATTTCAGAAAATTGATCTCCCAGCACTAGAAATGAGTGGCCCCCCTCTACTATTTTTGCCAAATGCAGGTAATAATTGGCCACTCCATCATTTCTGGATTGTTATTTTGCTGATTTGGAACTCATCTGAACAACAACATATCCCGTACATAATGGGGTCCGGAGAGGGTAAGATGTACGCAGATCTTACCTCGACTTTTGTGTGGTAGAGAGACTATTTACGATAGACCCTCTGCTAAAATGAATGTAGTCAATGCAGAAATTCAAGAAAAATAAGACAGCAAGATATCAAAATAACAAAATAACAAAATAAATAAAGCAACACCTAGAAATACACACATAAGAGTATAGATCTACGTGAAACCTATATAATACTATAAAGAAAGGAAGGGGATGGAGAAGCTAACCCCTTACCCCTCTCAAACACAATGTAACAAAACTTAATTATCTAGTAACTTTCTATCTTAATTCTCAACTTCTAAGTCTTTCTATTTAGGTTAATGTCATCATCGTTGAAGCTGTCCTCAGAAAATAAAAAAGAAATTAAACCGACTCCTCCAAAACTAAAAGCATGAAATTAGTGCCCTTATGAATTGGAGGATGACATAACGAAAGAGCAACGTGGGACCCTTTAACTCTGAAATTAAAGGATATTGTCATTATACCCCTCATATATCAATAAATTGAGTTTAATTTCTATACCCCTATCTATAGCAGAATCTTACACAATCACGTCACATAACAAAGTAAAATAAACAAAAACTCATACTAATAGTAATAAACCCGTAAGGGTAGCCAAGTTGGTGTAGCAGTAGAGCGCGGGACCGCAAGGTCACGAGTTCGATCCCCAGCATAAATCTTCTTGGTTGAGTCTGTCACACATGGCTTGCCAAGTGTGGTTAATCGGCTGACGTGGTTTGCAGGCTATTGCGTCAGTCCGGGGTTTACCCTGTGCGCACTCGAAAGAGTAGCGGTTGCGAGTTCCTTCGTCAACAAAAAAAAAAGGTAAGATGACTAATTTAAAGAAAATACATAAATTATGGGTCTTTTACATATATAGCCGGGTAGATTCATTAGTTACTTTAATTTTTTAGCCGATATACATAGATTATACATTAATTATAGTATATTATATATCTAGCGGCTATTTTTAGTTTAAACGGTTGAGTGGACAACAATTTAAATTAATTTTTTTATGAATAATTATCTTCTATAATAAGTTAAAATATACAGATAAATAGTATAAAAATTATTTATAATATTAGTGTATTTAAATTAAGTAAATCCCAAAGAAATTTGCAATTGCAGAGGGGTTTCTTTTTCCTTATACATGTGTCCAAATACAACCGAAAACAAGACCTTTTTGGTATTCCACCTACTTTCCCACCCTTCTATATATATATATATATATATTTGTGTGTGAACCAAGCTCTCCTAATTCCATTGTCAAGTAGAACTTGCTAGACTTGCAACTCTTAAGCTCTTTGTGAGTTCGAGAGTTAACAAACAAAATTGAGCTAGTGATTTGCACAATTGTTTTTTCAGTAAAAAGAACTAAAAACCATGGCTGACATTAGTCACTTGGCTAATATTTTTAGTGTTGAAAATTTACTAATGTGGAATAAGTTTATCCCATTATTTATGATTCGAATAATTGGGGCCCCGCACGTCAGAAATGTCGTTTCCACACACATTCAATCTTAGTGCCAAATATCATAAATTTCGTTAATGAAAGAGATATTGATACGTAAGTGAAATGTTTGAGACATAGAATGATGGACATTTATTTGCTAAATGACAAGTGTTCCAAGTTGGTAAACGAAGGAAGGATTGTGCGAGGTGTAAGATGGTATGGGTCAAACCGCGGAGCCGAGAAGGGCCGCGGCGCCGACCGGACTGGGCCGCGGCGGCGGAGCACCGCGGCGCATGGTCGGCAATGAGCCTTCGGGCTAATTAGAGCTGCGGCGCCTCCTAGATGAGCCGTGGCGCTAATTGGCTGTTTGGCATTCTGGAGCCACGACGCTAAATGCTGCAGCGCCGCGGCGCTTCCCATGCAGTGTTTGCTCGACGAAATTCCAAAGGTTTGGTTGTTGATGTGGTTTCAATGGCATTGAATCCACCCAATAATGGTCATTACTTGGACCATTATGTTGCTACATTACTTGGGGGTTAAATGTCATCCATTACATGGCAATTGAATGTCATTATGGTGGATTTGAAAGGTCATCACCTATAAATTGAGGCCTTTGGCTCAATTCTACAGATGACCATGAACAGAAAAACAAGTTAACAACACCACAAAGAGATCAGATTTTTCTGATATCAATCATTCTCTTAGCAATCTTCATTATTCGTGTTCTTCTCTGAGATCATTTGTGTAAGCTTTGCGCATTTGATAGTTTGTTGTTTCATCTTGTGAGACTATTGTCCACACTTTCGTAAAGCCTATATACGGGGCAATCTTGTCTTAAAGACAGATAGTCATCTCTCGACTCAGCCGGTGATGTTGTGTTTATCTAATTGGTTGCTAAGTATTTCAGGTGTTAACTTAACAGACGAAGGACTCTAACCGTTCATATTCTCAGTGAATCTACAAGCTACAAGTGTAGCAGTTCATCTTCTTGTACTTCCGAATACAAGATCCATATTTAAAGTTTCAATTCAAGATCAAGATATTGACAACTTGTTGTTGTCCTCTTTGTTGTTTATCCTTTCGATCACTATAATAGTTATATACTATTTCTGTACGTACTTTACATATCCAACAATTTTAAGACAAAATATGTATTAGTGATTCGAAAGATGTTGGTCGACAAGTGTGTGACCAAATATGGTTGTGGTTTTCTTCTTGAAAACAGTTATGTTGACAGTTTTGCTAATAGTTCAAACATTGTCTTTGTCAACAACCGTGCTTTCAAAACTAGTCCTAGTTTTGGTTCTCTCTTTGACGACAGTTACAAACCTGTTTTCGTCAAAGGTGGGATCTCTGGATTTGATGCTGAGCTTCAAGATACTACTGATAGTTATACTAGTACGGCTAAAGATCAAGGACGAGTTGGTGTCACCGCTCCCGATGGTAGTGGAAACAAGCGCCCACGAGAGGCTGAGGATGTCAACTGGGACAAAAGGAGAAGGCTGAAGATAATGTTCTATCATGTAGCAAAAGGCTTATATCTGTCCCAGACAAAGTTTCCAAATTATAGTAAGGAGGATGTGGACACTCAGTCTGACTGAAGTGGGCCAGAATCCAAAAGGTCTAAGTTAATAATCCTTCCTTATCTATAATGTGTTTAGTTAATATCTGAATAAAAGTGTGTAAAGCAAGGCTGGGAATATGAAAGTGTTTTCATTAAAAACTTATATTCCCTACACTCTAAAATCAGATATTGAATCTCATTCCTTCCTAGTTAAAGATTGGACTATTGTAAAGAAAACTTAAAAGATTCGTTCTTTTAAGTGTAATTATGACAAGTGTGTAAAGTATGTTCGCACATACGAAGGATAGAGATCCACTGACTGTGCAAAAATTATTACCACTCTTAAGTAAGCGCCAGGGATTTCCTTGGGCACCAATCACAAGAGAAGAAGACAAAGAGATAATGACTTATCTTAAGACGTTGAACTTGTCACCTATCTGACAGAAGATCCTTTAATTGATAGGATGATATTGGACACTCAGTCATACAAAGCCTACGGGCGACTGGATGGGCCAGAATTTATTTGATAAGGATGATACTGGACACTCAGTCGTACAAAGCCTACGGGCGACTGGAGTGGGGCCAGAATTCATTTGATAGGAAAATTAAGGGACACCTAGTTAGGTGGGCCAAAGTTTCCAGGTCTTAAATGATCTGAAGGCCAAAAGAAAGGAAGAAAAGTAATGGACACCCTAACCACGGGAAAGAGGTTGTTCATGTGAAGCAACGCCACCTCTAAAGTCGAAGGGGTTGGAGAGATTGTCCTCAATAGGACTTCAGGGAATAGGATCACTCTAAAAGGAGGTGATACATGTTCCAAACTGGGTTTATGGGACGATGTTGGTCAAACTTGTTTAAGACTAGTCTAATAAGTCTGTAATAACTAAGAATGGTACAGTATGTCTATAGCTAAATGAATGATATATTTCTAATCCGTGCATTTATGCCATCATAGATTAAGACATGTTAAATAGAAAGTCATTCAAAAGCTAACGAAGTTGAGGTTATTGCCTTCTGTGGACATAAACCCTCAAAATGAATGTGAGGTAGGCGAAGAGGCAAAATCACCTTTCTATTCCGTCAAAGGAATAGCGAAAGAAGCACCGCTCCTCTAGAACTTAGTCACACCTACATAGGTGATTTGAAGTTTATACAAAATAGAGGGGGGAGAAAAGTACTTTGTGACCTTCATTGAGGATGGTACAATGTATTGCATCCTTTGTTTGTTAAAAAGCAAATATGAAGTTGTTGAAGCGGATAAGCGTTACAAAGCAGAAGTTGAAAATCAACTAATCCTACGGATTGAGGAATTCGTAGTGATAGATGGGAAGAATGTGAAGCATCGTTCATCAAACGACTGCTCATTACTCACCTCAGTCTAACAGTGTTAGCCAAGTGCAAAGTCGTACGCCCAAAATATGTGGGGAAAGACGATCTTTACCGCTAATGCGATTCTCAACAGAATTATGCATAAGGATAAAGACAACTCTCCGTGTGAAACATAGAAATGATCCCACCTACAAATGTTGTGTTATGGGTGGCTTGGTAGAGGTTGGAATACCGAAACAGGTCAAGTTGGACCTAAGATTGTAAATTGTACATCCACTGGATCTGCAAATAACAGTAGTGCTTATTGCCTCTTGGTGTCAAAGAATGCTAATTTTTTCTAGGATAACTTTCCTTGAGAAGGAGAAAAGAAGTAATTGCTCGAGGTTAACAAGAACCCGCGAGTGCCTGATTGTCCGGAGCCAGACATTCCACAGCTACAGGACTCGAAAGTTGCTGATTATCCGAAACTTAATGTTCCAGATCTACAAAACTCAGGGATTCTAGATGTTGAACTGAGACGGAGCAAAGAAGGGACAAAGACTTATTTCAGGCCTTCTAGCTTGTATGGTTGAGAATGAACCATGTACAATTAACAGAGAATTGTCATCTCCAGAAGCACTGCTTTGGAAAAAAGATGCAGAAAGAGAAATAAATTTCATTATATAGAACCATACTTGTGTAATGGTTGACCTTCCTCTGGAAAAAGAACCTTTGGGTTGTAAAAGTGGATACTCAAAAGTGAGTACAAAGTAGATGGATCTACTGACGAGTATAAGGCCTCGGTTACTTGTACATGTTCTCCCCTGTGAATAACTTAACATTCAGGGCCATTGCAGTCTTGAGTGACATGGATATTGAAACAGTCTTCCTAACCGGAGAGTTAGAAAGGGAAGGATCAGAGTTGGTTTGTTGGACTGTTGGGCTTCTTTCTGAACTTTTATTTTGGTCCCTGAAATGTTTACATTTTGGTTCTGGAAGTTTAAGAAAAAACAGAAATAATAAATCTGACAACAGAAACATTGAATCTGAAGTTAGAAAGCCAACAGTTGGAAAAATCAATAGTCTGAGAGTGAAAGTTATATTGAAACAAAAGTCTCGATATGAAAGATATTGGTATCACATATGACATCTTATGAATTGGATTTCTAAGACATCTAACGGGCTGGTCTAACTCCAAACTCAGTTGGGAGATAGTTGACAGTCTTGTTGAATCCACCAATGGATATGAATCATAGAATTGATTGGAATCATGGTACACCCATATACAAGGAGCGATATGCGCAGGTCACATGTAGTTCAATGTATTGTACACACTACAACCGACCTGGTATCGGCTTACCAAGAAGATCAGTTTAACTATGGTTCACTCGTGATTCTGGAAATGATCGATAGAAGGCGTTAAGTCGGGTATGACAAATATCTGAAATATTCGCTTATCTACAAATTATGGTATTCTGAATTTCCAGCGGTTCTGGGAGAACACAGTGATGCAAACTGGACATCAGATGTGAAGAACACCAAAGCCACAAGTAGATGCGTATGGTGTGTCTTGGAAAATCCTCTAAGCAAACTTGCATCGGCCGATTCATTATGGAATCAGAGTTTATCGCTTTAAACAAAGCATGAAAGAAGTTGAGTAACTTCACGACACCTTAGAGGACGTCCCTTATTGGGAGAAACCCGTGCCTTCAGCAGTTATACACTGTGGCTAGCCGGTTGGCTTCAGGAAGGGCACGGATGATGACGTCTAGACATATCTGTCGTATCTGTCAGAGACATAAGACCGTATGGCAGTTGATCATCACGGGTGTCACTTACTTGATTACTAATCAAAGAATATAGCGGACCCTTTAACTAAGGGACTACCCGAAGATCAAGAGTTCTGCATGTCTAGGGGAATGGGCTTAAAAACCCAAACAATACGAACCTTTGCGGTGGTAACCCAACCATACAGACTGGAGATCCCAAGAATTTGGTTCAATGGGAAAACTAAGTTACAAAATATTCAGTTGAGCGCTTCGGTGGAAGCAAGAGCACTTCAATGATGATTTCTGTAAAGAAACGTAAATCCAAAGTCATTCCCGCGATAGATATTAAAATGCTAGCTACATGGTGGGTAAATGTTAAGTTTTCAAACCTTTAACGATCCTCAAACAATTGAGATAAAGGTTGAGGAAACTTTTAATGATTTCTAACACTTGTGAAGTGGGGAATAACAGGATACCTTGTAGGAGATCACCTATTTAAGTGCGAGGACAGGCCACCTCAAATGAACGCACTTAAGAATCCAAGTGTGTCCACGGCCACAACGGACAGAATAAAAGAAGAAATGAATAAAGAGGAGGTATTGTGTTAGTATCGTTGTCTTGGCTTACATTAAACACTAATTGTTCAAGACATCACGTTCACCGCACAGTAAGTAAGTCTGATGGTATTCAACTAGGAAAGGTTCAAAGCGGAAGGTACCTCTCATGATGCAATATCTTTTCGCTGAAAGATTGCTGAAAGTATACACCTTGTGTGTGCGCCAAAATCTCTTTCAAGAGGGGATTGTTGGAAATTTACTAATGTGGAATTAAGTTTATCCCATTATTTATGACTCGAACAATTGGAGCCCCGCACGTCGGAAATGTCATTTCTACACACGTGCAATCTTAGTGCCAAGAATCGTAAATTTCGTTAATGAAAGAGATATTGGTACGTAAGTAAAATGTTTGAGACATAGAATGATGGACGGTTATTTTCTAAATGACAAGTGGTCCACGTTGCTAAACGAAGGAAGGACTGTGCGAGGTGTAAGATGGTATGGGTCGAACCGCGGAACCGAGAAGGACCGTGCGCCGACCGGACTAGGTCGTGGCGCCCCCAAGCAGGGACGCGGCGCATTCGGCAGTGAGCCTCCTGGATAATTAGAGTTGCGGTGCCTCCTAGCTGAGCCGCGGTGCCGCGATGCTAAATGTTGCAGCGCCGCGGCGCTTTCCAGGCAGTGTTTGCTCGACGGAATCCCAAAGGTTTGACTGTTGAGGTGGTTTCAATGGCATTGAATCCACCCAATAATGGCCATTACTTTGACCATTATGTTGATGCATTACTTGGGGGTTAAATGTCATTCATTACATGACAATTGAATGCCATTATGGGGGATTTGAAAGGCCATCTTGCACACCTATAAATTGAGGCCTTTGGCTCAATTCTGTAGATGACCATGAACAGAAAAACAAGTTAACAACACCACAAAGAGATCAGATTTTCCTGATATCAATGATTCTCTTAGCAATCTTCATTATTTGTGTTCTTCTCTGAGATCATTTGTGTAAGCTTTGCACACTTGATAGTTTGTTGTTTCATCTTGGGAGACTATTGTCCACACTTCCGTAAAGCCTATATACGGAGGCAATCTTGTCTTAAAGACAGAGAGTCATCTCTCGACTCAGCCGGTGGTGTTGTGCTTATCTAATTGGTTGCTAAGTATTTCAGGTGTTAACTTAACAGACGAAGGACTCTAACCGTTCGTATTCTCAGCGGATCTACAAGCCACAAGTGTAGCAGTTCATCTTCTTGTATTTTCGAATACAAGATCCATATTTGAAGTTTCAATTCAAGATCAAGATATTGACAACTTGTTGTTGTCCTCTTTGTTGTTTATCCTTTCGATCACTGTAATAATTATTTACTATTCCTGTACGCGTTTTACATATCCAACATTTAGTACCCTTGGTAAGCTATTCCTGTCATATTCAATTATCAAATATCTTATAAACATCATATTACATATATGAGTTACAGAGCCTACTAATATTTCATGGATGTGACATTTCATCGTACTAGCATTCTTCAATTACGTAACATTTGTTTAATCATTTGCATGCTCTTTTCTCGTAATTACATTCTTCATGAAACACTTCAAAAGATCATATCTCACCCGTTTTTTTGTTCTTTCTCAATTTTCAGGTGGCATCATCTCGTTCATTGTGTTCATTTCTCCTTTGTGAGTCTCTCATTGCTTGAATCTCCATTCGTTTTATGACCGATTATCAAAATAAATTAGTACTTACGTTGTATCTATACATTGTCAGGCTAACATTTTATAATATTTGCAAGAAGAAATCAACATAAGGCTATCAATCAATTCTATATGTGATTGCTCTATTCAGTGCAGTGATTATGATATACTACTCTCTTCTCAAAGGCAACATGGGAATGTTATCATCATAAACGTCCTTGGTGTCATTATTGAAACAATTTACATTGGTTTCTACCTTTTCTATGCCCCAAAGAAAGCCATGGTTAGCTTTTCTATATACTAACACCGTAACGTAAATGAAGTAATTTTAATATATCACATCACCTAAAAGATAATAACATATAACTATTCGTAATTCATTTCAGACGTTGCAAGTGCAGGTCCAAAGTCCAAACTATAACGCTTCTTCTTTTATTGGTGGTCGGTGGCTATGGCGTAATTGTCGTCGTCGTTCAATTTCTATTCAAAGGAGTTGTCCGTGTCCAAATTGTTGGATGGATATGCTTTGCGTTTTCGATATGTACATTGCAGCACCATTATGTATAGTGGTAAGTCTACGAATGCAATAACGATCGTTTTTAATTTCAAAAAATTAATGATATTTAATTTTCTATTGTTTCATAGTGTGGAATACATGCCACTTCTCCTATCACATTCAAAACTCTTTCATGTTTAACTATATGGAGTACTATTAATTTTAACTGTCCACTCTTTGTCTGAATAGGCACCAAACATCTTAGGATTCATCTTCGGTATTTCCCGAATGGTGCTTTATTTCATGTACAACAAGAAAGACAAGAACATCGTAAAGGAGCAGAAACTTCCAGAGCTACTACAAAATCATGTCATAATTTTAGATGATCAGGAAAAGCTTCCTCATTTAACTGAAGAGCAAATTATTGATATTTGGAAGCTTGGTTCACTGGTTTACTCTGAGAAACTTAATGCACGTGGAGCTGATCAAGCTGCTAAAATTGAGAATATACCAAATTAAGCTGCAAACCTAAGACTTATAGTTAATTATTAATTAAATCTAAATTAATCTAAGATTGGAATATATTGCCATTTTCCTTTCCTTTCGTTTTCCGTAATTATCCTAACGTGTTGTGTTTGTGTACACAAGTGAATTCTCAGATCATGTAATAATATTTCTCTTGTTATGCATGTAGCTTTTGAACAAGAAAATGCTAGTATGTATTTCCTTTGTTACTAATAAAATGTACGTTTTTTTCACTTTATTGAGGTTGCATTGCATGTGCGTGCGTCTGATTTTTATCTTTTTACTAATTAAATTCTACACTTTGGATATAGGTGTTATGCTCTAGCTTTCGTAAATCAATTAATTATACTTAAAGCTTTTTTTCTTGAAGCATTTCACCGTGCGAGCAGAGCAAGATAATTTTATTTTTATTGAGAAAAAAATCTGAAACCGGATCTAAACTCTTTGCTTAGATTAAGAGCAACACGGAAAGGAAAAAAGCTTTTTCTTCGCGGGTCTATCACCCCAATTGCTTTTGTTAAAAAAAAAATTATATGAGTATACCCCTTTCCCGTAAGCCTTCCATCGTTGCAAGCCCTTTCATTCGGCCCAAGCTTTCTTTCGATTACTTCTGATTCTATTATTCTGTTAGCCTTAGTTAGTCGTTATTCATCACAATTTATACGGTGAAGAGTAAGTTATCTTGTTTCATCACTTTTGGAATCGAAGTGTTACTCACTTAACTTATATATTAGAGTTTAAGTTATATACACTATCAGCATATTATTTTTTTACACCATCAGGTAAACTTAACCTGCTATGGTAGGTAACCAACGTTTTAACATCTTTTTAATTATTCTGAAATACAAACACTATTTTTTCTTGTTTTTTTCTCTTTCTTCCCCCTTCAAACCCTGCGTCTTCCTCGGTAATCTCCATACATTATCTTCTTCTTTTTTGGGCTTCTTCTGACCCCGCCTTGCCACATTTCTCCTTCAAATTAATTCTGTCTGCCATGATATAAAAGCAATTTTTTTTGGCAACTGAGAAAAAATATAAAAGCAATTTGGTATAGAATTGAGATGAGGGGATATAAATTTTCAATGAGTTCCACCGTCCTTGGCAGCAAAAGGAAGGAAATATCTTTAACTCTTAAAATGAATCATCAGACATGTGATTGAGGCAAATCCTAATGAAAAGCATTTTGCAAATCCAAATGTTCTCAATGACTTGGAGACATGATTAAGCTAGCTTGACACAGTTGTTTGAGGCGTTGAGAATTACTTCTGTGATTATACGATGATCATGAGAAGAACCCATGAAAAATGTCAAAATTTAGCAAATAATGCTAGAAAAAGAAATCATTTTGACTACAGATAAACTAGGAAATAATCTTGGTTAGAGTACATTTAAGATTCAACTTGTTTTTAATGTTTATCTTTTAAAATTTATAGTTATATAAAAAAAAGGTTATATAATTTACTTAAGAAAGTTACCATATGATACCTTTAAAATTACATGATGATGTAAAATATTTTATACATTGACGGTGCACAAATAACTACTATATTTCGTAGACTTCTAACCAATTATAGCTATTTTTTTCATAATTACGGTTTGTGGCTGGTTTTTGGGTATTTTCGCATGTATTTTAGTGTATCTAAATACATAATTTCAAAATACAATCAGCTGAAATACTACTATATTTTTACATGTTTCATGTGTATTCCGTATATCAAACTATGTCAGCCAAATACATATGTATTATATATATATATATATATATATATATATATATATATATATATATATATATTGTTGGAAATTTGCCTTTGATGGGGAGGTGCGTCCACCCGTATTTAATGACTTAAACACTAGTGTTCCGCATGTTGGAGGCTTTATCTCTTCACACGTGCATAATCTTGACCGTAGTGCCAAGAATCGTCAAATTTCGTTGAGAAATGAAAGAGATATTGGTCCACGAAGTAAGGTGTTTGAGGCATGGAAATATGATGTGGGACAAATCTACCACATCGATGGGAAAAGGAAGAATTGTTCTCTTTATAAGTCTCAAAATTGGCTAAGGGTTTGGGACCCCAAGGGGTAACCCATGCGTTTGAAGGAGGAAGGACCTAGATGTGCTTGGGTTCAAGGCTAAGCCCACACGCGCGCCGCCGGTCCGGGCTCGGTTCGTGGGCTTTGGACTTATTCTGATAGACCCCCAAATTGTTTAATATTTACAGTTTGGTCCCTGGAGTTTCTGGAAAGATGAAATTGGGAACGACGGAAGGCAGAAAGTTTCTGCCTACCGTTTGGGTTGATTTTTGGGGCGTTATTGCACATTAACCAGCCATTACTTGGCTGATTAACTTCCTCCTTCAATGGCCTTAAACAGCCATTACATGGGCTGAATTACTCCCTCCTTCAACGGCCATTACTTGGCAGTTGAGAAGCCTTCCCTTATGCTATATATTGGAGCATTTTGGCTCAATTGTGTGGGAGATAGAACACAGAAAAATCGAGACAACATATATACACAGAGACAAACAGAAGAGAAACAGAAAGTCATTCCAAAACGTGAGCAGAAACGTTGGGACGAAAACAGAAAACTCTTCCTTCCTTTTCTATTCTTCAGCAAGTCGTTTCGTGTTTGTTTTCTTCGTCAGAATCAACCTATTTTCTTTGTAGTGTTGATTAGTTGTTGTTTTATCTTGGGAGACTATTGCCCGTTAACGTAAAAGCATATATACGGGGCAATCTTGTCTTAAAGACAGAGAGCCATCTCTCGACTCAGCCACAGTTGTAACAATCCAGATTTAGTGTTTCTTGATTTCAGGTTATCAAGATTCAAGACACAACAAGCTTGCGGCAGTTCTGAATTGCCTATTTGTTTATCCTTTCGAACACTTGTAATATTTATTTACTTCCCGTATTGTTTTGCATATCTAACATATATATAGAGAGAGAGATAGATATATTCCACTAAATTACTTAACTACCGTAAGTATATATATATATATATATATATTCCACTAAATTACTTAACTACCGTAAGTTACATCAATTTGATGTAAATATCGTGTACGAATAAATATTTACCTTTCTTCCATAGACAAATTCTGGATTTTAAGTTACTGAATTTAAATTTTAGGACATGTTAACTTACTGAATTTGAATAGATTATTTATAATATATTGAGTGATTTTTTTAACATAAATACAAAATCCGGATTAAAGTTATCATTGCCAATCCTGTAAGTAATTACTTCCTTGGTTGGTTGGATTTTCTTGTTGATTTTTATATTGTCAGCTTCATTGAAAAAGACAGGTGTTGTGACATTTTGACCTGTGTAGTGCTACATTAATGTGTTTTCATATTTTTTATTTTTATTTTTTGAAAAGAGTAGAATTCTCAGAAATTTCCTGTATTAATCCATGGTATATATTTGTTTTTGTTTCTTGCTTTGAAGTTTTATCATTTGGTAATTGCTACAAGCCATTAATTAGTAAGTAATAATCTTAAGAAAGTGTCTTGTGGTAGATATCTTTCAAGTTTTAATTAACTATATCTATTTACTGTCCCTTTCAATTTTGGACCACCAAGTTTAGTGAAAGATCAAATTTGGAGAATATATTGTCTTGAGCCACACAGTTCAACTTCATCGTATGTGTGAAAAGAAAATTGTTGAATGTTCATTCTCAATCTGAATGGGACATTGATTGGTACAACGGTATCAAATATCATGTTCGAGATAAAGATGTCACGTAAAAATTAAAATTATTTTCCTTGTTCGAGCCATTAAAGAGGATCTGAAGAAGAGCCATTAATGACTAATTTGATGAGAAGTTCCGGGAAATTATAGTAATGTAAGGCATGACAAATAAAGAATCATTCTCATCGATCAAATATTTTTTCAAGATCCAATGTTAAAAGTATATTACCCGACCGTCCTTTTTTCTTGCAAAATGAGTAATAATTTCAGGACATGTACTAGTACAATGGTATCAAATATCATGTTTAAAGTAAATATATTATGTGAAATTGAAATTGTTTGTCATGTTCGAGCCATTAAGGAGAACTTTAGTAGATTCTTTTTCTTCTTTGCGATTTTCTTAGCTAACATGATGTTTTAAAGTAAATGAAAATATTTTTGATATCATGTAATATTGGGATTTATTCATTGACCAAAAAAAAAAAAAGGAGGGGGGAGGGTGGGGAATAAATGTCAATGTTTTTATGTTTACAGGGAAAAAGGTTTATCTTTTAACTACTACAATGCTTCACGAGTAATGTTTGGGATACTTTTGAATTAAAGGGGAAAAACATAAATAGCCGCCAGTTACTTTTTGATTACACCTCCTAACCTTAAACTTTTGTTCACAATAAATAACCTTAAAATATACTGCCGCTTTATAGTAAACCTAGTAAAAAAAGAAAGTTTTTATTAAAGCCATTAGAATTTCGTCGCCACTAATTTAGCCTTAATTATGAAATACACTAAGAATTGATATTGAGTCTAACTCAACCTCAAAAGCTAATACGCTCAGACCCCGTTAATTGGAGTGTGGATGACATAATTTGGGGAGCTAACATCGGTGAACATAGACTTGGAATGAGTCTGACTCTGTTACTATGTAAAGATGGATCTTGGACCTAACTCAACTCCAAAAGCTAGTTCATGAGGAGAGAATTGTCCAAATCCATATAAAGAGTCTAAATTCTCATTCCATTTTCGATGTCTTTAAAATATTTATTGGTGTGTTCTTCCATTTAGCAAAGAATAGTCTTTCACTCAAAACAAGTGTTTCTGGCAATTTTTATTCCTCTGCCATTGATATGATTTTTTTAAATTTTTTTGTGATATTTGAAAAAATCATTTTTCCATTGGTGTCAAATTTGAACGTTTATGTTCTTTGAAAAGCACTTTTCATTGGTGAAATATGTGCTGGAAACTAGCGTCAAAGTTTTGAAAGTTTGTGGAGAAACAAAGTTTTATTTGTTCAAGAAAGCTTTCCACTATTTGTTTCATTTTTTATATTTACAAAAGACTTTTGAGTTTTCAAAACTGATTGTGTTCAGTTTCTATAAAAACAAACTTTGGTATTTATGAAAGACTTTGGGATTTTCAAAACTGATTGGTTCGAATTTCCAAGATTGAATTAAGGTGTTCACACCTTGCTTTCATCTATAAAAGGAGGCTTTAGCAAACTGATTGAGATAGAGAAAAAATTGGTTTTTGTTTTGAGTAAAAGGATTTCGGTTACTCCATTCGATCTTTGTGAGTGCACACTTCGATCGACGTTGTGTTAATCCTGGAGGACGGCCGCCGGACACAGCTTGCACCGAGGCTAGGCGAAATCGTCTTTTAGGACAGTGGTATGTCCACGACACAGCAATCCTATAAAATCTTTCCTCTATTCTGTGATTGATTATACATTAATATTCCAATATTCTAAAAGACTATTTTGTATAATTCAATCATGGCGTCAAAACTTATTCCTGATACGTCTAAAGTCGAAGCTGCTGAATGGATCGTGGACACATGTGCTACTAGACACGTCTGCTCCAACAACAGTTTCTTTCAAACTTATGAGAAAGTTGAAGGAGAAAACGTGTTCATGGCAATTCGGCCTCTACCAACGTGCTCGAAAAAGGGAAGATTTTTTTAAACTTACTTCTGGAAAATTTCTTACTCTTATTAATATTTTGCATGTGGCTGAAATGCGTAGGAACCTTATTTTTGGTTGTTTGCTTATGAAGGCTTGATTGAAATTGACCTTTGACTCTAATCGACTTGTGTTAACTAGCTATGGGGAATTTGTGGGAAAGGGTTTCTGTAATGGGGGTTATTTGTTCTTGATGTTGTTTCCGAAAATATGAATAAATCCGCTAGTACCTCTTATGCTTACATCGCTAAGTCTCTTGACATATGGCATGCTAGACTTGGACATGTGAATATTGCATCGATTAAACGGCTTAAAACCTAAACTTAATTCCTAATTTGTCCAATTCTGAATTCACTAAATGTGAAGTGTGTGTTGAGGCCAAGTATGCCAAGAAACCTTTCTTGTCTATTGAAAGACAATCTGACTTGCTTGAATTGGTACATAGTGATTTACGAGATTTCAGAAACCATGCTAGTAGAGGCAGAAAAAGATATTACATAACCTTTGTTGATGATTGTTCCCGTTACATTGTGGTGTATATCCTTAGGTCTAAAGATGAAGTTGAGGACATGTTTAGAATTTACAAAGCTAAGGTAGAAAACCAACTTAATCGAAAGATTAAAAGACTTAGAAGTGATCGGGTGGTGAGTACGATCCTACTACCTTTAAGAAACTATGTGAGAAAAATGGAATAATACATGAATTGACTGCCCCTTACACCTCTGAGCAAAACGGAATAGTTGAAAGGAAAAACCGAACTCTGAAAAATATGATGAATGTTATGTTGATTAGTTTGGGACTTCCTGATAACATGTGGGGGAGGCTATACTGTCAGCATGTGATGTGTTAAACAGAGTACCTCATAAGAAGCTTGATAAGACTCCATATGAAATTTGGAAAGGACATGCGCCTAATCTGAAAATTTTTAAAGTGTGGGGGTGTCTTGCTATAGTTGGTGTACCTAGTTTTAAACGTGATAAGATTTGATAAAAAAATGGTGATTCCATTTTTATTGGTTATGCATATCATAGTGCTGAATATCATTTTCTTACTAAGAATACGAATGGATCATATGCATGTGAAAATATTATTGAATCTAAAGATGCTGAATTCTTTGAGCATTTATTTCCTATGAAAAATGAATGTCATGTGGATGTTAATTCAAATGTGAATGATATTGCATTACCTGCTAGTGATACTCAAAACATGATGGTGATAGATATATCATTATTTGTTTGTATGTTGATGACATGTTGATATTTGGCACTGATATGCATGTTGTGAACCAAACAAAAAGTTTTCTAAATTTAAATTTTGATATGAAAGATATGGGTGAGGCTGAAGTTATTTTGGGAGTTAAAATTAAAAGAACTTCATTTGGCATGTCTCTAAATCAGTCTCACTACATAGAGAAAATACTTAGAAAATTTGATTCGTTTGATGTTGTACCTGTGAGAACACCATATGATGCTAGTGTGCATTTGATGAAAAATAAAGGTGTTCCTGTGTGTCAATCTGAGTATGCAAAAAACATGGGTAATTTAATTTTTCTCATGAATTATTCAAGGCCTGACATTGCATATGCTGTGAGTAGACTGAGTAGATACATTCACAGTCCTAATAATGAGCATTGGAATGCATTGAAAAGAATTCTTAAATATCTGAAATGTACTATGGATTGGGGATTATATTTTGGTAAGTTCTCTGCTGTGTTGGAAGGATATAGTGATGCCAACTGGGTGTCCGATAATGATGAGATTAATTCCACTAGTGGATATGTTTTTACACTAGGTGGAGGTGTTATATCCTGAAAATCTTGTAAGCAATTTTGCACTGCTATGTCTATTATGGAATCTGAATTTATTGCCCTTGCATTGACAGGATATGAGGCAGAATGGTTGAGAAACCTACTATCTGATATCCCATTGTGGGGGAAGCCAGCTCTGTCGATTGTGATGCAGTGTGATTCTCAAGCTGCCATTGGAGTTTCAAAGAATAGTGCATACAATGAAAAGAAGAGACACATTCGATTGAGACACAAGGTTGTCAAAGAGCTTCTGGCTAGTGGAGTGATTTCACTGGACTATGTAAATTCTGAAAAGAATCTTGTGGATCCGTTAACAAAAGGCCTTTGTAAAAAGATGGTTTTGGAATCATCTAAGGGGATGGGATTGAGACCCATTGAGTGAATTGTGCTCATGGATCTCTATTTTGCTTTGTAAAGTTCAAAGAGTAACATGGATAATAATTCAGGAGCACTACTGTGTTTTCATCCATGTAAGTGTGTATGTAGTGCTTGCTACCAATGTGTGAAGGATGGGCAATTTGGCTCTTAATGGACCCATATTCACATGTGTGGTGGTGTAAAGTAGAACACACTTGATGGGATCCACCTACTTAGGTGTGGAAGTTTGGTTGCTTTCTATGGAGAAACGAGGTCATCTCCCTAGAGCACGTATGAGCATCCGGGCATGAGGCGTATGACCAGTATAAGGCGACAACTATTATTCGCGGAGTAACCAAATTTGTTGAGTGAAATGCGTGTCCCATACAACGGGCTCACAAACTTCCCATTGAGTTCAAGATGCAAATCACTCGATGGGATGTGGGTCTTAGTTTGGTGACACTATGTGTTAATTCAAGTCGCAAGACATTAACACTTATGCACGAAACTCTAATTTTTGCTCAAATTTCTAAAAT
Organism: Anisodus acutangulus; assembly: GCA_029783415.1. Taxonomy (NCBI): domain Eukaryota; kingdom Viridiplantae; phylum Streptophyta; class Magnoliopsida; order Solanales; family Solanaceae; genus Anisodus; species Anisodus acutangulus. The sequence goes on along the minus strand of CM056505.1, from coordinate 30,298,272 downwards.
GATTTTTAAACTTCGAATCTTATGGGAATTGTTGGAAACTAGCTTCAAAGTTTTGAAAGTTTGTGGAGAAACAAAGTTTTATTTGTTCAAGAAAGTTTTCTATTATTTGTTTCATTTTTGGTATTTACGACAGACTTTTGGGTTTTCAAAACTTATTGGTTCGAATTTCCAGGATTGAATTAAGGTGTTCACACCTTGCTTTCATCTATAAAAGGAGGATTTAGCAAACTGATTGAGGAAGAGAAAAAATTGGTTTTTGTTTTGAGTAAAAGGATTTCGGTTACTCCATCCGATCTTTGTGAGTGCACACTTTGATCAGGAGGACGGCCGCTGGAGACAGCTTGCACCAAGGCTAGGCGAAATCGTCTTTTAGGACAGTGGTTTGTCCACGACACAACAATCCTATAAAATCTTTCCTCTATTCTGTGATTGATTATACGTTAATATTCTAACTATGCAGTCAAATATGCAACAATTCACAGATTCTTTTTTTTAAGGGAAAGATGAAGAGAGATTAAGAGAATCCATTATACATTGTTTATACACTTCATACATGGAATAAGCATTGTATAGCTGATGTATAATTATCATATAAATATGTGTATAATTAATGTATATACTGATTATACGTGTATAAATAATGTATTTACTGGTTATACATGTATAATTAATGTATATACGGATTGTCCACTTCTTATACACTCAAAATGTACCAGAAAAAAAGGAGAGAAAATATAAAAAGAAGATAACGACCAATAGAGAGAAGCAACGTGGTATACATTGATTATATATCAAATATGTATACATTAATTATACATCAGATAATATACATCGATAATCCATCAAATACGCATACATTGATCCCATCTACAGGTGAGAGAGACAGACAAAGATGTTGAGGGAGATAGAAATTGCTAGAGCAAAAAAAAAAAACATTTAGATGGGTGCAGATGGAACAAAAGAAACTCATTTTAGATGAGTATCTTATCATAATCCCTAAAATTATGTAATTTAAAATTAACATTCCTATAATTTCTCCTAATACTAAAATGGCTAAAACGGGAAAACAGGGCGTGGAAAGTGATTAAAATGGGTTAAAAAATAGGTTTATTTTGAGTTTAAAATTAATATGGGTCGCTAAACAAGTTAATTACTCTTAAAGAGTGCCCAAAATATCAACAAATATCTTTCTTCTTTTTTTTTAAACTTTGGCTGAGTTTTTGAGTTATTCGATCGATTTATAAATATTTATAGTTTTCTACGCATGATTAATTATTTGTTATTTTTCTACTGTAATTAAAGAATCTAATGACGTGCTAACAGAGACAGATTTATTGGTGAATTAATTAGTTTATCAATTTCTTGACTTTGAAATTGAGCTTTCAATCCAAAATCGTAAAGTTATCAGTGGAGGATATAGAACTAGTATAAAGCCTTTGGAAACTCAAACATTCACTACTTCAATTCTAGGAAATAAAAATAATAAAAGTCAAATACTCTTATTTAAATTTTTATAGTAATATACACTCTTTCCCTATGAAATATTGAAGATCCATTGTACAATATAATAGATAGGTTTCGGAGAAGATTATAAATAAGATAAACAGAATTGTTATTTTTCTTATCATAGATAATCGTTAATAAGACTTTAATTTTGATTACGAGTTTCTTGTCACAATCTCATCGCCAACAACAACAACATACCCAGTGTAATTTCATAAATGAAGTTTTGAAAGATTAAGAAAAGTGTAATAAGGTACTAATATCTTAGTCTAATTTGATACCATAAAAGGATGTAATGGAACAAATGAGGTGACTTCTTCATTAATCAGAGGTTTCGGGTCAAACCTTGGATATGACAAAAATTTTAGTAGGGAGCGCTTCTACTGAATGAGTCATATGTTGATTACAATGGTGCAGGAAACAGAAATAAGTAACTGCTAAGTATTACAACAAACTGAAATTACAATAAACTTGAACAAGAAACTGGAACAGTTTTTGGTATGCTGAGTCGAGTGATTGCACTCTGTCTTTAAGACGATATTGCCCCGTATGTATCCTTTCTACGTCCTGGACAATTGTCTCTCAAGATAAAACAACAAATGAGCAAAGGAAACTCAAGTGCTACCGTGAAGAATTTTGAGTAATGAAATGATGCTAGAAGGTAGTAGGAAAAACTAATTTCGTTTGTATGTTTCTGTGTGTCTCAACAATTTTGCAAATGGTCCTTTATATAGTTGAAGGAGATGCTTACCAACTGCCCACATAATTGTTGTTACTGGCCAAGTAATGACAATTATGGAGGTAGTAATTCACCAAAATAAATGGTGAATTGATGTGCAACGGATTGACATTTAGGAAGATTAATTCAGCCAAAATAAATGACTGAATTGAGTGCTGGTTGACGTTCCAGAAACCACAAAGTTCTCTGCCCAATTTGACTTTCTTGAAACTTCAGGGACCAAACTGTACATATAGTAAAGTTCTCTGCCTAATTTGACTTTCTTGAAACTTTAGGGACCAAACTGTACATATGAAACAATTCTGGTCCAAAAAGATAATATCAGAAGAAGCACAGCCCACGACCTGAGACCCGGACGGGACGGATGGGCGGGCGGCGCGCGTGTGGGCTTTCCTCGGACCGAAGCACATCTAGGTCCTTCATCCTTTAAACACATGGGATACCCCTTGGGGTCCCAAACCCCAAGCCAACTTTGAGACTTATAAACAAAACAATTCTTTCTTCCCCCACCGATGAGGGAGAATTGGTCTCAATACCACACTTTTTCATGCTTCAAATACCTCACTTCGTGGACCAATATCTCTTTCATTTCTCAACGAAATTTGACGATCCTTGGTCCTACGGTCATCTACTTACTTAGTAGATTATGCACGTGTGAAGAACCGGATTCTCCAACATGCGGAATATTAGTGTTTAAGCCATTAAAGTTGGTTGGACGCAACTCCCGACAAAGGTAAATTTCCAACATCATATGCGTGCACATCTGAGTTAATCGGACTCCAATCGAACACCGGACGTGAAATTAAAAAATCTAAGTTTAATTTGATAGACACTATAATTTCATAGATTATTTTATGTGTTAGCCAAAAATTAAAAAAAAATCTTTAGTCCTAGGACATGTCTAGTGTTAAAGATACCAAATATCTACTTACTTGCCACGCACTAATGTATATGCTGGCCATTTTCTTTTCATCTTTATTTGGTCAAATAGATGATAAATTAATGAGTTCATATAAGGTGGGGGGAGGGGAGAGTCTTAAATTTTATAATAAACAATTGCTAGAAATTTAACATCAAATTTAAGAAACTAAACTTTGAGATGTGAAAAGATAAACCGTTTTTGATAAATCATTTCATTTATATGTATACTGATTTACATATGTGATAGAGATATTAAAATAAGCAATTATATCTACTAGAATACAAGTATACAACAATAAAATATCCGATGTGAGGTCTCGGAATGATAGAGTGTATGCAGATCTTATCCTACCTCGTAAAATACGAGAGATTATTTTTGAAAGACTATCGACTTGAGTAAAGTAATTGAAAAGACAACAAAAAAAGAATACGAAAATAAAAACAATAACACTATAAAAATATGCAAAATGAAAGACAATACATCACATTTAGAATAGGGAACAGTAGCGACAACGAAATCATGCGATAAACAAAGAATAAAATTGCAGTAAGGTAATAGAAAACAAAGAACACAAAACTATAAGAATAGTGTTAATACTACTAATAAGAATGTAGGTACAAATAAGGTCACTTAGCCTATCTAGCAGGAAAGCAAGAGATCGTACAATTACCAACTGAGCTTTCTACCCTAATATGCGATGAAAAAACCCACATATGTAAAGTCATTTAGCCTACAATATTGCCAAAATAAAATATGAACTTACATAAACAAAATCTTCAACGAAAAAAATAAACAAGAGAAATATTTTCTTCATCTCAATTTATGTGATATAGTTTGACTAGGCATGAAGTTTAAGAAAAAAAAAACTTTTGAATTTTGTGTTTTAAAACAAGTCAAAGATTTTTGTGTGGTTATAAATTATCTCGTTAAGAGTAAAAGATAAAATTTAAAATTAAATTATTGTTAAATAAGAAAATATATTATTCTTTTAGAGATCAATTAAAAAAAATATGTTATATAAATTGAAATAAAAGTAGTAGATATATGATTTGTTTAAGTTTGACTTAGTCAACCAACAAACAACTACTAGCACCACTTATTAAGGTTGTGTTTAGTATAAGGAAAACAAGTGATTTTTTAGTTTATTTTTCGAAAAGGTAAAAAACTTTTTAAAATTATGCGAAATTAAATAAAAATGCCTTTTATTAATAGTTTAGTTTAAAAATATTTCTGCCGTTAATAGTTTGGTCCCAAAATGCTCCTATTATTACTTAATTAAGTCAAAAACGTCATTTTCTTAATAAACAGTTGTTTCTTGTCTTTTTAAGCAGTCCTTTTTTAATAAAAATATTTTAAAAACTCTTTTCTTTCTTTCCTTTAACAATATCTTTAATTAATAAAAAAAATAATTAGAAAACAGTCTTTTTTCTGATTAATTTCATTTTATCAATTAAAATTGAATAACTCAGTACCTTTTTAATTGATAATATAGGTCATATATATAAGATCATAATAACTTCATACTATAAAAAAATCTAATAAAATAGGAAATATTTTATTTCTTCATCTTTTCCGAATTGAAGTAGGATAAGCATTTGCTAATATAATTCTTGGTTTTAAAGTTAAACTAAAAACGGGTCAGCAATAACTCCAACGACATTTTAAAGATATTTTGTGATTTGAAGTAATATAGTAATTTTTCATGTTTTATGGCATTATGATTTTTATATCTTAACTTTAAAATCAATGATTATATTAGCAAATGCTTATCCTACTTCAACTCGAAAAAGATTAAAAAATAGAAATATTTCCTATTTTATTAGAAAATAATTATTATTATCTAACTGAAAATTAATGATGGGTTACTATGATAGTATGATCTTATATATGGCCTATATAATCAATTTGAAAAGTACATGGGTTATTCTATTTTAATGGATAACGAGATTAAGAAAAAGAAAAAAATTACTTTCCACTTTTTTATTAGTTAAAGGTATTTTAAAAAGAAAAGAAATAAGAAAATATTTTTTTAAATAATATTTTATAAGAAAAAGAATGTGTTTAAAAAAACAATAATATGTATTAGGAAAAATATATGTTTGACCTAATTAAATAATAATAGGGTCATTATTGAACCAAACTATTAACAACAGGAACATTTTAGACCAAACTATTAACGAAGAGTATTTTGATTCAATTCATAATGTTTAAGAGAATTTTTTACCCTTTCCATTTATTTTTTGTATTTTCCTAAAAATAATGTATTATCTCAACATTTACATATAATGTAGACAAATATTATATGGTGAGGTAGGGGTTGGGCTGGTGGGTGAGGCTATTGGGTTACGTTGACGGAAGAGACAAATAGTGTAAGATGCCACCTATATAAATTATTTTTTCTACTTTATATCAGAAAAGTAATTTTTTCATTTTTAAGAATTATTTTTTAAAGAATATTTTTCAAAAAGTTTAACTAGCCAACAACAACAATAACAACACACAATAACATATCAAGTGAAATTTTATAGGTAAAATGTGGGAAAGTTAGTGTATGCAAATTTTATTTTTGTCTCGTAGACGTAGAAATAAAATTTTCAAAAACCAAGCAGATGAAAAAAAAAATACAAAAGTAAAGATGATATAACAAATACTAATAGAAAACATTACATAACATTCAATAAAAGAAACAATAATAAATAATAAATAACAATAACAAAATAATGTGATAACCTAATAACAAAGACACAACAACTAGTAACAAACATGAGAAATTTAAAGTGTTTTCGGAATACCAAACACACCCTAAAGAAGTAGTAGTAGTTATGACAACACAAATTCAAAATTCAACAATTTGTAATGAATTAATTACAGTGTAAAATGCTCATCAAAAGAGCTCCTATTTTTCTCTGTGAAAGGCTTTTTCCCTCTCTCTGTATAGGGTACGAATCTTCATTACTCATAAGGTATACATACAGTATATATACATAGAAGAAGTAGAAGAAAGAGGGAGAAATGGGTTGGTTTCCATGTTCTGGAACATCAAAGAAGAGAAAGAAGAAGAAAGACTCCAACAATTCGGTCCAATTTGGTTCTGGTAACTATAAAACTGTATATTTATCGTATAAGAAGACTAATTTAATGATTCTGTGAGATGGATTTGTTGTATATTTGTCAAATTTCTAGTCTTTGTGTGATTTTGGAGTTCAAGTTTGTAGCTTTTAATGATTCTGTGAGATGGGTTTGTTGAATATTTGTCAACATTTTTAGTCTTTATGGGATTTTGGAGTTCAAGTTTGTAGCTTTTAATGATTCTGTGAGATGGGTTTGTTGTATATTTTGTTGAATTTCTCGTATTTATGTGATTTTGGAGCTTCAAGTTTTCAACTTTTGATGATTCTGTGAAATGCGTTTGTTGCATTTTTGTCAATTTTTTCGTCTTTAGATGATTTGGAGCTTTAACTTTTAATGATTCTGTGAAATGATTTGTTGTATTTTTTAAAAAATTTCTCGTCTTTAGATGATTTGGAGCTTGAAGGGGAGCCTTGGCGTAACCGGTAAATTCATTTCCATATGATCAAGAGGTCACGGGTTCGAGGAGGTCACGGGTTCGAGCTGTGAAAACAACCTCTTGCAGAAATGTAGGGTAAGGTTGCGTACAATAGACCCTTGAGGTTCAACCCCGCGCACGGGCTTAGTGCACCGGGCTGCCCTTATTTAGATGATTTGGAGCTTCAGTTCTTACATTATAGCTTCTGATTCTTGGATGTCACCTGTTTACCATTTTTTAAGCTAAGGGTACGCCTTCATTTTTTGAATTCACTTAAAGAGGAAATTTATGGTTCCCTACCTTTATGTTAGTCTGGGGATAAATGTGACAATTACAGGAATTTTATGAGGTGTCTAAGAACTCCTAGTTTGCCTAAAAGACATGGGAAGTTTATTATCATTGGAATAAAATGAACCCAAATTGAGCGAAATGATAGAAAAGATTCATATAGCCGACCCAACCAATTTAGGATTGAGGGACAATTAGTTGACCGATTGATTGCTTTGATATGAACAGTTGCCACTATTTGGTGGCTTGGATCTTTACAACAACAACAAACCCAGTGTAATCCCACAAGTGGGGTCTGGGAAGGGTAGGATGTACGCAGACCTTACCCCTACCTTTGTGAGATAGAGAGGTTACCTTTGTGAGATAGAGAGGTTGTTTTCGATAGACCCTTGCTTGGATTTTACCCCTTAGACAAGTAATGGTAGTTACGGTCAGCTTTCTTGGTGATATTAAGGGTGAGCCCCCATGACCTGCTAAATATTTTGCATTATTGCTTTTCGTTGTAGTCATGGAGTGATTAGTAGAAACTAGGGATTTTAGGAGGTGTCTAAGAATGAACCAGAATATAGGATGAAGGGTTCTAGGATTAGTTTTATGGCTTCAGCTGGCGGATTTTGGTCTTCAATATGAACTGGAGTTAGTGAACTGGAGAATTTCGTCAGATATATTATGTTAGTGAGTATATTAGCTTTCTAAGATAAAAAAGAAGGCTAGAAATGACGATAAACAAGATAAAATGGTAGAGCAGTCAGTAATAATCTTGAGGTCAATTGGCATCCAAGGGTGTGGCTAATAGTCAATGAAGCTAGAATAGATCGTGGGAAAACCAAGGCTCAAATTCCAGTAGAGGCAAGAAAACGTAAGTGATTTCTTTCTGTCTATGTAAGCGTTGGTGGACAGATTTACCCAGTAAATATGTTGATGGAAGTAGCAGGTACTCGGTGCATTAATCGAGGAGTACACAAGCTGGCCCGGGTGTACTCTTTATTAAAAAAAGAGTCTTGAGGTCAATTGTTCCTGTATCCTTTCTGGAAGAGGAGCAAGGTTGCTTCTTTCCTTCCACCAGTCTGTTTTTACTGTATCTTGCATGCCTATGATATTAGAAAATTGGTAGAAAAGGTCTCAGTTATTTAAGCCGCACAATTTCCAGTACATCAAGTGGTTGTACCAAGTTCGGCGTCATGCATTTCCCACGATTGAACTAATTGAAAATTTCAGGATCACTCAGTTGGCTGTATATGATGTTTTTGAACCCTAATTGTTGGTTTCAGTTTCGTGTTTTTCTTTCATTTTCTAATTTCTGTTTTGATTTCGTGTTCAGGAAAGTTGAAGGCAAAGAATCTGTTAGGTTCAAAGGAGGATGTTAAGGATGGAGAATCTGGTCAAATTGCGGCCAAGACTTTTACATTTCGTGAATTAGCAGCTGCGACAAGAAACTTTCGAGGTGATTGTCAACTTGGAGAGGGAGGTTTTGGAAGAGTATACAAAGGGCGGCTAGATTCCAATCAGGTCTTTTTCTGTCATTTCTTTTTTTTTTCAATGATGGAATCTTTTTGAATAATGGAAAGGAGTTTCGTTTTCTCTCTCCTGTCTGGTTGTCCCCGATCCACCAGACTTTGCTTGAACTCACTATTTTCTCACAGTGTTCTTGAAGGAAATTAGAATCTTTTTCACTATTTAATTTCTTTTCTTCTTGCTTTAACCGTGCCAGCTTTATGAAATGCGTTGTATTTGATGGGCTCATGTTATTTCATAACATGTCAAACACTGTATTTACCAGTTGATCCTTTGTCACATACAGGGTGAAAGTGAATCTTATATTGTTCTGTTAGCAATAGTAAAGTCTAGCCTATTGAATCAGCTCTTTTCCAGGAGTAGGCAAAAAGAAAAGCTTGTGTTAAGCATATCGACATGCATTATTCTTTGAGAAAATGCTTAGGTTTCCCTTGTTAGACTGCTGAATCTAAGCTTTACGTCGTGCTGATGCATTGGTTTCTAGTCTATTTCTTACAATGATTAGATTGTGGATTGGGTTCAAAATTTTCTTTGTTATGAAAGGACGAAATTGACCTTGGTCATTTATCACTTCCTTTTTGTTCATTATAATGATGATAGTGGTAATTAGAGTTTTTATTGATATCACTATTGCTATTATTATTGTTATTTTATTTTTGGGTACCGTGCTTTATGATATTGCTTTGGACATATAAGATATGGGCTGGAGCTAAGCTTTGACACCTTTTCTCATTTATTTGCTATAGATTGTTGCCATCAAGCAACTCGATCGTAATGGATTGCAAGGGAACAGGGAATTTCTTGTTGAAGTGCTGATGCTAAGTTTGTTACACCATTCTAACCTGGTAAATTTAATTGGCTATTGTGCTGATGGAGATCAAAGACTTCTGGTTTATGAATATATGCCACTACGATCATTGGATGACCATCTTCATGGTAATCTCTCTTTTAGTGTTGTCTACATTTTCGGGGGGGAAATGACAAAAATGGTCCCTTTTGTTTGAGTATAGGTTCAAAATAGTCCCTTGAGTCTTTTAATTTTCCCAAAAGTTAATACTTTGTCTCTGTTGATTATTTACAGAACCCTTTCTGTTAGATTTGATGGGGAGTATGATAAAAAAGAAAAATAGCGGGAAATCACATTTAGAGGTACAATTTTTGTAGTTTATGTTATTTTTGATTTATTTCTAGAGTCTGGTGCAATTTTTGAGGTGTAGTTTATGTTATTTCTTGTATATTTTTAGTGTTTAGTGCAGCTTTTTTGGGTTGCATATTTTAGGATTTGATGGGAATTTCTTGATGCTTATGGTTAAATCTTTTTTTCCACTGTTTCTGTCAAATCTAATTTGGCAAACTTAAATGACTAAAACTGTTCAGTGCATACTTAAGGGACTATTTTGAACCTATCCTTAAACACAAGGGACCATTTTTGTCATTTTCTGACATTTTCGGATAAAATTTGAATTTAAATCGAGTATTTGCAGATCTTATGCCTGGTAAGAAAGTGCTTGATTGGAATTCGAGAATGAAAATTGCAGCTGGAGCAGCAAAAGGCTTGGAATATTTACATGACAGAGCAAGCCCACCTGTAATATACCGCGATTTAAAATGCTCCAACATTTTGCTGGGTGAGGGGTATCATCCGAAGCTATCCGACTTTGGATTGGCCAAGTTGGGGCCCGTAGGAGATAACACGCACGTCTCTACTAGAGTTATGGGTACTTACGGGTACTGCGCTCCAGAGTATGCCATGACTGGTCAGTTGACTTTAAAGTCGGATGTTTACAGCTTTGGAGTTGTCCTCTTGGAGATCATTACTGGTAGAAAAGCAATTGAAAATTCAAAAACTGGAGGAGAGCACAATCTGGTTGCATGGGTAAGATATTTGCTTATTATATACCTTTATCGTGTTGAAGGGCAGCCTTGGAGTAACTGGTAAAGTTGCTGCCATGTGACTAGGAGGTCATGGGTTCAAACCGTGTAAACAACCTCTTGCAGAAATGTGAGGTAAGGCTGCGTACAATAGACCCTTATGGTCCGGCCCTTCCCCGGACCTCGCGCATAGCGGGAGCTTAGTGCACCGGGCTGTCCTTTTTATTTTATACCTTTTATCTTGTTGTCACCATGCTTACCTGTTAATTTAACTAAAGGGCTAATAGCACTTTTGATCCCTCAATTATTGAATTTTTTTAATTTCGCTCCTTGTGATATGTGACTAAGCATATTTAACCTTTAATTAATTGAAATGTACAGTTTTGATTTTTGATCCCTCTGCCGGTGAATATTCACAAATTTACCAGTATTATTGCTTAATTACTGATATGTTAAGCTTGTATTATTATTTCATATTTGACGGAAATATTAGAAGTAGTTCAAATATAACATAGTTTCTACATAAAAGGACCAAAGATACACATACGATTAATTGTGAAAGGTTAAATGTGCTTCAGCAGATATCACAAGGACGAAAATCAGAATTTACTCATAACTAAGGGATCAAAAGCGCTTTACCCCTTGACTAAATCCAAAAGAAAATGCAATTATGAAACTGCGCATATGATAAACTATGTTGAAGGAATTTGAGTTTAAGGCAGTCCATAGTTGGTGTAATATGATTTTAGTTTGAAACTTAAACTTGAGAACCTTCTGGAAGATAAAAAAAATTCCTTCTTTTTTTCGTTAAAACAAAATACTATGGTCATTCTTGGATTGAACTTCAATACCAGACTGTCTAGATACTGGATTCTTAGAGGCTCTCAGGTTAATCAAGCCTTGCAGTGAGGTTCAGTTTTCAGTTACTGGAGCCGAGAAAGTGAGAAAAACGGTCCCTTATGGAGGGTAGGTTCAAAATAGTCCCTTGAGATGCACTTAACTTTTAAGTTTGCCAAAAGTTAACACTTTTAGTCTCCGCCAAACATTTCATAATATATGTTCGTTAGATTTGACGGAAGCAGTGGAAAACAATGATTTAACCATAAACACCTAGAATGTTTGTCAAATCCTAAAATATGAAACACAAAAAACAGCACTAGACACTAAAAGCATATAAAAAAGAGTAGAAATTTACACCTCAAAAAGTTGCACCAAACTATGGAAATAAGTCAAAAATAGCTGAAACTACAAAAATTGTACCTCTAAATGTGAGTTCCCCTTAATTATTTTTCATAGTTTCCGTCAAATCTAGCTGACAGTGTTCGGTAAATATTTGATAGAGACAAAGTGTTTAACTTTTGATAAACTTAAAGGATCAAAATTGTTCAGTGCATACTTAAAAGGACTATTTTGAACCTACTCTCAAACATAGAGACCATTTTTGTCATTTTCTCGACCGGAGCACTTAATAATGGAATGTGGACTTGCCATATTTTATTTATTTATTGTGGGGGGGAGGGGGGTAGATTTTTTTTACTATTAGAAAACCAATATAGTGAACCAAGTTCAAAGATTATAATCATGCTCTTCTTACCAGGCAAAACCGTTGTTCAAAGATCGGAGGAAACTCTCACAGATGGCTGATCCAATGCTTCAAGGCCAATATCCAGTTAGAGGCTTGTACCAAGCTCTAGCAGTTGCAGCAATGTGCGTTCAGGAGCAACCTAACATGCGTCCTGTCATAGCAGATGTCGTCACAGCTTTGTCTTACCTGGCCGCACAAAAATTTGACGGTGATGCTCAGGGAGTTCAAAGCTCGCTCTGGACACCTGCTACTCCACCTAGAACGAAACGAGATGGTGATAAGTGACAAAAGGGTGGCAGTCATGAACCTAGATGGTGATAGGAGACTAAACAAGTTGCTCTAGGAACAAGTACATAATATCAAGACGAGCGGCCTCTTGGATAACTAGTTGAAGCTAGTTCAGTACAAACGACAATCAAATGTACCTCAAATACAAGATCAACCAGACGGAACTGTAAAATTTTGTACCTCAGAAGTCTGACCAGCTACGGTCATCTTCCCTGATATCGAGGATGCTTGCATTCCCATTTGATCATCTGAGTACGCAGTTGATCCGTGTTAGTGCACTTTATGGTTTTACTCATTTCTTGGTAGCCCTGTATAGTTTAGGCAAGTATTTTGTTGTACAGGCAGGCATGCCTTACAATTTCCGTGTGCAAGTATTGTATTGTGAAAAGGCAAATTATGATCTATAATTACAGAATCGTGATTGTTTTTATATTCTTTTAGCCATACGAGGTGAAAGAAATAATCCCTTATTATTTTCATTACTTAAAAGAGTATATATACACTTTACATATTTCCATAATAGGAGAATTTTATTTCTATTCTACTCCTAAAACCTTATTCTATTTGGAGACTAACTATACAAGTAGACCTGTCCAAAGGTCGGGTCGGGTCGGGCCAGGCCAGGTCAGGGCTGGGTGACTTTTTTTTTTGCTTGCCCAACCCTAGCCCGACCTTGACCCTATTTTTTTAAAAAAATCCGACCCTGGCCCTGACCCTACGGGTCACGGGTCGGTCCTCACCCGTCGGAATTTTTGGCGGGCCAGGGTCGGGTCGGGGATTTTTTTTTAAAAAAAATTGAATTTCCAAAATTGAAATTGGCATTCACCCTTACATTACCACGAAAATTCGACGTTGAAATGTGTTGTATATCGTGAGATTTTGACTAAAGAAAAAGAAAATTAGAAATCGATTTGGGAAAAAACATAAATTGATTGGGAAAACAGACGTTTTCTTAAAAATTGGTTGAGCCAAACCGCCTTACGACTGTTTGACCGGCCCTATCTCGAAAAAATATGCAAAATCAAAAAAACAATCGGGTAAAACGGACATCCGAGCGCAAAGTTATAACCATTTAAAGTTTCACCAATTTACAACTATTTTCTCTCCCTACATTATGCTTCCGTGATATTAACAGAACGACTAATAATATAAACATATAATTAATAATCAGCTACCGTTTTTATCTTATTTTATGTCGAGTTCAATGTAGATTAGAGCAATACATATATTATAAAAACATGCATTATATCACTTATTAATGGCAAAAATATATATAAGTACAAAATAAATATTAATGAAGGATAAATTATACTAAAAAAATACACAGGTCGGGTCAGACGGGTAAAATATTCTGACCCTGACCCGACCCTACATAAGATCGGGTCCCCAATCTTTTGGGTCGGGTGGCTCGCGGGTCCGCTATAAGCCCACCCCGGCCCTGGATTTTTCGGATCGGGTCAGGCCGGGCAGGTCCCCGACCTGTTGGACAGGTCTATATACAAGTATGGTAAGTATACAATACTAATTAGACTACAACATTAAGTATACATTTGTATATGGAAAAGGACACTGCCCATGGATGGGCAGCAACTACCGAGAACAACACTGCCCACGGATGGGCAGCCACTACCGAGAACAATATATGCTAAATATACACATGTATATTGTGTATATTTAACACACCCCCACAGTTATAGCGGGCGGTCTTCGAACGCTGAGACTATCCCTAAAATCGTCAAAAAGAACCGAGGGAAGACCCTTCGTAAAGATGTCGGCAATTTGATATCTGGACGGGACATGGCAGACGGGTACTTGACCACGAGCAACCTTCTCGCGAACAAAGTGAATGTCCATCTCGATATGTTTAGTGCGCTGGTGCTGAGCCGGATTACTAGAAAGGTAGATGACACTAATATTATCGCAATAAACCAAGGCTGCTTTCTAAATAGGACAATGAAGCTCTAATAGAAAATTACGTAACCAACATGATTCTGAGACCACATTAGCTACCCCTCGATACTCGGCCTCGGCACAGGATTGAGACAATGTCGACTGACGTTTTGCAGACCATGAGACTAGGTTATTGCCAAGAAACATACAATAGCCAGACTTAGACCATCTGGTGTCCGGACAGCCACCCCAATCAGCATCCGTATACGAGACAAGTGTGGACGTCGAGGAAGGATATAAATGCAAACCATAGTCAAGTGTACCCTGAATATACCGAATGATGCGTTTGAGTGCATTCATGTGCTCAACTCTAGGATCATGCATAAACAAACACACATGTTGGACATCATACGTCATATCTGGTCTCGTGAATGTAAGATACTGAAGGGCACCTACAAGACTGCGATAGCGGGTCGGATCCTCGTAGGGTACGCCGGCCGCGGCACTAAGCTTGGGCTTAGTATCAACTGGAGTGGAAGTAGACTTACAGAATGACATCACAGCCCTCTCAATGATCTCATGCATACTTCCGCTGGGATAAGAACAACCCACCCACATGACGAGTGACAGCAATCCCCAAAAAATAACTCAAGGGCCCTAAGTCTTTCATAGCAAACTCAGAGCTGAGTAGTGTCATGATAGACTGGCGTAAGGCATAGGAAGAGGCAGTCATAATAATATCATCCACATACAACAGAATATACGCCAAAGACGAACCACGATGATAGACGAACAAGAAATTATCCGACCTGCTGTGAATGAACCCAATAGTTGAAATATAGACGGCAAATCGTGTATACCAGGTCCGTGGAGACTGCTTAAGCCCATATAAGGACTTCTTCAACAAACAAACATGATGAGGATGTTTGGGATCCCTAAATCCCAAAAGTTGATGCATATAGACTGTTTCCTTGATATCACCATGTAGAAAAGCATTATTTACATCTAACTGATGAATATGCCATGCTTTTGAAAGAGCCAAGCTAAGCACAGTGTGAATGGTATTCGGCTTGACCACCGGACTAAACGTCTCACCACAATCCACACCAACCTGCTGAGTCTTACCATCACCCACAAGTCGGGCCTTATGTCGGGCAAATGAACCATATGAATTATCTTTATGAGCAAAAATTCATATAAACCTAATAATATTAATACCAGATGGATGGGGTACCAACTCCCACGTCTTATTATCAATAAGAGCATTATATTCATCGGTCATAGGAATTTTCCAATTCGGGTCATTTAAAGCAGACACATGATTATGGGGTAAGGGTGATTTAAGAACATTAGAATGTAAATTAAAATGTCTTTTTAGTTTAAAAATTCCCCGTTGACTACGAGTGACTGGTCCATGACTCGGGGCAGAGGCGGGTGGATTTTGGGAATTTTCGGGACTTGGGACGGACTGGCCTGCTGGCCCAAATCGGGAATTGAAACTGGAGCTGGACACGGGAACAGGGCCACCATCGACCCGTAAACAAGATGCAATCGGGCCGAATCGGGTAGAATTGATGGCCCAGTTGCTTGACCCAGATGTGCAGACGACGTTGTTTGGGGAGGACCAACGTGCAGTGGGTCCGCTGGCGGAGTTGGGGTACGGGATACATCCGAAAAATGGCGAATAATATACGGGGATATGTCATCATCCAAAAATTTATACGAACTAGGCACGGGAGTATTAACCTTAACAAACGGGAATTGATTTTCATCAAAAAGTACATGGAGACTAATGATGATTTTATTAGATGTCAAATCAAAATATTTGTAGCCACGATGATTAGGCGGATAGCCCAAAAACACACAAGGGATAGACCGAGCCTGAAGTTTATGAATTGTGGTGGACGGAAATAACGGATAACACAAATACCCAAAGACCCAAAGATGAGAATATGAAGGAGTCTTATTATATAAAATTTGAACAGGGGAAGAATATGTCAAACCTTTGGAAGGAAGAATGTTAAGGAGATATGTGGCCATTTGTAGAGCATGGTGCCAAAACGAAGGGGGTACGGAAGCGTGAATCAATAATGTTCGGACAATTTTATTAATGGTATGAATTTTGCGTTCGGCTTTCCCATTTTGTGAAGATGTATGAGGGCAAGAAAAATGAAAATTGATCCCATTAGTTGCACAAAATTCCCGAAATACCCCATTGTCATATTCTCTGCCATTATCACATTGAATATTTTTTATTTCTCTTTCGAATTGGGTTCTAATGAAAGCTCTAAATTTTAAGAAGATGGAAAAAACTTGAGATTTTTTCGCTATCGGAAAAGTCCATAAAAATTTAGAATAATCATCCAAAAAGAGAACATAATACCGATGACCCAACGAGCTAAGAATAGGAGATGTCCATAAGTCGTTATGAATAATATCAAATGGCATTAAAGTATGAGAATTAGAGTCTACAAACGGTAACTTAACAATTTTTCCTAAAGAACAAGATTGACAATTCGGAGTACTATGCGTACCCTTACAAGAAATAAATTTATTTTTATCTAAGAAAGACAAAATAGACGACCCCGGATGACCAAGACGAGCATGCCACAAGGAAGGACCAAGGGCTGCAAACGCTGACGGCAAGGCTTGAGTCGATAGACTGGAACTTGGCGTGATAGGATAAAGATCCCCCTACTATCACACGTCATGAGAGGACTCTCCGTCTTGAAGTCCTTCACAGAGAAACCAAATGGATCAAATTCAATAGAAATGAAATTGTCAGTGGTAAATTTACGGACAGATACTAAGTTTTTAATCAATTTTGGGGCATGTAGGGTATTTTTCAAGATAATGGGTGGATTGGGGGGAGACAAGGTTTTATGACCATAACCACGAATTGGAATAAAATTATCATTACCAACAACTATGCCACGAGGGTTGCTCAAATTGGAATAAGACGATAGCGTACCTGAATCGGATGTCATGTAGGTAGTGGCACCGGTGTCCATATACCAATTCGGGTCCAGTGGAGTCAAACTAAGCGTGTGCATCGCAGCCTCAATATCGGTCTGAGTGGGGTTTGCTGCGTGGTGGGCTTGCGAAGGGCGGGGCCCAATAACTCCTGCGTCTTTGCCCTGGCGTATCGCCTTTGGAACCATCGCCCGATGGGCAGTGGGCCGTCGAGGCTGCTGGGGAGCCCACTGGCCATTGGCTGGAAAATTGTGCGGAGTTGGGCCGTACGGCCACTGTCCACTGGTCCAAGCCCACGGCCCATGGGTCCAAGGCTGAAACCAGTGGGTCGGTGGCCCACTGTAACCGAGATGGGGTCCACCGTCACTGTTTTGGCCACCGGAACCGCCGCGTTTGCCCCCGCGATTTTTTCCATTATTTTTCAGGCCATTTTTTCCGCCATTACTTGAAAGAGTATATATACACTTTACATATTTCCATAATAGGAGAATCCTATTTCTATTCTACTCCTAAAACTTTATTCTATTTGGAGACTAACTATACAAGTATGGTAAGTGTACAATACTAATTAGACTACAACATTAAGTATACATTTGTACATGGAAAAGGACACTGCCCATGGATGGGCAGCAACTACCGAGAACAACACTGCCCACGGATGGACAGCCACTACCGAGAACAATATGTGCTAAATATACATAATATACACATGTATATCGTGTGTATATTATGTATATTTAACACGAGGTCGTATACAACTCCTTTGTGTTGTCCTGCTAAATAACATTTCATTTTTTGTACCTTTCATTGTGTCATCGTGGAAAGTGTAAGCCCGCTAACCAGTTGATATTAGTATATCTGGTCGTTAAGTGATCGGTTTAAACTAGCATCCACATTTTTTCTCCAGGCTATTGAAGTCATTACTTTTAGAAGGTAATTGAAGTCATTTATTTGACTCTCTTAGTGGTTTCGCTGTCAATGAATCAAAGATATGATGCCTGCTTATGTCTGTCATGTCAAAGGAATTGCTGGTGTATATGCCAAAGATGATTTGGCTCTGAAATGGGTACTTGAAGTACTTCATTGTTGATTTGTTCAAGACTTAAATAATGCTATGCTCATTTGTTTAAAAATTTGTACTAAAATTCATAAAACAAAGTAGCTTTGGCTTGTTCTAAAATTGAGTGATTTTTCTTTACAAAAAAAATAATTTAGTAACTTTAGTTCAATAAAGTGATCATCTATGATGATGTTTGTTTAGTGGAATAAAGTAAAAGTTGAGTGATCATCTATGCTAATTGAAAGATAAAATAATTTTCCTTCGAGATTCCTTTCATTATTCATAATATATATAGTTGTACAAAGGTTGATTCCTAATATGGTACGAATCTTAACTTACCTTACAAAGGTTGATTCCTAATATAATTAGAATCCTAAGTTATCTTAACTATACATCTATCATAATTACAAAATATACAGAGAATATTCGGAGAATATTCGCTAATACTCCCCCTCAGACGGAGCGGGAGGAGGCCGAACGCTAAGGCTGGATCGAAAGTCGGTGAAGAGCTGTCGCGGTAGTCCCTTTGTGAAGATGTCTGCATACTGATAAGAGGAAGTCACGTGTAATATTTTGACCTGACCACGGGCAACCTTCTCTCGCACAAAGTGGATATCCATATCAATATGCTTAGTCCGCTGATATTGGACCGGATTATGAGACATATAGATGGCAGATATGTTGTCACAATAGACTATAGACGCCTTGCGGAGTGGACATTGGAGTTCCAAAAGAAGATTTCGAAGCCAACAGATCTCAGCAACTACGTTAGCAACACCGCGATATTCTGCTTCAGCACTCGAACGGGAAAGTGTGGCCTGCCGCTTGGCGGACCATGAGATAAGATTATCCCCAAGAAATACACAGTACCTTGAGGTGGAGCGACGTGTGTCGGGGCATCCTGCCCAATCTGCATCCGTGTAGGCAAGTAGCTTGGTTGGGGCAGAGGAGTATAGATGTAATCCAAAGTCTAGTGTGCCCTTAACGTATCTGATAATACGTTTGAGGGCGGCAAAATGGGACTCTCGGGGGTCGTGCATAAACAGACACACCTGCTGAACGGCATATGCAATATCAGGCCTAGTGAATGTAAGATGCTGAAGAGCACCTGCTAGACTCCGATATAGAGTGGGATCGTAAAGCGGCGCCGTCATTGGCACTAAGCTTGGATTTTGAGTCCACCGGAGTTGGCATAATTTTACAATTTGCCATCTTGGCCCTGTACACTATCTCTTCTGCATACTTACGCTGACACATGAACATAGTAGTTGCAGATCTGGTTACCGATATACCCAAAAAATAACTTAGCTTGCCCAAGTCAGTCATAACAAATTCAGTTTTGAGTAGAGCAATGATTTCATTCTTCAACCCGTCAGATGAGGCAGTAAGAACAATGTCATCGACATATAATAGCAAATATGCAGTGCTGCTACCTTGGTGAAAAGTGAAGAGAGAGGTATCACACCTGCTATATACAAAATCAATCTGCAGAAGATACCTGGCGAACCGATCATATCAAGCGTGGGGTGCCTGTTTCAATCCATACAATGACTTCCTGAGACGACACACAAATTGCGGAGCTGCCGGATGAACAAAGCCAGAAGGCTGATGCATGTACACAGTCTCTTTCAAATCCCCATGAAGAAACGCATTCTTGATATCAAGCTGATGAATCGGCCAATGCATGCCCATAGCAATAATGAGAACAGTACGAATAGTGGTCGGTTTAACAACCAGACTGAATGTCTCACCACAATCAATACCCTCCTGCTGATTAGTGCCATTGGCAACTAGTCTTGCCTTATACCTCTCTAAGTCACCACTGTCTCTGAACTTGTGACGGAATAGCCACATACACCGGATAACATTCACACCAGCTGGTCTAGGTACCAAATTCCGAGTGTTCTGCTTGGTTAAAGCGTTAAATTCCTCGCACATGGCCACATTCCAATTTGGGTCCAGTTTTGCTAGTTTTGGATTTTTTGGAATGGGTGATAAGGTTTGTGTGGAGAGATTGAAGTGAAACTTGGGTTTGAAGATCTCGTGTTGTGCACAAGTCTCCATGCGATGAGAAGGCAGTGGTGGTGGGTCGGGACCGTGAGGTTGCTAGTCCACTAGTTCTGGACCAGTGGGCAGCAGTTCACTGGTTGTTGGACTGTGGGACTGGGAGGCTGCGGGAGTGGCTTCTGTTGGTGCATGAGAAACTGCGGGGGGTGCAGTAGGTTGATGGCAGGGAACTGGAGGCAGCAATGGTGGGGATAGGGTAGTGTCCACTGCCGGAACAGATGGCAGCGGTACTATCCTTTGCTGGAGACACATCGACTGGAGTAGAGGAGACATAGGAGACTCATCGAGAAAAGTGTAATCCGTTGTTTGGAATTTTTGAAGGTTTGAAAAAGGAAAGGTTGTCTCATTAAAGGTGACGTGAGGGGAGACGATGATTTTGCGAGTGGCTATGTCATAGCACAAGTAGCTCCGATGATTAGGAGACAAACCAAGGAAGACACATGGCAGAGTGCGAGGGGCAAGTTTTTGGGGTGCAGTGGAGGCTATGTTGGGGTAGCATAAGCATCCAAAAATACGTAGGTGATCATATGATGGTTGCCTACGGTATAAGATTTCAGTAGGGGTCTTGTTTTGGAGTGTGCTAGTTGGGAAAATATTTAGAAGAGATTCTACCATTTTGACAGCATAGACCCAAAAAGGCGGTGATAGGCAGGCATGAAACAGAAGTGTGCGGACCATGTTATTGATGGTACGTATATTTATTTCAGCCTTTCCGTTTTGGGAAGAAGTATAGGGACAAGAAAAATGAAAAACCATGTCTTGTTTAGAACAGAAATTGTGAAATGCCGAGTTATTAAATTCACGTCCATTATCACATTGGAATGATTTAATAGGTTTTTCAAATTGTGTCTTAATGAATTTTTGAAACTCGAGGAATTTTGCAAAAACTTCAGATTTGAATTTCAGTGGGTAAATCCAGACAAAATGTGAAAAATCATCCAAGAATACTAGATAGAATTTATGACCCAAAGAGCTAACAATCGGAGATGTCCATAAATCAGCATGAACAATATCAAATGGAGAAAAAGTAACACTGTTTGATGACATAAATGGAAGACGAGTATGTTTGCCTAGTGGACAAGAAAAACAGCGTTGGGCAATTTTTCCATTATTACATTGAATACGCTTAGAAGTCCTAAGAAAAGTAAAAACTGGATCTTCGGGGTGTCCGAGTCTGTTGTGCCAAGTGGAGGGAGAGATCACCGCAAGGGATAGAGGTTTTTGTGGTCTAACAGCGGAAGATTGAGTGAATGGGTATAGGCCTCCCACACTATTGCAGCGTGTAAGAATTTTTCCCGTATTGAGTTCCTTCACAGAAAAACCAAAAGGGTCAAATTCGACAAACACAGAATTATTGCTAGTGAATTTTCTAACAGAGATTAAGTTTTTAATGATGTTAGGTGTGTATAGGACATGGTTTAGGGAGAAAGGCGGGTGTGGATGTTTGGTGTGTGTTACCGTAACCCTCAATTGGAATGCGATGACCATTGCTGACAGTAATAAATTGAGGACACTTTAACCGACGTAGTTAAGATAGGTTACCTGACTACCAAGTGAGGTGGGAAGTGGCTCCGGTGTCCATGTACCAATTGTCGTCGGGCTGTTGAAGGTTCACGGTGGTGTAGGCCTGGCCCAAATTAGTCGGGGCATTTGTTGAGGCTGCCGATTCTTTCTTCTTCTTTGGATCGCAACCAGGTGGGCTCGCTGCTGCTGGCGATGGGCTGCCTGGTGGTGGCGAGGCCCAGGCGATCGACCAAGGCTGCTGGCGCGGGCCCATGCAGTCGGGTACGGCATGCACGCGAGGCCCAGTTCTGCTGGTTGGGCCACTGCTGCTACTGGTTGGACCATTGTTGTTGCTGCTGCTGCTGCTGCTGCAGTTGCTGCTGTCTAGTCCACTTGTTGCGTTGGCCTTTTCCGCGGCCCTTGCCTTTGTTGTTGCGACCTCTGCCGCCACGACCTCCGCCACTGGCCTGCTGCTGCTGCTGGATATGCTGTGATGGATGGTTGCTGCTGGCCACATGTGTTGCTATCCCGTCAATGGCTAACGCTTTTTGATTATGTTCCTCTTGTTTAGCACGTCTAGTTTCTTCCAACAATAGTTGTGAACGTGCCTTGTTGAGACTTGGGAGAGGATCGGCTTGTTGAATCATTGTTGCGAGTGTGTCATATTCACCTTTTGGTAAACCCGCAACAAGTTGAAGCACCATCTTGGTTTCTGAAACAGAAGTCCCGACGTTGGATAGTTGATCGGTTATGAGTTTCAGTTGCTTACAATATTCAGACATGTTAAAATTCTCGAGGCGGGTATTATTGAATTGCTCTTCCAAATATACGGCCCGAGTATTTTTATTGTTTGAAAGATTTCTTCGAGCCGGACCCAAAGTTCACGTGCCGTAGCACCTGTTTTCATGATAGTGCACAACATGTCTTTGGAGATGGTGTCGTAGATCCATTGTTTGACGATGACGTCAAGACGATGCCAGATTGAGTCTGTAACATCGTTGGGATGAGGAACAGATTTGTCAATATGATCGAGCACGTTGTATGCACATGCATGAATGTAGAATAGTTCCATCCACATGGAATATTGACAGTCTTCTTGGTCAAGAATTATAGGGATAAAATTCTTGATGTTGTTAACGGCGAATGTCGGATGAAAAGAAGATACTGAACGTTGAGAGGGGTTGTCAAGTGTGCCAGTGGATGAACCGGAATTTGTGGGGGAAGACATGGTTGCCGCCTGCCGAGGGAAGGGAATTTTCTGGTATGGTCGAGAAAGGGATGAAGAAACCAGAAAAAAATTTCTGTGAAATCAGAAAAAAAATTCTGGTTTCGGCCGAGAATGAGGAAGAGAAGGGATTTAGGTTTTAGGCTCTTGATACCATGAAAGATAGAATAATTTCTCTTCGGACTCCTTTCATTATTCACAATATATATAGCTGTACAAATGTTGATTTCTAATATGGTACGAATCCTAACTTACCTTACAAAGGTTGATTCCTAATATAATTAGAATCCTAAGTTACCTTAAATATACATCTATTATAATTACAAAATATATAGAGAATATTCGCTAATACTAATGTTTGTTGTTCATGTGATCATCTTTGCTAATGTTTGTTGTTCATCTTCTGGCTTTCTGCTTTATGTCATCCGCATAAGAGGAAAATACTGCCCCGCAAGGCTGAGTACATCCACATCATACTCAGCAAGTATCATCGATTTTCTAACTTATGTTTGGTTAAAAAAAACATGTGGCCTTAGCCCTTTTATATAACGTAACATGTATCATAAATTTAGAGGGGAGCACCTATTGACTCCGGCATAATCATGATAAACTACCACGTGATCATCGTGACATCCGATCTCGGCCCGATCGGCTAAGCTACCTCACCCTAATGTCGTATGAAAGAGACGTGAAACTTTGCTAACATAATGATCCCAACCAAGGGTAGCTATCTAGTCGCTTAAACTAATGGTTAATTACGACCATAGCTCTACACGGATACGTATAGCTTCAAGTATTTGACCATTTCATCAAATATCCTCTCAATTATCTAAAGGCACTCTCAAAACATTTTTCATATTATTTGGCACCTTTATCCCTTCAACATAATCTTTAAAATGACTTTGATAGCCCAACATATCATTCATTTCATAAGCATGGCATAAAGATCATTACTTTCATTGAAACATCATTCACGTGCAAAATATGTCATAAGTAGAAAACATGGATTTTATCAAAATCATCTTCATGACATGTAAGTAAGGGGACATAGACTAAAGGGGTAAGGAAAGGAACGGAAATTACATGATGTAAATAGGGTAAATAAAATCTTTAGAGTTAATGGTCAAAAACACACTGAACTATCACTTTTTCGTGATTTTCTACCTGAACTATTAAGTGTACGAATTTTCTACCTGAATTATCACCAACTATTTATCAAAACACATCTCAATTATTAATTGTTCCCTTTTCCTACCTGAACTATCACCAATGTTCAGGTAGAAAAAGTGAACAAGTGATAGTTGAGATGTGTTTTGATAAATATTTGGTGAGATAGGAAATTCGCACACATGATAGTTCAGGTAGAAAACTCACGAAAAAGTGATAGTTCAAGTGTCTTTTTTACCATTATCTCTAATCTTTATGTATACACATATATACACAGTTGAATCCTCTTAACATAAAGGAATGTTTTTAGGTATAATATTTTTTTGAATTTTCTTATCAGAATTCCTAGCGGGCTTGATTTGACTAATTCAGAGTAATGGACCAGTGGGACCTGTTCAAAAAGTAAAGGGAAGGCAGATGTCACATTTAACTATTTAAGAGACTCTTTAAGACTTTTCCCTAGGGAAGCTTCTTCATATATATATATGCCAAAGCTACTAGTGCCGAAGCTTCCCCTGCTCGACATGTTAAAACCATTACATTTTCTTTCTGTTATAGTCATACTTTTTTGGCTTTGTGACATAAGGTTAAGAACTCATTTTACCTTATGGAATCTGTTGATATTGCAGGATCTAGTAACATTGCAGCAAAGACTTTTACATTCGAGGAATTAGCCAATGCAACAAGAAACTTTCAAGATGAGTGTTTTCTTGGAGGAGGCAGTGGAAGAGTATACAAGGGGCAAATTGATGAACAGGTTAGTGCAAAGTAGTGGTCTTTTTACTTTTTAAATGTCATCAAGTAGGATAAAGCTTCAGCAGATTGCTTAGCTCCGTTCATCCGGTGCAAGAGCGCTCGATCAGTGAGCTATTATGCACTCTTTCAAGTGTAGCTGCTTTTAGGCAAATCTCCTGCCTGTCTCTGCATCCCCTACCTCTTTTATTGTTGAGCGGTCATTTAGGGGCCTTAGCTGGTGATACAGGCTCTTTTCCTCCGATCTGTTGGAATCATTTTTTCCATTGATACATAGAGAATTAAAAGTTTTGATTTTGCTATTAAGTTTTAGATCCAATTTTCTGTGATCTTCTGACATATTGTTTCTATATGTACTGTTTGGGGAAGATTTCGAAATCATGTCAGTGAAAAAAGGCAGTCAGGTGTACATAGCATCCCGTGTTTCACGCGGGGTTGTTGTTGTTGTTACTTTCTATTTACGGGATGCTCAGTTGAGTTTATTTTACACGAGAAATCCAAAATCAAAGCATCTTTCCCGTTATGTTGCGGTTTGTGGAGGTGAGTCATAGAAGCTTGGTTCTTTAAGAAAATTCCTAGGCCTCATGCGGATATCAATGATCAATCAACTATGCCTCAATCCCAAAGTCAATTTGCTTTTAAAGGACTCACGAGAATACAAACAAAAATATAGATCCTAGCGTAGCTGAGTGGTGTGTAGCTAAAAAGTTGGCTTCTATTATGCACTTTTACCATGATTTTCCCCTTAGCGATTGGATGGAACAAAGTAAGTTAATAATGTAGTTCACCGCAATCATTTGTTAAATCAGTTGTTTCATTGTAGAATAGGCTTCATGAATTTGAATTTTGACCATTAAACTGTAGTTTGATATCCGAAGGGGAGCCTTGGAAGCAACATTAAAATTGTTTCCGCGTGGCAATTAGGTCACGGTTTCGAGCCTTAGAATCAGCCATTGATGCATGTGTTAGGGTAGGCTGTCTATGTCACACTCCTTGGGGCGCGATCCTTTCCCGGACCCTGCATGAACACGGGATGCCTCGTGCAACGGACTGCCCTTTTGACTGTAGTTTGATAACCTTCATTTAGTGCAGGTTGTTGTCATCAAGCAGGTTGATCAAAATGGCAACAGGAAATTTCTTGTTGAAATGATGATGTTAAGTCTTGTTGGATATGTAAAGCAATACGAAAAGTAAATAAATATTACAAGTGTTCGAAAGGATAAACAAACAAGTCAATATTCAGAACTGTCGCAAGCTTGTTGAGTCTTAAATCTTGATAACCCGAAATCAAGAAATACTAAATCTGGATTGTTACAACTGTGGGCTGAGTCGAGAGATGGCTCTCTGTCTTTAAGACAAGACTGCCCCGTATATATATTTTTACGTTAACGGGCAATAGTCTCTCAAGATAAAACAATAACTAATCAGCACTACAAAGCAAATAGGTTGATTCTAACGAAGAAAACAAAACACGAAACGACTTGCTGAAGAATGAAAAAGGAAGGAAGAGTTTTCTGTTTGTCCACACGTTTCTGCTCACGTTTTTAGACAGAATTTCAGTTGACCTCTCTTCTGTTTTGTCTCTGTGTATATATGTTGTAGTTGTCTTCACAATTGTGCCAAAAGACACCAATATATAGCATAAGGGGATGGACTCCTCAACTGCCCAAGTAAGGACAGCTTATGGCCATTAGTGAGGGAGTTAATCAGCCAAGTAATTGCTGATTTAATGTGCAACATAAAGGAGTTGTTAGGGAGGTTTAAGGTGCAGATTAATGGAGTTTTAACGCTCTAAAAATCAAGTCCAACGGCAGGCATAAACTTTCTGTCTTCCGTCATTCCCAATTTTAGCTTTTCAGAAACATCAGGGACCAAACTGTAAATATTAAATATAAATTTGGGGGTCTATCAGAAGAAGCCCAAGGCCCACGACCCGAGCCCGGACCGGACGGGACAGGCGCACGGCGGCGGCGCGCGTGTGGGCTTAGCCTTGAACCCAAGCACATCTAGGTCTCCCTCCTTCAAACATATGGGTTACCCCTTGGGGTCCCAAACCCTTAGTCAATTTTGAGACTTATAAAGAGAACAATTCTTCTTTTTTCCACCGATGTGGTAGATTTGTCCCACACCATATTTTCATGCCTCAAACACCTTACTTCGTGGACCAATATCTCTTTCATTTCTCAATTAAATTTGACGATCATTGGCCCTACGGTCATCTACTCACTTAGTAGATTATGCATGTGTGAAGAGACAAAGCCTCCAACATACGGAACCCTAGTGTTTAAGTCATTAAATACGGGTGGGCGCACCTCCCCACTAAAGGCAAATTTCCAACAAGTCTGTTACACCATCCTAATATTGTAAATCTAATTGGCTACTGTGCTTATGGAGATCATCATAGACTTCTGGTTTACAAGTACATGCCACTAGGGTCATTGAAAGACTATCTTCATGGTAATCTTCTTCAGGTTCATACGCTTTTTCGCTATGTTTGATCACTTCAAATGAAGATATGGTTTAGAAATTTATTGATTTTTCTGAAGATCCTTCACCAGGTAAGAAACGGCTTGATTGGGACACGAGAATGAAGGGTAAATATTATATATATATATAGGGGATATGGGAAAAGGGAAAGGCGTTATATACGCACACCACCTGCAGCTGGTACATACTATCACAAAAAAGCCCGAAGAGGCCAACATGATTCAACGCCCATGTGTGGTCGAAATAACCTGATGCCCACAGAGGGCGGTTATGGACAGGAAGATGCCCTTGTGTGATCAATATATATGTATATCGCATTTGCATCATGCATACGTTCATTAACCATTATATGGTATGGTGCCCATAGAGGCTGTTATTGGGATCTACCCCATGTTGAAAAGAAACAAGCATATTCACTCATGTGAAGGAGAAATGATGGATCATGATGGCCACATGTGGTCTACCCATGTGAAAGGAAAGCCATCATGTGCAATTTGTCTCCCAAAATTTTCAGATTTTTCTCATATAAATAGGAGCCTTCCCCCTTCATATTTTCCACACCAAAATAAACACAATACATACAATAAGTTGTATAGAGAGTTCCTACAAAATAGGAAGAAATATTTTATAGAGATTACCACACTAGTGAGTGTGAGAGTTTTGAGTGTATTCCTCAAGTATTTGTCAAAACTTGAGAAGATATTGTATACTCATTATTATTGTTATAGTGGAAGGTTTACCGTGGTTATTTTTTCACGAGATAATTTCTTGTCTTGTATTTAGTATTTTATTTACTATTCATGAAATACTATTTACATTGGAATAGATTCGGAAATACTAAGTATGTTCTGTGATTGCAGTTGTGTCTGATCTTTCACATCATAAAAGTATTTCGAGGTGTCCATTCTATCTTTTCCGCACATATTAATCTTGAAGGGGAATTTGAGCACTCTCATTTTATTCCCAACAAGTGGTATCAGAGCAACCAGATTACGGAGGCGGATTAAAAAATGGAGGAATCATCATCGCTTGGTGGTATGTTCAAATTGAACGGTTCAAATTACACAATTTGGAAACCAAGCATGTTGGATCTTCTCTACTGTCAGATCTTTATTTGCCCTTACATGGTGATGAATCCAAACCAAAAGAAAAAACTGATGCTGACCGAAAAATCATGCAGAGAAAAATTGTGGGTTACATCTGGCGATTCATTGAGCACAATATCTTCCATCATTTTCCAAATAAGGAAAAGGCTGATGTTCTTTGGAAGAAACTAGAAGCTATGTTTGAGAGGAAAAATGCCGTAAACAAAGCTTCTATCATCAGAAGAATTGTTCGATTGCGATATGTGGAGGGTGCCAACATGACAGAGCACCTAAATGCATATCAAGGTCTTATCAACCAATCCATTAATATGAAGATTACTATTGATGATGAAGTTGTAGCTTTATTGCTACTCAGTTCGTTGCCAGATAATAGTTGGGATACTCTTGTAGTGTCAATCAGCAACTCGGCTCCAGACGGAGCACTGACCTTGCAAACGGTCAAAGATTATCTTCTAAATGAAGAGTCCAGAAGAAAAGAGCAAAATCATTCTTCTGAGTCAAAAGCGATGGTTGCCGAAAATAATGATCGAGGGAGAAGCAAAATTAAAAATTGGCAACATAAAAGAGACAAATCGAGGGGGAAGTCTAAGCCTATGAAAGACTTCAAATGCCATTATTGTGGTGGTCCAAACCACTATGAAAGAGACTGCAGAAAGAAGAAAAGAGAGCAAAAACGTGGAAATAATGAAACCACGGAGAAAGACACGACAGTAGCTGCAGCTGTTGGCGATATCATCATGGTTTGCGATGATGCCCTTATGAGTATGTCATGCCAACAAATGGACTGGATCATAGATTCGGGTGCATCCTATCACATTACACCATATCGTGATATGTTTGCATCCTATACTGGTGGTAGCTTTGGCAAAGTCAGAATGGCCAACCAAGGTGTCACTGAAGTTGTTGGTATAAGAGACATTGTCTTGCTTACTAATACAGGATGTAAGCTTATCTTGAAAGATGTTCGACATGTTCCTGATATCAGACTCAACATCATTTCTGTTGGCAAGCTCGACGATGATGGATACACCAACCACCTCGGCGAAGGAAAGTGAAAGCTCAGCAAAGGCTCCCTGGTTGCAGCAAGAGGTAGAAAACAAAATTCTCTCTACTTGATGCATGCAAAGTTATCCAATGGAGAGGTGAATACAGTTGCTAAAAATTCCTCCATTGAGTTATGACACAAAAGACTCGGACATTTGAGCCAGAAAGGCTTAGAAATTTTGTCCATAAGAAACCGCCTCCCCGAAGTAAAAGGCGAACACTTGGATACATGTGTTGATTGTCGAGCCTGAAAACAACACAGAGTTGCGTTCAAAAGCTTCTCTCCCTCAAGAAGAGCTGAGCCTCTTGATTTGGTGCACACAGATTTGTGCTATATGAAAGACAAAACTCTTGGTGGTGCATTGTACTTCGTCACCTTCATTGACGATTTTTCGAGGAAAGTCTGGTGTTTTGCGTTGAAAACCAAAGATCAAACATTTGAGGTCTTTAAGAATTTTCAAGCAAAAGTCGAGAGAGAAACTGGAAGGACACTGAAGTGTGTCCGTGCAGACAATGGCAGTGAATACCAAGTCCCGTTTGAGCAACACTGCAAGAATCATGGTATCAAGCTTGAGAAAAGCATCCCAAAGACCCCTCAACATAATGGCGTGGTAGAAAGGATGAACAGAACAATTTGTGAAAGAATCCTATGCATGCTATCGCACTCCAAATTGTCAAAATCTTTTTGGGGTGAAGCTATGAGGACTGCAGTTGATTTGATCAACCTTTCTCCATCAACTCCTCTGGGTAGTGACATTCCATATAGAGTTTGGTCAGGGAAAGACGTTTCTTACAAACACTTAAAGAGTGTTTGGCTGCAGGGCTTTCGTACATATACCATGTATCTTCTTGGGATATGGCCATGAAGAGTTCGGCTATAGATTATGAGATCCAGTTAACATGAAGGTTGTCAGAAGTAGGGATGTTGTATTCCTTGAAGATTAAGCTCCTGATGAAGCCAAAAAGAAACCTGAATCTAATTCAGAAGTTCCTGTCAACTTAGATCTAGTTCCCTCACCAACGGTCTAGGATTACGGGGGAGATACCCAACCGGAGCATGATGATACGGTTGATGATGAAGCAGGTGACAATTAGAATCAACCTGCATAAGATAATGTCCCTCCAGTTAGAAGGTCGGCCAGAGAAAGACAACCTTCTACCAAATATAGCACACATGAATATGTAATGCTCACTGATGGACGAGAGCCACAAAGTTATGCAGAAGCCATGGCACATGACCAACAAGAAAAGTGGTCAGAAAAGTGGTCAGAAGCCATGAAGGAGGAGATGACCTCCTTACAAGAGAACTACACCTACGACTTAGTGAAGTTGCCAGTTGGAAAGAGACCATTGAAAAATAAGTGGGTCTACAAGCTGAAGTTTTAGGAACATAGCTCACAACCAAAGTACAAGGTGAGGCTGGTTGTGAAGGGTTTCAGTCAGAAGAAGGGTGTAGATTATGAAGAGATTTTCTCACCAGTGATGAAAATGACCTCAATCAGAGTTGTTCTCGCAATTGTTGTCACTTTAGATCTGGAGATTGAACAACTTGATGTGAAGACGGCATTCCTGCATGGAGATTTAGACAAAGAAATCTACATGGAGCAACCTGAAGGTTTCGAAGTCAAAGGGAAAGAGAACCTTGTATGCAGGTTGAAGAAGAGCTTGTATGGATTGAAACAAGCTTCCCGACCGTGGTACATGAAGTTTGAATCCTTCATGTCGACTCATGGCTACAACAGAAACACCTCAGATCACTGTGTTTTCAGCAAAAAGTTCACAGGAGGTGATTTTATCATATTGTTACTCTACGTCGATGGCATGCTGATTGTAGGCCATGATGTCAACAAGATTGAAAAACTGAAAAAGAGCTAAGTAAGTCTTTTGCGATAAAAGACTTAGGCGCAACTAAGCAAATCCTTGGAATGAAGATCTTCAAGGATAGAAATAGCAAGAAGCTCTGGTTATCTCAAGAACAGTACATTGAGAAAGTTTTTAAAATGTTCAATATGAGCAAGTCGAAGCCAGTCAGCACTCCACTTGCGGGTCACATGAAACTCAGCTCAGCATAGTGCCCCACAAGTGAGACAAACAAGAAGGAGATGCAAAAGATACCATATGGTTCTGTAGTTCGTAGTCTAATGTATGCTATGGTATGCACTAGACCTGATATAGCTCATGCAGTTGGTGTGGTTAGCCGCTTTCTTTCCAATCTAGGAAAGGAGCATTCGGCAGCAGTGAAATGGATATTACGATATCTTATAGGCACTTCTAAATCTCGTCTGAAGTTTGGTGATAATCATATCCTACTGGAAGGATATACAGATGCAGATATGACTAGCGATGCTGATTCTAGAAAATCCACATCTGGATACCTAATGAGACTTGCAGGGGGAGCTATCTTGTGGCAATCTAGACTTCAAAAATGTGTGGCATTATCCACAACGGTAGCTGAGTACATAGCTGTGATTGAAGCTTGCAAAGAGATGTTGTGGTTAAAGAAGTTTCTACAAGAGTTGGGCTTGAAGCAAGAAAAGTGTTTTACTGCGATAGTCAAAGCGTAATTTACTTGAGTAAAAATTCAAGTTTTCACTCAAGATCGAAGCACATTGATATGAGATATCATTGGATTCGAGATGCACTTGAAAGGAAACTAATTCATCTCGAGAAGATCCACACTGATGAAAATGGTGCCGATATGTTTACCAAGTCCTTATCCCGAGATAAGTTTGAGATCTGTAAACGTGAAACAGGTCTACTTGAATCTCCACATGTGGTGAAGGGGGGGAATTGTTGGGATCCACCCATGTGGAAAAGAAACAAGCATTTTCACCCGTGTGAAAGAGAAATGATGGATCATGATGGCCACATATGGTCTACCCATGTGAAAGGAAAGCCAACATGTGCAATTTGTCTCCCAAAATTTTCAGATTTTTCTCCTATAAATAGGAGCCTTCCCCCTTCATATTTTCCACACCAAAACAAACACAATACATACAATAAGTTGTATAGAGAGTTCCTACAAAATAGGAAGAAGTATTTTGTAGAGAGATTGTGAGATTACCACACTAGTGAGTGTGAGAGTTTTGAGTGTATTCCCCAAGTATTTATCAAAACTTGAGAAGATATTGTATACCCATTATTATTGTTATAGTGGAAGGTTTATCGTGGTTATTTTTCCACGAGATAATTTCTTGTCTTGTATTTAGTATTTTATTTACTATTCATGAAATACTATTTACATTGGAATATATCTGGAAATACTGAGTATGCTCTGTGATTGCAGTTGTGTCTGAGCTTTCACATCAGAAAAGTATTTCAGGGTGTCCATCCTATTTTTTCCGCACATATTAATCTTGAAGGGGAATTGGAGTACTCTCCTTTTATTCCCAACAGTTTGATATCCGAAGGGGAGCCTTGGAAGCAACAATAAAATTGTTTCCGTGTGTCAATTAGGTCACGGTTTCGAGCCTTAGAATCAGCCACTGATGCATGTGTCAGGGTAGGCTGCCTATGTCACACTCCTTGGGGCGCGGTCCTTTCCTGGACCCTGCATGAACACGGGATGCTTCGTGCAACGGGTTGCCCTTTTGACTGTAGTTTGATAACCTTCATTTAGTACAGGTTGTTGTCATCAAACAGGTTGATCAAAATGGCAACAGGAAATTTCTTGTTGAAATGCTGATGTTAAGTCTGTTACACCATCCTAATATTGTAAATCTAATTGGCTACTGTGCTGATGGAGATCATCATAGACTTCTGGTTTACAAGTACATGCCACTAGGGTCATTGAAAGACTATCTTCATGGTAATCTTCTTCAGGTTCATACGCTTTTTCACTATGTTTGATCACTTCAAATGAAGATATGGTTTAGAAATTTATTGATTTTTCTGCAGATCCTTCACCAAGAAAGAAACGGCTTGATTGGGACACGAGAACAAAAATTGCCCTTGAAGCAGCAAAGGGGTTGGAATATTTACATGATAAAACACAGCCACCTGTAATACACCGTAAAATCAATTGTTCCAACATCTTGCTTGATGAGGGATATCAAGCCAAGATATCTGGCTTTAGCTTGGCCAAACTGGGGCCTGTTGATGGCAAACGCAATGTACACGTGAAATTTGAGGGCGATCTTGGGTATAGTGCACCCGAGTATGTCATGACCGGGGAGTTGAGTGTAAAATTGGATATTTACAGCTTCGGGGTTGTCCTTCTGGAAATCTTTACTGGGAGGAAAGCGATAGAAACTTCAACAGATGGAGAAGAGCGCAATCTGGTTGAATGGGTAAGCTATTTTTGCTCTTATATTAGTACACTTTTGACTTCAATGAAATGATTGTTCTAATTTTCCTAAACTTCTCTTGTTGAAGTTAGTTCTACTACATTTAAGTAAAGCCCAACTCTCTTGATTGGAAAATGAAAGGATGAGAGAACGTATCGTATATGTTGCTCGGACTCTCCAAAAAAATTGCCGCACCTATGTTGGATCCTCCAAAAATACACTACTTTTGGAGGATCCGACTCTCACCTGGCAGTATTTTTGAATGCCAGGCTAGACAGATTTGTGCTACTTGTAATTTTCTGATATACACATTGATATTTTGCATGCCAGGCTAGTCCATTATCAAAGATGAGATTCTCAGAAATAGCAGATCCAACGCTTCAAGGCCATTATCCAGTAAAAGGTTTACAACAAGCTCTTATAGTCGCAGAAATGTGTGTTCATGAGCAACCTATAAAACGTCCCAACATAGCAGAGGTGGTCGCGGTTTTGACTCATGTTGCTTCAGGAAAGTATGATTCTGAAAGTCGGGATGTTCAAAACTTGACCTAAGCATCTCTAATGCTCGTCGAGAATATGGGCAACCATCAACTGGCAAGTGCATGTAAAAGAAATGAAAAGGCTCGAAGATTTAGTTGGTGTTTATGTTAATGTTGTACAATAATCAGATAACAACAGGCATTTCATCAAAATTTTGTTGATACACTAAAGATAGTTATAGGCTTCTAGGAAAGCTTGTTATCCTCAAGTCATCATAGATAAATCAGTGTTACCATTATGCAGAACGTCTGTCTCATACTTGAGTGCACATGTATGTATTCTAACAAATAAATGATACTGGAATATGAAAATAAAAACATAAGATTTTTTTTATATTTTCTGTGAGCTTTAGACAATTCGATATGAGCAAACTCTAGAAGCATGGTCATCAGAACTTCTATAATGACTCGTCTCTAGTACCTTTGAACGAACTCGAAAGTGAAGTTCTAGTGCTTCAGTCGAAGAGTTTTTTTTCTTATTTCTTTAACTGCTGATACAATTGCAATACACACTTTAAAGCTCAACAAGACTAAACCAAATCAAGCAAAACCCCATATTCCAAAAACAAAGCAAAACAAAAACAAAAGATTCATCTTCTTGTATAATTCCTATGTAATGTGCAAATCCACTTTCATCTTTCTTGTACTCTCAGAAGATTATACTTGACGAACATTTTTCACTTTGTTACTGAGTTGATATCTAACTGTGCCTGTGTGAGTTCTGACTTCTGACAAACTTGGTCCAAATTTAGATAAAAGATGAGATTACTGTATTGATGACCAAAAAAAGGTCTAACAAAAAACAAATTCCGCTCATTGAGCCAAATGAAGTTTTTTTCTGATATTTTGGAGAGGGTAGGGTGGCCCACAACAAGTTTAAGTTACATATACTGTCAGTATTAAAACAAATTACACTATCATATCACCCAAATGATATCTACAGGTAAGCCTCCTTAAAATGTTGGATTTGTAATCTTGAAAATAACATGTGTTACCTTCTATAACATTTAAAAATTCCTTACACTGATGGGTGTATAACCTAAACTCATTCACAATTAAGCAATTTCAAAGCTCACATTTAATTACTGCTACAAAAAGATACCAAATTTCTTTACATATGTACAAAAGAATCAAATAACTGTTGAAACAAAATTGAGCTAGGAGGTACAAGTGACACTTCAACAGGGCGTCGAAAGGACCTACACTACACATGTTACCAATTGAGGGTGCAATCACCACCTCTTAAGATCAAACTTTCACTATGCACCTTTAATTAGCAACATGTTCACTATTCTTGCTGTCCGTTAGTTTCAGTCTTCGTACTGCTCATTTCCGGTCCTTCATCCGCAGGTTTAGTTTCATTAAGATTGCTTGGCTTCGCCTGT
This sequence comes from Anisodus acutangulus, assembly GCA_029783415.1. Lineage (NCBI taxonomy): Eukaryota > Viridiplantae > Streptophyta > Magnoliopsida > Solanales > Solanaceae > Anisodus > Anisodus acutangulus. The sequence continues at coordinate 30,262,528 of CM056505.1, read as the reverse complement.
CAAATCAGCTAAACTCATCATTGATCATTCTTAGGTCTAATTTTTCTTTTTTGTTCTTAGGTCTAAGTTGATACAGAAAGTTAAGGCAGGCCCTGTAGTAAGGCCAAAAGGGCAATAATAACCATTTAAAACAACCATGATTTGTGAAAGAGATGAATCCTCTCATGCAAATGTAAATTTTCATCTTCTATGACACTTCCATTTCATATAGGTAATGTTGTCACCTTTTATATAGGACTACACATGTATTGTCCCCCATACTTGTTTTGTGAATGTTAAGCATTATGTCCCCCTTCATGTATTTTCGTATTGGATATTAATATACGGGTAGGAGTCATTGCCTGAACGTGTGATTTCACACCACTAATTAGTGCATCTTCACTAGTTAAGCCGGAGGAAAACCGGTAAAGTTGTACGAGCCGTGGAAGCAACCACTAATACTTGTTGTCTACATCACACCCCTTGGGGTGCGACCGTTACCCGGACCCTGCTAACACGAAATGCTTTGTGCATCGGGCTTCACTAGTTAAGCCTCCTAAAAATATTCTACTTATATTTATCATTGCCAAGGAATGCTCTTTTTTATAACTGTGGTGTCTGGACAACTGATTCCATGAGGTACCTGCTACCTCTCATCAGCACAGGTAATGGGTAACTCTATCCCCCAAGGCTGGGACAGATGAAAAGAAATCACCTAGTGTTTTTTACCTCAGATGGGAATTGAACCTAAGACCTCAATCCACTTTATTGACTATTAGACCACACCCTTGGGTGTAGATTGCCAAGAAATGCTCTTCTTTATCATTTGTTTGGATTAACAATAGATATTACCCTATAAATGCGGGAAGTATCAACAATACCTTGTTCCTGTCACGCCAACCAAGGCCGAACGATAGTAGACCTCTTTTTGTCGGTACACCTTGCGGAGAATCTGGTCTTGTCGACCTGACAAATACATGGTCACTTTAAATCATCCATACGCCAAAATAACAAGAAACAGAACTCCAAAAATGATTTTGGATGAGAAATTCTTAACACGTATATTAACCATATTTTATTGCACAATAATCTCTTGGCTTATACAGTGATTCTTTCAGCATGGGTTGACTTGAGAAATACCCGCTTAACATTGAAAAGCTCTTAAATGAATCTACTCTTCAAAATCTCCATCAAAGACAGAATACCAACCAACACATTACCAAGCCTATGTTCAACTTTATGAATACTATTGAGAACACATATCAAACTCTCAACAGCTTAATAACTAAAGCTAAGACTAGTTATGATAGACACAGGAGAGAACAAGGATGCTGAGATACTCTAAGACTAAGTAAAATGCTCGTGTAAGTAGTTTTAACTTTTTCTTTCAGACCACACTACCTCGTTCCTTTTCCAGTAACATCTGACCCAGCCACCAGAGACATTGAACTACTATTTTTGTGATGCTTTCCACCCTTCATTCACCAGATCATAATCCTACGAGTGCTACATAATGTACATATCCAGATTTAAGAATTGTCTTGAATGCCTATTGCATCAATTAATTTTTCTGCAATAGAGCTATGCAGCTGGCTAATAGTGATTTACCTAGTCCACACTCAACCTGTGTTTTGTGATGTTTCCCTGCTTCTTTCTAAGTCAGAGTAAGAGCAGATTTGTTACATTAAATTTTGTTATTCTCCTCTTTCAAGCTGTACCCTGGATAGAAGTTAAATTGAGGAAGCGTGAGTGAATCACTATTGAGAAAGCTTGCTGCATGAACTGCCAAGCAGATTGGTTTTTCCGCAGTTTCGTTGCCAACTAACAACCTCTTAACAGACTGTCTGGGTTGCTCCATTGGTTCTATGCCAAGTAAATACACTGGCGTACCTCTAGGCACTAATCGTAAGAGAGTGGAGTCATGGAACTATTGAAGTGAATCGAAGTTGGCTGTTTGAATGAAACAATATCTTTCTAGAGGGGGCAGATTGGATTTAAAGAAATCTCTTTCAAGTCTCCACGAATATCAGATGACTACTTTTGTACATCCAAGTTCCATCTTCAGAAAGGGCTCTTAGCTGTTGAAGTTTCTTTTGACAGTGGAGGAGTATCATGAGTAATGTTGTGGACAGTCAAGGGCCTTTTGCCAGCTTGGGGAGCGTGTTGTGTTGGGAGGAGAAAGAAATTTTTACAAATGATACCCAACTGATTATTTTGGTGCATTGTTTCTGGAAAGGAACAGGAAAGCTTTTAATGTCTGCATAGTTCACCAGAAGTCAAAAAGGAAAAAAAATTGTGCTCTACACATATCTTGGATGCACAAGGACCAGATTCATAAGAAAAAAGAGGTAAAATTTAGGGAATAACTCAGAACTCTAACATACCGTGGGGAAGATAGAGCTTTGACTTGACCAGATTCATACTGCAAGGTAGCTTCAAGCATCGATTCAGCCATCACAACTCTCTTCTCCATCTGAGTAACAGAAGCCATAGCCTTTTCATACTTTTCCTGCATGGAAAAGGATGTTCACGAAATTTAAGTTTCGCGTTATGGAACTCCTAACCTGAAACTGTAAGCTAAATCCCCCTACTGTTAGCTTCGCAGGAAAGCTTTTAATTGAAAAACTTAACTATTTCATTATATCTCAAAAAATAATGAATTAAACGGCACAAGAACGATTAAAAGTAGTGATGGACTCGCAAGCACTGTGTTGGTGGTCCAATTATATTAATGAAGTCTTACTTATCAAATAAAAGAGTTAGCCATTGATCCACTGGATACCTTCCGAAGCTGCAGTTAGGTAGTAAGAGTTTTGAGCACTCACCTTAGGTGAATGTGTGCTTATGCATCAAGGAATTGTAATAGTTGCTTCAAATAAACAGATTAAATTATTCGCTGGGAGTGTATATCAAACCTGAAGAACATGTAATGCATACTTTTGAGCAGCCACATCCTGCTCGGCAGCAATCCTAGCGTCTTCCGTTACCTTCTGTTCTTGCTCAACCCGCATCAAAACCTACAGGTCATATCTTAAGCATGTAATATATCTTTAAGACCAGATTTACAGGAAGTTCTTTGTTTAACTACCTGAAGCATTGCTTTCTCCTGCTCTTTCTTATCATTAAGGGCTTGTCGCAGTTCAGCTACTTCTAGCTCCAATTGCTCAACCTGCAGATTATTGTCAAAGCATCAGAAAGATATGCTGACAACAGAATTTTCTCTGTTTTTGAAAGTCCAGAATAAGCCGAGATTTTATGAATAGAGATAATAAAGATTTACTAGAAAAGTCAGTTTACAAGTGAACTTTTCATCGACATGTTAAAAGTGCATATAACTTACATTCAACCAGCAACATGAGAACTAAAATTATTGAACGTATGTAAGTACATATACCCTAGCACTTAATTGTCGTCGGTTATCTTCTTTGACCATCTCCATAAGCGCCGTCTCCAACTCTTCAGCTCTGGAAAAAAATTACCATTTTTATATGTTTGGGTTAAAACCTTCCTTTTTAATATTTTAGCAATGTCATATCAATATTTGTGGACGCAATCCTCATGATTTAATCACAGGAACAAAAAGTACTACAAGAGATTCCGCATAAAAAAATGAAGCAAAAATTGGACTTCTGAAATAAAAATGCAAACCTCAGGGTAGCTGCTCTCTTGTCTTCCAGTGTCCTACAGAGCTCAACCTTCAACCGAACAACCTGCATAAGAGCTGTTAATAATTGCACTTTAAAAAGAGATGGTGGTCAATTTTAGTTACTAAAACAGACAAGTATGTTTCTTAATCGCAGAACACTAACAATTGCCAATGACGTTTGCTGGTAAGAGGAATTGACAGATTTTAACACCAATATAAAAATTTCATTAATACATAACGTTTATCAAACAAGAAAGGGAAACAATTGGCAGTGTAAAAGAAACCAGGGTATTCCATTTGTTAGCATATGACTTAATGGGAACAGATATCAATAACATTTTTTTCATAACCGATAAATCCCCAGTTGATTAGCTGGCCCAGCCCCAATCAGCGCATAGTTCGGAACTTGGAGTACGGACCTGGCCCTCAACCTTCCTCCCCTACTTATATGCCAGGCCTTAGTCCTCAGCAATGTTCGCACTAGTGACGTGCTCCTACGACACGTCATATGGTGTACTTCCGTTACCTTTGGACCAAATCCCAGGGGAGGAATAGATTTCAATAATCAACCCTATTTGCCCATTTTTTCTTCATGCACTAAACACATGTAATAGAAACCCCAATGCAGTTATGCACAGTTCTACAAATGAAGACAGTAATAAGACTGGCCCATGAAAAGATTCTGTAGCAAATTCAACTTTCATTAGAATTTGTTGAGCATGAAAGTCCCTGCCAACGGTGCAAGGAGAAGTTGGAGATTCAGTTGTGTATTTAGCAGATGATAAAGGAATTCCCTCTCAGCACTCATTTTCCCCTTGCATGTAAGATAAACAAAGGATGTATCGGCATGTGGTTTCTTAAACTATGAGATATGTCAAAGCCGAAAAGAACAAAAAGACAAAAGGATATATACTTGGAGATTCTTTTGAGCTATTCGACATCGAAACCACATAACCCCTTTCTTTCCAACCGCAGGTTTTCTAATACCAGGGACAATATAAGTTGATAAACATTATTTTTCTCAAAGTGTTAACACCGAATGTACAACTGAAAGTACACAAATCAAAATGTCAGCCTCAGCTGAAAGCCAAGCAAAATAAGGTAAAGAAGCCAGATATGCTAAGAGGACTGAACAAGTAACCTGTTCTTGAACACCTGGAAGGGAATCCACATGTGAATCTATGTTCAGGCTGTTGAGAAATTCATCCATATTTGTGGAGTTGGAATTTGAATCTGATATTTTATTGCCTGTTTTCTTATCACCTGACCGTTCCTCCGGCTTTGTTTCTGTTATAAATGATTCAGGATCATGCTTAAAACTATACAGCTTGGAGGCAAGACCTTTCGGGTCTTTCTTAACAGGCCCTCCCGTTGATCTCTCCTGAGTAACTGCAAGCACAGCTGGCCGATGTTTTTCTCTCAGTGCTAGCAACCTATCTTCAGTGACATTTAAGAAACCCATACAAGCTGTCAACACAAGTTGGCTACTATCAAAAGTTGAGCCAGTAAGGGATTGAAATAAGGTGATAGCATCCCCAGCGTCCTTAGTTGTAACTACAGCAGGACCTGCAAGATTTTGTTATGATCGTTATAATTGTCTAAGATAATCTCAGTTGCTCCCAGCTAAATGAGTTTGGCATGTAATAACATTAATCACAATGAAATGTCATACCATACAACTCCATCAAAGCAAGTGCTGTTCGAAAGAGCATGACACGATTTCCCTCGAAGAGAAGCACATCCCAAACTCGGAGAACTGGAAATAAAACAAACCATCAGGAGTGAAAAGTAATCAAATAACTTCAACAAGAGCATGAACTGTTACATTAAAGCTATTAGTTTAATGCACATCAGAACAAGAACCTTACCACTTTCCCAAGGGAGCACATTTACGAAAATTGAAAGAAACCAAGGTCCAGAAATCCATGCCACTTGCATTCCCAAGTAATCCAGATGATTGACTGCAGCAAAAGGATCATCTAATAAGAAATGGAAATTGGATTGTTTTGATGAGGAAAGCAGACAATCCAGATAAAACAAATATAAGTTATGGACAGACCAAGTTTAGGAAACCTTTCACGCACTAACTCCTCAAACACCAGTTGATCCACCTAATGGGGAAAAAAAGATCATTTGCACGAGTTATGATTATTCTGCATAGCCAGAATCAAGGTGCATGGTTATGCAAACCTGGGATTCTATCATCTCTTGTGAGTAACAGCCGTCAAAGTATTCATCAATAAGACCCACCAATGCCCTGGAGATTCGCAACAAACCAGACTATAATGTTAGTTTAGTTCCCTTTATGAAAATAAATATAAAAAGTAAACAGTGTTTGTATAGTTACTAAAATAGCATGAATGAAGGTCTCCATATATTGCCACTAAACAAACTCAATCTCAAGATATGTATAAGATACTCCAGTAATAACCACTACTGTACACAAACAAGTATACATGTATTTTACAAGTCACATGGAAGAAAGCCCATATTCTAGGTCCCTTGTACAGACAACAGAATTCAAGTAGCTTCTGATATTCCACCATAATATCAGCTTTGCATAGCCAGTCTTCTAGTTGCGGTTTTGACAAACTCAACAACACCCAGTTGAAAGAAATCCACAAGTAACATAGTTGATAAAGAGCAAGCCTACTTAAACAAGTGACCGATTACAATGCATTGAATAATTTTGTTACCAGTCTCAAAAAAATAATGCATTGAATAGAAATGGTACAATTCAACTTTATAGAATCTGATGATTGAATTGAATCTTCTACCAATAGGGTAAGATGTGAAAAAAAAAAATCTTAAGAGATCTCTGAGAAAAAGAATTTAGCTTGTGCACGACGCGATGTTAGTCACAAGCATATTTTGTGTCCTAATAAGCCAGGGTAGAACCGGCCGAATACGCAGTACAAATCATTTGTTATGGATTATCCAAGGCAATGATGATATGCAAAAGATAAGAAAGCTATGGTGTACTGATTAATGAAGGTTTTAATAGGTTTAGAAGAATGAGTTATAAAAGCCCAAAGCAATTGTAGAATACCACTGAAGAGCGACAACGCATATATGAATGAGTAAAAGAGAAATAGATGAGGGGGAGTTCACAAAATTCTGTTGCCTTTGCTCTTTCTTATCTGAAGGGTGTTGGGCGGAGGTTGAAAACAGGTATATCACCTGTTTATCACCTTACAATTTCTAGTTCTTTATCGTGTCTCAAAAGAGTACAAAATGTTTGCTAAATAGAACCTTCCACATTTAGATGATTCACATAGAAAGGTAAAGCTTGAAATCACCATTAGCAAAGCAAGATTCCAATTGTTCTACACTAAAGCTAGTTCTCACCAAGAAAAAGATTTTTCTAAGTTAAGCCCAGATACATGTATCCCCATCTTCTACCCCCCTCGAAAGATTTGACTATTAATGGCCGTGCTTCACTTGCACAACCTTAAATGATCTGATTTTATAGTTGTGAGCTTCATTCAATATGCAAATGATATTATAAGATTCACAACACGTAACATCATTTTCTCATGTTCTGAAGAGATGCCAAACTAGGGTGAAAAAAGTTTTTAGAAATATAGACAAATAATGGGGTTCTTTTGGAGTCTATGAGAGAATTCAGTTTTATAATGTCAAAATCATGACAAGATGAATAATGATTATAGCATGTCAACCAGGCGAAACAAATTATTGTTAATTTTCAAAAGTAACTGCTCCATTGCTGATATAAGAAACTAACACTACTGTTGCAATCATTGGTATTGAATGTGGTCCTGAGCCAAGGCAACTATAGGTTTAACTTCTCATGACACAGAAACAAGATATAATTGACACTTGAGCAATCTAATTCAGATGTTTAAATTGATCTGTAACATGAAGTCGCACTTGTCTTAGTCAAAATGTATCTGGCTCTGGGTGAAAAATTCAGTCCTATCCATATCAAAATAAACATCAAAGCTTCAGAATGCTATCATCTTTTGTCGTTTATCTTCCTGTTTTTTTAAAAAAAACTGATTTATCATCCTTGTCATTCCACCTGGATTCCTAGTATCATAGTTCACATTGCAATCAAGATGTCTCAGCTCATACTGTTATTGTAATCACCTCCTCCGTGACCATATCATCTAACAGCTTAAACTACTTCGATATGGTACCAGAGCCTCTACAATCTCAGTAGAGACACCCATAGCTTTCGCTACCATTGGGTGGTGCCGGAAAATGTGTGCCGCCAGTCTAACCCATTTTTTCTTTTTTCATCTTCCTTCCTAGGTTCAATGGTGCTCCTCTCTCCAACAACTGGTAGTGCTACTCTCAGACGACCATTCAGGTGTCATTCCTCCCTATAAGCATTCAAGCACCGTTCATCTCTGCGGCAACGGCTGTCCTGAATCACACCTTGAATTTCATGTCATTGTTTAGCTTATTCAAGTCATGTTGATACAATCCTCGAGATTTTCAACACCATATCTCTTTATCCCAATTGAGAATAGGCTCCTTGTCATATGTAGTGCAAGAAGCACTTTATTATGGTGTGCAGTTACTAATGACTTTCCGGGGTAGAGAACTCCAACACCGCCTTTCCTTGTGGTGACTGCATTATTCCAACGAAATTTTGGCATCAATTTTCTATGTTTTGAAAAGAAGTAAACTCAAGTTGGATTCCCCACTTTGACTTTGAGGGAGCACGTTAGAATATCAAGTGAATATGTGTCTAGATTCATGCGCGACTAGATAAATTGTACTTGAATAAGGAAAATCTTATAGAATATTTTATAGAATAGGACACCTTAGGATATTCTATATTTAATTTAGAATATTTGCTTACCTTATTAGCATAGGGATTCATTATCTATGCTATTATAGATAGCCTAAGACTAACTAATAAGGAGCACCTCTTTTACATTATTAATCAGAGCCAATGAGAAGCTTTTCTATTTTCACACAATTATTAGAATTCCTTTGAAAAAGAAAAAGAAAATACTGGTCAGAAGGACGACGCACTTTCACAACAGGAATGACGGTGGCAAAAGTTAAATTGAGTCTCCAAAAAGATCGTAAATGTCTTGAGACCATGTTGAAGAAGCTTAATCTTTAGATGAGATGGTCATGTGAAAATAGAAAAGCTTCTCAATGACTTGTTTAACAATGCACAGAAGGTGCTCCTTAGATAAGAGTCTTAGGTTATACATAATAAAATAGGTAATTAATCCGATGCTAATAAGGTAATCAAATATTCCACCGTTTAACATTTCAAAGAAAGTATCCTATAGAAAATTCCACAATACCTTCCTTTTCTAAAATGAAGTACATTCTATAAGATTTACCTTAGTCAAAAACAATGAATCTATACGTGTATGAATTGCTTTTTGATAAGTTTATGCTAACAATTGTTCTCCTTAGTGCTATGTTATGAATCTGTGAGCTTGCACCACAATTATTGTCGACTAGCTCTTGATCATTCATCTGATGGAACCCAACATCATACTCAAGATACAGAGAATCGAACTACCCTAAACTTGTGTTATTCACCCTACTCTCCAACTCACATAATAGATGCAACATTGCTAGTGAATAAAATTAAGCAAATATTTGAGCAGAATACTTTCTCAAAAGACTGTGTAATCGTTACAAACGTTGGACTTGCATAAAACATTTGGCACGGAATTACAGAACTCCATTCGCATTTCAGTAACATTTTCTCCCAGATATAAACGGACATTCCATCTGAAAAGAAGATATAAGAAGTTTCACGGGGAACTTACCAGAATGCATTTTCTTCTGGCATCATTAGAAGTAAGATACCAGCAAAAAAATTCATCGCCTGCAAGAAGATAACAGAACAGATTAACTTAATATGGAAAGGATAGCTGTGACAAGTAATCAAGTTTTCATCTCTACAATACAAATAAGGGCATCATAGCTTAGAGTGCAGGACGAGCAAACAGACAATAAAACTCCATGCATGTCAATGGACAAATGAAAAGAATAAGTACCACCCCAAATGGTAACTACTTCCATCTGATCTTGTAGCTGTTAAAGGACAAATAAATCATGTTTAGACAATGCATCCACATATTCTTAAAACCCATAGCCACAATAATGATTGCATTTCCTCCCATTTTATTTCCCTTTCTTACTTTGGAATTTCAAGGAATTCTCTTCCATCTCATTTTTCATGAAAAATTGAAGGCACGAGTGTATTCACGAAAAGCCACTAGGATTGTGCTTCTTTCTTATAATTTTAACAAAATCAACCACTTTCGGGTCTGCAGCACAACCCCTGATGCCCGGGCATGATTCTTTTCTGTGGGTAAGGACTAAGCACGTGGAAGTATTTTTGTTAATGGGTGGCTATGGGACTTGGTCTTAGGACCTCTATCTACTCTGCCGCCATGTCGAAATCTATGAATATTTAATTTAAAAATAAGTCGTTAGAGAGGGGACATTTTCTTTGTTTATTAGGTCTACAACAATAAAGATCTTAATCTACTCCACCTATAGCCTTTAGACTTTGAGTTTGATGCATAATTTCACAGGCTTCTTGTGATTGGGCTTGGTAATCATTATACCTAAATCAGGTTAGTTGTAACAACTGGTTAACTGGAGATACAATATATGGATTTGATGCAACAGAAATACTATCATAATTAAAGAGCAGTCCTAATCTATCAACAAGTTTACTATCTGTGATAAAAGAAAACATGGAGAATAACAACTTCGACAGCATGACACAAAGATATTCAAAGTATATGGAGATTCTCCTATACCTTGGGAACATTAATTTGTGTCAACTGAGTCTACGCTATGGTTGAAATGGTTTCCAGACTACAACTCCATTTCGAACAAGCACCCCTCATCTAGTTTAACAATACCCTTACCATAAGCAAATACTCAAATTTCTCTATTCCCTCATCCCACCCCCACATGTTGGGGGTTGTAGAACACTGTCAAAACATTTTCCTTCTGCCTTGATCTTGAAGAAGTCCAACAATGCACAATCTTAAACTTAATCATGCACAATTTTCAACCATAATATGGAATGTGTAATAGTTTGTTTGCTTAGCTTAACAAGTACTCCCTCTATCTCAAATAGACCCATCGCCATATATATTAGGACATTGCGAATTGAATAAAATGAGAATTGAGTCCTATGTTGTTACCAACAAGCCCTACATGTATTCAAAACAAATTAAAGTGCATAAAAAGTGAGATAGCTTATAGGAAAGACGTCAAATCAAGACAACATAGCAAAGGGGAAAAAAACAGAAAGGAGATCCCATATTAAGACCATAATAAGAAATATTAGATCGTTATAGTTGGAATTTGGTATTATGGAATAATTAAGCTAGTAAAGAAAAAGGGCCAAGTATACTGATTGCTATTTACGAAAATGGGCCAAATACATTGAAAAACAGTAACAGGAAAGATCATATATTTGGGAAGGAGATATCCATGCATTAATACCCATATAGTTGGTACTTAGTTATATTCAATCAACAGCTTTAGCTCTCGGTCTCCACATTTGTTTACATGTTCTCTCCATTTTTATACCAATTTTTCAGGTGCTACATAAGCACTTATAAGCTTGGAAGATATCCTCATCTATAATCTCAACTTGCACAATTTATAGCTCCCTACATCATACTAAAATCATGATCTGAAACCAACAACATTGAGGAAACAAAAGAAATGGTAGAGGAACACTTCTGTAAATGCCATACCTGGCAATACCCTACATCTGGATTGTGTCGAGCATATGCTATAAGTAGACGCCTTAAGGAATTTCGACCTTTCTCATCTAGTGCAGGATGTCCAGGAAAGGTTCGAGGAAGATCCTGTAAATAGCCGAAGCATTAGCCTAGAGAATAACATCTGATGCACGCAAAGAAAATGCAATCAAAGATGAAATGAAGGTAACAATGTACATGCAGATATGTGTCGCCAGTTTATGTCAATGAAGAGAGCAAGCAAGAAAAGAAAAGGCAAAGAGAAGAATGAAATGGATGAAAGTAGATATTCTACATGAGTCAAAGAGGATGAACATCCATTGGCAGCTGGAAATGTATTAGTGAGGATGCCCAAAATGTGATAAAAATTGATACGACTTGATTTTGGACAAGTGGAAAAGGGCAACTCAAGAAAGGTTGAAGATGACGAAGATTATTTCAGAAGTATCTGTTACAAAACACTGTTGAATGACCAACCAGAATGGACCCTAAAAAGAAGTAGCACCTACAAATTGAAAAGACTGAACGATAAAGTCCAGGGCCCATGCATCTAATGACCTTCTCAATCTGCTTTCTCAATTTCTCTGGCACATGAACGCTTTCTTTACTCCGTCGCTTTTTCTCTTCAGCCAATGATGATTCATCATTCTCCTGACCATCACCAGTATCACTTTCTGGATCAAGCATATCCAAGTAATATTTTTCCAGCCGACGTGCTCTAACTCCAACAAAAGCTTGCCATACCTGGAAAATCAATTGGGCTTTAGCTACACGATTGTTTCTGATCTTGGGTGTCAGAAAACCATTAAACTGGTAGAGATACCAGGCAATACCTCTCCCCTAAGATCCCTTGGAACTCCTCCACGAACAAGGAACTCTAGCTCTTTCCAAGGAAAGGAAAGTTCTGGAGAAACTCCACTGCCAGCAGTACCTACTTCTGCAGAGGTATTGGTACCATCACCTGATTCTTCATTGACAGAACATTCTTCCACATTTTCTTCTTCTGACTCCTCTGGCTCTTTAATAGTTGCAAGATGATTGTGGACACCAGTTGACAGTTCAACTTTCGTCTTTGGTGTCTTCTTCACACGAAAGCTCATAAGATGATCAATGCGACTCAAGGATGCTCTAATTTCAGCCCACGTATAAGCCTGACAGGATTTTGCTGATAGATAAGCTGGCATCTCCCTTTTAAAATCACTTTCCGTTTTAATGTCTGAAACTGGACCCCCTCCCACTGAACCATCGCCTTCTTCTTGAGACACGTGCACAGGAAACGTTTGCTGCTGGTTTCTGACTTCAAAATCTACAGTCCTGGCGTCCAACTTCTCTGAAGCATGTGGCTGACTTGATTCTTCTTGGTTATCAAGAAAGCCCTTCCACTTCTGTGATCTTTCTTCTTCCTCTTCCTAAAATGTACATGTTGAACTGTGTTAGAAATTCTCTAGTAACAAATCAGACGATTGAACAGATTGCATTTCTATCAGATTATACCAGACTATTGCTGTTTTCTAGTCTTGTTCATTTTGTTTCTTTTTTTCTTTTTGATAAGGTAAATACTTTTATTAATGTGAGAGAAAACTCCCATATACATGTCTTACACCAAGAAGTAGAGAACCTACACAATAATATGGTTCTCTACAAATGTCACTTAATCTTCTATACAGGCAATAACTTCATGGGTGCACCAAAACTAACAATTCTACCCTTGTTCTTAAAGGGCAGAAACTGCAGAAGCTCCTGATATTTTCAAAAAGTAACATGTAACCTCCTACTGCTGGACTAACATGGCACGTCGTAAAGCACCCAAATTAACTTCAGTTCAACATAGCATTTAATTTTTGAAAAGTCCCAAACTTAAGTTGAAGTCTCAGGTCCATAATTTTTTTTAAAAAGAATTAACAGTTGTTGAGTTCTCCAACAATTAATCCTTCAGAAATGGTAATGTTGGTATTTCGTTTGCTCCTTTTTGTATTCCTTGCTTCTGGTAGCATAAGCATACCTATCCTATAGTTCCTATTGCATTTTGTTTTAAGGAAATCAACGTAGGAGGAGTACATATTTCTGAATAACCTATATTCTTACTTGTAACCACTATTTAGAAGTTCTTCAGTTCATTCAGACAAGAAATTGCTGATGCTTTTGTATTGTTCTACTAATTTCACTTCTGCTTGAGTTACAGGGAGGAATCAAGGCTCCAGTGTAAAATGTTAAAAACAGGGAAAGTGGCCTAGTGAAAACTTTAAGGTGCGCATGACATTTCTCTGTATTTTGCAAGCTAAACCAGATCAGTTGTTCTAATGTAAGTTAGAAGTACCTGTTTGCAGAAGAATGTCAAAGATACATGGGCTAAGAGAGTCGGGACCGAAGCTTATTGTATTGTATATCTACGGATTTGCAATTGAGCTTCTCCGTAAAATGGAAGCAAGAAAAGAATTACAATAAAATAGGAAAAAAGAACAAAAGGATTATAAGAAAAATGAAATCTCTTCAAATATTCTCATTTGCTCCATTAAATTTCTTTTTGCTTAATATATATAAAAAAAATAAGGTGATATCTAAGAAAACAAGGGTTCACTATGAATTAATAATGGTACAGTTTGCAGTCATTCGATGTGATTAATGGAAGCACAGCTAAACACCTAGCAATTACCCTATATATAGTAGCGTACTCTCTGTATCTTTGAAGATGTTGTGGTCTCACAGTAAATCCATATGCATCCCTGTCAAGTAGAGAAAATCAATGCTTTTATGGATGAAGATGAAGGAGGAACATGCAAAATTAAAACAGTTGAATGCTGCTAAACAATTACCTGGAATCAACATCCAATGAACGTTTACTCAACAAGGATAACAACATACTTCATCAAAATCTCTGATCCTACAGCCCATGTCGCTCTTTTTTTTCTCCTCACGTGTATTCAGATCACAAAAACACATAAACCAATTGACATGACATGAATCTCACTAACTCATTCCCTCCTTGTCGACAAAGTTCATCCACAAATTCTAATATATATATATATAATCAGATGCCTCTAAAACCTAATATCCCTTCTTATGAAATAGAAACAAATTTAGAAAGATCTAATAATTCAGCTACAAATCTTGAATCTCTTATCTTTTTTATCACCAAAACAAAAATCTTGAATCTATCCCTTAACTCACAACTAAAAGAAATAGACACAAATAGGTGATCAACTAATGAATCATCAATCAATCAAAAAATGAGTTAACTCGCTACCCATTTCATCAAGAAAAAAAAAAGATCAAAATTGTTGCTTTTTCCCTAAATTCTAATACCCAAGTGTAAATTTCCCATGCATAAATATTTCTTGAATTTCGGCTTTAATTACACCTGTATAGGCATAGCTCAAAAACTAACATACAAAAATGCATCTATACAATTAAATTTAAAAAAAAAAACCCCATTAACTCAAAATTAGACATATTTTTATGATTACAACCCAATACAGATAAAATCCTAAATGTGTATAAATTCTAGCTTATTTTATATTGAAAAAAGCGGGAAAAAGTGTAAAAAATATACTTTTGGGCTCAAACTTGGGGAAAAGGGAGAAAACATTTCTTAAATGTCGGCTGTAATTATATCTGTATAGCTCAAAAACTAACGTACAAAATGCACCTATACAATGAAATAACAAATCACCATTGACTCAAAATTAGACATATAATTATGTGTTTGATTACAACACCCAATACAGCTAAAATTCTAAATGTAGATAAATTCAAGCTTATTTTATATTGAAAGAAGCAAACAAAAAAGTGTAAAAAACGTTCCTATACAATAAAATAACAAATCCACATTGACTCAAAATTATACATTATTTTACGTGTTTGATTACAACAATCCAATACAGATAAAATCCTAAATGTGTATAAATTAGCTTATTTTATATTGAATGAATCGGAAAATAAGTGTAAAAATGTACCTAATACAATGAAAATAATAAATCCACATTTAACTCGAAATTAGACATATTATTACGTGTTTGTTACACCCAAATCCCTATACATCTAAAATCCTAAATGTAGATAAATTCGAGTTTATTTTATACTGAAATAAGAGGTAAAAAGTGTAAAAACAAATGTACCTATAAAATGAAATAACAAATCAATATTTTTTTTAAACTAAATAAATTATATACACAGGGGTATGGAAAGAAAAAATTGAGAGGAGATTATTCGAACCCTCACCGTCACCAACAAGGTATAAGTTGAGGCAGCCACTACACCCCTACTACCAAATCCACATTGACTCAAAATTATACATTTTTTTACGTGTTAGATTACAACAACCCAATACAGATAAAATCCTAAATGTGTATAAATTATCTTATTTTATATTGAAAGAATCGGAAAATAAGTGTAAAAATGCACCTAATACAATGAAAATAATAAATCCACATTTAACTCGAAATTAGACATATTATTACGTGTTTGTTACACCCAAATCCCTATACATCTAAAATCCTAAATGTAGATAAATTCGAGTTTATTTTATATTGAAATAAGGGGTAAAAAGTGTAAAAACAAATGTACCTATAAAATAAAATAACAAATCAATATTTTTTTTAAATAAATAAATTATATACACAGGGATATGGAAAGAAAAAATGGGGAGGAGATTATTCGAACCCTCACCGTCACCAACAAGGTATAAGTTGAGGCAGCCACTACACCCTTACTACCAAATCCACATTGACTCAAAATTATACATTATTTTACGTGTTTGATTACAACAACCCAATACATATAAAATCATAAATGTGTATAAATTCGACCTTATTTTATATTGAAATAAGAGGTAAAAAGTGTACTTTTTAGGCTCAAAATTAGGGGGGAAATGAGAATTTTTAACCGTCATAGTTGGAGAAGTTGGAAATCAACAGTTTTTCCTTAATCTTCTGCTTCGGTTTGGTTTTTTTTTGGGTCTATGTAGTATTTATTTGAGGGTTGAAATGTAAACTGAAAACTTATTTGGGGGGCGGGGTTTTATTGTAGATTTGAGAAATAAGGTCACGTGCGTATTGCTTTCTTTTCTTCTTTTTTATTTTTAAATAAATGAGGGAAAGTACATTTAAATTAGGGGTGTCAAAATTTGGGAAATCTGTAAATAACTTATTTTAATATCTATTATTTAATATTTAATTATTATTTTTATACGAAAAGGAATTGCATAAAAATAATTTCAATTAAAACACGAAACAGCTTCGGCAAACAATAGTGGTATTCGGAAGCTCTGAATAAGTAGAAACCAAGTAAGTATTTATCAGGTTCAAAAGTTTTATCGATCCATAGGCCTTAAATCTTTATAAACTCAAACACACGGATATATGAAGTTCAAACCTTTATAAGTTCAAACTCTCATAAATTCTTTCATGTTTTAAGTGGAGGTACTTTTGTCCAAATTCTATTTTCACATTAAAATGGGGTTATCTCCCTGTCACTTTTTAAGAGGTGGCTAAAACCCATAGCATGCCTAAAAATTGATCATTCCACCCATGGCGAATTCATGTATAAAAATTGATCACGCGAATTCATGGTCATCCGACTAAACTCAATATATTATGTGTATAATTTTTAAAATATAGTATTTGTTAAGAGTCTCACATCGGATATAAAATGAGAACATAGACTCCTTATATGGACTTGGACAATCCTCACCCTACAAGCTAGCTTTTGGGGTTGAGTTAGTCCCAAGATCCATTCTTTACATGGTATCAGAGCCAGACTCATTCCAATTCTTTGTTCACCGATGTTGGGCCCCCAAATTATATTATACACGTTCCAGTTAACAAGGTATGGCGTGCGGGGGAGTGTTAAGAGTCACACATCGGATATGGAATTGGAACATGGACTCTTTATATGGACTTGGACAATCCTCACCCTACAAGCTAGCTTTCAGGATTGAGTTAGGTCCAAGATCTTACAGTATCTAATATTAACTGAAGGAACCCGTAGTCAAATGAGACTTAGTGGAGCACTGGATTTAATTACTTATGTCAAGGACTGAGTTTAAATAATCTAATGTAGACTTTAAATGAAATGGTGCACACATCCTCTTGAAATTCTGGATTCGACTCTGATTCCACCTAATTTTTCGTGCCAAATAGACGTGCCAAATTGGGTTGATATTAATAAATAAAGGCGGATCAAAATTTCTTGAACTGGAATGGGCTAAGATAAAATGAGCTAAATAACGAGTCATAACTAAACCTGTCCAACTCTTACTAAGTTTTAATTTCTTATTTATTTTCTTATAATTTATTTAAATATCTAATAAAATCATTTATTACGACTAATGTTACATATCAAACAAAAAAACTTTAAAAACATTTTGACAAGGTTTTTCATAAGTCAATTTAGATTGCATGTCATCCAACTTTTAAATTATTGAATTGAACGGATTAAAATGAGTTGAATTAATAAATGGATGGGTCGTTGATCCGTCAAAATTTGAGTAGGTTGAATGGATCATGTCTTAATTGTTAATTTTGTTACCCCTAATTAAAACCTTTAAACTATATTATTTGGTTTACCAGTTTCATAATTAAATTATGGGGTATTCACAGTACCCCTTAAACTATATTTTTTTAATTTAAAACCTTCTACAATGTCGAGTGGCGTGGGGAGTGACTTCACTTTTTTTATGACGTGTGAGAGTTAAAAAATATAATTTATAAACTTTTTTTGTATAATATTTTAATATTTAAATTTTACTTTTAAATTGATTTAATTTAATTTAGCTTCAAATTTATGAAATTAACTCTAAAAAAAACGTAACAATATATTAAAACAGAGGGGATAAATTTGTAATGCATCAAAGAACTTGAAGGCCGAAATTATGAGACTTCTAAGTTCTAAATCAATAGGTGGAGATGGGACTTTGGAGGGCTAAGGGAATTGGTAGTTGAACTATTTTATTGTGTGATGATTTTGCATTTATTTTTATTGTACTTTGATGTGATATATGTTAAACTTTTGATCTTGTCGTTTTCACGAGCGACACATATTTATTTTATGTCATTTGTTTTCATATAAATATAAAAATGTTTATGTAGAGACGGATTCATAATTTAAATTTTTTGAATTATCATACGAATTTGATCAAGTTAATACTATAACTATAATTGAGTTCACCTTAAAATATTTATAAATATTTAATAAATTCTTTAATATATTACAAGTTCTAAAAAAAATCCGAATTTAGAGATAAATCCATAACCCTCTAAATCCGGCCCTATCTTCCTTCATAGTACCCATTTTGGAGCAAAAAACAAAAATTGCAAAACTTAAATTGATTCAAGGCTATCAACCTACACTTCAAGATATACATATATAGATTGACTATTTTAGATCAATGAGTGTGAAGAAGGCTATCCCCTATTCAACTCACTATATATAAATTTTATTAGAAATAGTAATTAAAAACACATCTGAAGTATTATTTTTTGCGAGTTTTCTATTTGAACTATCATTAATTATTTATTAAAATACACCTCAAAGCTGAGTGGAGGGTTTAGGTAAATTCAGTATAGATCTAGAGGGTTCTGCCTTGCTCAATTTTGTGTGAAGCTTGTTGTTATTTACATATTGGTAAATCTAAAATTTTATGGACCCAGCAAACATGAATAAGACTTGGTTAACATTCGAAAGACCCGTGATATTTCTACCCTGTAAAAATCCTTCAGATGCTAATCAAATCTAATTCATGTCTGCATGTTCTATGATGGTTGATATAGTGATGTACAAAAGCATAGGGAACAAGAGACTTGACAAAAAAAAAACTGCTTCATTAATTAAGAAAGTTAGTAAATAGTGGAGTGTTGTCTAGTTTTCTTTGTTATTATTAATCTTTTGTTATTCTTTGATTACATTATTACATGTTATTTTCTTTGATATGCTTTACTTGAGTCAAAGTTTTATCAAAAACAGTCTCTCTATTTACGTAAGATGAAAATAAAATATGGGTATATATTACCCTCCTCAAACTCAACTTGTGAGACTAGTACTACTTCATTGGTTATTACTTCCATGGTATTGGAGCATTAGATGGACTATCACAACTGAAATGACATATTGTATTGGTCATTGTTTCCATGGTATTGTAGCACTAGATGGATGATAGCAACTGAAATGACATATTGTATTATATGAGCTTTTTTCTAAAATGAGAAAGTCTTGCGACGAAAATGATTTTAAAAAAATGCTTAATAAATGTGATTGAAAACAGGTTAATTTCATGAATTGTCACTAATTTTTTATTTTGTTGCACTTAAAATAATTAAATTTTTATTTATAGTAACGAGATCATCCAATTTTACCTAAGTAGGCGTTTCACAATAAATTTAAAATAAAATCATTTTTTTTACTTTATTTGAAATTTATAAAATTGAAGTTGAAGATTGAATTGTGTTTGAATTATACTTTTTTCAAGAAATATTATTATTATATTCACACTTGAATGTACTTAAATAACAACTTCAAAAGTAAAAAATGATTATAAAACAATGTTATAAGTTATTTTTCAAATTAGATTTGGATTTGAAACTTTTATGACCAAACACTAATTTTCAAATAAAGTAAAAAATTATTCCGAATAAATAAATAATTTTTATAGCCAAATGAGAGCCGGTTGGTATAAAGAGATTCGGTTCGGTTTTTTATTTTTGGATACGAACCGAACCGAAAAATTAAATTAAATATATATATATATTTTTTTTTATTTTAGGCTCTACTATCTCTTGAATCATAGTCATTGAAGTCAATCTATGAAGCTTTTATGAAATTCGCATGCGGCATGAACTTGATTAACATATCACGGAAGTATTGACATAAAATGTAGGGAGAGAAAGTAGTTGTAAATTGGTAAAACTTTAAATGGTCATAACTCTGCGCTCGGATGTCCGTTTTACCCGATTTTTTTTATTTTGGGTATTTTTTCGAGACGGGGCCGATCAAACTGACACAAGGCAATTTGGCACAGCCAATTTTTAAGAAAACGTCCGTTTTCCCAATCAATTTGTATCGGTTTCTAATTTTCCTTTTTCTTTAGTAAACATCTCACGATACACAATAGATTTCAACGTAGAAATTTCATGATAGTATAGGTGTGAGTGTCAATTTTAGTTTTGGAAATTCAATTTTTTCTTAAAAAAATAATCCCCGACCCGGCCCACTAAAAAAAACCGATATAATTCGATACGTTCGACGATATAAACCGAACATATCGATTTTTTTTAAAGTTGTATTCGATTTTTTTTTAAAAAAATGATTTTTATTCGATTCATATTTTTCATATACAAAATCAATATAAACCGATATATGCCCAACCTAATTTAGTGACTTTCCGTAATACTTAAACAAACTTGAGTGCTTTTTTTATTGGAGTACAAAAAATAGATTAGCGACCTTAAATTAAAAAAAAAAAAGTTGAACGACCATTCATGAAAGTACAGGCAACAAAAGTTCCAATATATGAAAGTTACATATATGATAATCCAAGTCTCTAGCAGAAAAATACAATCCAAGTACTACAGAAAAAGAAAAACACAAAACCAGTTTATTTAAGTACTATTTATTAGTGTTGCATAACATTGTAAAACTCCATAACATGTTTGATATCAAAGCGCCAGTCTCTGTATTTTTACCAATATTGATTGATCATGATGCATTCTTGAAACTTTAGGCCTGCTGTAAAAAAGAATGAAATGTCAGCAGCTATATATACAATTCTCAAACCAAAAAGCTAGAATAAATCACGTTCTTTTACGGAACAGGTACCAGAAAGCGATTCTTGTAGTATTCAACAAGTCTCTTCGGATCAGAGACCTTTGTCTCCTCGTAACCACCAAGTTTGTTCACTTCCTGCAAGATGATTATAAAATACAATTAAAAAAGACAACCTAGCGCACAAGCATTCCACGTTCACGCATGGCGCGAGAGGAGGGCGCACCCTAAGGGAGAGGGGGTTAATACAAGCAGCCTACCCTGACGGAAGCATCAATGACTATTTTATAATAGTAACTAATAGTGATTGAACCACGGCGCGGACCTGTGACCTATGTGTCGCACAAAGAGAATTTTACGGTTGTTTCAAAACTCCTCTTCGTCATAAAGCAAGATTAGACCCGAAAAATACAAACCCACTGGTTCAACATTATTAGTTACAACTTTACACTCTTATCTATAATTCTATCTATCTAATGCACCAAACCAGAGCTAGCCTTGAAGCTTAACCTATCACCAAAAGGAAAAACAAAGGTACCCTTTCTTAACAGTTTAAAGCCTTAGCCTCTACTCTTTTACGAAAAGAACATTCCACGCTACAACTTTTCATACAAGTAAATTTTGCATAAAATTAATGCTCTGTATATAATATATTAATCATACCTCGATCCATTTGGCTAGTTTCGGCCTCCCAGATGTGATGTCATAGTTAAACACCTCTTTCAAGAAAATTTGGAATCTTTCGATGAACGGAACATACGCTATGTCAACCTAGCACAAGGAAGTTTCCATGTCAGTACACTGCTATGAAATTTCAAATTTTGGAAAAGAAATACATCCACACTACTCTGTACTCATTCCGAGTATGTCTTTTGGCAAACAAAATCAAAGAAGTAATGACCTGACTGAATTCATGACCAAGGAAGAAAGGTCCATCATCAAATTTGTGGAGAGCTTTTTCTAGGTAATCGAATTGTGCTCCTGCAGGTACAAGTGTGAATACCACTGTTAACTTACACCAGGAAAATTTAAGAAGGAATACATAACGAGTTTTAAAGAACAAAAAGCTCGAATCTCACCAGCCAGTGTCTGTGCATCTCTTTTGAATGATCCATATACTTCTGGGACAAACGTATCACTATAAGCTATCAATTCTTCAGCAAATTTCCGCTTTTCAGGATCCTGCAACAATTTGACAATAACTTCAATCAATGCCAATAATTTTTTATCAATTTACAACTTATGATTTTCCTAGACAGACAGGACAAGAATGAACTTTTGCAACTTACATCGGGCAAAAGTGATGGTCCTTCAAAGTTACTATCGATATATTTAATCAGATCCAGACTCTCTCCGATCACTTTGCTGTTGTGCTCCAGGGAAGGCACCTGTGAGGAGATGAAAAAATAAACTAAATAACCAGAAGCAGAAAAGGAGATGATCTTTGAAAATTTAGACTTCCACTTGCTTCGAAGTCCATATACAAAAGCTTATGTCCGTAGCAAATGCACAAATTCACCAGCAAGGCACTAAAAAGCCGACATTTATGCACCGGTTCAGTAAATAATCGTTGAATCTGAAGGGGAACAGAGATCCTCTTCTTAAAAATTCACGTACATTTTCTTCAGGAGTTTTCGTACAATTTACAACGAGGCTAAATGCCTGTCAAAATCTTAGCTCAAGATTTTCACTTGGTGTGCATATAAGTGAATTGGACAAGCGAAAATGAATATCTTATGTGGAAGAACTACCTTATTTGGGGCGTAAACTTTTTCCTTGTACCAAGCAGGCCTGTTCTGAAGATCGATTGGAACTAACTTGATCTTGTCTTGCAAACCCTGCAATTTAAAATGTTTGAAATTTATATACGTAATTCAGGTCAATTGCTAGGTATAGGAACACATCGACTGAATAATTTCAAGAAGGATAGATATCACTTCTACTTTTAAATAACAAAAGGCATCAATAAAATCAAGAGTCAGATCTTTTTCAGAGGTAGATAGAGTGTTTGAACAAATGGTTTCATCCGAACCCAATATTTCTTGCACTAAATGTGGATATGTATATGAAAAATCACTAAAGTTTTAGCGAGCATTAAAATCTGAAATTCATAATTTAAATCTATAATAAGTTCAATGCTAAGAACCTTAAAAGTTGAACCCATCAATCTAACTCTTGGATCAAGGTAGTCATAAGTCGGGAAAACATAATTTCAATGTAATAGCACGGAGAGCGAGCCTTGACACAGTAGTGGAACTGCTTCTTTAGAGTCATTTAAGTCACCGGTTTAGAGGCATGAAAACGGCCTCTTCGAAGAAATGCAAGTGCAGGCTGAATACAGTATATGCCATTTTACCCTAACACCAGCACTATAACACAGTAACCATTTCCAATTCCATAACAGACAGAGTGAAGCAGTACACTAGGGAGTCGTTTGGTTAGAGACAAGTTATGCAGGTATTGTTATGCTACCTTCAATCCCCATAAAATAATACTCATAGATTCCTGCATTAATTATGCACGTATTAGTTAAGCAGGCAACAAAAATGCCAACTAAACAATACATTATATAATGCATGCAAGTTTCTAAAAAGGTAACTGAGCATTATATTACAAATGTGGAATTTTACGCAGGTATATAACATCTCAGTAATGCAACCAAACGAGCACTAAATTTAGAAAGAGCAAAATTTACCATAAACCCCTACTTAGCCAAATTAAGAACCAGTAGTAAAAAGGCAAACCTTAACATTCCTGGTAATCCAGGCACGTTGAGCGAAGGGGCATTGATAATTGATGTACAACCTTCAGAGAAGACAATAGATTCAGATCACAATCGTCACTCAGATAAATAACACGTAACGACGACAAATAACACATTTTTCTTAAGGCAGACAAGAAAGAAATTAAGAGAAAGGTAATAAAACCTGGTAGTTCCATCGAAGAGAGACGGGGGTTGGGAAGTAGAATCAAGAGACGGTGGTAGAACTCCTTGTACACTTCTACACAAATAAAACAAAACAAAACCATCAACATCCATATCAAAAGCAAACCGAAAATTCAACATTGACTTGGACAATCCTCACCCTACAAGCTACGCTAGCTTGGAGGTTGAGTTAGGCCCAAGATACATTCTTTACATGGTATCAAAACCAGGCTCATTCCAATTCTTTGTTCACCGATGTTGGATACCCAAATTATATTGTCCACGCTCCAGTTAATGAGATCTAGACATGCGGGGAGCGTTAAGAGTAAACATCGAAAATATAATGGGAACATGAACTCCACTTAAACAATCCTCAAGCTAGCTTTGGAGTTGAGTTAGGCTCAAGATCCATTCTTTACAGTTACATACAAATACGATATACAACCATCACTGAATCCAAAATCTCAAGTCAATGGTTGTGTTTTTTTCTAGTATTATTTTATATATAAGTGGTATTCGCGCCAATTTGGATGCAACTTCAAAATATCCTATGGGTGCTTAGCTAGCTACCATTGGAATTTGAACTGGTCTTCTACAATTTTCATCCACTTCTTGAACCACTAGTCTCAGTGGCAGAGCCAGCAATAGTAACAGGAGGATTCAAAAAAAAGAGAGAACGTCACATAAAAAAAATTGAACTTGTAATCTATCCAATTTTGAAGCACCTTTTGACAGAAAGAAATTCTCTCTGCTAGAAAGATTTTATTTTTAGCCTATTTGAACATTATAATTTTATTACGTATATAATTTGGTTGATAAAATTATTGAGAACTTAAAAAAATACAGGTTCAAATCTCAATCGAGATGCAATTACGAATTATTTTCATCTTATCAAGCCTTATGGATAAAAATACTTATATTTGTGTTAGGGGAGAGATAGCAAGTACAACATGAAATTAGTGAAGGTGCATACAAAATATCTCGAATATCACAATTATTTAAAATACACTTCACCTTTTATCCAAATTTATTATAACATACCTATCCTTTACGGGTCTATTACCCTGAATATATTTTAAGAATATGACTACTTTGAGTGTCTTGATGGAAATGGGTATTTTGGGCCCTAAATTGGTTAATCAATTTGTGTACGTGTAGACAGATGTGACACATATCCTTTTGTTCATTTATCGACTAAACTGAATAACAATTCAAACACATGTGTCAAAAAAAAATCAAAAACAAAGAAATTCGATACTTACGTGGCAGCCATTGATGCTATAGAAGCCGAATTGATGAGTCTTGAGAATTTTGATCAGAGCTTTATATAGGATTCGAGAAAATGAAGGGAGTTTGTAATGTATATGAACGTCCATGGTAAGGGAAATGTGGGTGTATTTATTAGCCGCTGATATCACGAAGGATGTGAAAATTCGGACGTAAGCGATGACGATGAGTGTAAGTAAAAGGATTTACGAGAGTTGTCATTACTCACGTAAAAATTATGTCAAAAATATTTTTGTAGAAATAAGTAATTTCTAAATACTGCCTTCGTCAACTTTTATTTGTCCTACTGTAACCAAAATAGACGTTTTTTTACTTGTTCCGTTTAAAAAGTCAAGAAATAATTTTATTTTATACCTTTTTATCCTTATTAATAAGTGCTATCACTGTTTCAATTTATGTGATATAATTGAAAAATAATTTACATATTTAAAAACAACATAAAAAGTATTATAAGTCACAATAATTAATAATTTAAAATATTTAAAGAACATACAAATAAATCGCGATAATTTTTTTTCTTGTTTGACTCTCGAAAACAAAAAATATTATATAAATTGAGAAAAAGAGAGTACTAATTATTTTCAATTCATCTTTCAATGAATGAGATTACTTATAATAATTAGGGTTTTATATATATATATATATATATATATATATATATATATATATATATATATATATATATATATATATTATTACTTCTTAATGGGCGTGTTAAATCAAACATTAACTAGTAAATATGGACGGAAGGAGTATTTGTTAAGAGTATATTTGAAATTATCACTTTACCATTTTGATTGTCAAGTAGGCATTCGGACATTATTTGCGAGTTGGAGATGAATGATGTCCACGTTTAAGATTTTCAGAAGACATATGATGGTGCTTTGAAACATTTTTTACTTCTCTCATTTGTAGTAATAAAATATTTGAGTTTTTTTTATTGTACGTCTTTCATTTACGATGTCCAAAATCTATGTATTTAGATCTTACCAAATCGAAATTTTTAGAGATTTCAAGGCATGATTCATGAATGTAGATCCTTTATGAATACAAATACTTACAACCAATGATATCTGATATCTTTGGGTCGAAGGTGGGAGGTGGGACACCCTCCCTCATTATGAACATATATGAAGGTGGCTTCTTTTGACTTTACAATAAAGTTGCGCATAATTTGTTGATATGTAGTTCATACATTTGGCCAAATAAAAAAAGTAGATATTTGAAAAGTATAGTGATTTTTCAACTTCTCTCCTTTTTTAAAGTCGAGTGACTTTTCATTAATAAAAAAATATATATATAATTTAAAATTTTTATAATATGAAAAAATCTATTCATATTCTACTTTCAAGACCATATTCTATTTGTACAATAATTCTACAAATATGGTGAATGTACAATGCTAATTATATACAAAAACAACTCCTAAAACCCGTGATATACACGGTATACACAGGGCAGTGTGTATATCACGAGTATAATCAGTATATTTATCACACCCCGCAGTCAGAGCGGGCGGTCTTCGTACGCTGAGATTGTCTCTAAAATCTTCAAAGAGAACTGAGGGAAGGCCCTTTGTAAAGATGTCTGCAATTTGATACCTGAAGGGGACATGTAAGACGCGTACTTGTCCACGAGCTACCTTTTCACGAACAAAATGGATATTCATCTCAATATGTTTAGTGCGCTGATGTTGAACCGGATTCCTAGAAAGATAGACGACGCTAACATTATCACAATAAACCAAGGTAGCTTTTTGAATGGGAAAGTGAAGTTCTAAGAGAAGATTATGTAACCAACATGATTCAGAAACCACATTGGCTACCCCTCGATACTCGGCCTCAGCATTGGAACGTGATAAGGTAGTCTGTCGCTTTGCAGACCACAAGACCAAGTTATCACCAAGAAACATATAGTAACCAGATATAGAACGTCTGGTGTCCGAACAGCCATCCCAATCAGCATCTGTATAAGAGATAAGTGTAGAGACTGATGATGAATATAGATGCAAGCCATAATCAAGTGTTCCCTACAAGTATCGTATAATGCTTTTGAGCGCATTTGTAACACCCCGTATTTTCGGGTAGCGGTTGAACTCATAATGTAGGTGAGTAGACCCAGACCCGGGAAAATTTTCGTTGTACTTGTGTATATTAATAAGAGGATTAGTATATAAAAGGGCGTGATCCCGAAATAATTTTGAGATTTAGTAAGTGTGACGACGGAGTTTAATAATAATTGTGTATCCCCGAAGAGAGTATAGACTGGTATTTTATTACAGGAATTATGATATTGACATAAGAGGATTTTAGTAATCGTCGGGATTTAAATAATTGGAGACCGGAAATTTAATTGTGTGTATAATTAATTAATTATGAGATTAATTAATTAGGGAGGGGACAATTTATAGTGGGATTTGGTACGTGTGTTCTTAATCAATTTAGGGGTGGCTAAGCCCCAAATCGACCGACCGATATCAGCACCCATAAGCCCGTCTTTCTCCATAACTCATTTCTTCAACTCCATCTCTTCAACCATCGATTCTTTAGTGTGCTCTCTTCATCTCTACCAAATTCCTCCACCAAATTCATTTCTAGCAACAAGAGTAAGCTCAGTTGATGGGTTTTCTGAGAAGTTGCGGTCGAAATTGGGGGTTTTCAGGAGCTTCCATATAACCAAAATGAGGGAGAATTCTTGGTATTCTGGGTTTAAAATTCCAGTAGAACCGAATCATTAACAAGCTTAGAAACTCAGAAGCTTTACAAGAACCTTGAATACGAAAGGATTCTGGCGCGAATCGATTTTTGATTCTATTTCTGTTTGTCGGAATCTGGTGCAAGCGTAAGGTTTTCTGGCGATTCTCGTCACTGGGTCTAACAGAGAGGTAACCTTCCTTGTTTTTAATAGTTTGTACAATTTTCAGAAGTCATTTCTTGCTATTAGTTCTAAAGACGATTGTCGAAAATGCGAATTTGGGTTGGGTATCGCTAGGACTGCTGTAATTGGGAGTTACTGGGATTGCATGTGAAATTGTGGTACTGTGTTGGAGATTGTAGTAGTATAAGAAGGAGGATTAAGAGAGTTGGATGTTTCACTACTTACATAGATTTCGATATAGAAGGAATATAGGTTCTACGCGTTCAAGGTGTTCGTTAGAATGTCCCTAAGAATATGTTTTTAATGTGTTGATTCGATTGTGATGTAATTCGTCCGTATGATGTAGATAATCATTCATAGAGCTTACAAGGACCCGTGGAACTTAGATAGATTCGACAACAAGGTTGAAGTTCTAAAATGAGACGTACTCTAATATTGAGTTGATTAGTTCGTCTAAGAGGTATGTGAAACCCTTACTTCTTTCTTTTTGGCATGATTTAATGAAAGTACGACGGACGTACTTAATTCTTATACAGTTTAATTCCTAAAGAGGATTGTTATGAGAAGTGCCTATGATTTTTCAGCAAAGAGTTTATTATGACATTATTATAATAATTTTATTGAGAGTCAAATGATAATTTTTACTTGCATATGGTTACTCATGATATCTACTCGTGCTAAGTGTTACTACATCACCTCACCGAGTCCTGGGCCGGGTTACGTTCGTGCACAGCCTTGTATTTTTCACCGAGACCCTCACTAGAGGGCCGGGTTACGTAGGATGGATTCATAGATGAGATATGACTTTATCGAGTCCCAACATGGGCCGGGTTACGTTACAGGTATATATATGTATATGGACAGGCATTCATGTTTTCTTGACTTGACTCTCATTTTTATAAGGCACAACTGACTTTTATGGTTTATGGCACAGTTGGATTTGAATCCTGATTTTTATACTGATCTTCTGTTTCTGTTGGCTACTTATGATCTGTTTTATAGCTTTATGTTTTACATACTCAGTACATTATTTCGTACTGACCCCCTTTCCTCGGGGGGGGGGGGGGGCTGCGTTTCATGCCCGCAGGTACATGTTTTCAGTTTGGTGAACCTCAGGCCTAGGTTCCTACTCAGCAGGTTGGAAAGCTCCTTTCATCCAGAGCTTTGTCATTTTAGTACCGAACCTCTTTTAGACTTATGTTTGTATTTAGAGGCACGACGGGGCCATGTCCCGTCATATGTCGTTGTTCTTCTTATATAGGTCTGTAGACAGTGGTGGGTTGTACGTATGTAAGGGTTATGACTATGTTTTGATCAGTCATGTTATTGTATTCTGTGCTGGGGGTGTTCCCATATATATACGTTACTATCTGGTGGCCGCCTTGTCGGCTTGCTTGTTATGTTATATTGGCTAGTTGTGACTCCTCAGGAGATAGGTACATTCTTGGGTAAAGGCAGCCTTGTCGCCTTCCTACCCTGGCATATGTTGTTATTGCAACGTTATGCTACCGGATTTCAGACTCATTAAGGGTTAGTTGAATTATGTGTGACAGGTTAGTATAATGACGTCATTAGGGCGGTTAGTTGCGGCCCGTCGGGTCGGGTCGTGACAGCATTCATGTGCTCAACCCTAGTGTCATGCATAAACAAACACACATGTTGTATGGCATACGTAATATCAGGTCTCGTGAAAGTAAAATACTGAAGTACCCCTGCAAGACTGCGATAGTGGGTAGGATCCTCGTAAGGTGAGCCAGCCGCAACACCCAGTTTGGGTTTAGTATCGACTGAAGTGGAAGTAGACTTACACGAGGACATACCATCTCTCTCAATTATCTCAGCAGCATACTTCATTTGTGATAAGAATAACCCTCCGGCATGACGAGTGACAGTAATGCCCAAGAAATAACTCAAGGGCCCTAAGTCCTTCATAGCAAACTCATAACCAAATAGTGTCATGATAGATTTGCGTAACTCATCCGAAGAGGCAATCAATATAATATTATCCACATATAATAGGATATAGGCCAGACAAGTCCCACGATGATATATGAACAGAGAATTATCAGACATGTTGTGAGAAAATCCAATAGTAGATACATAGTCTGCAAATCATTTATACCAAGCCCGTGGGGCCTGCTTAAGCCCATATAAGAACGTCTTCAACAAACAGACATGATTAGGATAATTGGGGTCTCTAAAGCCCAAAGGTTGATCCATGAAGACTGTCTCCTTAAGATCCCCATGCAAGAAAGCATTCTTCACATCTAACCGATGATTGGGCTATGATTTTGAAAGAGCTAAACTGAGAATAATGTGAATGGTAGTTGGTTTAATAACCGGACTGAACGTCTCTCCACAGTCCACGCTAACCTATTGAGTCTTACCATCACCTACAAGATGAGCCTTATGCCTCACAAAAGAACCGTTAGAATTATCTTTATGAGTAAAAATTCACATAGACCGAATAATATTAACACCAGAAGGACGGGGCACCAACTCCCACGTCTTATTTTCAATAAGAACATTATATTCGTCGTTCATGGCCAATTTCCAATTCAGGTCATTTAATGCAGACATTGGGTTACGGGGTAGGAGGGATTTAAGAATAATAGAATTTAGATTGAAATATCTTTTTGATCTAAAAATACACCGTTGACTACGAGTAATCGGTCCTTGACTCGAGGTAGAAATGGACGGATTTTGGGTAAGATTCAGATCGGTGACGGACTGGCCAACATGCATTGGGCCTGCTGGCCCAACACTAGAACGGGGGACTGGACAGATGACCCACTGGGCCCAGATGAAGATGGACCAGAGATGAAAGTGGACTGCGATGGGAGATGTGGGCCAGTGTTACGGGATTGGTCCAACATACGATGGATAATATATGGCGAGACCCCGTCATCCAAAAAATTATACGAGCTAGGCACGAGACTACACACTTTGGCAAACGGAAATTGGGTTTCATCAAAAATAAGATGACGACTGATTATGATTTTATTAGATGATAAATCAAAACACTTGTAACCACGA
Organism: Anisodus acutangulus; assembly: GCA_029783415.1. Lineage (NCBI taxonomy): Eukaryota > Viridiplantae > Streptophyta > Magnoliopsida > Solanales > Solanaceae > Anisodus > Anisodus acutangulus. The sequence continues at coordinate 30,231,291 of CM056505.1, read as the reverse complement.
TGATATGATGGATAACCCAAAAACACAAGCGGTAGAACGGGCTTGAAGTTTGTTTATCGTAGTTGACGGAAATAGTGGATAACATAAACACCCAAAGACCCTAAGATGAGAATATGAAGGATTTTATTATAGAGAATTTTAAGGGGAGAATCATATGCTAACCTTTGGTAGGAATTATGTTAAGGATGTGTGTAGCCATTTGTAGAGCATGATGCCAAAATGAAGGAGGTACGAAGCATGGCCAATAAAGTTCGGACAATATTATTAATGGTGCGAATTTTCCGTTCGTCTTTTCCATTTTGTGAGGACGTATGAGGACAAGTGAAACAAAAAACTATGCCATTAGCATCACAAAATTCCTGAAATAACCCATTATCATATTCCTTGCCATTATCACATTGAATATTTTTAATTTTCCGTTCAAATTGGGCACGGATGAATGCTCTAAATTTTAAGAATGTGAAAAATACTTGAGACTTTTTGGATAAGGGAAACGACCACGAAAAATTAGAATAATCATCCAAAAATAAGACATAATAACGATGGCCCACATAACTCAAAACGGGAAATGTCCATAAATCACTGTGAATAATATCAAAAGGCATCAAAGTACGAGAAGAAGAATCTACAAATGGTAATCTAACATGTTTTCCTAACAAACAATAATGAGAAGGTGGAGTACTCTGTGTACCCTTACAAGAAATAAAATTATTTTTATGTAAAGAAGACATAATAGACGACCCTGGATGACCTAGACGTGCATGCCACAAGGAAGGAGCAAGGGCCGCAAAGGTAGATGGCATGGCATGGCTTGACTCGTGAAAAAAGTAGTGCTGGTGATTGGATAAAGTTCTCCCCTACTATTACATCTCATTAGTGGTGTTCCTGTCTTGAAATCCTTCACAGAAAAACCAAAAGGATAAAAATTAACTGAAACTCAATTATCAGTGGTGAATTTACGGACAGATGCCAAATTTTTAATTAGGTTAGAGGCATGAAGAGTAGTTTTCAAAATCAGAGGTGAATGTGGGGGAGATAAAGTGGTATATAAGGAGGAGTGTTGGTGGGTAAGTGGGTCGGGTCTTGGTTATATTTGGGTTGACCAAAAATTGAATGCCAAAATAGGGGGTCTCGGGTTCTCGGCTTGGCCGGGCAGTGTGGTGTTTGGTGGCTATTTCGGGTAGTTGTGTTTAGAGTCGGGCTAGGCATTTTGTGGAATTGTCACGGGTATGTTGAGGGTAAGGGTGATGATCGGGACTTAGTGGTTTGGTGGTGGCAAGGCCACATAAATGAACCAAAACAGTAAGGTCTCGACACAGTTGGTTTTGGTGGACTATTTGTTGTTGTCGGGCTTGGACGGTTGGATACGTATGGTCTCCGGTAGTGACCTTTATAGTGGATGTTATGGATGTGTTTTGATATGTGGTGGTGAAAGGATTGAAGTGGTTTGGATGAGGGATGAACATATAATGTGAGGTGCAAGTCTGAGTGCACACCAAGTGTTGGAGGTTTGATTTGGTTAAGTGTTTGGTTCAATTGTTATGGTTTAAGTGAGGTACGGTTGATATGTCAAGGATATGGACACGAGGGTTTTAATGCCCGAGTTGACTCCAAGATGAAGGTGACCAATTTCACAAAGACTTGATCGGGGTTACTAAGTACAAGACCGAATACAAACCAAGTAAGGGTGGCCGGAAACCTTAAAATAGACCCTAGGCTTAGGTTAGGTTGGATCACACAAGTTCCAACGTTCATTTGAAACCAATGGGATTCCTTAAGCTTAGGCTTAGCTAAGTCACACAAGTCTTAACCAAGCTTACACCGAAGGGACCTTAGTTTGGGTTTAACTAGGTCACACAAGTCCTAGCTTCAACTTACAATAAGGGATTGGCTCACACAAGAACTGTGGTCCACACAAGGACCGATTGATGTAATCAACACACAAGTTGAAAACACTCCAAGTTTATATTTCACTCATATTCAACATGTCTATTTACAATATCCTAAGGGTCCTATTTATAGTAGCATAGGGACCTTTCTATAAGATAAACTAAAGGACACAAAATACACAAAGGCCATCTCGGCCGAATGGGAACAAGTGGGGACGGGTTCGAACTTTCTTGTTGCCCAAGGAGGTTCTCAGCCATGGTGAGAACAATGGGAAATGTTTTGGCTTTTCTTGGAGACAAAGATGAACTCAAACTCCTTCACACCCTTGTTGTGGCACCCAAGTAGAATAGTGCATGAATTTGGCTTCTCAAGAATCTCATCTTCTTGGAACTAGTTTGGAAACTTTCATTCCTTGCCCAAGAGAGTGGTTCTCGGCCAACTCTTCCTCTCCCCTAGGCCAAGCTTGACTTCCTTTAGTTGGCTCTTGACTTGTCTTCTTGGAAGTCTCTTGTCCTTGCCACTTTGTCAGCAAAGTCATCACTTGTCCTTGCCATTGTGTACTTTCGGCCAAGTCACCTTTCTCGTCTTACTTATTCCCTTACAAGACATTGGTTGTGTCCTAAGGGAAGCTAAGGGTTATTACATAGTTTTAATATGTCCTAAGACAACTAGTAACTAGTCTAGAATTTAAAGACAATAAAATAAAGGCATGGTCTCGGTCAATACCAACACAAAGGCCGAATAAAAGGTTGTCTCCTAAGATAATTAAGTAATGGTTCCTAATCCGCCCCAAAGTCCATGCCATTCTCGGCCCTTAACCATGGGTCGATGACCAACCTTTGACACATTCGGTCCTTCGTTTAACAACTTGCATTGAGAAGCTTAGTTCGGACCCTTTCTTGCATCAACACAATTCCCAAAGGCTAAATAGCACTTTTTGGTCCCGAAATTACTGATAAATTTTAATTTTAGTTTTTGTGATATCCGATAAACACATTTAACTTTTAATTATTAAAAATGTGCCTTTCTGATATGTTTTCCCCTGAATATTCACAAATTTAAAAAGTTATTAACCGCTCCACCATTTATTTGCTCATATGTTATGTTAAGTTTGTACTGTTACTTCTTATTATTTGAGGGTAATATACTTCAAACAATAGTCCAAATATAATATATTTCTTACGTTAAGAGACCAAAATCACACATTTTAATTAATTAAATGTTAAATGTGTTGAATCATGTATCATAACAAACAAACAAAATTAAAATTTACCGAGAAACTAAAAATGCTATTATCCCATTGAGAATTTTCAAGCCAAGCAACAAAGGAAATACTGTACTAGTATTATCTAGGCAATGAGTACCGTATAACGGCTCTTGTAGTGTTCAATTAGTATCTTGGGATCCCATACTTTCGTCTGCTTGTAACCATCAATCATGTTCACTTCCTGCAATTTGATCATAGAGTATAATTATATATGAAAAATACAAGTTATTGATGGAACGACAATTAAATAGAACTCTAAAATCAGGGAACTGTACATATATCTAATTTTGGTGTCAATGTTAAAATTATGCCCAAAATTAGTAAATGTTTACATGTCTATATATATCTACTTCGGAACAACTTTAGATATGCGGTATAGTCATGTATTATTAGTCATACCTCCACCAATTTGACTAATTTCGGCCTCCCAGATGTGATATCATAGTTAAACATCACTCCCAAGAAAAATTGGAACCTTTCAATGAAAAGAGCATATGCTATGTCAACCTAATACACTAGAGTTCACATGTCAGTGTGGTGAAATTTAAGTAGTTCAAACTCTCAAAAAATATTATCGAGTGAATCTGAAAGAAAAATTAATAGAGAATAAAACAAAGAACGACTTTGAGGAGTGAAGAATCGGTTGTCCTTTATCGCTCGTCTACTGATTTTGGGGAAATACAAACAATTCTCTTCAAACTATAAAACCCAGAATATACTTGTAGATTTTGTTGGTATTCTATGGTACTTTATAGAGCAGTACGGGAAGTAATAACTATTACAAATATTCGAAAGGATGAACTAATATTCAATCTTCAGAAATTGAATCTTGTTGAACAAATAGGCCAATCTTCTTTTCTTGCCGCAAGCTTATTGTGTCTTGAATCTTGATAACCTGAAATCAAGAAACAACTAAATCTGGATGGTTACAACGTTGTGTGTTGAGTCGAGGATAGCCTTCTATCCTTAAGACAAGATTGCCCCGTATATATGCTTTTACGTTAGCGGGCAATAGTCTCCCAAGATAAAACAACACTTTAATCTCAACACTACAAAGCCAATAGGTTGAGCCTGTCGAAGAAAACAAATATGACTTGACTTGCTGAAGATATGGAATAGGAAGGAAGAGTTTATGTCTACTCTTCTCTCTTGTCTCTGTGTATATAGTGTGTCTCTGTAGTGTATATCTTGTGTATACGTGAGGGTTTGGTCACTATTTTTCAGCCACTGTTTTGTGCTGAAAATGCTATTTTTCTGGTCTGGTTTCTGCCTGTTTGCTGCCTGTTTGCTGGCCTGTTTTGCACTGTATTTTCGTCTATGTTTCTGCCCCTGAATTGAGCCAAAGAAGGCTTAATATATAGCAAGGAGAAGGGGCTGTACAACTGCCCAAAACATGGATGTTAATGGCCATTAGGAGGCCATTAAAACATCCAAGTAAAGGCAGTAAATGGCCATCAAGGAGGCTGAATTATGGACATGAAAGAGGGTGATAATGGAGGATTAATCAGCCAAGTAATGGCTGATTAATGCCTCAAAAACAGTCCCAACGGTAGGCTTACTGCCTTCCGTCACCTTCTCAGAAACTCTGGGGACCAAACTGTAAATATTGAAACTTCAGGGACCAAACTGTAAATATTGAAACTTCAGGGACCAAACTGTACATATGAAAGAATTTTGGTCCAAACTGTACATATGAAACTTTAGGGATCAAACTATACATCTGGCAAAGTTCTCTGGTCCAAAAAGATAATATTAGACAGCCCCACAACCCACGACCCGTGACCCGAGAGCCCGAGAACCCGGAACCCGAAACCGGACGGGCGGCGGCGGCGCGCGTGTGGGCTTAGCCTGGACCCTAGCACATCTAGGTCTTCCCTCCTTTAAACACATGGGATACCCCTTGGGGTCCCAAACCCTTTACCAATTAGAGACTTATATAGAGAGCAATTCTTCATATTTCCACCGATGTGGTAGATTTGTCCCACACCACATTTCCATGTCTCAAACACCTTACTTCGTGGACCAATATCTCTTTCATTTCTCAACGAAATTAGACGATTCTTCGCTCTACGGTCATCTACTCACTTCGTAGATCATGCATGTACGAAGAGACAATGTCTCCAACATGCGGAACACTAGTGTTTAATTCATCAAAGATCCCATGAACCCGTGAACCCGTGAACTCGGAACTCGGAACCCGGAACCCGAAACCGGACGGGACGGGCGGGCGGCGGCGGCGCGCGTGTGGGCTTAGCCTGGACCCAAGCACATCTAGGTCTTCCATCCTTTAAACACATGGGATACCCCTTGGGGTCCCAAACCCTTTACCAATTAGAGACTTATATAGAGAGCAATTCTTCTTATTCCCACCGATGTGGTAGATTTGTCCCACACCACATTTCCATGTCTCTAACACCTTACTTCGTGGACCAATATCTCTTTCATTTCTCAACGAAATTAGACGATTATTGGCCCTACGGTCATCTACTCACTTCGTAGATCATGCATGTGCGAAGAGACAAGGTCTCCAACATGCGGAACACTAGTGTTTAATTCATCAAAGATGGGTGGACGCATCTCCCCGCCAAAGGCTAATTTCCAACAGATTTTTCTATACTACTTCGTTGGAAATCCTTGTATATACAGACAACCATCATATTCTTTCAGAAAAGACGTCTTTTTCATAAACAAACATGTGTGTTTATTTAAATTTTGATTTAAATATAAAATTTATATAAGCCATTTTTCTGTTAAAGAAATAAAATCAAATTTGAATTTTTGATTCACGTGAACCAAAAAAAAATCATTGCCCACTAATATGCATTATTTCTTTTCACCCCACGGATGTCGGAGAGAACATAAAAGAAAAAGTGCTTCATAACCAACGATAATATGGTGACAAAAATTATTTTACGGAAAATAGTGCTTCTCAAATTAGAAGTTTAAATATATTTTTATAGTGTGTATAGTTTAGGTTATAGATCGTCCATTGGGTGATTTGAACAGACTGAAATAGGATTACTTGGTCGGCCAGATTTTGTGCACGAGGCCTTGGAAGACATTAATTCAGGAACAATATAAGACCATCCGACCGAGATCAGAATTACTTGGTCCGATCTTGTGCACGAGGCCTTTGTAGATATTGATTCAGGAACAATTTAGGATATATACTTGGTCCGATCTTATGCACGAGGCCTTAGAAAACGTGACATTGATTCAGGAACGGTTTAAGACTGATCAACTGAAGTCAGGATTACTCGATCCCGTGAACGAGGCCTTGGAGAAAGTGACATTATTTCAGGAACGTCTTAATAATAGCGAATATATTAATATATATTCTCCGTATATTCTGTAATTAATATTTTAGTATAATTATGTAAAGTAGAGGTTTGTATTCAATTATGATTAATATTGTATACACTATATATATTGTATTAATGAGAAGACTCCACTCAAGGATATTTACACTATTCTACATGGTATCAAGAGTCAAACCCTAAAACCCTAATTTTTTTCTCTCCTCTTGACCACCGAAAATAGCCCACTAATGGCTTCTCTCAATTCTCCCACGGGTTCCTCCTCCACCCCCGTCGTCACACAAAACCCCCCACCCCCTCCTCTCCTACCTCCTTACATCCGGCGTTCGCCGTAACCAATATCAAGAACTTTATCGATTAAGATGATGGATAATATGCATCGTGTGATGAACTATTTCACATTCATGCATGTGCATACAACGTGCTTGATCATATTAACGACACATACCCCCGCCCTATCGACGTCGACAACACGACGTAGCGCTGGCTGATTTGCTTCATACTATTATGAAAACAAGTGCTTCGGCTCCCGAGCTATGGACAAGGTTGGAGAAAATTTTCCAGGTCAACAAACATACACGTGTCGTGTATCTTGAGGAACAATTCAATAACACACGTGTTGAAAACTTTGCAAACATATCCGACTATTGCAAACAATTAAAATTAGTTGCCGATCAATTATAAAATGTGGGCACTCCGATTTCAGATAATAAGATGGTCTAGCAACTAATTAATGGCTTGCCGAAGGGTGAATACGACACACTCGCGACTATGATACAACATGACGATCCCCTACCCAGCTTCAACAAGGCCCGATCACAATTGCTCTTGGAAGAAACTAGACATATCAAACATGATTAACACAATCAAAAGACGTTGGTTGGTTGATGCACCGACGACCACCACCGCACCCGCCGGCCACACCGACAACCAACAGCTGTGGAGCAGCCGCAATGGCGGTAGAGGATGAGGTTGCGGTGGCAGACGCGGCGATAGAGGCAAAGGCCGAGGGGAAGACCCAATTCGATCGGCCAGCCACAACAACAAGCTCGGTACCCACTCCAGTGGGTCGGCCCACTGCCTTGGCAATTTTTAGGGAATTTGGCCTCGCCTCCTGCCCTTACTCGACTGCCTCGGCCCAGTGGCAATAGCCCAGCATGCTGGGCCCTCCTCCTGGCACACGCCCGATGGGCCTCTCTCAACAGGCTTACATCAGAATTAGCCAAGGCTTACAATACTATGAATTTACAGCAACTCGATGATACTTGGTACATGGACACTGGCGCCATATCCCACCTCACTCGTAACTCTAGTAATCTTTCACACCTATTTAATTTACGCAATTCTCGATTTGTTTTGGTCGGAAATGATAATCGCATTCCAATTCAAGGGTATGGCACCACCCATACACCGAAACCTCACCCTCCCTTTCCCTCCGCAACATACTATATACTCCTAATATCATTAAAAACTTAATCTCTGTTAGAAATTTGCTATTGATAATTCTGTCTCTCTTAATTTTGACCCCTTTGGTTTTTCTGTGAAGGACATACGTACGGTGACACCTCTTATGAGATGCAATAGTGTAAGAGACCTTTATCCTTTCTTATCCACTTCCGCTGCATTATCAACCCATATACATCCCTTGCTGCGATCTCTCCATCCACGTGGCACAACAGACGTGGACACCCAGGAGCTCCAGTTTTTAACTTTCTTAGAAGTCAAAATTTAATTACATGTAATAAGGGGAAACTTTCCCCAATTTGCTATTCTTGTCCTTTAGGAAAATATGTTAGACTTCTGTTTATGTCATCTTTAAGTGCTACTTTTTCTCCCTTTGACATTATTCATGCGGATTTATGGATATCTCCCATCTCTAGCAAACTCGGTCATAAATACTATTTGGTTTTGTTAGATGATTTCTTTCATTTTTTGGGTCTATCTGCTCAAATTTAAGTCTCAAGTTTACTCCACGCTTCTTGAATTATGCACATATATTGAAACTCAATATGAAAAGGACATCAAATCATTCTAATGTGACAATGGTCGTAAGTTTAATAATTATCCCTTTCATAAATTTTGTGCAGATAATGACACGGTGTTTCGATTCTCATGCCCCCATACCTCTCCTAAAAATGATAAAGCCGAAAGAATCCTCCATACCATTAATAATATGATTCGTACAATGCTCTTTCATGCTTCTCTTTCACCCACTTTTTGGGTATATGCATTAAAATTGGTAGAAAACATACTTAATATATTATCTACCAGTACCATCCATAATAGAACCCTTACAAAAATTCTATTATGTCGAATCCCCACATATGGTCACATACGCACTTTCGGTTGTCTATGCTATCCTAATTTTATCTCCACGGCTCCTTACAAGTTAGCACCTAGGACCACTCCTTGCATTTTCCTGGGATTCCCGCCAAATCACAAGGGTTACATATGCTTTTATCCGTCCACTAATAAAGTCCTTATCTCTCGTCACATCATGTTTGAGGAGAATGTCTTCCCTTATTCCACCATCCGTCAGTTTCACGTCCTCAACTACAGCTTTCTTGACGATTAGGATACTTCCCCTCTCCCACAAAACATATTACGTGGAGTTCCTGGTCCGGCTCCACGTCCTCTGCCCCCGACAGCTTCCCCGCCACTGCTCCACTTCCCGTCGGCCACCTCACTGCTCCCGAATCTAGTTGCTACACCACCCTAGCCTCCCGTTACAACAACTCTACCCCACTTCTGACAAATGCAACCCCACCCAACGTTACTACCACAAACTCGACAACCCACTTCCCACATTCACCGTCACTAGCCCCCATACCCCATTGCCCAGATTCATCGTCCGCCTCACCCCATTCCCTGAGACAACACCCGTCACCGCCACACACTACCGCCCCTATACCCACACACCAAATGGAAACTCATGTCCAGCACAAGATTTTTAAACCAAAAGTCCACTTCAATCTATCCACTCAAGCTATATCCTCTATACCCAAAAAGCCCGAAACTAGCAAAGCTTGACCCGAATATTGGAATGCGGTCATGCGTGAGAAATTTGATGTGCTTACTACTCAACACACTTGGGATCTTGTCCCAAGAGCAGAGATGGGTGAATGTGATTCGATGTATATAGCTCTTTCGTCACAAGTTCGGATATAGTGGCGGGCTTGAACGCCATAAGGCCAGACATGTGGCAAATGGCATAGGGCAACATGTGGGTATTGATTGTGGTGAGACCTTCAGTCCGATGGTTAAATCAGAAACCATTCGCATTGTTCTGAGCATAGTTATAGGCAAGAACTGACCGATTCATCAACTTGATGTGAAAAATGCATTCTTACATGGGATTTTGAAAGAAATTGTTTACATGCATCAACTGCCTGGCTTTGTGCATTCAGATGCTTCTCAGTATGTATGTCGTCTCCGTAAGTCACTAGATGGATTGAAATAGGCCCCAGGGCTTGGTATGAATAATTTGCCACTTACATCATTCATATTGGGTTCATGTGCAGCAAACGTGACCTTTCATTTTTTATTTTTCATCGAGGTTGTGACACTGCATACCTTTTTCTATATGTGGATGATATTTTTCTGACTGCCTCTTCTGATATGCTGAAAAATGAGATAATTACCCTGCTCAAATTTGAATTTGATATGAAAGACTTAGGGAAGTTGAGTTATTTTCTAGGGATTTCTGTGACCAGATCTGCCGATGCTATGTTCCTGTGTCAGCGTAAGTATCCCAAAGAAATTGTTTACATGGCATGGCAAACTACAGGATTATGCCTAGGGGGTGAGCGGGTCCGGGTATCCTAACTTTTTTGAACTACCCGGACCCTACCCAGTAAAATATCGATTCCTAAATTTACTACCCGGAATCTACCCGTAGCTATCATGACCCGGAACCTACCCATAGCAATCATTATCCAGAACTAGTAAAATATCGATTCCTAAATTTACTACCCGGAACCTACCCGTAGCTATCATTACCCGGAACCTACCCGTAGCAATCATTACCCGGAACCGCAAAGGTTCCCGGGTACCCTATAAATTTTTTCTCCAATGTGCAGAAAAACTCAACAGTTACACCTTATGAAGAAGTTGACATTAAAAAGAAAAGTATCATACATATTCAAACTTCCAAATACAGTTTTTCAACTTCAATTAATTACTACTTTTTCTCAAACATCACTCAATTCATGTCCAAACAACTACTAAAAGAAATGAACTCACTGAAAGGAAAAAGAGGAACTTACATGTTAAAGCAACCCTGGCACTTCACATCCTACAGAACAAAAAAATCAAATAAATCTCACATCAATTTCAATAATGCAAAACACAAATTCATGATTTCAAAGTACATAAATACATTGAAGATTCGGATTTACCATGAAGAAAGAGTTAGGAGATTGAACCAAACGCTTAAGTTTGTGCTTTCTCTTCTCATGCTCGACTGAAGGGTTCAACAAGTCGACATCATTTAGAAGAACCTTCAAAATCCAATCATAACAGATAATGTTAAAGCAAAATCTGATATTAATTTGAATAGCAAAGAATGAAAATTCAACTTGAATATACATTAGAATGAAAATTTTGGTTAATTTTCTGGAGTGAGGAACATTGACAACAAGGGATGAGAGGTTTAAAAGGGCTGTGGGTAATGGAAAATGGCGTAATGGAAAATGGAGGTGGAGCGGCAGCAGTGCAAACAGAAAAATGGCGTAATGGATGGAAAATGCCAAAATGGCTAGGGCTTCTGCCCTTTTGCTTTGTTTAAAGCTTAGTGGGCTGAGCTGGGTGACTGGGTCGACAAGACTCGGCCAAAAAAACAAAGAAATGCCCTAAACTCCAAACCTAATAATTTAAAAAGGGTGTGGGTTCATAGGTTCCGGGTACCCTGTCGCTATTTACCGAAATCGGAACTGGACCCGACATTGATCGATTTCTAATTTCGCTACCCGGAACCTATTCGTTATTATAATATATTTACCCGAAACCTACCCGTTAGTGTCGGTTTCGATCGGGTATCTGGGTACCCTGTACCCGTGCTCATTCTTAATTATGCCTACTCCAGTCGACTCAAAGTTGAAACTTAGTGCTGATGACGGGGATCCGATGCTCGATCCCTCTCTTTATAGGAGTTTCGCTGGTGCTCTTCAGTATCTTACATTCACCAGACCTGATATTGCCTATGCTGTTCGGCAGGTGTGTTTGTTTATGCACGCCCATAGGGAGCCTCACTTTATCGCTCTTAAACGTATCATTTGGTATGTGAAGGGTACTCTTGACTATAGATTACATCTCTATCCCTCTGCACCGACTAAGCTGATATCATATACGGACACCGATTGGGCATGCTGTCCGGACACACGTCGATCTACTTCCGGCTATTGTGATTTTTTGGGAGATAACCTCATCTCGTGGTCTGCCAAGCGGCAAGCCACACTTTCCCGTTCGAGTGTAGAAGTAGAATATAGAGACATTGCGAATATTGTTGCTGAGATTTGTTGGCTCCGTACACAGATATCTTCATTAAGGGGCTTCTTCGACAGAATATCCTTGACTTTAGATCCAGTCTTAGCGTCTGGCCTTCTCCCACTCCGACTGAGGGGGGGGGTGATAGCAAATATATTTATATATATTCTCTGTATATTCTGTAATTAATACTTTAGTATAATTATGTAAAAAAAAAAAATCTCATTCAATTAGGATTAATATTGTATACACTATATATATATATATATATTGTATTAATGAGAAGACTCCATTCAAGAAGATTTATACTATTCTACACTTAAGACTGTTCAGAACCGATAAAAAACTTACATAGATAGACGATATCGTGATTTAGAGTTTATGGAGGAAGATAATGCCAATGCTCCACATCACCCCCTAATGCTAAAACAAATGTAGGTATATATTATTTAATTTCTAAATCATTTGCAGCAATATTGTGGCAGTTAAATGTTGGTTATAATAGTTGAGGACCGTTGGTCTCATAATAGAGGTAAAATGGAGACATGAATCTGTCAAAAAAATTATTTGAAATTCTATGTATCTTTATTCAGTTCATGATCTATTTTGCACCTGAAAAAATTAAACATGAGTGAATCCATCTTCTCAATAAAATCCTTACCTTCATTTCTCAATCCTTGAAAGATCGCAATGACTCTATATTTGAATGTTTCTCGAGACAATAACAACGAATAAAAAAAATGAATACTACATAAGCCTCTAACTAAATATATAATACAAAACTTCAAAAACAACAGAGAACGCTCAGAAATTGTGTCAAGCATTGAAAAATTTCCTCCTTTTTATCTTATTTCAACAAAATTTCTTACTAGAAAATACCTTGTAGGATTCAACCTTGACAACTCTCTTTGAATCACTTTTAGTTGATAGAGAAATATTTACCATTTTAATAATAAGCACAAATTCTTAAATATTTCATGTTTCCTTATTACAATAATTTTTTATATTGATGTATAAAATTTATTTGCATTTAAGATAGTTCAAATATTATATTTATAGAAATCGTCCAAAAGTCTCATTTACATTATGTTGTTGTGCAGTTTCTGGTCCGTAAATGACAAAAAAAGAGATAGTTTAAATTTTTAATCAAATATAAATATTAAAAATATTATTTTCTATCAAAAAATAAATTTATTTTCCTGAAATAATTTTTTATAATATTTTATAAATATTGTGATTTATTCCATATGCATATTCAGAGATTGAAAACAAATAATCTTAATCATTTAATATTCAGATTTAGAGACAAAATCTTAATATTCAGATATGTATTTAAATTCAGATATCTAGATCTTAATACACATCTTAATATTTAGATTCAGACGTCTTAATTTTAATGATTAATTTTATAATATTGAAAGTATTTTTTTATCAAACTATTAACGAATGACATATATTATTGGGTTCGGGAAAACTTTCCACTATATTGAGTTTCAAATGGAAATATCCTCGTCACTTCACAAAATTTAGTGGCATATTTAGACTTTTTTCCTTTAAACAAATATTTTTCTGAGGAAAAAAAGAAGAAGACAAAGGAGGGGTTTTGTGTGAATTTGAGAAGTAGGAAAAAACATCTTCCGAGAAACTCACTTTTATCACCTGTTGTTGTTTACAGTCCAGATACCTCACATTATCGCAATTGCTACCATGACGCAAATTCCCGAAAACCCTATCAAAATCCTAGTTCAATTCCCGGATCCAACTCCCACACCTGTTTCCGAACCTGACTCCTTGAAATCACCACCATCATCCGACATCGCCAAGGACCAACCCGAGAAAGCGGCGGCTCCGGCGTCGGATGGCGGCGGCGGCGGCGGTAAGGATACTGATATACAGAAGAAGATGAAACGAGCTGAGCGATTCGGAACAACGGTTCAGCTATCTGAAGAGGAGAAGCGAAACACTCGAGCTGAGAGGTAATTGCATGTTTTAGGGTTTGGTATTTGGTTTAAAGATAAATAGGAGTAGATATAGATGATTCGTTCTAGTTTTAGATTGGTCCGGTCGTTAGTTGGTTAGATTTACACTTTATTTGTCTTAAATGCTGAAAAATTTACTAGTATTGGTGTAAAGAACATTGTATAGAAGATGCTGAGCAGTTAGTAGATCATTTAGGTTCTTTGTAAATACTATAGGCGGTTCTTATAAACTTTTTGGAGGTCTCCAGCATCAGTGGCGCGGAGCCAGAAATTTTGTGAAGGGTGTTCAAACTTTGAATGGATAAATTTCTTTTAATGAATAAGTGCACCGAAAATCTTAATATTAAACTACACAATTTTAATAAGATTTTATTTACATAATTTTTAAGGGAAAACAGAAAAGAAAATTAAAGACACAATAATGGTGAATTGCGTAAATGGGCATCCTTTTGGAAGTAAAAGGTAGGCCCATCCATATAAACTTTAGAAACATTCACACTGCTGAAAATGAGAACTAATATAAAATGGCAGCAGTTTTAAAGACTACACCAGAATCGAACCTGGCGGAGCATAGTAAGGCTTTTTCGACAGTCTTGACCGCTGAGCTAATTCGCTCACTTGTGTCAAGGTTGTTCAAAATATGGTATATCACAGTATAAGATAGAATTTAACCTATATATATCGTGTATATTTCCGGCGAAGGGTGTTTACCTGACCACCCTTGGGTGTAGCTCCGCGCCTGTCCAGCATGTCCTTAATGTGTAATACACAAGTTTGAAGGGGAGCCTTGGAGTAACGGGTAAAGTTGCTGCCATATGATTAGGAGGTCACGTGTTCAAGCCGTGAAAACAGCCTCTTGCAGAAATGCAAGGTAAGGCTGCGTGCAATAAACCCGTGTGGTTTAGCCCTTCCCCAGATCCCGCGCATAGCGGGAGCTTAGTACACCGGGCTGCCCTTTGTATTGAATAAGTTAGGCACAAGCAGAGAGTGTGTGTGTATATATAATGGATAGATGAAACAAATATAAATATACTTAAAAAAGGTAGATTATTTACCTTTAGTTGGAATGAGATGGTTCGGAATAGATATAGATGATCCCTTCTAGTTTGAGATTGGTCTGACCGTTGGTTGGTTAACTTTAAACTCTGTATTTGTGTTAAATGCTGAAATATTTACTAGTAATGGATAGATAGATAGATGATTCGTAAAGCTGATTCATGCTAGTTCGGGATTGAAGGGGAGCCTTAAAGCAACAATAAAGTTGTCTCCGTGTGACCTAAAGGTCATGGGTTTAAGCTATGGAATAGCCACTTATGCTTGCGTCTTGATAGATTGCCGACATTACACCCCCTTAGTATGCGGCCCTTCCCCGAGTCCTGCGTGCTTCTTGCATGCGGCCCTTCCCCGAGTCCTGCGTGCTTCTTGCATGGGCTGCCCTTTTTATGCTAGTTCGGGATTGAGGTGCAGTTTATTGGTTGGCAAGCATTATGTGTTTGAACTCCATAATCTGTGAGGACACAATAGTTGAACTCTCTGTTTAGGTTCCTAGACATCGAGGCTTAGTTGACTGGTTGGTAAGCTTTAGAGTTTTTTTCTTGTTATATTTATTTCCACAATTTGCGTGTGAAAAGTAGCTGAACTCTTTGTGTAGGTTCCTAGATGATGGTGTTGGGCATATATTTTGCTTTCCTTTTACAACCATAGGAACAATTTTTAAATCTATATTCTTAACTGTCGGTGGGCTAAATTGGTGTCACAGGGTCGTAATAGAGAAGTAGCGGCCCCTATCTTATCTGAACCACAAGAATAACTATCTTAACTGTCTTTATCCAAACAGCACGGGGCTCGTGCTGCGAAGGCAGTTGAAATAGCCCTTTGCTTTTCTTGTCCAGTCGTCAAATCAAATGTTTCAAGTTAAGGAACCAAAATATGTATTTTTCTTTTTAATTGCCTTTGTATTTATATATTTTTACTACTTAATAGATTTTATTGTAACATCTTTATGGTCTTGCAACATTATTGTGAATGGGTCCAACTTCTAATGAAGTTCACATGGAGAATTGTTCAATGGAGTCTAACTTCTTAGAAATTTCCAGCAATTGTAGTGACTGAGCTGAACCTGAAATGGCATGGACCAACCTCACAGTTCTTATTTTCCTACTTAACACGCTAACGTCTTACTTTGTTGTGACAAAATATACAATATTAATACTTAAAATCATCTTAGGAGTGTCAAATTTACTACTACTACATAAAAATCTAATAAGTTAAAACTTGGACAAGTTAGGTTAGAGTTACATTTTATTGATAGCTCACATAATTTGGTGTGCTTATGGCTTAATAACGAGTGAAGACTTCAACTTTTTTCACTATTCCTAGTCTTTATGGGAAGCTACTTATCATCTTCCTATTTCATGACATAAAATTGCACCCTACCTTTTTCAGCACTGCAGTGAGAAATTAAAGAGTAAAACAAGTAAGAGAACAAATGAAGAGAGATAGTAATCTCTTTAAGCTTGCAATACCTGGAAATTTGCAAGTAACTATTTAGAAGAAAACACAAAGCATAACGAGAAAAAAGACTGACCTCAAGATATCTATTGGTAGATACTCCACCAAATTATCTCAAAAACCTTCTCTTGCGTCTATGATTGTAAAGCACTTTTATGATGGTAGGAAAATAAGAAATGTGAGGTTGGTCCATGCCATTTCAGGTTCAACTCACTCACTGCGAAGGAAAAAAACAGAAACAAACGAAAGAAAGTGACCACTAAAGTTGCTGGAAATTTCTAAGAAGTTAGACCCCATTGAACAATCCTGCATGTGAACTTCATTTGAAGTTGAACCCATTCACAATAATGTTGCAGAGACAATAAAGATATTACAATAAAATCTATTAAGTAGTAAACATATGAAGACAAATACAATTAAAAAGAAAATACACCCGAGCAGAATGGGTTAAAGCAGCCAACCATGGGCGTGAAAGTCGAAAGGATAAATAGTATCTTCTGGATTTATGGATCCTTAATATATATTGTTGGAACTTAAAAAATTTCCTGCATGGGGAACCTCAAAAATTTCATGTTTCTTTTCAGCTGCCATACAATTGGTCCTCAAGCCTTACATAGTCCAACAAACATATCTTTTTTGTGTAGGGAAATGGGATTTCCGACAGCCACAGATATAAAATCCAACAACAAGATACCCAGATATAAAATTCATACGAGGAAATTTACTTATTACCCCCTTTTCTTGGACTGTTTTGTCTCAGGTTTGGCACTGCATCTGCAGCTCAGGGATCAGATGCTTTAAAGAAAGCCGAGGAGCAGAAGAGGAAAGCTAGGGCTGAGAGGTATGTGTACTATCTATTTGGTCTACTGCCAGCTGGGGTAGTTTACTTGTTTATGAGTTTGTTGATAGGTTTTGTTTCTGTCAGGTTTGGGCTTAAGCAATCTGATAGTTCTGATGGGGAAGCTAGGAAGAAGGCTAGGATGGCAAGGTTTGCACCTCCGGCAAAGGCTGATCCTGTGGAGGAAGATAAAAGGAAAGCTAGGGCTCTAAGGTTACAATGAAACCTTTTCACCTTTTTCTTGATGTCAGCTGAGGGTCTAAACTATTTCAGCATCACATTGGTTTATGACTGGCTGATAATTGATGTTATTTTACAGGTTTTCACAGTCCCAGTCTGGTTCCCAATCACAAGAGAATGGGAAAGGAAAAAATGAGCAGGTTTCATTTTCTATTCACTATAAGTGAAGTTTGTGATTTGAAATGAATAGGGAAAAAAAGAAGTAATCAGTATGTGTGTGCTTGAATTTTTATGTGATCACATGTGCAGTGTCCATGTTGCCGAACTTTTACTAGTACAACTTTCTACTAATGATTGCATATGTTCGTAACTCAGGAGACTGCTGTGGCGGAGAAGGTTGGAGGAGGAACATAAACCACTCTCAAACTTCGTTCAACAGTGAGACTTGCTTATGATGTATAGCTTATTGTTGCTGCGCAGTGGTTAGGAGTTTTGTTAAGAGTGACTTTTAATTCCCTAAGGTTTTGTTTTACCCGTTTTTGGAGATTTTTATTTTCCTTTTTCAGTTTGGCAGGTTAGAGTTCAAGATTTTGGCAAGTTCCCCAGTAGCAGGACCATCCTTGAAATTAGGGGAAATGGCTTTTTGGTCTCTTAGGTTAGCCAGTAGTGCTGGGATACATGAACCACAACCTCCTTAGTGTCAGTCTGTCAGAAGTGACTGACCCATAAACAACATTTGAAATCAACTTTTCAAAAAAATAAAGGAAAACAAAAAGACGCAATATCATAAATGATGAAACTACAACCTGCTTATTTTCTACTTGAAACCTTTGATTTGGCGACTTTGTCATCGGGCTTTCCTTTATCAATCTGCAATTGTTCTTTCACATTCTCGTGGTTTACCTTTCACCAAAAAGAAAAAGAAAAAAGGAGAAAAGCTTGCATGTTGCATATTTAGGATCAACTGGGAATATACTTTTATCTTAGATGTTCACTTGTCGGGTAGGTATTGCACTATTTTGTTTAGATCCGGATTGTCCTTCATGATTTGTCAGTGGGAAGTGTAGTAGATTTTGAAATTTTAGAAGATAAGCTTCATCCTTCATGGCGTCCTGGAGGCATCATATGTTAAATTCTGGTTTGGCCATATTGTTAGTGATATTCGTAGTTGACCTTGTCAGTAGGGAAGGTCAGACTACTTGTATTTATTGCATTGTGTGGTTTGCAGAGTTTTTGACGTGAACAATGGTTTAATCACATTACCTCCCCCGTATGGTGATGAAGTCGTCAAATCCATGTTTCTATAATATTTAAGCTGGTGTTCTTGGGTTCTATTTATGACTTTTTAACAAGGTTCAGTAGTGAAAGACTTTTCAAGTTCCCTCTTTCAGATTTTGATGTTGTGGGTCATGTGCAATGGACACTAAGGAGGTGTTTCAAGTACCTAGTATAACTGGATGAATCCCGTAGGCTGTAGTCCATAGATGTCCAAGTTAGTGTAGAACGACTTTTGTAGGCAACTGTTTGCATTTTTGTGCTTGGTTATTGAAGTTAGTAGCAAGTGGTAGTACTTTGGTTACTTACATTGTAAAGACAGTAAATTTGTTGGTAACGTTCTGATTCTGCACTCTACCAACTTTAAATGTGCTTGTGGTGACTTCTTTTATTTACTTGTATATGAATGCACAGGCTCCAATTACTTGTAACAAATTTGAACGTTCAGGCCCAAATTTGAACGTTGTTAAATGTGCTCAAATTGTTATGAGAAATTGCTTACAAGTGAAATCCACCCTGTTACCATCGATTTAGTAGCACAAATTTCCTGATACAAACCTCAAAAGAGAAGGGGCTTGGTCCAGGTTGATGCTAAAAGGATTTGGTTTTGCATTAGTTTGTTGTGGTAACACATGCTCAAGAGGTTACAATTGTTGGAACATGTGGGTTGTCTGACTCTGACATGCATGAAAAGTAAAACCTTACATTTTAATTTTAGGTGAACCGAAAAAACAGATTCCAGATGCATGGTGTCTAATAACTTGTATGTGTACATATTGGTTGGTCATAATTTGAATTTTTAGGTTTTTGTTCGTTTTTCTAAAACTGTCTCTTAAAGGTATTGGGCCTTCTCGACTTTTGCTGGCGAGTTGGAAGCTCATCAAAGCGGGAAGTGTTTTTTTCGCTTTCCAAATATTTTTGTTCTTTCTATTGGGAAAAAAAAAAATACTTATCTGAGTTTAGTTGTCAAATTGTCGCTTTTAAAGCAATTCATAAAAAGTCTGACGAAAGAGCTGATTATGGATACTTAGCCATATAGTTCATGTTTGTTGCCTGGGAAACAATTTTTTCTCTCTAGTGTCATACATGTATAAATTTCCCCTTCTATTACACTCAAGTGTAAAATAATCTTTACAATATTAGCGTATGTAACTTAATTCATAACAAAGAAATTGTTGATTGTGTAAAGTTTTTTTTCGAGAAGATTTACCTAAAGGACCCCGTAAGTTATGAATTAAGGCAATAACCTTCATAAGGAGGTTAAAATGGCCTATATCGACCAAAGAGGAGGTTGATTAGCAACTGGTTGATAAACAATCAGGAAAAGGTTGATTATCTAGGGAAAGAAAAAGAACAAAAATATCGACAATTTTTATTGTTTTGATACTTTAATCTAATTAAAGGGGGACAATTCGCACCAATGCCCTTATTTCGGGGTGTCTTCAATTTTGCCCATCAAATTTAAAATATTTAATTTTTTCCCTTTGCTTAATACTCCGAGGTTCTGGATTCGAATCTTTGCTTAGACAAAAATTTTAAAAAAATTCGCAAGATAGAGGTTTGTAGCAACACTATGCCTATTCAAGTAAAATTGGGCCTATTCAGACAAAACTAGGCCTATTCGGCAGAATTTTGTCATAAAATAATTTTTTATCCAAAATTAAGCTTTAAGGCAAACCTCTACAATATAAACTTAATTAATAGGCCTAACTAGTGCCTTTGAAAGGATATTCCGCACAAAAAAATCTAATAAAAAATAACTTAAAATCATTTACCTTAACGTCACTATCATACATAAACACGGATGGATGGGCTATTAGTCCACCCACTGTCAAAATCAACAGACCAGATACTAGATCATTTTCAGAATTTAATTGAAATATTAATTCGATATGTTTCATTCTCCGTATTTATTCACTTGCCCGCTACATAAACTAATCTAACAAGTCTAGAGATGACAACGGATCGAATCTGGACCGGATCCTACTAGATCCAGATTCAGATTCGTTTTTCATACCTGAATTCAGATCGGGTCCATAAAAATCAGATTCAAATCCGGATTCATCAGATCCACCGGGTCCACGAATCGAATCTGGATCCACATGTAAAAAAATTTGTCGTGCTAAGAATGTAACCTTACTAAGAATTTTTTTTTGAACTGACAAACAATTTTTACTTAGCTAACAGTTTATTGTGTTTCAATTTTGAAATGTTCATATGAAATATTTTTTTCGTTGTCTCGTTTTGATTGTGAGCTATTAATTGAAAATGTTGGACAATGACAAAAGTTGTGGAAAATGTTGACTAATATTTCCACAATGCAAAACTTCCATTTGCTTGAAATCTTCACAAATGAAGTGAATATAATTTTAACTACTTGTCTATGAAGATGTTAGTCATTTACTAATATAACATTGATTTTATTATCGAAGTTACCTCTTTATTTTTTGGTTTTTGAGTTAACGCGGGGATAAATTAAACTTGTTTTGAGAATTAAACTTGCAAGGATGTGCTTAGCAATTTTAAGAAAATACTTATAAAATTACATTCTAGATTATGAATATATTTAATAAAAAATGGATCCACGGGTCGAATCTGGACCTGATACGGATCTCAAATACAAGATCCAGATCCGATCCGGATCCGTCGGGTCCAAATTTTGAAGATTCATATCCTATAAAACGGATCTGGATCCACCGAATCCGGACCGGGTCCATGATCCACTGCCATCTCTAAACAAGTCCCTTCGGAGTCGTTTACTTTACGAATTATTATAGAGAATTTATCTGATACAATAGAAATAAAACAGGTAAATGGGGTACAAAAGGAACAATCGTGTTTAATTTCAATAATTTAGAGCCCTAAACAAATTATTTGCAATAAGGCAATAGGAAATGTGAAAATCAAGTCAAGTCAGTACTTGGCAAAACAGCAAATTTTCGTATTTACAAATGGCTAAAATTGCAGAACATAACAAAGTATTCTTGCTGCTACCGATTGCTCCAATTCTTTTCGTGTCTATCTCATGTACTTCTTTTTACATTGCCAGTAACACAAGATTGTTGTGCACATTACATTGCTCAGGAAGGAACAATCGATTGATAATCAAGGAAGACAACAACACATAACAATAAAATTAGAAGCCTAAAACCATAAAGAAACTGAAGGAGAAAAGATACAAGAAATTCGAGGCCTCCAAAAGTCAAGCTCTCTTTTTTTTGGATTGATCAGAGTGGGAATTCGGAAAGTGTTGGGAACTATCGTTTGGGAGAGGCAGGCATACCGCCGCCTCCTCTAATGGAAAGTATCGGACTGTGAGATGAGCTGCTATTCATGGAATAAGGATCCAGAAATACAACCACAACCGTGATATCATCATGGAAATGCCTCCTTACACCTCGTTCGATCTTCTTCAAGTCTGAATATCTCATTTCTCTTTTTTTAGCTGCCACTTGAAGAGCAGCTTTGATTAGTCTCCTCGCAATCCCCTGGTCAAAAGAGTAAGAAAAAGCACACCCCGAGTTAACAATCTCATTACTCAAGTCTGAGCAACAAACAGTTCATTTCCCCCTTAAAAAGAGTAGATTTCGCAAAGCACTTGTTATAACTCATAACAGCGAAATTCCTGGGCGAAAACACAACACTTGATACTTCGGTGACACAAGGCACAAAACTACACTGAAGTTTTTAGTAAATATTTCGCGCCAGAAAAGGCTCTTTCAGTAAGTAAATTTGCTTCTGTATCATGGACTCTTTAGATTATAGTTTAAAAGGAAAAGGGTCAAAAGTGCCTTAAAAGTAAGCGAAATTCGCAACATATGCCCTCCGTTAATTGTTTCGCTCAATCATGCCCCTGTCCTTACTTAATTGGGCCAAAATTATCTTTGTTTCACATAAAACTTAACAGAAGACTAATAAGGGCATATATGGAGCTACACGCATACATTTAGGGCATTTTTGGTCCAATTTAGTTCCTAATTGTAATTATGCAACTAGAGGTTGCATTTATGAAGCAGTTTGGTTAAATTGTAGTGAATTTTCTCACCAATTTAAGGCATCACATAGACGCATTATGACCCATTTTAAGCAACTTAACGTGCCATTTTGTACTTTAAGGGCATTTTTGGGGTTGAATAAAATCCTAGTGAAGGAGAACATTAAGGTCATTATCAGAGATCGAATGCTTACATTTCGGGGTTGATCGTGGACTATATCAACAGCTTCCTGGTTGCTTAGATGTTCCCAGAGACCATCTGAACCAAATATAAGGAACTGATCTTTGGAAGTCAATCTGTGAATGAAAATTGATGGCTCTGCACTGAGAATTGGCTTTGAGAAGGATTCGGGCAACCTAAACTTTGCCAACAGGGGTGCCTGATTGAATTCTGCCCTCTTAAGATAGGCATCACCAATCGACCTTGAAACCTGTAAAGTGGATAACAAAGGAACATCAACTCTTATATCACACACAATTCCATGACACCTCCTGGAGCAGAGTTCTTCCAAACTAAGATGCTTAATGCAACCACAACTAGTCCAGCCATTGAAACTCCAACTACAATCGTTTCAAATCTAAAAAAATGTACAGGCATCCAAGATAAATAAGCGACTTATATTACATAAAAAATCCGTCTCAGAGGACAACATAGCTAATTCTGGGTTGCTTACTTGCAAACATAATCAGAGAAATGACAAAAATGGTCCCTTGTGTTTGAGAGTAGGCTCAAAATAGTCCCTTAAGTATGCATGAACAGTTTTGGTCCTTTAAGTTTGCCAAAAGTTCACTTTTAGTCTCCGTCAAATATTTAACAATTTATGCTCGTTAGATTTGACGGAAATAGTGGTTTTTTTAAAAAACCATAAACACCATGAAAGTCTCATCAAATCCTAAAATACTCAACACAAAAAACTGACTAGACACTAAAATGATACAAAATTAGCAGAAATTACACCTCAAAAAACTGCAAATCACTCTAAAAATAAATAAAAAATAACAGAAACTACAAGAATTAGACCTCTAAATGTGAGTTCCCGCTAATTTCCCTTTTTTTTCACGTCAAATCTACCCGACAACATTCGGTAAATATTTGACGGAGACTAAAAGTGATAACTTTTGGCAAACTTAAAGGACCAAAACTGTTCGGTGCATACTTAAAGGACTGTCTTGAACCTACCCCTTCAACATAAGGGACTATTTTTGTCATTTTCTCAAGATAATCAACTCCTAACCGTAGATTTATATTGTATCGATAGTCTCTACTCATAACAATCATATAAGAACTCTAGCTAGTAATGACTAAACAAATTTTTTTCTATTCAGATGCATGCTTGGATAAAGCTCTAATGTGCTAATCATTTGATTGTAGCAAATAGTTTTTTCTATTCAGAGTAACTTATATAACGCATATTGGGAAAATCAACACCAGATGGTCTAAAATTTAGACTTTTAACAGATAATCACCTGTATGATACCCTTCACACGCCAAACTTTGTGTTTGAGAAGCACAATCTGTGAATCCTCGGGATGCAATGATCTAAGCTCATCTCTCACAGACTCGTTACTAGCATTGTGCTCTATTGACAATTGAATAGCTGTCACGCCCCTTGCAGCTTTTTCCGCTCTACCTAATACCACACGTGAATCTCCGGCATTGGCAATATATAGTAGTCCATTGCAAATCACACCCGCTAAACAGCAAGTTCCCACTGATGCAAGTTGTGGCTTCTCAAACCACTGTTGCTTCACAAGTGACAAAAACTCCTCCTCCGTTGTCAAGAAAGCTTTTCTTATGACATCTGCAGATATTTCTTGATGCTCCGTTGCAAATTCTGTTAATGAAAGGGATGAAGGTAAGTTGCAGAGCCACTATTGTTTATTCTAATCAACACTTATGAAACATATTAAAATGAGTTTTAGGGGATAATTGTAAATAATTTTTGGAGGATAATTTGATTTGGGATAACAGCACTTTTGGTCCTCAATTATTGGTGAATTCTGATATCGGTCCTTGTGATTTATGACTCGACATATTTAATCTTCAATTAAATTAAAATGTGTGCTTTTGGCCCCTTTATGTAGGAAATATGTTATATTTAGACTGTAGTTAGAAGTACACTACCCTCAAATATGGAGTAACAATAAAAAGTTTAACACACCACATGGGTATTTTATAATGGTGAACTGGTTAACACTTCAGGAAAATTTGTGATTGATCATAAGCAAAGGGATCAAAAGTGCACATTTCAAGTAATTAAAAGTTAAATGTGCTTAATCAGATATCATAAGGACTAGAATCAGAATTTACTAATAACTAAGGGACCAAAAGTGCTATTAACCCATTTGTTTTTTTCGACAAAGTTTCAGGGTGAATGAACACATACTAAACATCGATCAATCTGTTCAGTGTTGTAGGACATGTATCACCTAAGACTGCTAATTTGACTAGCTTCTAATATTTCTCGAGTCTGCCTCTACTGGAGTGTTATTGCATGTATCAAAAGTTAAGTCACTCCAATATTTATATTCAAAGACGAAAATAGCAAGCTGAGACATTCAAATCTGATGAAAGTTGCGTTGACATAACTTATAAAAGTGACTGATCAACCAGATCTTATGCCTCAAAATTTTATTTAGCGTGCCAATTAGACACCAAAATGCATTCGGAGCACTTCTTCGTTATGCACTATCCACTTAAATTGTAAGGTCTTTAGTGTATTCAAGGTGGTAGTAAAGTAATATCGTGTATAAATACAATAATTTGACAAAACACCCTGAATATTCTGTCTATCAAGTTTGATCACTAGGCAAACTTCAGCAAAATCTTAGTAATCACCACATGTAAACACACAAAATATTGCGGAAAGCATCATTTCAGATAGAAGGGACCATTGCAAGATGGATATACCTAATTCTATAGAAAGTTGGCTAGATCTTTGGGAACTTAATGTACATGGATATACAAACTTTTGTAAAGTTAAAACATTTGTGGTGCATTATCAATGAAACTTTTGACTTGTAAGAGAAGAATTGCAAATAGCACAATCTGTAAAATCTAAAGATCAGATCAACCAACCTGCATCATTTTTAGGATTTATGTCAAAACTTAACCAGCATTGGCATTCACATTTGTACAACTCAAACATCTTTGTTCAATCAAATCAATCAATTCCACATAAAAGACACCATATGAACAATATCAAGAATCAAAATGATAATAAACATTTACACGATCCAATCAATTCCACATAAAAGATACATAGCATGAACAATATCAAGAATCAAATTGATAGTAATAGATGCGATCGAAAGGTAACATGACTTACTCTTAAGATTGGAGAACAAAGTGTTGTTTACAAAACGGGGCGTCTCGGGTCCTCCATGTCCATCATAGACACCAACAAATGTTCCAGAAGGACCTGATTCAAGAGAACTTAATGGCCCTGATTCAAGCTGGCTCTGATCCTCCATCAAATTATTAGCTTGTATTGTTCCCATGGAAAATTCTCCATTTGCATGAACCCCCAAATCCTTATACCACATTAAACCATCAACCCTACCCCTAGGGTCTCCAACCCCCCTCCCTACACAACAATCTCCCTCAACAGAAGGTTTCCAACAAGCTTTAACCATTTTTTTTGCATACAAATTTCAATAAAATTACATGTATGTATAATATATATGCCTTATAAGAAAAAGGTCTAATCTTGATGATAAAGTTTGAATCTTTTTCACATATTTAACCAAAAGAACCAGCAAACAATATATTCATCAAGAATCAAAAACCCAACTCCAGTTTTTTTAGCTTATATCCAAAACTCACAACCTCAATTCTTGATATTATTATAACAATCCCACAAGTACAACAAGACCAAGACACCATTAATATGTAACAAACCAACAAAGGGTAGGGAGAAAAAAGACCCAAAGGGTATGGGCTAAAATTGAAGCACAACTTTTTTTGTCCCACAAAGACGAGAAAGCAATAGTTTTTATGTGAGTTCAGAGAATATGGTTCTTTAACATACCTTGAACCTGGTTTTATTTTTGCAATATTTGTGTGGACCTTAACATAAATATTATTGTGTCAAGTTTCAACAAGATTAGCTGTGAAAACACATAAAAGATTGATGGTGACAGAGTTTGTTCCTGGATCAGAGGGATTAAACAGGGAATGGATAACAAAAAATAAAACTGAGTTTTTTGGAAGTAGTTGATCAGAGGATCTTTTTGATGGGTGTCAGAAGAGATCTCAGATTATGATGCAGAGAGACAAGAAAATTTAGGGCAAGAAAAATCTTTTATTTATTTATGCTGCTATATGGTCTTTTTAATGTCATTTTCCCTTTTTTTTCTTTTGCTATTTTTATTTATAGCAGACCACTCTTATTTTCTCTTCTTTTTTTTTTGAATTTATCATTTGGTGTCTAAACCTAGCATTGGAGTCCAACTAATTCGAATTCACACGAATCATTTAAACTTTTTTCCTATTTTGTATTGATCTTTAATTTTTGCCGCTCAAATAAAAATTATGACTTTCGGGGCATAAATTCTTTAGGAGATTCGACACAAGTGCCCCATCCCTTAAAAAGCTTATGACTTCTAGGGTGTAAGTTTTATTTGAGGAGCAAAAATTAAAGACACCCCATTTGAAGTGCAATCTGAGTAATTTCTTGGATTCGCACCACGTAGGGCTCAGTTTGAAAGTATGCTCCCTACCCAAACTTTTTTCGTATCCAAACTCAAATCCGAGACCTCTAATTACGGTAAGAAAAATCTTTTATTTATGCTGCTATATAGGTCTTTTTGCTGTCATTTTTCTCTTTTGCTATTTTTATTTATAGCAGACCCCTCCTAATTCTCTCTCTTTTCATTTCTTATTCGGTATTTGATACTCACATTGGAGCCCAACTAATTCAGATACGCATTGCGTATGACTCATTCAAGGAGTACTACCAAAACTTTTTTCATACTCAAATTCGAATTCGAAATCTCTAATTAAGAAAGGAGTAACCCATCTGTTCCACCACATCCCTCCTATTTCATCTCTTTATTGCCTTTAATTGTGGTCATCTTGCTTTCTAGGCCTTTAAAAATAAAACAATTCAAGAACTCCATCCTGATAGTTGGTATAAAACATAGTATGTATTCTCTAATCATGGCTTTTTAGAGAAATTTTCATCATCTTTAATAATTTCAACACATGTTTTTATTATGTAAAAACATATTAAAGAATTAAGTATGAGTATTTGAATAAAAAGAATACATAATTTAGTCAAAATAATGGAGTTTCAATAGTATATTTTCTTATTCTTTCTTTATATTAAATGCAATCACTATAACTATTTTTATTTATGCTGCTATATAGGTCTGTTTGCTGTCAATTTCTTTTGCTTATTTTTTTTTACTATTTTTATAGCAGAATCCCCTCCTATTTTATCTCTTTTATTGCCTTGCTCTCATCCTTATTTTTTCAGTGTTTCAAGTAATTGTGGTCATGTTGCTTTCTAGGCCTTTCTTTAACTAAAATAAAAAACTCAAGAACTCCATCCTAATAATAGGTATAAAACATATATATATATTCCAATTTTGAGGTTGAGACACAGTTAATCCTAGCTTTTTAAAGAAATTTTCATCTCTACTATTATGTAAAAACATATAATGAATTAAGTAGAAGTATTGGATAAAAAGAATACACAATTTAGCTAAAATAATGGAGTTTCAGTATTATATTTTTCTTATTCTTTTTTTTTTAAAATGCAATCACAATTTATTCTAATTAATGTTTTTATTGATGTTGCTATATAGGTCTGTTTGCTGTCAATTTCTTTCCTTTTTCTTTTGCTATTTGTGTACTATTTTGATAGCAGGACCCCCTCCTATTTTCTGTCTTTTATTGCCATTTTCTCATCCTTAGTTTTTCAATATTTCAAGCAATTGTGGTCATGTTGCTTTCTAGACTTTTTTTTTTTTAATTTCAAGCTCTCTATATCCTAATAGACCAGAATTAATATAAAATTGTCAGAACCATGGCCTAGAGGAGACACGATACTCGGTGTCTGGCTGCATATGACCGAGCGAACCACATGGCTGCTGAATCAATATGGACATCAAAACATACTATAGTAATGATTTAAAACATGCAAACGTAATACTGAATTTATAATCTGAAATAATCATAGCGGAAGAAGTCTGAAAATATCATAAGTCTGAAAGTAGTAAATACTGACATGCCTGACATACTGAACTAGTCTAGTCTATGGAACCTCTAACATGAGTCTAACTGAAATATGTGTACCAGGACAAGAGCCTGGTATGCCTCTACTAATAAAACAAAATCATGAAACAAGAGACTGACATCACGAATGAGATGTGCCTCACCAAGCAACTGATACTGAAGCAATCCTACTGAGAAGATCCGTCGTCCTGGAACTCGGCACCTGCTCCATGAAATGCAGACCCCATGCAAAGGGACGTTAGTACATTTGAATTGCACTAGTATGTAAAGCAACTAAAAAAAATAACATAATTGTGGGTGCTCGAAAAAAGGGCAACCCAAATCAATAAATAGATACTATACTGAATCTGAAAGTGAAAGTGATAACTGATAACTGAAAAAGGAAGCAAATAATAAGAATACTCATTGTACTGAAATGGAGAGCCATATGTTTAACTGGAATAATAAATAATAATAGTTGTGGCCTTAGGCCCAAATATATCTGTGGCATTGGACCCAAAAATACAGGTGCTCAACATGATACTAGAATACTGAAATATACTGATATAAAATATTGAACATGAATTCATGAACTGATTATGCGTACTGAAGCTTTAACTAATTTACGAACATGTTGACTATTCTAAACTGAGACTCGTGGATATCAAACACAGGTCTATATTGATTATGTGACGAGTTCACAACAATCAAAGTGATAATTATGAACAACTATAAATTTATAATCTTGAGTATAGACGTTCTAGTCTTTTCACGAACTAGGGCATAAATATCAAATTCTGAAGCAATTAACAGTAATCTCGATGAACGAGGCGTGGGGATGATTAAAGATATTCCCACACGTAGATAGAAGCTCTAAATACCTTAATCGCTCTAATACTTGTCTTAAATAGAATATGAACTTTGGAGTAGAAACCCAAAGATTGAACCATGAACCTTAAGTTGGGTTTATCCTGAAAAATCCTAGGTTAAGAACATTGAATTCTACTTAGAATTCATTAGGATTACGTTAGAATCACATAAAATCGTGTGAAAATGTCTTACCTTGGCGCAGGAGATGGTTGGGAAGAGAAAGCCTTCGTTCTAGAATTTGAGAATATGAAAAACTGATTTTTAGAATCAAGTATACTGTTTGCTGTCAGAGGAAATTTGACGGTCCATATAATCTGACCGTCGTTTTTCTGGAGATTTTTAGACAATGGTGAAATCTGAAATTTAAGATACAGAGAAGATTAACGGGTCATCGAGCGTTTGACGGTCCGTAAAGTTGATCAATAGGCCGTTAATTGCAAAAGTGAAATTGATTACTTTGACGGGTCGTCTAAAAATGGACGGTCCATACTTCCTACCATCAAGTTTCCTTTGTAGAGCTGAACCTAGTTTTCCAATGCAAACTTCCCGTTTTAGTTTCCTACACTCGTGGATCATGAACAAGGCTTAGTTTGAAGGTACGAGGTGTTACAATATCTTCCCTTTGGGATCATTTGACCTCGAATGATAGGTCATGGTTAAAAATGAGACTGGGCCTTAAACGTGATTGAAGTAAACATGAGAATATTGAACTGTCCTGAACACATTAATACTGAGCTGGATACTGAACTGAACACCGAACTAAATACTAAACTAAATTACTGAACTGGATAAAAGGTACGTATGTAAAGGTTAGTTACCTTCAATATTTTTTGCTTGTTTTTCAAATAAATGCAGGTATCTGGACTTCATGTCTTCTTCGACTTCCTAAGTAGCCTCCTCAATACTCTAACTTCTACATAACACTTTCATTGAGGCAACTTTCTTAGTTCTCAACTTTCGAATATGATTATCCAAAATAGCCACTGAAATTTCCTCATAGGTCAAACCATCCTTAACTGTGATCGAGTCGGTAGAGACAACCAACGACGGGTCTCCCATACACTTTCTCAACATGGATACATGGAACACTGAATGAACCACAACTAAGTCTTGTGGCAATTCAAGTTCATAAGCCACTTGACCAACTCTCCTCAAAATCCTATATGGCCCAATATATTTGAGACTGAGCTTCCCTTTCTTCTCAAATCTCATGACACCTTTCATAGGTAATATTTTCAGAAATACCTAATTATTAACTTGAAACTATAGGTCTCTGCACCTCACATCCGAATAGGACTTTTGGTGACTCTGGGCTATTTTCAAACACTCTTGAATCAACTTGACTTTCTCCATAGCTTGATAGACCAAGTTTGGTCCTAGTAATGTTGCGTCACCAACTTCGAACCAACCAATTGACGATCTACACCTTCATCCAGAGCATCGAATGGGTCTATCTGGATACTGGCATGATAACTATTGTTATAAGCAAATTCAATGAGAGGAAAATGATCATCCCAATTACCTTTAAAATCAAGAATACATGCCCTCATGATATCATCCAAGGTCTGAATAGTACGCTCTGCCTGGCCATTTGTTTGAGGATAAAAAGTTGTGTTGAGATTCACTTTGATACCCAATCCTTTCTGAAAAGACTTCCAAAAGTACATTGTGAACTGAGCACCACAGTCTAAAATAATGGACACTGGGGTCCCGTGAAGCCTGACAATTTATCGGACATATAATTTAGCATAATCCTCTACTAAATATGTGGTCTTAACTGGCAAGAAGTGGTCTTATTTAGTAAGTCGATCCATAATCAACCAAATCGAATCATACCTTCGGGTTGAGCGAGGTAAACCTGTTATGAAGTCCATGTTTATCATCTCCCATTTCAAATATGAATATCAATATTATGAGTCAACCCACCAGGCCTCTGGTACTCGGGTTTCACCTGCTAACAATTCAGACACCTGGCTATAAAATCTGCCACATTCCTCTTCATATCATTCCACCAATAAATTTTCTTAAGATCATGATACATCTTTCTGAAACTTGGGATAATAACATACCTAGAATTATGTGCTTCTGCCATGATTCTCTCTTTGAGTCCGTCTACATCTGGTACGCATAACCGGCCTCAGTATCTCAAGGTACAATCATCTCTCCCTTGTTCAAAAGTCGTAGTCCTATGTTTGTGAATCCCCTCATCCAGCTGCAACAAGTAGGGATTACTAAACTGTTTCTCCTTCACTTCGGCTACTAAGAAGAATTCGGACTTGCTCTGAACAACCACCACTATCTTTGGAGTCCAAAAGTTGAACTCCTAGACTGACTAGCCGATGAATCTCCTTCATCACAGTTCTCTTATCTTCCTCCACATGAGCTAAACTTCCCCTAGATTTCTGACAAAGAGCATCAGCTACCACATTCGCTTTCGCTGGATGGTAGATAACATCTACATCATAATTCTTTATTAATTAGAGCTATCTCCTCAGCTCAATATTCAACTCCCACTGTTTGAAAATATACTGAAGGCTCTTTTGGTCTGTGAAAATATCAACATGAACTCCATATAAATAGTGACAACATATCTTGACTGTAAAAATCACGACTGTCAATTCTAAGTCATGAGCCGGTTAATTCTTTTCATGAGGTTTAAGCTATTTAGATACATAATCTATAACCTTACTATGCTGCATTCAAACACACCCAAGACCAACTCATGAGGCATCACAATATACAACGAACTTCTTGATTCCCTTTGACAATCTTAACATTGGAACAGAAGTCAGTCTCATTTTTAGTTCCTAGAAACTACGCCTACATGCATTTGACGACTGAAATTTGATCTTATTTTGAGTCAATCTGGTCAATGGAGCTGAGATAGAAGAAAAAATCCCTCTACGAATTGTCTGTAATAACCTTTCAGACATAAGAAACTCCGAAGATACTTAAATCTAGTGCTTCGAATCTGGTCACTGGACATGGTTTCATAGACTCCCTAAGATACTTAAATCTAGTGCTCTGATACCAAGCTTTGTCAGGCCCCGAACCATGGCCTAGACGACACTCGGTGCCTCCTGCATGTGACTGAGCGAACCACTTAGCAACTGAATCAACATAGACATCAAAACATACTATAGTAATGATTTAAAACATACAAAATATAATACTGAGTTTATAGTCTGAAATAATTATAGCAGAAGAAATCTTAAAATATCATAAGTCTGAAAGTAGTAAATACTGACATGTCTGACATACTGAACTAGTCTAGTCTATGGAATATCTAACATGAGTCTAACTGAAATATGTGTACCAGGACAAGACCCTGGTATGCCTCTACTAATAAAACCAAATCATGAAACAAGAGACTGACACCCCGAATGAGATGGATCTCACCAAGAAACTGATATTGAAGCAATCCTACTGACCAGATCTGTCATCCTGAAACTCGGCACCTACACCGTGAAGTGCAGGCCTCATGCAAAGGGACGTTAGTACATTTGAATTGCACTAGTATGTAAAGCAACTGAAAGAAATAACATAGCTGTGGGTTCTCGAAAATATGGCAACCATAAATCAATAAACAAATACTATACTGAATCGAAATGACATTGATAACTGAAAAAGGAAGCAAATAATAAGAATACTCCCTATACTGAAATGGAGAGCCACTTGTTTAACAAAAATAATAAATAAAATAGTTGTGGCCTTAGGCCCAATATATGTGCACAAATCTGTGGCCTCGAGCCCAAGTATACGTATACATAAACTGTGGCCTTAGGTCCAAATATATTTGTGGCATTGGGCAAAAAAATACAGGTGCTCAACATGATACTAGAATACTGAAATATATTGATATGAAATACTGAACATGAATTCATGAACTGATTATGAGTACTGAAGCTTTAACTAATTTTCGAACATGCTGACTATTCTAAACTGAGACTTGTGGATATCAAACACAGGTCTATATTGATTACGCGATGAGTTCACAACAATCAAAGTGACAATTATGAACAACTATGAATTTTTAATCTTGAGGATATACATTCTAGTCTTTTTCATAAACTAGGACATAATTATCAAATTCTGAAGTAATTTACAGTAATCTCGATGAACGAGGCGTGGGGATGATTAAAGACATTTCCACATGTAGATAGAAGCTCTACATACCTTAATCGCTTAAATACTTGTCTTAAAAAATCTAATCTTTGGAGTAAAAACCCAAAGCTTGAACCATGAGCCTAAAGTTGGGTTTATTCTGAAAAATCCTAGGTTAAGAATATTAGATTCTACTTAGAATTCATTAGGATTACGTTAGAATCACATAGAATTGCATGAAAAGGGCTTACCTTGGTGTAGGAGCTAGTTTGGAAGAGAGAGCCTTCGTTCTAGGGTTTGAGAATATGAAAAACTGATTTTTAGAATCAAGTGACATATTTATACTGTATGCTGTTAGGGGAAATTCAATGGTCCGTATAATCTGACCCTCGTTTTCTGGAGATTTTCAGAGAGTGGTGAAATTTGGAATTTAAGAGACGGAAAAGATTGATGGGCCGTAAAATTGACCAACATGACATCAATTTCAAAAGTGAAATTGACGATTCACTTTGACGGTCCATCGAACAATTGACGGTCTCTACTTCCTGCCATCAAATTTTCTCTGCATAGCTGAACCTGGTTTTCCAACGCAACTCCCCGTTTTGGTTTCCTACACTCGTAGATCATGAACAAGACTTAATTTGAAGGTACGAAGTGTTACACCTTAATTCAAAAATTTCATTTTGATCCTTATAATATTTGATTGGACATGTTTAATCTTTAATTCATTAAAATATGCGGTTTTACTTCCTTTATAATTTTTTTTCCAATAATGTAAATATAGTCAAATGCAAAAAGGGAAGAGGAGAAAAGAGTTGTATTTATATTTGAGAGATCTATCAATTAAATTAAGAATTAACTTCAATAATCCACCATCCAATTGTTTAAACTAAAAATAGCGGGCGGATGTGTAATATAGTATTATTCATGTACAATATGTGTATACCACATGTATAATGTACGTATACCAGCTGAAAAAGTAAAAAGTGAATTCGATCAAATATTTATATAAAGATCCCTTATATTACTGAGAGGTAGTTTTATAAATATAAATTTTGATAAGAATATTGTTGTCATGAAAAATTAATTTTCTTTTTTCGATTGTTAAAAGAAGCAGAAGTTGCTGAACAACAGATAAACTGCTTATGTTATTGCTCAAAAATACTTTTTAATTTCAGCCAAACGGCTCAATCTTAAAAAGAAGGTACTTTTACCCCCTCCCAAAAAAATATTTTTAACTTCTTAGAAGCATGATCAAACATGTTATTAACCACTTATATGAAACTGATATATTAGCATGTTGTGATGGCTAGAGTATGGAGCTGTAAAATTTTGCCCTGGTGATTAATGAGAACTGTTAGTTACCAAATAAAAAGATATATTAGCATGCAGAAAACCCTTAACTATCTCAATCCTATATGTATCTCATGAAAATCTTAGCTACTTCATGTAAATAAAAGTATTCACATATTATTCATGAACTATATATTGATCAATTGCTCAATTTTTGTGCGTATGAAGATTGTAACATTTGTCACCTCCTAAACAAAAAAAAGATTAATTAGTTTGACCATATGTCTAACCCAACCAAATAAGGTACGTGTTCCAATATTAGTAGTGTAACGTAAGAATATTCGAAAACTAATAATGTCATTACTAGCTGGAGGCTAGTTTTTCTACAGCCTATATATTCTAAGAAAATGTATTTTATATAGGAAAAAAATTACTCATAGATACTGTGTCGTCATGAGACAGACAATAGCGACATAGATGTCTAAGAAAGTATTGTGTCCTTTATATTATTAGATTGAAGAGTAAACAAGTGAATTTAATTGGCACAAAATTATATGCATTTGCCTAAAGTTTTGTTGAAACCTACAAACACCCTTTAGCAATTTGTTGCTTTGGATGGTTTCCTTAGATATAAAGTAGCTAGTACATGTTGTATAGTGTTTCTATAATAGTATAGTTTAATTTGTCTGCTTCCATAAATAGCATCTAAAAAAATATAAGAGGAACTACAAATTACATGAACATAATATACTATTATAGTCTTCTGTATCTTGCTACTATATTTGCCTAATTGATCTCTGACTTTGTTTTATTCACTATAGTTTCTTCGATCCACTAGTGGTTCCTTTTCACGGTTCTCGACAGCTGGTTTGTCTTTAAACGTGTGCAGTCTCTTGAAAGTTTTAGTTTTTACTAGCTCTTCTAAGCAACAATATGCTAACCTTAAGCTTACAAGCACCTTGATATATTTAAGACCCTATTCTATAAATTATTCTTTTAATTGCTCATGAAAGGCATAGGATGGGCACACTGACGGAGTCTTACAACAACCTCAATTTAATATACAATAAATATTTAATTCATAGTTTAATATTTATAGATATTAAATAAATTTTTTAATACAAATACATTATTGAGACAAAAGCTATTGTATTTACATAAATTAATGTTTTAAAGCTAGATCCACTTCTGCTCGGGATAAAAATCTTTGTCTCCACCATTAGATGAACCTTCCCTTCCTTTACGTAGTTCAGTCAATTGGATCTTCAAATTGGCTGAAAATAGACCCACATAGAGTAATATAAATTATCAGCAATCAGCCTGAAGACACTCTATTTTATTGGTTGCTGCATTCAAAGATACCAAAGCCACTATTTTATTGGTAACATTATAAAATAAAAAAAACAAAGAGCAGACAAACAAGTTTGGTTTATGGTTAAATTAAAGGGGACATGTGCTAGCTTTTCGTGACTGTGATATATATCTTTCTATCAGTACTTGTTTTGTTTGTGATGAAAAGTACTCCTATGATCCTATTTTGGTGAAAATAACTTTGTTGAGAATCTTGAAAACAAAAAACAAACATGATTGACTAGTTCACAAAGTTATTAGGTAGTGATTAGGACTTATGTTTGAAACAATCTGGAAGTGGTTTCAAAAACATCATCATTGTTTTGTGGCCAAATATTGTTGGTTAAAGGTACCTTTTAACCTAGTTAATTAGCAGAATGGGCATATGAATATATATTGGTAGAACAAAAAACAAGAAAACTTATTAGTATATGAGTTCAAAACATTTATACATATATCTATGTTAAATGATTCTATCAATTATCAAGTAGTAGGAATTAAGTTTGACTTAAAGCAATCAAATATACCCTTAATATGATATAATATATAATTTTCGCTTTGGTCAAACCTGTACAATCTTCACTAAATGACTCATACTATTAAATATTCAATATATTATAAGTAGCTTCTTTTTCTTTTCAATTTTTATATGAAACTTTATTTACACACACTCACAACAATCTTCTTTTGAACTAAGTTCCACTTGCCCCTTTAGTATTTATGAGCTAATTTGAAAATTAATTGTATGTCACTCACATCAATATTTATGGCCATCAAATCTATTGACTTTTTTTTTTGTGTGTGCGACTTCAAAACTACAGGTAAGCTAGCAAAATGGCCCTTAGACGAGCAAAGACACTAAGTTAGTGGGACCCTGAACCGATCTTACCTGAGATCGCAAATTTCAAGTTTGTCTATGAAGAGCGGGACGAGGCCTACACTATTACTCTGCCATCTCCATACTCATCTCGTCAAATCTTTGGCGATGATATCGGTTGTTGGGCTAAAATAATAAAAATATGCTCTTAACAACAAAATCAACATACCCAGTGTATTCCACAAGTGGGGTTTGGAGAGGGTAGAGTGTACGCAGACATTACCTCTACCTTATGGAGATAGAGAGACTGTTTCCAAAAGACTCTCAACTCGAACAACACACAACAAGGCAGTATGAAAAAGATAATACAAAAGTAAAAGACATAGCAAATAGTAATACATAACAAATAATAGAGAAAGCATAAAATAACATTCCGAGCAAAATAGTGCGATAATCAAGCAAAAGAAACAACAAGTAGTAGCAGAAATCTAGGGACAAGAAACAATGATAATAATGTTGATAAGTGAGACAACGCTCAATTCCGTCTAACCTTCTACCATAATTCACGACCTCCATATTCTCCTACCTAAGGTCATGTCCTCAGTAAGCTGAAGCTACGCCATGCCCTGTCCAGTGACGGACCCAAGATTTAATGGTCCTGGGTGCTCACTTTAAAATCAATAAAAAAATATTGTTTTGAGTGGGTTTCAAACTCGACTCCTTCATGGTTTAGCCTAAAGCCTACCACCTTTTATCCAGAGGAGCTAGATCTTTTATTGCTTTATGGGTGCTATTTATTGTTTTATATCAAAATTTCAATATTTTCTATATGTCTACATAAAGTATCCGCCACGGTTAATGAGTGCTCGAGCACTAAAAAATAGTACATGGGTCCGCCCTTAGCCCTGTCTAATCACCTCTCCCGAATACTTCTTCGGCCTACTTCTATCCCTTTTTAAATCCACCACTGCTAATCTCTCACACCTCCTCATCGGGGCACTACAACTCTCATCTTCACATGCCCGAACCATTTCAGCCTCACTTCCATCATCTTTATCCACCACAAATGTCCACCACAAAGGCCACTCCCAGCTTGTTCCAGATATCATTGTTCCTACTCTACTCTTAATATGTTGTGATATTATTTACTTTGGGCCAAGCCAGACGATTTTCCTCAAAAGAGCTCAAACTATTAAGCGTATCCAACATCTGATATGTAGCTTCGTTTCTCTACTTTTTATGTGAATTTTGTTCACACACCTAACAAGAAACACAAAGATAACTCCACGCCACCCAGAGTTTTTTGTGTATATTATATTTTATATTTATATATTTTTTGTTTTATTATTTCAAAACATTTGTCGCACCCGCTTTTGATCGCCCCATCCGCAGAGGAAGGGGGTCCGACGCGGTCGCGACGTATGTACGTTTCCTGAATTGATTAAGGGTTAAAGAGTCGCCACCTAATTATTCTACGGTGAATTAGGGTACCTAAATGTTAACTAAATGCTGTAAAATGAACTCCGGTTAATGGTCTGCTAAACTATGAGATTCTGGGTAAGGGTTCTTTATTATCCTAAAGGAAAAGGATTAGACATCCTTTAAGATCCGCCAACTTGCGGTTATCCGGTCAAACTCAAGTTAATTATTATGCTAAGGAAAAATGCATGTTTAAAAGTATAAAGTTAAAGGATGTTGCAAGTAGTTAATTAAAAGATTCATTTTAACAACGTAAAGATTTTCACCACTTATTCTTTTGAGGAATTTCGCAAAGGTGATTGCGGTTTTGAGAAATAAACTCCCGATATAAAATCCGGAAAGTATGCATGACAATGTTTATAAAAATACATATAAAATTGAGTTTTTGGATAAAAGCATGCATTTGTATGGCATTATTTATAAAATACATATTTTTGCAATTGATAGCAAAAGAGAAAAACAAGTTGTTTGTAATGCAAAGAAGTGATTTTTGTAGAAGTCATTTTGAATTGCAAATCGGATGAAAAACGAAAACCTTTTTTGTATGATTTATAACGCGAATAAGGGATGACCAAATTATTTTGAAAGTTTGAAACATGCGTGACAAGCCTAAAATAAATAAGCTAGCGGCGGTTTCCGATTTTGAAACTACCCGAGCCTAAAATAAATAAACTAGCGGCGGGTTTCCAATTTTAAACTACCCTTTCTAGTTTATCAGTTCTAGGCCTAATTCTTCTAAATATTCAAACAATCACACGAGCAGAGTAATTAAATTACGATACAAAATAAAAGGAAGGCAGAAAAAAAAGTTAAAACGGTAATGGCTAAGGCGATGACAGTGTCATCTTTTAGGCTTTGGGCACAAGTCCGGCAATCTTGTTATCTTTCATCTCTGTAGAACCCCACTTTGCTATCCCATATTGCTTAGATATTCCTCACAAGGTGTAAAAGAAAAGACAGTTAGAAATAAATAAATGCGAGTAAAACCTTCGGATCCGTATAAAATGATAGAAGTTTTAATTACGGAAGGCTCAGACTTATTTTTTTTAGGCAAAAGAAATTCCATTCATGTCGTGGTTGCGAACTAGTGACTCGTCAGTCGATCTAGTTACCTTACAAACGCATGTTGTTTTCTCGCATGTGATTTTATTAAAAGTCTCATCATCGCCCTATTCCGAAGGAAGCAAACCAAGGGACAACTTTTCAAAAGGGACATGGCCTTAAAATTATTTTCATCGGCCCAAGTGTAGTATCGTGTTCAAATCAGGGGAATATTCTAAGTACAACAGCTATGCAAAACAACCGCAAAGTAGCAGACTTTTAGCCAAGAAGCCACCAACAGTTAGGCTAAAAAATACAGCAGCGATGAACATCAAATATGCTCAAAAGTGCAGCAATAATTTGGCCAGAACGCTGCAGTTGTTTAGCTCGAAACATAACAACAACACGTTTATCCGAAAATGCAGCATCCACAGTAACCACTATTTTCCCAACCATTGTCTCAATGAATTATCACCAAATGCAACAACTAGTTCGAAGCTTCAGCCAAACAAATGGCAAAGTACCAAGCTAATTATAACAGTAGCTCAAAATGGAGCAGAGATCTCATTTAGGTAGCAACTATAAATCAAGTAGCCGCACTAGGTAGCAGCAGCTCAAAGTATAGTAGCAGCCCCTCAACAACATAATAACAACTCATTAAGTGCAGCAGCTAGTTCTCAAACATAGTTTCAGCCTAAGTGCAACAACAATTTTAACTCGCAAGTGCAGCAACTTACCCAAATTCAACATCAAATCAAGAGTGCATAAAACACTCCTCAAGAGAGGTGTAAAATGCCAAGTTGCAACAGTTTATGATCCAAAATAAAGCAGC
The DNA here is from genome assembly GCA_029783415.1 of Anisodus acutangulus. Classification (NCBI taxonomy): domain Eukaryota; kingdom Viridiplantae; phylum Streptophyta; class Magnoliopsida; order Solanales; family Solanaceae; genus Anisodus; species Anisodus acutangulus. The sequence goes on along the minus strand of CM056505.1, from coordinate 30,190,550 downwards.
AAAATGTAAAATCCAACCATATCAAAGTATATGGGGTACTTACCTCAAACAACAACCATTGTTTTTCTTTAAAATATTACAACAACTTACCAAAGTGTGTCTCAAATGTAGCATAGCAACAGCCTCAGAGTATAACCTCAGTTTTCAAAACTCAAGCACATCCCCCAATATGCAAAAGACCATTGGATAGAAACAAGCAAGCATGACATGTTATCATGTAAAGAGGCTAAGACACATACACTAAACTAACTAGCATGTTTAAGTGATCTCTTAATTCAGGAAAGACAAATCTAGTTAGCACAAGAGTATTCTTAAGTATCTTAGACGAACTAAATATAACTTCTTAGTCTATGGTGGGGAAGAAAAGCTAGCTGCTACTGGGTACGCTGATGCTAGCTTCTAGACGGATCTTGATGACTTCAAATCTCAGTCTGGGTACACGTTCATTTCCAATGGTGGAACAGTAAGCTGGAAAAGTTCCAAACAAGCTACAACTGATGATTCGACAACAGAAGATGAGTACATTGCTGGATCGGAAGCTGGTAAAGAAGTTGTCGCGATTTCTGAGTTCCTGAAGGAACAATGGGTTGTTCCAAGTGCCACTTGTCCAATAACGATTTATTGTGACAACACTGGTGCGATTGCGCAAGCTAAGGAACCAAGATCAACAAACAGAAACAAGGATGTACCAAGGAAGTACCAAATACTCAGGGAGATGGTGGAGACTGAAGAGATTAGATTAGACAATGTTCCCACAGACGATAATCTAGCTGACCCATTCACTAAACCATTAAACTTAGTCAAGCATAATGGTCATTTTGAGAATATGGACATTAGATATGTTGGAGATTGGCTCTAGGCCAAGTGCGAGATTGAAAATATATTTATGCCCTAGAGGCAATCTGTATTAGGACAAATGTACTTTATACACATTCGTATTATTATTAATGGAGATTAATATTTTGGCATTTGCAATTATTGAATTATTAATTGATTATTTATAATATTCTATAATATGCATCTCTGGAGGTTACGCTGTTATTAATAATGTGAGATATTAGTATTATAACGTAACTCTTAAAATAGCCTCGACTAATGATCATCGAGAATGGGATATCGATGATATGTGATAAGTCGACATGTGGTCTGCATCACATCCTTAGAGGATGTAGTATGTCTCACCTGCTACGAGTAATGACTACTTGTGATGGACACACGGGTACTTTGGAAGTATTGGTATACCCTGATGATATACTGTTTGTTATACTTGTCTAAAGTATGATCAGCGTATGAGAGATAGAAGTCCTTAGACTTGAGGTCAATACGCACCTTGTCTACAAAGTAATATACTTTGATCATGTCCTAAACTCAAATGCCTTATAAGTTGACATACGACTTGTATTGGGTACATTACGATATGAATTAAAGGTGGTAGTTGAGCCAAGATTAGGATTCATTCCTCGAATGTATATTCGAGAGAACACTTAGATTTTCAGTGATATTAGGTTGACTAAGTCATTGGCCAACGCAATAGACATATTTAGAATATGGTCTAGTTGTCAACTAATATAGATGAGATACAATGATTAAGCCATTTGGATAGACACTTGACAAATTCTAAGCTTGACCAGGTGTGTCGTGAATGAAAGGATTTTATCTTACCACATAGAGGTTAAGTTTACTGGATTCGTGTAAATATACTTCACATATTGAGTTCGTCTTGCGCCGCCGTCTAGGAGTTCTGCGTAGACCTTAATTTGATTAATGTCGATATGTGAAGGCCTGTAGGGTCACACTATGTCGATTATCTTTTCGATCTAAGGATGTATTGAGAGAGTATCAAATATTCAATTTAGAATCGAGATATTTAAATGAATAATGATTATTTTAATTAAGTCAAAATTAGATTTTGGAATTAATTAAGAATGTGCGGAAAATAAATTGAGACAGTGTAGGGCCACGTCAAGCGCCGCAACGCCCACACCATAGGGCCACGACGCCCACACCATAGGGCCGTGGCGCTAATGACATCATCTGTCTCGATTTTTGGGCCAGGCCCAAGGTCAAACCCTAATCCGGTTTGACCTAATTTTTCACCTATAAATACAGACATTCACTTTATTATTTAATACACTTAATTTTAGATTATTAAGACTTAGAATCAAAACAGTCTCTCGAACCTCTGTCGGATTTTCTAGCTTTTCATTGAAGCTTGGAGCTTGCAATCGAAAGGGCTTTCGCGTGCGAACCCACAATTGATAAAGATTCCAGATAATACAACCTGTAAGTGTTCATGTCTACGTTATAGGTTTTTAATTGTCATATAACCATACCAGAAGTAATTGTTGCGGTAAGTAAGAATAAAATTTTAAACTTTCATTGTGCCTTACTTATGTGTTTTGAACCCAATAAATTCCTACAGTGGTATCAGAGCTCAGACTGGTTCAATGGTTATATAACAATTTAATAATATAATAATATGGGTTAAACATAAAATTGTATTAAAACAAGGCTTCTTGAAACCCTACATGTCTTGACCGAATGTTAACCTTTTGATGTCACCCTAAATTATCTCCTACGCTAACTCGAGGAAGTCATTTCGCTCTAACTTGAACTAAGCTAAAAGTGCGTTGTCCGGCTCATTGCACGGTGCACGGCTAAGAACGGATGATGTTCGATATGTGCATTATTGATAATGGTGGGTGATGATAAAGGATATGTGATTTGATCCCTAAATTGGATTTAGGGCTCGAGCGATTTTGAAAAATCAACACAGAAACATTTTGTCAGGACATCGGCGTCGCGGCCCTATGGTAGGGCATTGCGGCTCTTGCTAGGGTTTCAAGGCGACGCCGCGACTCCAGGGTAGAGCACCGCGATGCTAATGCTTCGTTTCAAAATTTGGACTCACTGAACAATAGGCGCCGGAGCTCGATGGTGGAGCGCCGCGATGCTAATGTATTTGCAGAAGTCAAAATGTTTCTGCCCTTGCAGCGCCGCGGCTCCATGGTGGAGCGCCGCGACGCTAATGCATTTACACAAGCCAAAAGGCTTCTGCCTCAGTGGCGCCGCGACCCTAATGATTAGCGCCGCGGCCCCACCTGTCCAGCAACAATTTTTTTTTGTAGTGGTCAGAATATTTAACCCAAGATTATTATAATATAATGTATTATTTGATAAGTATACTGTTTATGTGCTAAATGTCAAATCATTTGTCATTTAAATTACTAAAATAGTGTCCGCTATAACTGTTTGGGCAGGTGACGCCCAATATTTGATTAAACCATCTTATATCATGCATATTGGGTTGACGGTTCCCAACTATATGTGTCATTATCTTTGCATGATGTTAAGATGTCATATTGGATATGGCGTAAGAGAGTTGATATTGGTTAAAATCCTGAATTAAAATGTTTCCCAAAATTCTAAATACAAGTCTAAATTAAAACGCGTCGTCCATTATAATTGTTAGAGTGAAAAATTATTTTCGGCGATACGAGTATTTATGCCAAAGCATTTACTCTAAGTCTACGAGTTTCCAGACTCTTTCATAGATATGTTTTTAATGTAAAGGTGAACGATAAACTTTTGTGGGTGTTTACACCAAAGTGTTTACTCACAAATGCCAAATTTACTTAGATACATAAACGCAGTCGTGTAATAGGGTTGACTTGCTTAGATAAATCTTGGTGCCAAAGTGTCAGACTAATCTAAGGACGCAAGATTAAATGTGATATTTGATCAACCAAGATTTGCAAATAAGTTTTGCAATTGGTTTAGAACCTACCAAGATGTGTTATTGAAGTTATTAGTCAAAGCAAAGAGATAGCATAGGCTTGGATCTTGACCCATTATGACCTCAATTAATATAGGTCTGTATTCTACCATGGGGTCATAGAAATATGTTAAAATAGTGGAAGCTAATTAAACAAAAGGCCATGTTGATTAGCCTAAACAAATGTGTGTGATAGGAAATATATTTTGAGTTTGATTTCCAGTCTATCTAATTCTTCAAATTATCAAAGACGTCGAGCTTATCATTGAAAATGTGGATTGAAATGAACAAACTTACTGGACCTAACTACCTTGACTGGCTAAGAAATTTGCGAATAGTGCTGAGACAAGAGAGAATAGAATACGTGTTGGACACGGTGTTCTCAACAGTCCATGCGACAGACTCTGCTGAATATGCCTCTTTTGATAAGGATGCTTACCAAAAACACCTATATGATGCCACTTCAGCACAATGCGTGATGTTGTCTTCCATGTCTATGGAACTTCATAGACAACATGAGAACATGTGTTCCAATGAGATGCTCGAACACTTGAAGAGTATCTATGACTCACAATCCCAGACTATGGAATATGAGTTACTGATAGAACTTTTCAAGTGTAAGCTCAATGAATGGGGCCAGGTCTCGCAACATGTATTGAAGATGATAGGGCTGATAGAGAGACTTGCTTCAATTGGAACGAAGCTGGAAAAGAATGTCGCTACCACCCTCATCCTGAACTCTCTCCCTCGTTCCTTTGAAAACTTCATAGTGAATTACAATATGAATGGAATGAAGGCGAGTCTTCCGGAGCTGCACAACATGCTCAAGACCTTTGAGTCTTCTACTTCCAAAGGCAAAGCTGTGCTCATGGTGAGCTCTACTAGCCGACCCAAGTCGAAAGGTAAGGAATGGCAGAAGAAGAAGGGAAAAGCAGTCGTTGCGCCCTCAGCTATGAAGCCTACGGGAGGTGTGAATAAGAAGAAGGTAAATTCGTCTAAGGATGAATGCCTCAACTTCCACAAGAAGGGGCATTGGAAGAAGGACTGCACGACACTAGGAGGAGGAAAGACACCATGTGCTTCTAACTCTGGTGAACAAGGTATGTACGTCATTGAAATAAATATGTCTATAAATAACTCTCATTCCTAGGTATTGGCTACCACTTGTGGCTCACACATTTGTACAAATGTGCAGGGGCTAACTGGTAGCAGGAAGGTTGGACCAAGAGAGGTAGACTTACGCGTTGGAAATGGAGCACGAGTGGATGCTGAGCGAGTACGAACTTATAGATTAAATTTGCCTTCTGGCTATTGTCTAGTGTTAAATGATTGCTACTATGTACCCTCGTTAACGAGGAATATAATTTCTATCCCTATTTTGGACATGAATGAAGGGTTTTTCCTCATATATTTATAATGGCAGTCAAGTACTGTCTTTTGATAATGTTATGTATGGAACTGCTCCTCTTGTGGATGGATTATATACACTAAACTTTAGTCGAGAAATATTCAATGTATAAAATAAATGAGCTAAGATAAGTAATAGAAACTCCACCTACCTATGGCATTGCAGACTTGGTCATATTAACGAATCAAGGATAGCAAGGTTGAGGAAGTTAGACTACCTCGAACCATTTGACTTGGAGTCTTATGGTAACTGCGAATCTTGCTTGAGAGGAAAGATGACAAATAAGCCATTTTCTGGGAAAGGTGTGTGAGCCAAGGAGGTGCTTGAGTTGGTCCATACTAATGTATGTGGGCCATTTTTGACTCAAGCTAAAGGAGGCTTCCCATACTTCATCACTTTTACTGACGACTTCACAAGGTATGGATATGTGTATCTTATGAGACACAAATATGAGGCTTTTGAAAAGTTCAAAGAGTACAAGTCGGAAGTAGAGAAGTAACTTGCAACAAGTAGCAAGGCCCTTCGATCGGATCGAGGAGGTGAATACCTGAGTAAGGATTTTCTAGATTACTTAAAGCTACGTGGAGTCCAATCAGAGTGGACACCTCCTGGAACACCACAGATGAATGATGTTGCCGAAAGGAGAAACTGAACCTTATTAGATATGGTACGATCCATGATGAGCTTCTCAGCTCTACCGACATACCTTTGGGGACATGCTATACAAACCTCAATATATGTTCTGAACATGGTTACTTCCAAGTCAGTAGAAATAATACCCTATGAGATATGGTATGGCAAGAAGCCAGCTCTTAAATATATGAGACCCTGGAGGTGCCCTGCATATGTTAAGAAGATGCTCACTGACAAGTCGGAATCTAAAAGTGCTAAATGTTACTTCGTGGGGTATCCAAAGGAAACTAAGGGATACTATTTCTTTCTTTCTGGAGAACGTAAGGTCATTGTTTCCAGGAACGCAAATTTCCTTGAAGATGAATATGTATACAAGGAACATAGTTGCACAGAGATAGAACTTAAAGAAATTCAAGAACCACAAGATAACACATAAATTGAATCCTTGTCGAATGACCTAAACAAGGATTCAGTGGGAGTACCTGGTGAAGATTGGGTACTTAAAGCTAGTGTGAGTGCTGTGAGAGATAGTGTAGAAGTGCAAGGCTCTCATACACAACCAATGGAAGGTGATACAATGGTTACACATAATTCCATTCAGGAAATACATGAGAATGACATTCCTGAAAGCTCTCAAGGTGATGGATTGTCCAGCACACAAAGACCTTCTCACAATCAGAATGCAACAAACACTGAAACACAAAATAATCAACTCCGTAGGACCACTAGGACTCATCGTCCGCCTGAAAGACTTAATCTTCTTGTTGAAACACACAATGAGATAGATATTCCTGATGATGATGAACCTACAACCTATAGCGAAGCTATGTTAGACATTGATTCGCCGAGATGACAAGAAGCCATAAAATCTGAGATGGACTCGATGTACATAAATCAAGTTTGGAACTTGGTTGATTTGCCTACAAAGGTTAGACCCATAAGATGTAAATGGGTCTTCAAGAAGAAGATTGTTGCATATGGCAAGGTACAGACTTATAAGGCAAGATTGGTGGCTAAAGGTTATAATCAACGGCCTGGGTCGATTATGATGAAACTTTTTCACCTATTGCGAAAATTAAGTCCATTCAGATTTTGCTTGCAATAGCTGCATATTATGACTATGACATTTGGCAGATGGACGTCAAAACTGCTTTTCTCAATGGTAATCTAGTTGAGGAAGTATGTATGAAACAACCTAAGGGTTTTTCGCTTGAGTCCAAACCAAATGTTGTATACAAGCTGCAAAAGTCCATTTATGAGCTTAAGCAAGCCTCGAGGAGTTGGAACATTTGCTTTGACAAGGCTATCAAGTCATTTGATTTCGTCAGAAGAAAAGAGGATCCATGTGTTTATAGTAAATGTAAGAATGAGAGTATTGCCTTCATTATCATATATGTAGATGACATATTGATAATGGGAGACAATAAGACTCTCCTGCAGTCAGTCAATGAGTGCTTGTCCAGTACCTTCATGATGAAGGATTTAGGTGAAGCCTGCTACATTCTGGGAATTAGGATCTATAGAGATAGACCTAATAGATTGTTAGGGATATCACAGTCAGTCTACATAGACAAAGTGCTTAGACGTTTTTCTATGGAAAATTCCAAGAAAGGCGGTCTACCTATAGGACAAGGCATCAAGTTATCTAAGAAGGATAGTCCTTCTAATATTATAGAACTTGAACGCATGAAAAGGATCCCATATGCTTCGGCTATAGGATCGATCATGTATGCCATGATTTGTACTAGGCCAGCTATGACCTTTGCACTTAGTATGACTTTCAAATTCCAGCAGAACCCTGGGGAAGAACCCTGGAAAGCAATCAAGAGTATTCTTAAGTATCTTAGACGAACTAATTATTACTTCTTAGTCTATGGTGGGGAAGAAAAGCTAGCTTCTACTGGGTACAATGATGCTAGCTTCCAAACGGATCTTGATGACTTCAAATCTCAGTCTAGGTACACGTTCATTTTCAATGGTGGAGCAGTAAGCTGGAAAAGTTCCAAACAAGCTACAACTGCTGATTCGACAACAGAAGCTGAGTACATTGCTGGATCGGAAGCTGGTAGAGAAGTTGTCGCGATTTCTGAGTTCTTGAAGAAACTAGGGGTTGTTCCAAGTGCCACTTGTCCAATAAGATTTATTGTGACAACACTGGTGCAATTGCGCATGCTAAGGAACCAATATCAACAAACAAAAACAAGCATGTACCAAGGAAGTACCACATACTCAGGGAGATGGTGGAGACTGAAGAGATTAGATTATACTATGTTCCCACAGACGATAATCTAGCTGACCCATTCACAAAACCATTAAGCTTAGTCAAGCATAATGATCATTTTGAGAATATGAGCATTAGATATGTTGGAGATTGGAAGTATATTTATGTCCTAAAGATAATATGTATTAGGATAAATGTACTTTATACACATTCATATTATTATTAATGGAGATTAATAATTTGGCATTTGCAATTATTGAATTATTAATTGATTGTTTATAATATTTTATAATATGCATCCCTGGAGGTTATGCTGTTATTAATAATGTGAGCTATTAGTATTATAACGTAACTCTTAAAATAGCCTCGACTAATGATCATCGAGAATGGGATATCGATGATATGTGATAAGTCGACATGTGGTCTGCATCATATCCTTAGAGGATGTAGTATGTCTCACTTGCTACGAGTAATGACTACTCGTTATGGACACATGGATACTTTGAAAGTATTGGTATACCCTGTTGATATACTAATTGTTATATTTGTCTAAAGTATGATCAGCGTGTGGGAGATAGAAGTCCTTAGACTTGAGGTCAATACGCACCTTGTCTACAAAGTAATATACTTTAATCCTTTCCTAAGCTCAAATGCCTTATAGGTTGACATACGGCTTGTATTGGGTACATTACGATATGGATTAAATGTGGTAGTTGAGCCAAGATTAGGATTCATTCCTCGAATGTATATTCGAGAGAACACTTAGATTCTCAGTGATATTAGGTTGACTAAGTCATTGGCCAACGCAATAGACATATTTAGAATATGGTCTAGTTGTCAACTAATATAGATGAGATACAATGATTAAGCCATTTGGATAGACACTTGACAAATCCTAAGCTTGATCGGGTGTGTCGTGAATGAAAGGATTTTATCTTACCGCATAGAGGTTAAGTTTACTGGATTCGTGTAAATGTACTTCACATATTGAGTCCGTCTTGCTGCGCCATCTAGGAGTTCCGCATAGACCTTAATTTGATTAATGTCGATATGTGAAGGCCTGTAGGGTCACACTATGTCGATTATCTTTTCGATCTAAGGATGTATTGAGAGAGTATCAAATATTCAATTTAGAATCGAGATATTTAAATGAATAATGATTGTTTTAATTAAGTCAAAATTGGATTTTGGATTTAATTAAGAATGTGCGGAAAATAAATCGAGACAGTGTAGGGTCACGTCAAGTGCTGCGGCGCCCACACCATAGGGCCGTGGCGCTAATGACACCATATGTCTCAATTTTTGGGCGAGGCCCAAGGTCAAACCCTAATCCGGTTTGACCTAATTGTTTCATCTATAAATACCGACATTCACTTCATTATTTAATACACTTAATTTTAGATTATTATTCTAAGTCTTAGAGACTTAGAATCAAAACACTCTCTCGAACCTCTGCTGGATTTCCTAGCTTTCCAAAGGAGAAATACATTGAAGCTTGGAGCTTGCAATCGAAAGAGCTTCAGCGTGTGAACACACAATTGATAAAGATTTCAGATAATACAACATGTAAGTGTTCATGTCTACGTTACATGTTTTTGATTGTCATATAACCAAACCAGAAGTAATTGTTGGGGTAAGTAAGAATAAAATTTTAAACTTTCGTTGTGCCTTACTTATGTGTTTTGAACCAAATAAATTCCTACAGGTACAAGATAAATTATTTTCTTTCCATCGGGAGAGAGATGAAAATTAAAGGATTTGTTAAAAAGTACCGACGATATCTCAACATATTTGGACATTTGGATCCTTCATCTGTTTAAATAGAGACTCGGGTTAACTTGCATCTTTCCAATGATATACATTAATCATGCAAAGTGTTAGAAAAAATTACGGAGCAAAAACAACGAATTGTGCACCTTAAAGTAGCGAAAGATTAATCGTTGGCCTTGCCATCAAAATTTGTCCCAAATCAAACTTTGAATCTCTTGGAAACAAAGTATTCTTCACAAACTAAATGTCATTTTTCGCGTGTGTGGTGATGAACTCAATTTTCATTCTTGTAAAGAGAAAGTCATGGTTACATTTATTGGAAGAGAAGAGAAGAGGAGAAAACGGAAGTTACTACGTGGGGAAAACTATTTTGCAACCATAGTACACGTACAGAGTGGGGAGTTTTCCTATTGTAGAATAACTTCCTCTGCAGTAACTTCTTATGTAGTTATCTATTTTGACTGGGTTGGATTTGTTCACATGGGCGATCCACAACCCAAATTTAATATCCAACATCTCCCATTTCGCACATAGTGGACTAAATCCAAACTAGTGCCATGTCAATAACACATGTAATTCATACAGACAAATAGTTTATGCGACATACGAGCATCATGAGCTATACAAGAGCTCTACATAGGAATTCAATCACATACGGAAATAATCCACCATAAATATAAGGATCATATTACTCGCAATACCCCAGACATCATTAGCTACTCCAGTAGCTAATTATCCGATCCCTCACCCTCGAAAGAGGTGAACTCGAGTTCATGTTTAACTTTATACCACTATTGCACATGACACCCTAATGGTCAGTGTAATGGCCGACTTGTGTATACAAGTTAAATTACTAAATTTTAATTGTCCTCTCTTTCTCGAGACTATCCATCCCAGATCAACTGCTTTCCTAGACATGCACTGCATTGCCGAATCACTCATAGCTATTAGTGACATGCTAAAGTAGCAATACTGATTTGTACTCCAAGAAACAATAAAAGGTCAAAGGGTATTCCAGTGGAAAGTCAATATTACTTTCTGGGTCTCATACAATGAAGAAGCAGGGATCCATTCCTCCATTAACCTATTAATCGCTATGCACACGTAGTATGAAACAGAGGCGAATTCAGGATTTGATGACGGATGCCACCATTAACAAACATGTTTCCTGACATATAAAATTTATGCACGTCGTCGGTCTACTATTTCATTGAGGTAACTAAAGGACACTATCGAAAAACCAATGAAATTATTTTCCTAATTTTCTTAATAAAACTGATGTCTGTCGCTTAATTTTGTGCAAAAATGCATGAAATTATATACAAAAAATATAATACTGTCTTCTTTATAATTAAATTAATTAATGGAGGCTATCAGAAAGATTCAAAGAAATTCATCAATTTTTTGTTCTGAGATAATAATTTTTGATAAATAACTATTTGTTGGTTTTGTCCCTCTGAAAAAAGGGCATGTTATTAGTAGTGCACTATCTTTTATGCAAACTTACCGCTAGTTAATACGACTGAATTAAGGTCTATATTCAGTTGGATCGATCCATTTTAAATTAATTCGGTTCAATTAGATCCATTTTGAATTAAGTTAGTTTTATTTAAAAACTTTTGGTGCTTAAATAAAAATGTGATCACCAAAGCGAATAAATTTTGTCCAATTCAACTAATTGTCTCGATTCAAGTTCTATTGAATTATGTGATTAAAAAATATAAAATATGACAAAAATTTCAACAAGGAAATACATCCCTTCAATTTACATGTAGCTAGATTAATATTATGTCTCTTACTATCATAACTCTAAATAATTTTGGAAATTAAGAAAAGAGTAACGTTAGATGGATAGATAGAAAAATGATTAAAATTATTTGTGAATAAAAATTTCACGATTCAAAAAAAGAAAATCAAGCAAATACATAATTTTAATAAAATAATATAATAGGGTTGTGAAAGAGATAAGAACATAAAATTTTTTTACAAAAAAGACATGAAAGAAACAGGAAAAGGGAACACTAGTGATTGACCACAAGGATAAATGGAAAAACAATGCCCCGGAGTCCTATGTGATTCGATCCTACGTTCAATTGCTTCAAATTTGGCACCTTAGCCATGGCACCAAAAGTATATTTGTGATTGCTAGTGCCACTCTTTAGTTATATTAACATTTCTGTATAAAGTGCCAGTACATATAATAAATTTTATCCGTGAGTCGGGGTGCCGTGCCAGCCTGAACCCACTACATAGATCCGCCTCTGGTATGAAACATGTGCTACGGTGTTCTCACCTTATATTGACGCGTGTGTCTCATTATTCTACTCATTCAATACCGTATAGATCTTGATCTAGACATCTCTAGATGTCTAACATGAGATTCTCTTCAATGATCCTCAAATCCATCTTCTCAGAGAAACTCACATCCGGCTTACAAAACAAGTCATAATATGATGGTAAAATTCATCTCTTCACGTTTCTCAATGTAAGAAGTGATTGTTTGTGTGAGAGAGCCAATCTCGCGACTTGTTTGATACACTTTATCAATAAAACACATCATCACATGCATACAAGATATGAACATAAATTCAAGAGTTAAATATTGATGATAATATTAACAATCAAGTCATTTTACAATACAAAATATAATAATATTCTACGCAAACCTAGAGCCATAACATGTTTCTCAAATAGGTCTCTAGATATCTCCTTTGTAAAAAGGATCAACTACCATTTCCCGCGTAGGTATGTATTGTAAAGTTACTTCTTCACTTGTTACTGTGTCTCTCATAAAATTGTACTGGATGTCAATGTGTTTGATTTTGCTATGATACTTAGGATCTTTTGTGTATGCAATAGACGTTTGACTATAACAATATAAAATCATTGATCCTTGAGAATTCTTTGCAACGTTCAAATGCTCAAAGAATCTTTTTAATCAAACAACTTCTTGTACTGCAGATGCACAAGCCACGAACTCAACTTTCATAGTTGAACGGACCGTGCAAATTTGTTTCTTAGTTCTCCATAAAATAGCACCACCATTATCTAAGAAAGCATAGTCAGAAGTTGATTTTCTATCTTTTCGGTCACCAGCCCAGTCAACATCTGTATACCCTCTCAAGTGTAAATCATTTTCACTATAACATAGTGAATAATCAACAGTTCATTTCAGGTATCGAAAGATTCTCATCACAACTTTTCAATGATATCTTTCAGGATTGGACTGATACCTGCTAACCAGACCTACGTCATAACAAATGTCTGGACGAGTACATATCATAGCGTACATCAAGCTCCCGATAACACTTGAATATGAAACTCGAGACATGTCTTCTTTTTCTTTTTCAGCCTTTGAACACATTTCAAGGCTTAAAATCTCACCTCTTGATATAGGAGTATCCATGAGTTTATAATTATTCATTCGGAAGCGTTCCAAAATTTTCTTTATATAATTTTCTTGAGACAGACTCAAAAACTTTTTGGAACAATCTCTTTGGATCTTAACACCCAATGTATAGTCTGCTTTACCATGTATTTCATGTCGAATGACTTTTAGAGCCATGACTTGATAGTTTTCACATACTTCAAATTATTTCTAGATAATAAGATATCATTCACATAAAGGGAAAGAATTACAAACATTCCATTGGACTTCTTCACATAGATGCGATGGTCTTCATCGATTATGATGAAATCACCTTCTTGTGAAATCTCAAATACCACTGTATTGAACACCGCTTCAGGCCATAAATAGTTCTTTTTAATTTACTCTTTCTTTTCTTGGCCTTTAACGACAAAATCTACAGGTAGTTTCATGTAGATTTCCTCATTTAATTCTCCATTGAGAAAAGCTGTCTTCACGTCCATTCAGTGTAATTCTGAATCCAAACGTGCAACAATAGTCAAAAGGAAGTAAATTGAGGTGAATTTCACAACTGGTGAAAAGGTTTCTCCATAATCTATTCCAGCTTCTTGAGTAGAATCATTTGCCACCAATCGTGCCTTGTATATTTCTATCGACCTGTCTACTTTGTGTTTAACTTTAAGAACTCATTTGTTTCCAATAGCTCTACGTCCAGAAGAAAGGTGAACCAGATCCCATACTTTGTTGGTTCTCATGGACTCCAATTCTTATTTCATTGCTTTCATCCATTCATCTTTTTCAGGACTTGCCAAAGCCTCAATCACAGAATTAGGCTCATCCAATTCTATGAGAGATACCAAAAAAATATAATCTTCAATCTCATAATATCGTTTAGGTACACCTTTTTTGGTATTCTTACGTAGTTGTAATTAAGATTCCTCTAAAGGATTTTGGGATTCAAAACTCCCACTTTTATCAGGAGCCAATCCTTGATCTAATTTGATTATCAAACATGTCTGAAGACATTGTCTGATCACTTGAATTCAATATTTCATAAAAATGCTCTCCTTCCTTTATTTCGTCCTTTTTTTTAAAAATTATTTTCTAGAAATGTGACATCTCATGATTCAATATGTAGGCCACAATCAACAACGCGTCTCCCCAGAAGGAGATAGATAAATTTTCCTCCGCCATCATGGACCTTGTCATGTTCAATAGTGTTCAATTCCTCCTTTCTGGTACACCATTCTGTTGAGGTGTGTAAGGAGTAGTTATCTGTCTTGTAATGCCTTTTTCACTATATAATTCTTTAAATTATTTTGATAAATATTCACAGCCTCTATCGGTTCTTAAAGTCTTTATACTTTTATCTAAGTGATTCTCAACTTCATTCATATATCTTCTAAAGCATTCAAGTGCTTCAGATTTATGAGAAATCAAATAGACATAACCAAAGAGCGTTAAATAATCAATAAACGTAATGAAATACAAAGCACCAGACCTCGCCTTCACATTCATTGGACCACCAATATCAGAATGAATTAATTGCAATGGAGAATCAACTCTCTTAGCCTTCCCAAATGATTTACGTGTAATATTTTCGGCAAGATAATTTTCACAAGTTGGCATTTCAATTTTGGAGAAAGGACCTAAATGTTCTTCTTTTGCCAATCTTTTTATTCGGTCTTGCCCTATGTGACCTAATCTTGCATGCCATATAATAACATCTACATCATTGTTACTAGAATAATATGACATTACACAACAATCAACATAATAATTATAAGTTGAAGGATTACAATCTAAAATGAAAAAACCATCATAACGAAGTTTGAAACCATAAAACATTGTCTTGAGTAATTCTAACACCATTGCGACTAAAATTTAAACAGGCACCAAGATCTAGAAGAACAGACACATATACTAAGTTTCGTCGAATCTTTGGAACATATAGAACGTCATGCAACATCAAAGATCGGCCACCACACCAGTCCATTTTGTAAGTGTCTATCCCTTTGAATTCACGCTTTGTATTATTTTCTACATATATCCACCTTTATCCAGGTGAAAGTCGACAGAACTCCACAAACACTTCTTGATCACGACTTACATGGTCGATGGCCCCTGAATCTATAATCCACACAAGATAAGATTTCAGTTAGAAAAGCAGTGCTAGAAACATATGTAGCCCTTAGAGATGCATTTTGAAATGCTATATTTTTCAGCTTGGCACATTCACGAGCAAAATGCTCTGAAACATGGCCGTTGTAGTACTTCATCTTACTCTTGTCTTTCTTCTTGAAAAAGTATTTTCCCTTCTTGGGATTTGGCTTGTTCTTTTTCTTGGAGGGTCCTTCTCCGTTCTCCTTACCCTTTCTGTTATTTCCAATTATTTTTGCGCTTGAAGCTTGAAGAATTCGTACCACTTGATTCTGCCACATAGGCACCATATATAGTTTTAGCAGCACCAAGTCGCTCGACATGACGGACAACATCAGAAAAAGTTTTGATGCTATCATTATGCGTTAAGTTAACCTTCAAGTGTTTTAAACAATTAGGAAGAGACTGGATCACTGCCTGAACATGCTGCTCATGAGAGAGAACATGACCAACACTTTTGAGTTGAGCAATCATGTTAGACATCACCCTAAGGCGTTGTTTGATATTATGATCATGATGCTTTTTGTCAATGCCAAATTTGATAGTCAGCTGTCTAAGGAGGGTCACAGTAGTACTCCAATATGTCTCTCATAAGTGTGCCCACATAGCATGAGAAGACGGGTATTTCGCACATTCGTAAATGATATCATCAACAACAGAACTTACAATAATTTCACATGCAGTGGAATTTTTCTTTTTCCATGTATTGTAAGCTTTGAGATCTCTTATGTATTGAGCAATGTTACCCTCTACTGGATGAACCAAAGTGTGGTTAATGCCTTTCAGAGCATCTTGCTCTTCCATTACATACCACATCTTACGATTCCAGATGTCGTAATTTTCACCATTCAATTTTCACCCTCGTTTAAATCAGCAATGATGCTTTTCGATGTCATGTCTGTTAAAATGAGACAATTTAAGCAAGTTTTACTCATCAATATTTACTTTAACAAATTTATGCATGTGATATTCACACGCAAGCAAATTAATTCCCATAAATGACTTCACATTTAATGTAAAATTGAAAGGTCACAAAATTTCCGATCATCATCTACAATCTAAAAATTTAATCAAAAATGAAAAAAATATTTTAGTATAAATATTATTTAATGACTTTCAATTAAGCCTAATACATTAAAAATATATATATGTAACAAAAGGAGAGTTAGACAACATAATTTCATATATTGAAAAGAAATTAACAATACAAATTACAAGTTCATAAGGACATGATTCTCCCACTCGAATTCAAGTATTCGAACATACACCTCAAAAGGTTGACTTGGCCAAACCTCGTGATAAATATAAAATTAAAATACTACCTCAAGGTTCTCGGAGGGAATTTACTAAAATTGCTAAAGCTTCCTAATATGAGATCACAATAAAATTGGCCAGTTCATCTCGTTTTAACCGAAAACGTTCAACATGTTCGACACTGATGCATTAGGAGGCATCTTAAAAGCCTTAAACTCTATGAATTTCTTCTCCCATTCCCTTCGTATAGCCCTTTGATCCCTTAGTAGATTTTGCATCGCCCTTGGAACATTATTCCTCATGACTTCACGTCTTCGGGAATATACTCTACGATGACGTACTCTTCTACATTGTCTCCTTGCTCGATTTTGAGAACTTCCGCTTGGAGTACTTCGAGCTTGTCCCTGTCTAGCCATGTCTGAAATAGGAACATTGAAACAATAAGAATGGACATACCATTCAATATGATAACATATGTTACAATACTCGTAGATGACAAAATTACATTTAAGGATCATATACCACTGTAATGGTGTGACTATTAGGAGATAAAAAAATCTTTTTTTGTTTTTACTTAACAAAACTTCATAACTAACTCGTTTTTAATCCTTTTATATGGGTAATATATCAACGGAAAGCTTGTAACGAGTAAATTCTATAAATATATACAACACATTGTAATTCTTAACAAGCAATTTCCAAAAATCAAATTATAGAACATAATTTTTCATAAAACAATCACAATTTTCAGCATATCTTCAAAAAATCATATCTAACTCATTTTAAATCCGTTTTAAAATATCAACGAAAAGACCTAAACAAGTAAATTCAGAAAATACAAGTGTCATGCCGAAGATTTAAATGTGTGATGAACAACAGTTACGAGTGCAGAATCTTAAACGAACGTTCCTTTAGCCTCTTTGCCTCTTTTGCAAGTGTTTTGTGTTTATCCCAATTCTCACAAAAAAATACCATTATAATAATGAGAAAAGCAAACAAGTAACATGACAACAAAAAATGATTGACTAGTCAATTTTCATAAGACCAAACACTTGGTTTCACTTAAGAGTATGGCTGTCCAGTGGGCCGGGTCGATCCGATCCCGATCCGTCCCGATTACCCCCCGCCCCCCAAAAAAAAACTGAATGAAATTGTAGGTAGCGGGGTTCGATCTCGGGACGAGACTAGGGCTCGTCCCGATCCCGCCCCGCCCCGTCCCGTCCCGACCAAGTCCCCTCCTTTGCAAAAATAACCGTTGCAACAACGGTCAAATTTTGATTTTGGTCGTTGTGCAACAACTATAACGGTCATTTTCGCCCCCCACAAACCCCCTACCCCCTTAATATTTTTTTAACCCCTAAGTTAGTATATTTATACTTTAACCCTATTTCTCAACTATAAATACCTCATTTTCCTCTTCATTTTTCTAACAAATCTTCCTATCATCTCTCTAATCTCTCAATCTATCTCTCTACAAGTCTACATTGCCTACTAAATATTATATTTTATTTGCTTATTTGTATCAAAGTTTAAAAATTGGGAGTGAAGTTGGCAACTAGCTTGAGGATTATCCTTCGAGCAAAGTTTTAATTTTCAACCTCAATTACACGTCGACGTTTAGTACCTTCGTTCCTTCTTTAAATTATTATTGTTGCTTAATTTTAATTAACGTACTTAATTTCATTTACTTTAATTATTTATTTGCATAATTAGAATGGAACGACTTGGACGTTTGATTTCTGGTAGAGGTACTAGGGGTAAGAGTGCATCTTCTAGTAATTCTATTCCTAGTCCCGATAATTTCACTCATATAGATGAAACTGATTTTTTAATGATATTAATATACCATTAGATTATGAGGTATATTCTTCATCTGAACCAGACTTTAATTTTGAAAATGAATTAGATGATAATGTAAATAACACACCCACTTGTGTACCTCCACCTCAGGCTCAGACTGAGACTGAGTCTCAGCCTGAAGCTGAAACTGGAATGCATCATATTCCCCCTAGTATGAGTCGAGGCCCCAAACAATAAAATTAAAATCACTTGCATGAGATTTTTTTGATAGGGACACTGAGAATCAACTAGCTAGATGCAAAATTTGTCAAGAAGTTTATAAATTTAAAACCAGAAAAGGACATGGTGGGACGGGAGGTTTATTGATACATGTACAAAGCATACACAAAGCTAGGTATAACGAATATCTGGCTGAAAAATCGGGTGTGCCAATGCCTTTTAAGTCGGGACAAGGTTCACATTGTGTCCCCGACCAAGTACAAGGTTGAATTAACCCGATGAAGGGGTGAATTATAGGTCCTAAATATGATAAACACAAAGATAGGAAAAATATAGCAAAATTAGTTGCGGTGGAGGGTTTGCCTTTTTCATTTCCTTCATCTCCTTATTCATTACATTAGAGAAACGTATAATCATGCTTTTAATGGTTTTCCTAGATCAACTGTTAGAAGAGACATTTTAAAATTTGCACATGAATATCAACAATATTTATGTTATGCATTATATCATTTTAATGGCAAAATGGCTATCACTTCTGATATAGGCTGTAGTACTAACGGTAATAATTATTTAACCGTTACATGTCATTGGATAAATCAGACTTGGTCTATGCAAAAACGTATTTTAGCATATAGACATATTGATGATAGACACACTGGATTATTTATTGCAAGAAATATATGAAATTTGTGAATATTATGGAATTACTAATAAAATTATGACTATTACATTAGATAATGCTACTGCTAATGATTATGTTGTAAACCTTTTAAAAACTCGATTTACTCCATCTTTTTCCGATATTTTTCATATTAGATGTGCATCTCATATTTATAACTTAGTTGTAAAGGATAGCCTGAAACTTTTAAAAAACATTCTTGATAAAGTGCAATTTGCTATAAACTTTATTTTTAAAGGTAATAAAATACAAAGATGCAAAGAGTATAAAACAATTGTCATGATTTTGGACTACCTTATAGAAAAATCCATAAGAAGTTTCGACTAGGTGAAATTCTTTATATGAACAACTACTTGTTGCTCACGAGTATAAAATACCTATAACTTTATTATTTAAAGCTCATAATCAAAGTCCAATGGATAAGTGGTAGATGATGATTGGAAAAAAAATTCGGAACTTATTGCATTTTTAGAGAAATGTTTTCTAGCTACTAAAGAATTTTCTGAAATTTATTATCCTACTATTTCAACTATGTTATTTTATATAGCTCTAATATTTTTGTTACTTAATGAATATATGCAAAAATGAGCTTACACTCCAGCTATTAAAAATGTTTATAAAAATTTTAAAATACTTTTTTCCTATTCCCACTATAGATTTTATTGGTGCTGTATTAAATCCGACTATTAAAGTAGACAGTTGTAAATCACTTGTTGAAACGATTTATGAAAGCTTAGAAATACTTCCAACAGACTCAAGAAGAACCAACTAAAGAAGAAGTTATGTCTAGCATACACAATGAATGCAAAAATATATATATGTATTACCAACAAGAAAGTGCAAATAATCAACCGGCTTCGGTACCATCTTTTTCTACTTCACTGCAACCTAGTAAAAGACATGTGATTTCTGCTGCTAGTGTTCAAGGCCTTAGAAATAGAATGTTCAGTGGTTCAACTTCTTCACAAGTTAGCGAATTTGATGTTTATGTTTTGCAGGGTGTTGTACCGTACGAATCAATTGTCAATGAAGATGGACGTGAACACTTGCTGAGATACTGGAGGGAGAATGCGAAGACATTTCCGATACTATCAAACATGACCCGAGATGTGTTGAACATTCAAGCGTCATCAACAATGTCTAAACGCGTTTTTCTGCTGGAAGATTTTAAATAGGAGAGCAAAACACTCATTGGCGGGAGACAGCTTCGAGATTGCAATTTTATTCAGAAATTGGATTAGAGCGGAGCGTAGAGAGTGCGGTCAACCAGAGATCAACGAAGAAGACGACTACAACTACAACGAAATCTTGTTCGAGGGAGCATGAAGTGCCGTCGAACAATTTGACAAACAACTTCCAATTCCAACCGAAGATTCTCAAGACATTGTGAGAAAATTAGAAAAAGTATGGTTAACTCTGTAATTTTTTTAATGTCAATTTTACTATGTGATTTGCAACTTTTGAACAATGAAACAAAGTTACAATTTTGAAATTGTATTACAAAAAAATCATATTTCTATTAAATAATATAAGAGACACAAAAATATTTTTGAGATGTTTTTATTACATTATCTTGTTCAATTATTTAAGTGTTTAAATATATATTTTTTTAAAATTAAGTGTCTAAAAATAACTCAAATCCAGCAACCCGACCCGTCCCCCCAAGTCCCGGCCCCTCTTCTGGCAGGATGTGGGACGGGACCTCTTTCCGTCTTGCCTATCCCAACCCGCCAATCCCGCCGGATCCTGTCCCAGCCTGCCCCGACCCGCCCCCGACCCACCCCGCTGGTCACCCCTACTTCAGAGGTATATAGAAGTAAATCAAATCATATATTTCTTTCTCAACATTATCTCTATGACGCAGGCATAAGGAAAAAAAATTAAGAATAACTAATTCCCTTTACTATCGAGACTTGCTGTCAACACATGTATACTTTTTCTTAAAAAAACATGACTTTTTCATTGGTCAATCAAAATGAAAAAAGTTTTAAAAACAATATTTACTTGTCTTTCTCTGTCAGTTTTCAACACAAAAGGAGAAAAAAGAAATCCAACAAAAATAAAATCATCTCCACTGTCCTTTTCAAAGTATATTACTACTTGCAATTTGTTACTCAACTTTTAACTCCGCTTTGTTTACGAATTGGGTTTTACCCCAAACAATACCGAAACGAATTTCAAATTCTTCCAAAAAGAAAACAGCGAAGATGCAGCGGAAACACACAAACAATCGAAAGAACCGATACAACCGTGTACTCAAATCAGAATACACAATTAAAGCTCTGATACCATTGTTAGAAAAGATTACGAAGCAAAGAGAACGAATTGTGTACCTTAAAGCAACAGAAGATTAATCGTTGACCTTGCCACCAAAATTTGCTCCAAATCGAACTTTGAATCACTTGAAAACAAAGTATTCTTCACAAACTAAATGTCATTTTTAGTATGTTTTGATGAACTCAATTTTCTCTCTTGTAAAGAGAAAGTTTGGTTACATCTATTTGAAGAGAAGAAGAAAAAACGGAAGTTACTACGTGGAAAAAACTGTTTTGCAACCACAATACACGTAGAGAGTGGGGACTTTCTCTATTGTACAATAACTTCTCTGCATTAACTTCTTATGTAGTTATCTATTTTAACTAGGTCGGGTTTGTCTACATGGCGACCCACAACCCACATTTAATATCCAACATAAAGTAACGGAAAGTCGTCTTATTTGAGACCTATTGTAATTTATCAAGCCAAAATTTATCTCGTGTAGTTATTGTAGAATCATACAAAAATGTTGAGTAGATGGTTGATGTATCATACTCAATTTAATTTACTTTCGGAGCATGCATTTCTATTCAGGTGGCAATTGATTCGGTAAGTTACGTGTTTGGCGCATGGAGACTTTCTATCCCCTAAACTTCGATTCACATCATTATGTTCGGTGAAAGAAAGGAGGAAAACTCCAATAAAACAAATCGAAAAAGATACTTTGAAGATGAAGCTTATTTGAAGCTGAAAGAAATAATCCCTTGATTATTTTTATTAATTAAAAGAGTATATATACAATTTACATATTTCCATAATAGGAAAATCCTATTCCTATTCTAGTCCTAAAACCTTATTCTAGTAGTACAAGAATTCTATAACTATGGTAAGTGTACATGACTAATTAAGGTAATACTTACACTAAACTATTACAACACTTTATTCACAAATTCTGCCCGACCCGTGGGCTTGCTACACAAAATCCGAGATCCAATATACATGAGTATACGCATGTATATTGTGTATACATGTATATTGTGTATACTTATGTATATTTAACACACCCCCGCAGTCATAGCGGACGGTCGTCGAACGCTGAGACTGTCCCTAAAATCTTCAAAAAGGACCGAGGGAAGACTCTTTGTAAAGATGTCTGCAATTTGATACCTAGAAGGGACATGACAGACGCGTACTTGTCCACGAGCTACCTTTTCTCTAACAAAGTGAATGTCCATCTCGATATATTTTAGTGCGCTGGTGCTGAATCGGATTACCAGAGAGGTAGATGGCACTAACATTATCACAATAAACCAAGGTAGCTTTCTGAATAGGACAATGAAGCTAAAAAAGAAGATTACGTAACCAACATGATTCAGAGACCACATTGGTCACCTCTCGATACTCGGCCTCTGCACTAGAGCGTGATAAAGTCGAGTGACGCTTCGCAGACTATGAGACCAAGTTATTATCAAGAAACATACAATAGCCAGACGTAGACCGTCTGGTGTCCGGACTACCACCCCAATCATCATCTGTATAAGAGACAAATGTAGACATCGACGAGGGATATGAATTTAAGCCATAGTCAAGTGTCCCCTGGATGTACCGAATAATGCATTTCAGCGCATTCATATGTTCAACCCTAGGATCATGCATAAATAAGCACACATGCTGTACGACATATGTAATATCTGATCTCGTGAAAGTAAGATACTGAAGAGCTCCTGCCAGACTGCGATAGCGTGTCAGATCCTCATAAGGTGAGCCAGCCGCAACACCCAACTTGAGTTTAGTATCAACTGGAGTGGAAGTACACTTGCATGAGGACATACCAGCTCACTCAATGATCTCGGCTGCATACTTACGTTGTGACAAGAACCACCCACCTGCATGACGAGTGACAACAATGCCCAAAAAATAACTCAATGGCCCCAAGTCTTTCATAGCAAATTCAGAACTGAGCATTGCCATAATAGACTCGTGTAATGCATCAGAAGAGGCAGTCAAGATAATATCATCCACATATAGTAATATATAAGCAGTGAAGACCCACGATGATATATGAATAATGAATTATCGGACATGCTGTGAGAGAACCCAATAGTCGAAATATAGTCGGCAAACCTCTTATACCAAGCCCGTTGGGACTACTTAAGCCCATATAAGGGCTTCTTCAATAAACAGACATGATGAGGATATTTGGGATCCCTAAACCCCAAAGGCTGATGCATATAGACTGTCTCCTTGAGATCACCATGTAAGAAAACATTCTTCACATCTAACTGATGAATGGGCCATGCTTTAGAAAGAATCAAGCTGAGCGCAATGCGAATGGTAGCCGGCTTGACCACCAGACTAAATGTCTCACCACAATCTACACCAACCTGCTGAGTCTTACCATCACCTACCAAACGAGCCTTATGCCTTGCAAAAGAACCATCAGAATTATCCTTATGAGCAAAAATCCACACAGGCCTAATAATATTAACACTATATAGACGATGCACTAACTCCCATATTTTATTATCAATAAGAGCATTATATTCGTCAGTCATAGCAATTTTCCAAACCGGGTCATTTAAAGCAGACACAAGGTTACGAGTTAGAATTTAAATTAAAATATCTTTTTGGTTTAAAAATACCCCGTTGACTACGAGTGATCGGTCTATGACTCGGGGGAGAATTAAGAAGATTTTGGGAATTATCGGGACTTGTGACGGATAGGCCAGCAGGCCTGCTGGCCTAACTCGGCAACTGGAACCGACACTGGAAACATGGACTGTGCCATTCGACCTGGAGTGCAGAATCGAATCGGGCGAATCGGGCAGAGACATGGCCCGCCATTCGACCTAGACTGCCAGACGACGTCATAATAGGAGGACCAGTGGGCAGTGGGCCCTCTGGCAGATTTTGGGTACGGGGCAGTTCCGATAAATGGTGGATAATATATGGGGAGACACCGTCGTTCAAAAAATTATACGAACTAGGCACGGGACTACTCACTTTAGCAAACAGAAATTGGGACTCATAAAAAATAACATGACGACTAATGATGATTTTATTTGATGATAAATCAAAGCATTTGTAATCACGATGATTAGACGGAAATTCCAAAAACACACAAGGGGTAGACCGAACCTGAAGTTTGTTAATTATGGTGGACGGAAACAGGGGATAACACAAGCACCCAAATATCCTAAGATGGAAAAACGAATGAGTCTTATTATATAAGATATTAAGAGGGGAGAAATATGTCAAGTCTTTGATAGGAAGTATGTTAAGGAGATATGTAGCCATTTGTAGGGCATGATACCAAAAGTAGGAAGTATGAAATCATGAATCAATAAAGTTCAGACAATGTTATTAATGATACGAATTTTGCTTTCGGCTTTCCCATTTTGTGAAGACGTACGAGGACAAGAAAAATGAAAATTAATCCCATTATTAGCACAAAACTCTCGAAACACCCCATTATCATATTCTTTGCCATTATCACATTGAATATTTTTGATTTTTCGTTCGAATTGGGTTATAATGAATGCTCTAAATTTTAAGAAGGTGAAAAAAAACTTGAGATTTTTTCGCAAGCGGAAAAGTCCATAGAAAATTAGAATAGTCATCCACAAATAGAACATAATAACGATGACCCAAAGAGCTGAGAACATGAGATGTCCATAGATCGCTATGAATAATATCAAATGACATTAAAGTATGAGATTTAGAGGCTACAAATGACAATCTAACAATTTTTCCTAAAGAACAAGATTGACAAGTCGGAGTACTACGCGTACCCTTACAAGAAATAAAATTGTTTTTATCTAAGGAAGATAAAATCGATGACCCTGGATGACCTAGACGAGCATGCCACAAGGAAGGAGCAAGAGCTACAAAAGTTGATGGCAAGGCTTGACTAGAGAAACCGAAACTTGGCGTGATAGGATAAAGATCTCCCTTACTATCACACATCATGAGAGGACTCCCCGTCTTGAAATCCTTCACTGAAAACCCAAACAGATCAAATTCAACATAAATGAAATTATCAGTGGTGAATTTACGGACATACATCAAATTTTAATCAATTTAAGGGCATGAAGGGTTTTTTCAAAATAAGGGGTGGATGGGGGGGGGGGGGCAGACAAAGTTTTATGACCATAACCACAAATCGAAATAGAATTACCATTACCAACAATTATACCACGAGGGTTGCTCAAATTGGAATAAGACAAGAGAGTACCTTGATCGGATGTCATGTGGGTAGTACCAATTCGGGTTCGGTGGAGTTAAACCAAGTGTGTGCATCGCGGCTTCAATGTCGGTTTGAGTGGGGCCCACTGCATGGTGGGCCTACGGAGGCCGAGGCCCGAGTACACCTGCTGGCTGCCCTAGCCCAGAGTTGTTACGGAAACTGTTGGGCCACGTCGAAGTGGGCCTGGAGGGAGGTTGGGCAGCCTACTGTCCAGTGGCTGAATTACCGTAAGCATATGGGCTATTGGGCCACTGCCCACTGGCCCACTGGCCCAAGCCCACAGCCAAGGGGCCCAAGGCTGGGACCAGTGGGTCGGTGGCCCACTGTATCCAAGATGGGGTCCACCGCCGCTGTTTCGGCCACCGTTACCACTACCGAAATCACCGCGTTTGCCCCCGCGATTTTTGCCATTATTTTTCTGACTATTTTTGCTGCCCCCTTGAGAACGGTTCTGGCCTGAATTGTCACCAAAATTCTGAGAAGTAGTGGAGGACGTCATCATGACCACGAGACTAGCACTCGTAGCCGCCTTCTTAGCCAAGCCATGCTCTTCCAAAGTAAGTGAATTTAAGAAAGTAAGAGAAGTAAAATGTAAATACAATGAGTAAAGAAAAAATATTATTCCCTCCCTTTAGTTTCTTGTGTCTTAATTTGAGTGGACATATAATTTAAGAAAGTAAGAGAATTTTTAAATTTTGTGATTTTAAATGAAATATGTATAATGTATTAAAATATTCTTTGCATCTCGTGGTCTTAAACATGTTATGTGAGATATTGAAATTAATACTAAATATAGAATATAATATTCTTTAAGCGGATAAAAAAAGTAAGACACATAAAATTAAAATGGATTTAAGCAATTTGAATTAAAAGGAAGAAACAAAAAGTCGTCACCATACATTGTTAATACAAAATATCTCAATGCATTTAATGTAAGAATTATTTTGATTGGACTTGCACTAATTTAACCATCTTTGATTTTTTGGAACATAGAGTAAGACCAACTAAATATAATTGAATGGACATGACAATAAGCCTAACTTAACGAATTCTTATGGACATTTTTGTTATGTCACCTTAACAATAATGTAGACATGTGAGACTTAAACAGAGCAAACTAAAGTAAATAAAGAAACTGAAAAGTCAAACCAACTAACTCATATTGAGTGTACAATATTCTTAATCTGCTGAGTGATTTTGATTTAAACCAAATGTGTCACTATTCGTTTTCTGAACGAGTCATGACCAACACTTAATGTCTTAATTTAATCGAGCGAACATTTTTCCTTTTCTACAACAATAATAACATACCAGTGAAGTCCCACAACGTGGGTCTGTGGAGGGTAGAGTGTACGCAGACCTTACCTCTACCTTGGTAAGTAGAGAGACTGTTTTCGAAAGACCCTCGGCTCATGACAAAGCATAAGCACAAGCAAAGCAAGAGAAACGGTCAGACCCGGACAAGAAATTTAAGGCAATATGAAAATGAGAGTAACAAAAGTGAATAAGCCATGATAAAACATTCTGAAAAAAGAAGCAGTAACTAACGCAGGTAAATAAGATAAACAAAGTACACGAAAGAACATACAACATCAGAAATCAAAGGACAGAGGACTATAAAAAAATATTGGGCCTACTAGTATGATAGCCTAAGAAGGGCTACAATAATAACACTACAACTACAAGTATGTAAGCGTAAGTAGGACTACACTCAACTACCTACTACCCTTCTACCCTAATCCGTGTCCTCCACAACCCCCTATCTAAGGTCATGTCCTCGGTAAGTTGCACCTGCACCATATCCCGTCTAATCACCTCTCCCCAATACTTCTTCGGCCTACCTCTACCCCTCCTGAACCAATCCATAGCCAACCTCTCACACCTCCGCACTGGGACATTTATGCCTCTCCTCTGCACTTGCCCGAACCATCCCTCGCTTCCCGCATCTTATCCTCCATCGAGGCCACTCCCACTCTGTCCCGGATGTCATCATTTCTAATCCTATCTCTCCTTGTATGCTCACACATCCATCTCAGCATCCTTATCTCCGTAACTTTCATCTTTTATATGTGTGAAGTCTTGACTGGCCAACACTCCGCCCCATACAACATAGTCTGTCTAACCACCGCCCTATAGAACTTGCCTTTAAGTTTTGGTGGCACCTTGTTATCGCACAAGACTCCAGATGCGAGCTTCCATTTCATCCATCCTGCACCAATACGATGTGTGACATTTTTCCTGTTGTATTTTATTCTAAATCTAACATGCCAAACAAATCATATACCTCAAAAATAGATTATAACTTCTCAACTAAAAAATTGTTCATGTAATATTTTAAAAATCAAAGCTATCATTCTTGTAATATCTGAAATACTGCGGAAATATAAATGTAAGGTGAAATTCCATACTCAACTATACTAATGTTTATGAAGCTTCAAATCATGAAGAATTGACGGACTGCACACGGCACTAATTGGCTAATCCTCAAACAATCATAACCTGAATGAAGAAAACGCAAAAATTACCAATCGATTGCTGGAGTGAGGGAATATCCTAGTGTTCGATCATTGTAAACCCTACGCTACATTGATATAGGCCAATGCAGGTTCCAAGAGAATGTCAGTATATTAATCATCGGTACACAGTGAGTCTCAATTACCCCCCACTAAAATTGAAATGAGACTTAAGAAAACATGAATGTATTTGAATAAAAAGAACATTTTAATACTCCAAGCATGTAAAAATGTGGAAATAATGTCCAATAATTCTTGTAATTAATTTCTAAAAACATGTTCTTTCTTTTCATTTTTGGGGAGTACTATTTGACTCGGATTTATTATGATTCTGAATATGTTATCATATGATCAGTATGGCAGAAGAGTCAACCTTATTGCCTGGACCTCATTCATGAGGTGCATGCCTGACAATTCAAGGTTCTAGCATGCTTTCATCTTGTGTCTCATTATGTCATTCGTCACCCGACTATGGTTACTAATTTTATCACCCGATTATGGTTACCAATTTCTTACTACGGAACGAGTAGTTTCAAGGTAAAGCGTAATCTGACTACGGTATTAATATCTGTCTCAAAAGTCTAAGGTCTATCTCTCAAAACTGTTTCATAAAACTTCATTTTGCCAAGGCTTTATCATTCAAACTCATCATGACATTCTTCACTTTAAAACATAAAACAAATCTTCAAACACTTCATAAAAAGCACAAGGGAAACTTTGGAGCTTGCATGATTTCATAACGACTGAAACCATGTAAACATGGCCTTAAAGAGATCATATTAATACTTTTTCTTTCATGCCACTTTAACAATAAAATCCTAATTCATCTAACACATGTATTTGTGAAGGTTAAAGGGATACCTCTTCAAACTTATAAGTGCATATATATATATATATATAGATATGATCCTTTTTATCGAGAAATCTGAGGAATACGATACACGATTCAAAAATTGATGGATAATAAGCTTTTCTTTCAACCCTTTTTCAATTAAATATCAATCTTTTATTAGCCGCAAGACTCGAACTCGTGACATATACCTTAATCATACATCATGTGTTAAACTTTTACCATTAGATCGAAGTCTGGGGAAGAAGTGCCTTTGGTCTTCTGTCCTAATTTGTTTATTAATTTATCATTTGATCAATGCTTTATTAACTCACCCTACCTACCAAAATTGTCATGTAGTAACAAAAGGGTTAAAATTACTTTAAGGAAAAAAGAGAGGTCAGTGATGGTGACATGTTTCTGCAATTGGATAACATTCATTGGATGTGTAAAGTCCACAGTACATATTGTACAAAGAGGAAGATACATTCTTGTTTATGTCCAAATTCAATTGATGAAAATCCTCCTTACCTCTATGTACCAACTTGTTTTTACCTTCTTTTTCAAATTGCATTTTTTGATCTTCTTATAGTGTAATTTATCACGAGATGTGGATCGGAAAAGTCATAAAAGTACGTTAAACTTAATTCTAGAAGAGCATTTTTGCAAAAAACAGTGCGTGTCTTGATAGCAAGTGAGTACTTTTAGATTAGTTTCACTAAGATGGCGTGGAAACTAACTAGATGCTTTTGCTATCGCCTCGATAATTATCTCAGAGAGAGAGAGCTGATGCAAAAATAGTCGATGAAATCAAACCAGCAATGTGAACAACACTACCATTTTGTTCGAAGTTTTGCAACGAAACTTCTACTATATGAATTGAGTCTATTAATTTTAAATTTTAAATTCGTCTCTGTCGGCGACCCATCTAATAAAAAATATTGGTTATAACTGTTCACATTTCACAAACATAATGTGAGTTCAACGAGATCAAATTGCTTCATCTTAATTACTTGGATTCTAGTTTATAGACTTGGACATGTGCGGACGAGAGACACAAAAATGCCCCAGTGCGGAGGTGTGAGAGGTTGGATATGGACGGGTTCAGGAGGGGTAGAGGTAGGCCGAAGAAATATTTGGGAGAGGTAATTAGACGGAATATGGAGCAGGCGCAACTTACTGAGGACATGACCTTAGATAGGGGGTTGTGGAAGACATAAATTAGGGTAGAGGGATAGTAGGTAATCGAGCATAGTCCTACTTACGCCTACAAACGGGTCGTTGTAGTGTTAGGCCCGCTTAGCATATCATAAGAATATGCGTAGTATTGCTTTATAGCCTTATGTAGTTTTATTTCTATTGGTATGCGTTCTTTATTGTACTTGGTTTATCTCATTTATCTGTGTTACTTACTGCTTCTTCTTTCTTCTTTTCTTTTCCTTTCCAGGATGCGCTATTATGGCGTATTCGCGTTTGCTGTCAGCATTTTCATATTGCTTAAAATTTTTCAATTCTAATTCTAATTTTAGTTTTTTTTTTAAATTTTTGACCGGGGCTGACTGTTTTTTTTCTGCTTTGCTTGTCCTGAGCCGAGGGTGTCTCGGAAACAATCGCTCTACCTACCAAGGTAGAGGTAAGGTCTGCGTACACTCTACCCTCCCCAGACCTCACGTTATGGGATGACACTCGGTATGTTGTTGTTATTGTCACTAAGGATACAAGTTGTCAACTTTGTTGTGAATAGTCTTTTTTCATATTCCTCTCATCCTATTTTGTCTGACGATCTTGTTATTTTAATTGGTCCTAATTAAAAATAAAATATCTTCTCTTAAACGGTGAAATCCATAATTTCCAAGAGGTCAAATTAGTAGGTATTAGATCCTTTGTTTTTTTCAAGGGTGGACTTCTTTTTAGATACCTTGATGTCACTTTGAGCACAAAGAGAATATCTGTTGTCCAATGCCAACCACTAATTAATAAAATGTAAGAAGAATAATCACTTGGACGGTCACATCATAATAAAAGTGTAATAATGATTGTATAGGACAAAATTCGTATAAGACAGATGAATTATGATGTGACACATGAAACATGATGTTGAGTCAGACTTACGTCAGATTACAATGCTATTGATATGGTACGCATGGTTTCGGGAGTGACACACGCAAGGCCGATACCGATAATAAAGAATGCTAAGAGCCGTTTGCATCGTAACGGACGACCGTTACTAGAGCCGGTCATATGACTTTCAAAAGCCTTTTAATGTCATTTATTGAAAGATTGATTGTTCAATTATTACAACATTTATTCTCCTGTATTTATGAGGACATATTTCGTGGGTTGTGTATTCGTGTAGCTCATGTATAAATAAGACATTTCATTCTATTGTAACCCATATGATTCTAGCAATTACAAAATACTTATTGTTATTCTCTTGATTTTTGTACTTTCATACAAGTTAACACCACTTTGCCCAGAAGTTGTCATAAGGCTCAGGCTAAGTTTTACTTTATTTTATCTTGTTACTATTCATTTTCAGTACAATTCATCTAAGATTCACATATAACGTGTCACTTAAGATCCACATGTCCTTGACCACGTATACAAATTCAATTGTATCATTTTATGGGTAAATAGTTTGGCGCCCACCGTGGAGCCTGGAAAATTGTGGTGCCACAAGTGACCCCTCTACTAATCTATTTTTTTCTTTAAGTCTTATTCTTTGTTTAGATCAGACAAATGACAAAAATAAGTAACATCAGAGACAATACTAGCAATCTGGGGCCGGATAGTTTGAAAAGAGGAACCATAATGCCCAAAGACCCGAAGTATACGGACGGAGTCAATTCCGAAGACGGTCAGTATGATGATGTTCCCACTGACAAAACACCCAAAGAAGCCATACAAAATATTCGAGCGCAGAATGCTGCAATAGCGAAGAGTTGAAGCATCTGAAGTAGTTTCTAGAGGAGTTTTAATCCAAAAATATGGACAATACTCCAACAGGAGGATCGGTTCCCCAACCAAATACACATGGAGAAACCGGTGATGGATAAGGCAGAATCGGTGATGATCAAGGCAGATCTGCAAATGATGGTTCAGAGAGCGAAATCCCTGAAAACTCGTTCCAGGAAAAGGTCCTGAAATTCATGAAGGACATGACAAACAAAGTTGATATTAATGCAAAGAAGGCAGAAAAACCTGTCCAGGAGTTCCGGTGCCAGTTCAGTCAAATACCGTGGGCTTCTTCTGTGGTTGGCGACCCGGATGCAAAGAAAAATATTCATTGGCGTATAAGCCAAAGGCTGCGCTTGAATTGATCCCCAAAAAGTTTATAATGCCTTTTGTGGCCAAGTATGATGGAACTACAGATCCACATGAGCATATCATGGCATATACTACGGTCGTGAAAGAAAATGATATAAGAGAACACGAAATATAATCGGTTCTGATCAAGAAGTTTGCTAAAACACTCGCTAAGGAAGCTCTGACATGGTATTCACAACTCTCTGAGCATTCTATTGGTTCTTTTGCCCAACTCGCTGACATGTTCATAAAAGACCATGCGGCAGCTCGAAAGGTGAAAACACGCAAATCGGATATCTTCCGCATTGCACAAGGAAAAGAGAACTCCTTAGAGACTTCGTTACCCAATTCCAGAAGGAACGAATGCTACTACCCGCAGTCCCGGATGAATGGGTTGCAGAGGCTTTCACAAAGGGTTTGAATCCTTTAAGTTCGGATATTTCACGAAAGCTCAAGGAACATCTCTTAGAATTCTAGGCTACAACTTGAGAAGATGTCCACAACCAATATGATTCTAAGATCCATATTGAGGATGATATGTTGGAACTAAAGTCGGGATTATCTTTACAAAGACAGGAAACAGGAATTCCTCGAAAAGATGTTATCAACCTTATCATCCCACTTGAAAGCAAAGAGGTGGATAGGGTTTCCGTTTCTTTGATAAATCGATTAACAAAGGAGGCTCCGGGAGAAATAATCAAGGATTGGTGAATTTCGAGAAAAGTAATTCATCTAAGAGTACCGGGTATCTAAAATTATTCGAGTACAATTTCAATATCGATGAAGAACAGATGATGGTGGTGTTAAGAACTCATCCGACATCTCGTCCATCGAAACCATTGTAGTCTGATCCGAGTAAAAGAGATAAGTCCATCTGGTGTGATTTTCATGGCACTCAAACACATAAAACTACCGATTGTAGACATCTACAAGAAGATGTGGTAGAAATGCTAAGCAGGGGCCACCTCCGGGAATATTTAAGCGAGAGAGCTCAAAACAACTATGAGCAGGGACCACCCGCGGAAGGTAAGCCTAGTCTGACTACTCCACCCCATGTCATAAACATGATATATGGTGGATCAATGATTGCCGCCACATCTTTCACGACGACTAAAAAGACAAAATTATGTGACCTGAGAAAAGAGTTTTTGGGAGATACCTGATGAACATACTATCACGTTCACTGAAGAAGACATCGTCGGTGTAATATTTCCCCACAATTAAGCATTGGTGATCGCGGTACCTATTAACTGCTTCTAGGTGAAAAGAGTTCTAATTGATCCTGGAAGCTCATCTAACATAATTAGACTAAAGGTTGCAAAACAAATGAATATGGCAGATAAGATAGTTCCGGCTGCCAAAACTCATTCGGGTTTCAACATGTCAAGTGAGACCACATAGAGGGAAGTGGACCTACCGGTGAATGCAATGGGTTTATTAAGATAATAAAATTCTCATCCTCGATAGGGATATGAGGTACAATGCAATATTCAGGAGACCGTGGATACATGACATGAAAGCGGTCTCATCAACATTACATCAGTTGGTGAAATTCCCTACACCAGAAGGGATTCAACAAATTCGAGGTTAACAACCCATTTCTAGGGAAATGTACCGGAGGTGGAAGCAGACCCTAAATAGCAATTACAGGAAGCGGAGTCGGTACCAGAAGAGGTTCACCAAGTTTCGTCGGTAGAATTAGTATCAACCTATCTGGAAGAGAGGTTTTCGGATCAATATCAAGTACCCAAATACTTTCAAGTACTAGATGAATCAGATTTCACCAAACCCACTATAGAGGAGTCGGGGTAGATTGCACTACATCCGGAAACCCCCGATCGGAAGGTATACCTGGGCATCGGATTAACCCCGGAGCTTAGGGATTTAATTCTTAAGTATCTTATATCTAACATTAATTGCTTTGCATGGTCTCATGAAGATACAAGTATTCTTCCAAAAGTCACAACTCATAAGTTGGGCCTAAATATTAGTTTTCCTCCGTTACGACAGAAAAAACGACCGATAGCTGAACTCCGTAACAGGTTTGTTAAAGAAAATGTAGCTAGACTACTCAATATAGGATCAATCCGGGAGGTAAATGCCCAGACTGGTTAGCAAACATAGTTGTACTGCCTAAAAAGGGAAATAAATTTAGAATGTGCATTAATTATAAAGATTTAAATAAGGCATATCCTAAAGACTCATTTTCGCTACTGAACATTGATCAGATGATCGATGTTTGGCCGACATGAGATAATGAGTTTTCTCGATGCATATTCCGAGTATAACCAAATAAGGATGCACCTAGAAAAGAAAAACATATTTTTAGCTATTTTCGGTACTTATTGTTACAACGTTATGCCTTTTGGACTAAAATATATCGGGGCCGCATATCAAAGGTTAGTAAATAAAATATATGAAAAGCAAATAGGTAAAACAATGGAAGTATATGTAGACGATATGCTTGTTAAGAGTTTTCGTGCAGAAGACCATTTAAGTCATTTACAAGAAACCTTCGAGGTATTGATGAAGTACAATATGAAGCTGAATCCTGAGAAATGTGCCTTCGGGGTTGGCTCCGGTAAATTCTTGGATTTCTTGGTTTCCCATAGGGAGATCGAGATAAATCTTGATAAAATAAAGGCTATCAAAGAAATACCGGACGTATTGGAAGATTTGGCGGTCGTGTGGCGGCCTTAAGAAGATTCATATCATTGTCTTTGGAAAAATGTCGTAGGTTCTTCCCACTTTTAAAGAAGAAGAACTACTTTGTATGGACACCCGAGTGCTAGCATGACTTAAGGGACCTGAAGACGTACTTATATAGTCCTCCGCTGATGTCAAAACGAAAGGACAGAGAGCAACTACTTGTATACTTGGCAGTCTCAGAGGTAGCGGTAAGTGCAATATTGGGTCGGGAGGAAAAAGGTACATAATTTCCTATTTATTACGTAAGTAGAGTAATATCAGGGGTCGAGATACGGTACATGTTACTTGAAAGATTGACTTTTGCCTTAGTAATGTCGTCGCGAAAGCTTCGATCTTATATTCAATGCCACCCAATTGTTGTAGTAACAACTTTTTCTCTAAAAATGGGTTGCATAAGCCCGAACTATCTGGGCACTTGGCTAAATGGGCGGTATAATTAAGTGAATTTGATATTAAATACATACCTCAGACTGTAATAAAATCGCAGGTCCTTGTAGACGTTTTGGCTGATTTCAGTCTGGGAGTAACCTCACAGGAAGAAAAAAAGGTTATCCTAGTCTCGGGGCTACCCCTGGTGTCTGGACACTTTTTACAGATGGTGCCTCCAACGTCAAGGGGACCGGCTTGGGTGTTGTATTGCAAAATCCCACTAGTGAAATTTTGAGGCAAGCAATACATAGTGTTCCATTGACTAACAATGAAGCAAAGTAAGAGGCTTTGATTGCAGGTTTAGAACTAGCCCGGGGGCTAGGTTCATAAATCATCGAAGTCAAATGTGACTCGCTGCTGGTAGTAAATCAAGTCTATAGAGTGTTCGAAGCCAAATAGGAGAGTATGTCGAGATACCTTGAAAAAACTTTGAAGCTGTTGTCCATTTCCAAGAATGGACAGTCGTACATATACCCAGGAGGAAAACATAGATGCGGATACACTCACAAATTTAGGTTCCACCACGAAGGCCGATGATTCTAAAACTGAGTCAGTTGTTCAATTGTTACATTCGGCGCTGGATCCCGTTGGATATGATGAAATAAATTCAACCAACCTAACTTGGGATTGAAGAAATGAAATCATGGATTATCTCATGAACGGTAAGCTCCCGGAGGACCCAAAGGAATCCAAAGCTCTAAGGACCAAGGTTGCTCGGTACTGTGTCGTAGATGAAAAACCTTATCGTATTATGGTCACCTAGCCCAATGTATAGGCCCCGATGAAGCATATTACGTGATGAGAGAAGTCCATGAAGGCATATTTGGAAATCATTCAGAAGTAGAATCCATAATAAGGAAGCTCATAAAGGTCGGTTACTATTGGCCCCGGATTGAGGAAGATACGAAGACAGTTATGTGAAAATGTGATAAGTGTCAGCGCCATGCACAACTGTTATACCGACTGGGAGAATAACTGCATCCGGTTGTTTCCCATGGCCATTTATGAAATGGGGGATAGACATCGTCGGACCCTTGCCAACGACTCCACGAAATGTATCTCAAATTATTTTTATGACTGATTATTTTTGAAAATGGGTTGAAGCTGCAGCTTACGTAAATATACAGAAGAAAGATGTGAAGAATTTTATTTGGAAACATATTATTTGTCATTTTGGCATCCTTAAGGAGATATCTTGTGATAATGACTGGAATTTTATTGGAGTCAAGGTCACAAATTTCTTTGACGAGTTGAATATCAAATGGATAATCTCTACTCCCTATCATCCAAGTACAAATGGACAAGCAGAGTCAACAAACAAGACTATATTCCATAATTTGAAAAAGAAATTGGAGGCTGCAAAAAGAAATTGTCCGTCCAAACTACTGGAGATGTTATGGGCGTACAGAACCACGTCAAAAATGAGTACCAGAGACACTCCTTTTTGCCTGATCTATGTTGTAGAGGCTTTGATCCCGGTAGAAGTTGGAACCCCCAGCTTGAAGTACGTTCGAGTTAAGGAGAAATCAAATGCAGAATCAATGTCCTTACACATGGATTTGCTTGAGGAACGTTGAGATTTAGCATACGTCCGGATGGTAGCCCAAAAGCAAAGAATGGAGCGTTACTACAACTGGCACACAAATATCCAACACTTCAAACTCGGAGACTTGGTGCTTCAGAGAGTCAATCAAAGTATTCGGGAGTGTAATGCCGGAAAGCTAGGAGCAAACTGGGAAGGTCCATACACTATGACTGGCATCGCCGGTAAATGAGCTTATCAGCTAGCAGACCAACAAGGAAATATACTTCCTAGCAATTAGAATATAAGTAGAACTACTATATGTAGTAGGTCAAAACATGCACTGCACTCTTTTTCCCTTTGATCGGTATGTGTCCCAATTAGGTTTTTCCGGCAACGTTTTTAGTGAGGCAGCACCAAGATATAAGCATGTTGTTGATCTTGCTACCGAAGAAGTATATCCAGTATCCAAGTCTTCATAGTATGAAGTCTCAGATACTGGGGGGCCATACACTGTGAAGATTTTGAAATTTTAAATGCTTCTAAGGAAAGAACTGATGATGGGGACTGCCCAAATATTTAATATATATGTAACGGACTGACCACACTAGACGACAACCACATTATTCTTGCAATTGTCTTCACATTTGTAAGTCAAGGGAATCAATAAAAAAAATTCCTTTAATGATAAATAAATATTTGCCATCGCGAGCATAAAACGTATGTTGTCATACTAAACATATAGAAAATTCCATGCCATAATGAACAGGAGACGTCCTTTTCTACCACACCATTAAAAATAAGGGTCCTCTCTTATTAAAACCTTAATAAAAAAGTTAAGAATCCTGATATAAGAAGTATCGGGGGTTTTAGGTTATTTTGAACCAAGTTAAGTCCGGAACTGACTTTGGAGGCCATAAGAGGCCCCGGTTAAAGATGAAGAAAAAAATCTCATCTTTGAAATTTAATTAAAGTTATTGGAAAGCATGTAAACTTCAAAGCTTAACCTGTTATGATAACATGAACCTGAAAACTAGGTTCCGGTTGATTAAGCAAAGTAATTTTTTTTGAAACTAATGCTTACTCTTAAAAGTAAATAAAGAATGAAAACTTAAAGTAGAATTGCATAAGGAAATTCATTCATATTCTTCCGGACTGGTAACTGGGCCCAAAAGTGATCCGATGACAGAATTAAAAATTGAAATAAAAACTCATGCGAAAGGTTACATCATGCCCGCTCCATGATCCGCCAGAGATATTTCAAGTGTTGCTAACAAAATAAGAGATCTAAAAAAGATCAGTTTGGGGGGGGGGAGGGGTTCATCATCCTCCACATCCGAATCCTCTCTGTCTACATGAAGAGCTTCCAATGACAACTCGGTATCAGTTAGATCAATTTCTGCGTCCAGAATTATTGAAGCAATATCGAAGCCCGGTTTGCTTGCTTCCTCAAGAGCATCCAATAGACTCTTTAAAACAGTCAAGTCTCATCAGAGTTTCCACCTCTAACATTTGGCTTGGAGTTCAGTAATGGTATGCTCGGAAGCATAGAGTTGTCCCTGGGCACCAGCTAAGTCTGCATCAAGCTGGGTTGTTCGTCCTTGAAGGGTTGTAGATGTGATAGTCAGGACTTGAATATAATTCTCTCGGTCCTTCAGAGAGTCAACTACGTCTTGCAAACGTAGCCGGAGTGAATATTGGAGAGAGCTAAAATCCCTAAGTTCAGCACGTAAGATTGACTTTTGTCCTAAGGTGTTAAATCTCATCCTTCAACTTCTTTTCCTCATCAAAAAAGCCAATTTCTTTCGCCAAATCCACAGTGGATAGAGTAGAGACGTGACCCTGAATGAAGGCATTACAGTCGGTAAATAAGAGTAAGATTGTGGAAAATAGAAGGAAATGAAGGAATATTCTACCTATAAGAATAAGGTTGCAAGATGAGTGATAGAAGCCTCGAGGGTAGCATGTGGATATTTTCGGAGGGAAAAAGCAGATGTCCTGGCCTTGGTTTCGGACGTAGGTATTGAGCTGTACTTAGAATGGTCCTCATGTGGAACATGAGTTTTTGTCTCCGGAGCTTCCTGACGTGGACTATCCGAACCGGGTTTATATTCACTCACCCTCTCTTCTTCATCAATGTGGATGACACCTGCTTTATCCTTCACCTGCAACTCCTTCCAATACTCTATGAGTTGACGTTGACTTTTAACGCGGGAACCAATTCCCATCGGGGGCTCGACAGTCTCGTCTTAAGCTTTTTGATTCTGGTTGCCAGAAGCAGACCTAATGTTTAACAAGGTAGCCGCGTAGGATGGAACTTTATGGGCTGAGGAGCTTCGAGCCGGGAGTCCTGATAATAGAGGAAAAATATCAAAAAAAAAGTTTCAGAAAATTCGGGATACAATATAGATATGAGAGTATTGGGGTCAAAAGTTTACCATGGCATTTCCCCTTCCACCATGTTGAGGTGATACTATTCCAAGTCCTGGTGATGTTGGGGGAGGCATGGAGAAAATTTACTACCCACTCAAAAATTCCTTCGATCAGTTGCGGTTCGACAATAACGACTGAAAAAATTCCAAAACTTTGAGTTAGAAAAGAATTATCCTTTATTTGGATAAACCATGCAAATAATCTTGTAAGGGAAAAATAAAATACTCACGGGAGGGATTTCACTATTTCGGGAAATGATCTGGAGAAGGCTGGTAAATTTGATCAGCCTTGATCAGAATGTAACGGGTTTGTCAACCACGGTCATGATTATCCTCTGCATTAATTAGGCTACAAATTCCTCGAGGGTACACGATGATGATTACGCCTCGTTAAACCCTAGGGTAATATAAGAGGAGGATGTGGTCGATACTAAATGGAACATCGGCTGAACCATCATTACGACATTTCACGTCGATCAGATAGATGATATAGTGGCTGTCGTTTCAGAAGCATTAAATATGTATGATGTTTGATGGGTTTTGTAATCATTATGGTTCAAAATTCCCGCCAATGCATGAAGTGTCGATTGGTTATATCAAATCCACTTCCCAGTTGCGCAAGAGTCACAACTGGAAAGTGTGAGGACTATCTGTTTATGACAAAATTTGTATAAGACAGTTGTACAAATTATGTGTGACACGTGGAGCATGATGCTGAGTCAGACCCACGTCAGATTACAACGCTATTGGTTTGGTACGCATGGTTCGGGGAGCAAAACAAGCAAGGACGACACCGGTAATAAAGAAGGCTAAGAACCGTTTGCATCGTAACGGATGACCGTTACTAAATCTGGTCATACGACTTTCAAAAACCTTTTAATGGCATTTATTGAGAGATTGATTGTCCAATTATTACAACATTTATTCTCCTGTATTTATGAGGGCATATTTCGTGGGCTGTGTACCCATGTATCTTATGTATAAATAGAACATTTCATTCCAGTATCTGATTCTAGCAATTACAAAATACTTATTGTTATTCTCTTGATTTCTGTGCTTTCATACAAGCTAACACTACTTTGCCCAGAAGTTGCCATAAGGCTCAGGCTAAGTTTTACTTTATTCTGTTCATTTACAGTACAATTCATCTAAAATTCCTATCTAACATGTCACTTGAGATCCACGTGTCCTTGACCACATATACAAATTCAACTGTACCATTTTACGGGTAAACAATGCACATACAAATTACCTGGGCACAAATTTTTGTATTGCCTAATAAGATTGTCCAGACAAGAGCGGATATGTAGGAGATTCTTATGGACAAGGTCAGTAGACTAGCAGAGGCATAAAAAAAAGGCTCTAATAGCTTGGGATATATTATAGATGGTGGCTTGAACTTGACCAATATATTGTTATGTTTGTCCGATTTAAATTGGGTTTAGATTCTTTTGAAGCCTATATATATACATGGCTTTCCTTCATAATTATGTATCCTTGTAGTAACATCTTCTATTGAAACTTAAGAATTGGTGATTGAAAGAAATAATCCCTTGATTATTTTCATTAATTGAAAGACTATTTATACAAGTTACATATTTCCATAATAGGATAATTCTATTCCTATTCTACTCCTAAAACCTTATTCTATTTGGAGATGAACTATACAATTATGGTAAGAGTACAAGACTACTTAAGGTACACTACAACTATACAAAACCTTGTACAATAATGTTACAAACCGTATACAATAATGCATCAATAACCGTGACCATATAATACCAAATATACATAGGATATACACGTGCATAACGTGTATATCTTATGTATATTTGGTATATTTAACATACCCCCGCAGTCATAGCGGACGGTCTTCGAACGCTGAGACTGTCCCTAAAATCTTCAAAAAGGACTGAGGGCAGACCATTTGTAAAGATGTCGGCAATTTGATATCTTGACGGGACATGGCAGACGCGTACCTGACCACGAGCAACCTTTTCGCGGACAAAGTGAATGTCCA
This sequence comes from Anisodus acutangulus, assembly GCA_029783415.1. Lineage (NCBI taxonomy): Eukaryota > Viridiplantae > Streptophyta > Magnoliopsida > Solanales > Solanaceae > Anisodus > Anisodus acutangulus. Next base: position 30,149,002 of record CM056505.1, on the reverse strand, counting down.
TCTCGATATGTTTAGTGCGTTGGTGCTGAACCGGATTACTGGAAAGGTAGATGACACTAATATTATTGCAATACACCAAGGTTGCTTTCTGAATGGGTGAATGAAGCCCAATAGCAAATTACGTAACCAACATGATTCTGAGACCACATTAGCTACCCCTCGATACTCGACTTCGGCACTGGATCGAGATAATGTCGACTGACGTTTGGCAGACCATGAGACCAGGTTATTACCAATAAACATACAATAGCCAGACGTAGACCGTCTGGTGTTTGGACAACCACCCCAATCAGCATATGTATACGAGACAAGCGTGGATGTCGAGGAAGGATATAAATGCAACCCATAGTCAAGGGTACCCTGAATATACCGAATGATGCGTTTGAGTGCATTTATGTGCTCAACTCTGGGATCATGCATGAACAAACACACCTGCTGGATAGCATACGTAATAACTGGTCGCGTAAAGGTAAGATACTGAAGGGCCCCTGCAAGACTGCGATAGCGGGGCGGATACTCGTACGGTACGCCGGTCGCGGCATTGAGCTTGGGTTTGGTATCAACAGGAGGGGAAGTGGACTTACAGGATGACATCCCAGCCCTCTCAATGATCTCAGTTGCATACTTCATTTGAGATAAGAACAACCCATCTGAATGACGAGTGACAGCAATCCCCAAAAAGTAACTCAAGGGCCCCAAGTCTTTCATAGAAAACTCATAGCTGAGCATGGTCATGATAGACTGGCATAAGGCATCGAAAGAGGCAGTCAAAATGATATCATCTACATATAACAAAATATAGGCCACGGACGAACCACGATGGTAGATGAATAAGGAATTATCCGACCTGATGTGAGTGAACCCAATAGTCGAGACATAGTCTGCAAACCTTATATATCAAGCCCGTGGAGACTGCTTAAGCCCATATAAGGACTTCTTCAACAAACAAACATGATGCGGATGTGTAGGATCCCTGAATCCCAACGGCTGATGTATATAGAATGTTTCCTTGAGATCCCTATGGAGGAAAGCATTCTTGACATCTAACTAATGAATAGGCCATACCTTCGAAAGAGCTAAGCTGAGCACAGTGCGAATGGTAGCCGGCTTGACCATCGGACTAAACGTCTCACCACAATCCACACCAACATGTTGAGTCTTACCATCGCCCACAAGCCGCGCCTTATGTCGGGCAAATGACCCATCTAAATTTTCCTTATGAGCAAAAATCCACATACATCTAATAATATTAATACCAGATGGTCGGGGAACCAACTCCCACGATTTATTATCAATAAGAGCATTATATTCATCGGTCATAGCATTTTTCCAATTCGTGTCATTTAATGCAGACACAGGATTTCGAGGTAAGGGTGATTTAAGAATATTAGAATGTAAATTAAAATGTCTTTTAGGTGTAAAAATTCCCCGTTGACTACGAGTGATTGGTCCATGACTCGGGGCAGAGGTGGGGGATTTTGGGAATTTACGGGACTCGGGACGGACTGGCCAGTAGGCAGTGGGCCTGCTGGCCCAGAATGAGAACTGAAACCGAGAACTGGGCCACTACTGGACCCAGAAACAGTGCCTGGAACTGGGCCAGAACTGGGCAGAACGGATGGCCCAGTTGCTGGACCCAGAATTGAAGACGACACGGTGTGGGGAGTACCAGCGGGCAGTGGGCCCGCTGGAGAATTTTGGGTGCGGGATACGTCCGAAAAATGGTGAATAATATACGGGGATATACTATCATCCAAAAAATTATACGAATTAGGCACGGGAGTATTAACTTTAGCGAATGGAAATTGAGTTTCATAAAAAATTACATGACGATTAATGATGATTTTATTAGAGGATAAATCAAAGCATTTGTAACCACGATGATTAGACGGATAACCCAAACACATACACGGAGTAGACCGGGCATAAAGTTTGTTAATTGTGGTGGAGGGAAATAACGGATAACACAAGCACCCAAAAATCCGAAGATGAGAATAAGGAGTTTTATTATATAAAATTTGAAAAGGGGAAGAATATGTCAGACCTTTGGAAGGGATAATGTTAAGGAGATATGTAGCAATTTGAAGAGCATGATGCCAAACATATGGGGGTATGGAAGCGTGAATTAATAGAGTTCGGACAATGTTGTTTATGGAATGAATTTTGCGTTCGGCTTTTCCATTTTGTGAAGACATAAGACATATGAGGACAAGAGAAATGAAAATTGATCCCATTATTAGCACAGAATTTCCAAAACACCCCATTGTCATATTCTTTGCCATTATCACACTGAATATTGTTGATTTCTCGTTCGAATTGAGTTCTAATGAATGCTCTAAATTTCAAGAAGATGGAAAAAACTTGAGATTTTTTCGCTATTGAAAATGTCCATAAAAACTTATAATCATCCAAAAACAGAACATAATACCGATGACCCAAAGAACTAAGAACAGGAGATGTTCATAAGTCGCTATGAATAATATCAAATGACATTAGAGTATGAGATTTTGAGTCTACAAATGACAACTTAACAATTTTCCCTAGAGAACAAGACTGACAATTTGGAGTACTATTTGTACCCTTACATGAAATAAAATTATTTTTTATCTAAGGACAACAAAATAGATGATCCCGGATGACCAAGACGAGCATGCCACAAGGAATGAGAAATGGCTGCAAATGCGGATGGCGGGGCTGGACTCGATGGACTGGAACTGGGTGTGATAGGATAAAGATCTCCCATACTATCACACCTCATGAGAGGACTCCCCATCTTGAAATTCTTCACAGAGAAACCAAATGGATCAAATTCAATAGAAACTGAATTGTTAGTAGTGAATTTACGGACAGAGACTAGGTTTTTAATCAATTTGGGGGTGTGTAGGATGTTTTTCAAGATAAGAGGTGGATGAGGGGATAATAATTTATTATGACCATAACCACGAATTGGAACAGAATTACCATTACCAACAATTATACCGCGAGGGTTGCTCAAATTGGAATAAGACGAGAGAGTACATGAATCGGATGTCATGTGGGTAGTGGCACCGGTGTCCATATACCAATTCGGGTCCGATTGAGTCAAACCAAGTGTGTGCATCGCGACCTCAATATCGGTCTGAGTGGGGCCTGCTGCGTGGTGGGCTTGCGGAGACCGGGGCCCAAGAATTCCTGCGGGCAGTCCTGGGCCGTAACTGCTAGAACTGGAATTACTGGGCCAGTGGGCAGTGGGCCGTCGAGGCTGCTGGGAAGCCCACTGGCCAGATGCTGGAAATTGTTGTAGAGTTGGGCCGAAGAGCCACTGTCCACTGGTCTAAGCCCACGGCCCAGAGGCTCAAGTCTAAGACCAGTGGGTCGGTGGTCCACTGTAACTGGGATGGGGTCCACCACCACTGTTTTGGCCACCGCGACTGCTGCCGGAGCCTACTGTTTGCCCCCGCGATTTTTCCCATTATTTTTCAGCCATTTTTGTTGCCCCCGTGAGATCGGTTTTGGTTCGAATTGTCACCAAATTTTGAGGATTATTGGAGGAAGTCATCATGACCACGGGGCTAGCATTAGTAGCCGCCTTTTTAGCCAAATCGGTTTCTTCCAAGGTAAGCATGGATCGGGCTTGATAGAACCTTGGAAGAGGATTACTTTGACGAAGGAGAGTTCCAACGCCACTATAGGCCTCGGATAGGCCAGCAACCATCTGTAAAATAAGACGATCTTCACTATCTGGCGCACCAACGTTGTGGAGTTGGTCCGCCAATTCCTTCAACCTTTTGCAATATGCTGAAACGTTTGGAAAATTTTCCATGTTGACATGGGAAAATCCTGTTCAAGGGTAACAACTCTGAAATTTTGATTATCCTGGAGTATGTCACGCAGTCTATCCCATGCAGTCATCTCCGTAGTGTCTGGCTCAATAATCGTCTGCAATAGGTCGGTAGAGATAGTAGAATAAATCTACTGAAGGACGGTGGCATCAAGTGTTGTCCATAATTGAAAGACTATTTATACAAGTTACATATTTTCATAATAGGAGAATTCTATTCCTATTCTACTCCTAAAATCTTATTCTATTTGGAGATGAACTATACAATTATGGTAAGAGTACAAGTAGAGATGTCAACGGATCTTGGACCTGGTGGATCCAGATCCGTTTTATAGGATATGGATATTCAAAATTTGGACCCGACGGATCCGGATCGGACCCGGATCCATTTCTGACGGATCAAATCTGGATCTGGATCTTGTATTTGAGATCCGTATCCGGTCCAGATCCAACCCGTGGATCCATTTTTTATTAAATATATTCATAACCTAGAATGTAATTTTATAAGTATTTTCTTAAAATTGCTAAGCACATACTTGCAAGTTTAATTCTCAAAACAAGTTTAATTTATCCTCGCTTAACTCAAAAACAAAAAAATAAAGAGGTAAATTCGATAATAAAATCAATGTTATATTAGTGAATGACTAACATCTTCATAGACAAGTAGTTAAAATTATATTCACTTCATTTGTGAAGATTTCAAGCACATGCAAGTTCTGCATTGTGAAAATACTAGTCAGCATTTTCCACAACTATTGTCATTGTCCAACATTTTCAATTAATAACTCACAATCAAAACGAGACAACGAACAAAATATCTCATATGAACATTTCAAAATTGAAACACGATGGAAATCAAGTTAGCTAAGTAAAAATCGTTTGTCAGTTCAAAAAAAATTCTTAGCAAGGTTACATTCTCAGCAAGGCAAAAATTTTTACATGTGGATCCAGATCCGATCCGTGGACCCGGTGGATCCGGATATGGATCTGATTTTTATGGACCCGATGGATCTGGATCCGGATCTGAATTTAGGTATGAAAAATGGATCTGGATCTGGATCTAGTAGGATCCGATCCAGATCCGATCTGTTGCCATCCCTAAGTACAAGACTACTTAAGGTACACTACAACTATACAAAACCTAGTACAATAATGTTACAACCGTATACAATAATGCATCAATAACCGTGACCATCTAATACCAAATATACATAGGATATACACGTGCATAACGTGTATATCTTATGTATATTTGATATATTTAACAGTGATGACCGTGGTTTTCTTCCCCTTAAGGTTTCCACGTTAAAATTATTTGTTCTTCTTTTTTCGTTATCGTTGCTATAATTATCGTTGTCCCATAACATATACTGATGTGGAACAAAGCAGCAATATGCAACTATTATGGAATGCCTGTTGCAAGAAAGATAAGTGGTGAATTAAATAAATTCATGCATAAGGGGGTTTAAACTATAAGGGGACTGGCCTAAAATACGTTGGAGAAGGCTGGTTTGTGATAGAATTCATGAAAGTCTTTTATTCATAACATGAATTCTTACAAAGCAATAACAAGATAATAAAATAATACTATTCTTGAGAGCTAAAAGTGCAAGTAAAAGAAAAGCAAGTAAAGCCCTTTATATAGGGTCTATTACATGAGATACAAATGCGTTTTTCCAATGTGGGACAAAAGCAAATGCTAATATCTCCTCTCAAACTCGCGATGGTGTAGACAGAAGCATCGAGAGTTTGCCAAGAAAGAACCGGTGACGCTTTAAGGTATGCGCCTTTGTGAAGAAATCTGCAAGTTGCATCGAAGATGAGACAAATGGCAAGGATAGAGTGCGTTGCTGAAGATGATATCGAATATTATGACAATCAATCTCAAAATGCTTGGTACGTTCATGAAAGACTGTGTTGTGCGCAATCTGAATAGAACTCTTATTATCACAATACATCGGTGTTGGTGAAGAAAGATAGACACCCATATCAACCAATAACCGACGTAACCATACAATCTCACACGTAGTAGAAGCCATAGCACGATACTCTGCCTCAGTTGAAGAGCGAGAAACCACATCTTGTTTCTTACTTTTCCATGAGATGAGTGAATCTCCTAAAAATACACAATAACCAGTAGTTGATTTCCGATCACTTAGGTCACCAACCCAATCTGCATCAGAAAATGCACAAAGCTCCAAGGATGAGGTCGATGGAAACAAGAGACTCTGATAAATCGTTCCTCGAAGATAGCGAAGAATACGCATAACAGCAGCCCAATGTACAGATGTAGGAGAGCAAACAAACTGACTGACAATGTGAACAGCATATGCAATATCAGGGCGAGTAATGGTGAGGTACACCAGACTCCCTACAACTGAATGATATAAAGTGGGATCAGGAAGAGGATCCCCGTCAGTAGGTGTATATCGAACATTAACCTCAAGAGGAGAGTCAACTATACGAGTATCTGTGAGACGGGCCTGCTCAAGAATATCTGCAGTGTACTTAGACTGAGAGAGAGGATATCCCTTCTCAGAATAAGCTACCTCAATGCCTAAAAAGTAACGTAGATGACCTAAATCTTTCATCTCAAAACGGCGAGATAAAGTAGATTTTAGGTTTGCAATACCATCAATATCATCACCTGTAATGATCATGTCATCAACATACAATAAAAGCAAAATACAACCTATAGGGGATGATTTAACAAATAACGTCGAATCATGAAAGCTGGAAATAAACCCAAGAGATGATACTACAGTGGAGAACTTGTCGAACCAAGCTCTTGGAGCTTGTTTGATACCATACAGAGCCTTCTTAAGCCTGCACACTTGTCCTGGACTATGTGAAACACCAGGTGGAAGGACCATGTAGACTTCTTCTTGAAGATCCCCATTTAAAAAAGCATTTTTAACATCCATTTGTGAAATATGGCAATGACGAACAGAGGCCACTGCAATAAGAACCCGAACAAATGTCATCTTTGCAACAGGTGCAAAATTCTCTTCATAATTCATACCATATTCTTGAGCAAAACCCTTTGCAACCAAACGAGCTTTATATCGCTCAATAGAACCATCAGACTTTGTCTTAATCTTGTACACCCATCGAGAACCAATAGTTTTCTTACCAGTCGGTAGAGAAACCAAATCCCAAGTACCAGTTTTGTTCAAAGCAGCCAGTTCCTCATTCATAGCCTCTTGCCAAAGAGGATCACGAGCTGCCTCAGAGTAGGATGTAGGCTCACAGAGAGAATTAATAGAAACTAGAAAGGAAACGAATGATGGAGCATAGCAAGAATAATCAAAAGCAGATACCTGAGTAGATCGCAGAGTGCGTTTAGGATAGCGAGGTGGATCTGGATCTGCAACCACAAGAGGTTCTGAAATAGGCGTAGGAGGGGGCTGAGTATCAATATCATGGGACCTGCCAGAAGACTGAGAAGGAACAGATGATATAGATGTAGAATCAGATGGACAATCAGCATCAAAGGGATCAATATCAATAAGGTCAGATTTTGTCATGCCATGTGAGGTAGGTGGGATGGAAAAGAAAGGAACATGCTCAATAAAGGAAACATTACGAGACACATACAATTTTCCAAAAATTGGATCATGACAACGATAACCTTTCTGCCCAACCCAATATCCAAGAGAAACACAAATGGCGACACGAGAAGATAACTTAGTACGCTCTGCATGTGGACGTAGAACAAAACATGTAGAACCAAAAACTCTCAAATGGGAATATAGTGGGGTGTGACCAAATAGTCTAGCATACGGAGAAATTCCAAAATTATGAGAGGTAGGAATCCTATTAATAAGATAAATATAAGTAAGGACAGCTTCTCCCCAAAATTCACTAGGTACACTAGCGGACAAAAGCATGGATCTATCTGTCTCAACAATATGCCTATGTTTTCTCTCGGCTACCCTATTTTATTGTGGTGTATCAGTACAAGAAGACTGATGTATTGTACCATCAGCTTTGAAAATACCAGAAAGATCCCCACTAGTATATTCACCTCCTAAATCAGCCCGAAAACATTTAATAATGGCAGAATATTGAGTTTTCACATAGGCTTGAAACTCAGCATAAGTATGAACAAAATCAGAGCATCTTTTCAACAAATAAACCCAACAATGACGAGTATAATCATCAATAAAGGAAATATAATATCTGGAGCCACCCTTAGTAGGGATAGGTGCTGGCCCCCAAACATCTGAATGAACTAGATCAAATGGTGCAGAAGAAGTAGAAGTACTAAGATTAAAAGGCAAAGCAGAAAATTTTCCAAGTTTACATCCACTACAATCAGAAATATCATCGGATTGTAAATCACCAAGAACACCAGTATTACACATAAAACGCAGGCGAGAACCTGATACATGACCAAGTCTAGAGTGCCACAAATAAAACTTCGAAGAGAAATGTGTTAAATGAAAAGAAGACAGATTAACAGGCATAGTTGATGCATGAGTAGGAAGATGCAGCTCATCCAAAACATATAGACCTCTCCCCTTTCTACGCCCTGTCCCAATCACTCTCTTGAATTTTAGATCCTGCACATAACAAGAATTAGGGAAGAGTCCAATAAAATATCCAGAGTCACATATTTGACTAGCAGAAGCAAGATTTATATGTAATTTTGGAATGCAATAAACATCAGGTAATGATATAGTGGATGTATGAATGGTGCCAATGCATGTCAATGGCATAGGTGTGCCATCAGCAGTCACAACAGAAGTGGAAGGGGAGTCAGAAGACATAGATACAAAGATGGAAGAATCAGGAGACATATGATTTCCAGCTCCAGAGTCCAAGATCCAAGAAGGCGAAATGATACCTGAACCAATAGATGGTGATGGCGGAAGGAAATGTAAATAGCATAAGACTGAGAATTACATTGAAATTTGGAAGGCGAGGAACTTCGAAATTGGTCACCATCGATCGATTGTGACTCACAGAGGCTCCTCAAGTGGGTGATCAAGAGAGGGCACAAAGGCGACTTGAGTCGGTGGATACAAGTTCGAATTGACCCCGAATATGGCTTCGCTGAGAAGGCTTACGCCCTTGTCCCGAATGTGGAGGCTTAGAACCTGACGTCTTCCGTAGCTCAGGACATTGATTCTTCCAGTGTCCCGGTTTCTTGCAATAATTACAATTACCTATGATAGATGTTCTATACTGGTGTATAGGGGCTGCAAGGACCTGCAGGCATTTAAGGAGCTGCCTGCATAAAGTAGAAGCCTTATGTACCCCTTTTAGAGTCTTCAAATATGTTTCTTCACCATAAGTTCATTTACCACATCTTCAACAGATGGTAAGGGTTTGCTTATGTGCAACAAGCCCGAACGACAATTCTCAAATTCTGAATCAAGACCCATCAATAGCTGAACAAGACGATCTTCATCTCTGCATTTAATATAAGCATCGAATGCTTGCAATTCAATAGATTCTGTCATAGCTAACTGATCCCACAAAGTGGTCATTGCACAGAAATAATCTTGAATGCCCAAGTCATTTTGTACTAGTGCACGAATTTCATATTGTAACTGATATTTAACAGCAAAATTATTCTACACAAACAATCTTGACAAATAATCTCAAATCTCTTTAGCAGTTTTGAACTTAGCCAATTGAATACCAATTCTTTGTTCAACAGAGTTATTAATCCAAGTAATAATCTTTGAATTATTGGTCTCCCAAGTCCTAAATAATTCATCAAAATTTTCATCTCCAAATTTAGGGCATTTGGTTTTTCCAGACATATAATCCCAAAGCCCTTTCCCTTCGTAAAATTTACCATGACATAGCTCCAATAGGAATAATTTTTTCCATCTAACCTAACACCAATAGTTTGCAAAGAATCATCACCTCCACCATTATGAATTTTAAATGAAAAATCCCAAATAACAAGCGGCAATCCCAAATAACAAGCAAAAAAAGGGCGGATCTCACCAATCGATCGGAAGCCAAAAATACGAAACCCGGATGTGGAAGCTAAGATCGAACGAGCACGAGCGACCAAAACGAGCACGAGCTTCCAAAACAAGCCAAAAAAATTTAATCGATACCAGGGCGTCTTTGCATGCGAACCCCAACTAACTCACCGCAGTTGGATCCGCGATCGAGCTAAAAATATTAACTTGTGCTCTTGGCTTTGATACCATGATAGAATTCATGAAAGTCTTTTATTCATAACATGAATTCTTACAAAGCAATAACAAGATAATAAAATAATACTATTCTTGAGAGCTAAAAGTGCAAGTAAAAGAAAAGCAAGTAAAGCCCTTTATATAGGGTCTATTACATGAGATACAAATGTGTTTTTCCAATGTGGGACAAAAGCAAATGCTAATAGTTTGGACTAACTATGAATTACCTTGACTGTCCTTTTAATAGAGGTACAGTCATCAAGGTGATAATCCAAGAAGTTAATTTTAGAGCTAGCTTAAGGCCTAGACTAGCCAGAAAATTGTCTCAGTTGAATGTATATTCAATATGATCATTGAGTGTAGTTATTGATTGGTAGGGATGTTTTTAATGATCCTAGAGGTTGAGAAGCATGTACAACCCCATGTCCAATAATACTTCCAGTTAAATAATAAATTGTATACCAAAAAAATAATTCCTGTTTTTATATTTCTCGCATCATGAAAAACAGAGAGAAATGAAGCTTGATTTTTTAGTTTTGGCAAGGTATCTCTCTACAAAAATACAATAGGAGTAACACATTTATACCGTCTTTTTTGTTCTCAAATTCTTTAAATATTCCAAATCACACAACACAAAATTAAATGATTATAAAGTACCTAGTAAAGAGCAACTATTTTCAAAGCATTGGAAATTTGCCGACCTCTAGGATGGAAAAATCTTGCAGTAGGAAGTGTTATCCCTTTAACTGGCATTACACAGAGAGAATTTGAATCAACCAGAATCCAAAATGAGTATCGAACACTAGGTGAGGAAACAAATTAAAGTAATCATTTTAATATGCAACTAGAGTCTAACCCATTTTTAGTAAAATAGCTATATAAATCTGTACATTCGAGTATCATAAATTATTTCGCAGGTTTAATTGAAGATATTTCTAAACTTTTTTCAAGTAAAGGGAATTCCCATGTTTTTATTTTTTATTTTCTTTTGTGTTTAGTGGTCAATAGTATGCAGCTTGGCACGAATAATAATTGAACTCTTAAAAATAAAATAGGCAGTCCGATGCATTAACCTTCCGCTATGCGTGGGATCCGGGGAAGGACCGAACCACAAGGGTCTATTGTACGCAACCTTACCTTGTATTTCTGCAAGAGGCTGTTTTCACCGATTGAACCCGTGGAAACATAAGGGTCTATTGAACTCTTAAGTAGTTGTGAAAATTCCAAGTTAAACTTGTTTACTACCAAGCCAAGAAATAATTTGCTAGTGTGGAATTACTAGCAACAATTGGATTTTCAAAATTTTGTTAATGTAAACAAATTTTTATTGTTCTTTTATGGTTGATTTGGAGCTTCTAACATTTCTCACTTTTGATCTCCAAATATGTTAGGTTTTTTCACCTTTACAATGTTAAAAGTTCAATGTTCTAAATAGAAGAAATTGCACGGTTTTCTTTCAAATGGGTTGGACTTTCATTTTTGTCCTTCAAATGGGTTAGTTTTTAATTTTATCCTTTAAAATCGAACTTATGCCTAGCGGGACATAAGTTCTTTAAGGTTGTGGGATATTATGATGCGAAAATATAAATTTATGATCGAAAAAGTTATTTGTTATGAGGTGCAAAAATTAAATACCAGAACAAAACAGGGCAAAGTGCAAATGACCCTTCTAAATAAGGTTTCTGTTCGGGCCATTTTCTACAAAGGCCCAAACTCAAATTTGGGCTCCTTATAAAATCCACAAATAGTCAAATTGGACCTATTTTCTCAGCCCCTACTCGAATTGACTTATGTTGTAGTAGTATATAACTTGAAAGATGGGTTTATTTATTTCTCTTCTTCAATCCAACTGCTTCTTGATTGTTAGTTAACAAAGTCGATTTGTTATTGTGTATGAAGTGTAATCGTGTACATTCTATCATTGTTTTGGCCAGTGTATTAAATTATTAAATATCTGTGTTTGTACACTGCTAACTTTTAAACAACCATTTCTTTGGCTAAGTCACACTAGAATAGGAAGTTCATCACCTATTTGCTTATTTTCACATGGCAGCTGTCAACCTTTATTTATAATAAAACAAGTACACCGAACACCAAAATTTGAAATGCAACAACCAATTCAATTTCAAAGTCAAATTTATTGTATTAAGACTAGAACTAAACTCAAATGCTTCATTAACCTATAGAACTTTCAGTTCAATAAAACCACACTACACTACCACCCTCAACATTCTTGCAACATACCTTAGTAATGAGAGGCGGAGCGAGAATTTAAAGTTACTGATTTGGCAGAACCCATAATCAACACAAGCTTCACGGCGTTAACAATATGTCCAGCAATCAAGGGGCACAAAATCATCCCTCCCTAGTCCCTAACAACGGCGAATCCCAAATTTCCATAGAGTCCGAGCTAGACGCGATGAGTGTTTTTAACCATTATTATGTCTAATCTAGATCAACCTCTGGTCCTATTCCTCTATTTATGTCCCCAAATATTTGCAAATCCAATTTGGCCATGACCCCATCCTTTAACTAATCAATTGTGCATGCTTCAGCATGCCAAAAGAAATACAGAAAAAGAGACTTCAGTGGGGCATGAACCACATTATTCCATATGACACCTAGAAAGAAAATGAATTGACGGCCATTTTCTTCTCACCGAGGGGGAAAAAAGAATTGACCTAAATACTTGTTCACATCCAACAGCGAAAACCAAAAAATAGTCTACAGATGTGTAATATATGCATATGTAATATGTATATAACAGTGTATAATCAGTGTGTAATCTATATATATTGAATTATAAAAAGTAAACTGGAAATGCTTCATTAACCTATAGAAATTTTTGTACAATATAAACCACACCACCACCCTCAACATTCTGCACCATACACTTAGCAATATGCCAAGCAATCAAGGGTCACAAAATCATCCCTCCCAAATGCCTAACATCAATGAATCCAGAATTTCCAGTCAGTAAACTGCTCTCTATGTAATTAAACTTTTTTACACACATATAGAGCCCGAGTAGAAGCAAACGAGTGTTTTTGAACCCGTTATGTTTAGTCTAGATCCCCCACTGGTGAGGCATGAGACAAATTATGTCATATTGCACCCAGAAATCAAATGAATTAATGGACATTGATGCTTAACTAGCTTTAATCATTTGGCTTCTCTGCATTTGAGTCTCAATTTTCTCTTTAGCATGCCTCAATGCATCAAGAACTTCTCTTACAACAATTGGATCAATAGTTTGCTTTGTCTTAGGTAGATCCATAGGAACTAATGCCAATGAATTGTCCTCTTCAAAATCTACTTGATTTCCTCCATTTTTCTCTTCCTCCTCAACTGAAGAGTTCAAACTAATCATAATAACAATAATGTTATGAGATTTTGATTGTTTCACATGAAAAAGAGACCTTTATCTTTTATCTGCAAATTGAAGAAAAATATTCTATTCATAAACTCATAAATCTTTGAATGCTCTCTACTATCTGTACTACTTCTCTATTACATGAAAACAAGTATTATCACCCGTATCTATATAGAGCAAAATCTAGTTTAGCTAGAAACTAGAAAACCTATTCCTATATTATTCAAACTAAAAATCCTATTTAGACATGAATAAAATAAATACCAAATCTTAAACAAATTTAGTTTCCTACTTCAATTTTGAATTATTCTTCCAACAGAAAACTTTATCTTTTATATGCAAATTGAGTATGAGTTTAACTTCTATAAACTAAGGGGCCGTTTGATTAAAGGGATTAAGGGGTTATTCCACTACAAAATTTGGGAATAGATCTATCCTATGTTTGGTCGAAAATATTAGCTAAAACTAGGATAAATTGCATTCCATAATCATGGAATTATCTATCCCATACAGAATGTGGAATAGATAATTTTGATTATAATTCCAAGATAATATGATTTTGAATCAAACAACCCCTAAGATTGTAAAATAATTTTAAACCTAAAATTCATATAAAAGATAACTATAAGTAACCATTCATTAAAAGTAATAATAATGAAAACATACCTATTGGCATCTGACTTTGAGAATTCAAATTCACTTGATTTTGCTGAAAGATTCTCATTGTTTTTGCTAGAAGTACTCATTTGTGAAGCATCATTCTCAATGTCCTCTGAACAATTGTTTTCAACATTTTCATATCTGGATTTTGTACTCCCAATAGATTCTTGACACTCTATTTCATGTGAATTTTGAACTTTATTTATGGATGTTACTGATGAAAATTCACTCTTTAACACGCTTAAATGTTCTGATATTTCATCTGAAATATTATAAGATATATTCCTTGATTTAAGCTTCTTTATCAGAAATTTAAGCTTCTTCTCAGCTTTGTTTCTTGATTTGGTCTCTTCTCTCAACTTAGTCTCTAGTTCAATCATCTGTGGTTTTTCAAAGAATTACACCATGTTATTACTCCAAGTGGAAAAAAGATTCCATCTGAAATTGAAAAAAAAATAATAGTTTCTTTGAAATTTATTAGGCGTTTGGACATAAAAATTGTGATTCTTGAAAAAAAAATAGTATTTGACTTTAAGTTCAAAAAGCATATTTGAACATGGAAATTATATTTGGACATACATTAACTAGAGAAAAAAAATTGAAATTTGAAATACCAGTTTTTTAAATTTGAAAAACTCACCTTCAAAAACCATTCCAATGTATGACCAAACATTATTTTGATTTTTTATTTCTTTTTTTGGATAAACAACTTATTAAACCAACAACATTAGCAATTTTACTTAAAAACGAAAACAAAGGAATGGAAAATTAGAAACCTTGTTTCCCATAATATGTGCCTCCTCTTTTGCATTTCTTGAAGCTACTCTTTCAGCAAGTAATCTCCCTCTTATACATTCCACTTTTCTCAAACTATCTTCTTCTTCTTCCATTTTCTTCTCACTGAGTAAAAAAAATAGGTAATTTATAATTTATAATTTATATTTATTGATTAAAGAAATAAACAGTGAATTCGTCTGACTATAAAAATTTCAAAAAAAAAATAAAAATATCAGAAATGTGCCAAGAACTACGCATTGAGTAGTTTCAAGAAAGCAGAAAAATGAGTTAAAACAACTACAACATACCGACAGTAGGGTCTGAAGAGTGTAAAATGTATACGTTAACTCTAATTTTATGGGGGTAGAGAGGTTGTTTTTGATAGACTTAAAAGAACGTAGTAAATAAAGTAAGTAAAATACCTCCATTTTCCATCTGCATTTCCTTCAAATGTCATCTTCTTATCTTTGCCTCTTGTTCCCTCCAGCCAATCCAAACAACAAAGTAATTTGTTTGTAGATTTGGTAACTTTTGATCAGAGGAAAACATCCAAATTCCAAAGGAAAACACCTTTTGTTTTTTACAAAGATAGTCACAGAGTCAGTGAAAAGTGAGAAAAGGAAAGGGATTTATTAGTTCGCTTGGGCAGCTCAATTGATTTCAAGGGGATATTTGGAATAAGAGACCAAGGATCGAATCCCGTCAGCGGCAGTGTGGGGGTTTCTTCTTGAAATAAAGGAGGGCCCTTGTGCGCAGCGTGGTACTGGTCTAACCATGATTTACCTCCTTCACAGACCTGTCGGACCGGGGTATGGAGGCTCTTGGGGTGGGAGATTCCACCTCCTGGAATAAGGAAAGGGATTTATTAGAGTTATGCCCTCCTGTTCAATTTATGTAACTTATTTAACTCGGCATGAAATTTAAAAAATATAAAAATAAATTAAAAATTATAATTTAAA
The DNA here is from genome assembly GCA_029783415.1 of Anisodus acutangulus. Classification (NCBI taxonomy): domain Eukaryota; kingdom Viridiplantae; phylum Streptophyta; class Magnoliopsida; order Solanales; family Solanaceae; genus Anisodus; species Anisodus acutangulus. The sequence goes on along the minus strand of CM056505.1, from coordinate 30,133,252 downwards.
TTAAATCGAACATCTGTCAGAAATAATTTTTTTATCTCATAAAGATAAATGTAAAATTTATGTAGATCTACCCTATTCAAACCTCATTTTTAGATTATACTGAGTATGTTTTTATTGTTATTGTTGTAACTTAAATTAAATTATGAATATTCATGTGACTATAGGTTATTTAAGATTTAAATGAAAAAATTAAAATTAAATTATTTCGAAATAAAAAATATAATTTTAAAAAATATTTTACATAAATTGAGACACAAAAAATAGTAGAAAACTTGATTTTTCTTTTCTAAATAACTTTTGAGGTGCAGTATAAAAAAAAATGTGCAGTTTGAAATCATTATTACTGTTTAGAAAAGAGAACTCCAGAGTCAGCTGATATTTGGAATAAGAGACCAAGGATCGAATTCCGTCAGCGGCAGTGTGGGGGTTTCTTCTTGAAATAAAGGAGGGCCCCTTGTGCGCAGCGTGGTACTGGTCTAACCTTTGAAATCAATTGAGTCACCATAATTTACCTCCTTCACAGACCTGTCGAATCGGGGTGTGGGAGCTCCTGAGGTGGGAGATTCCACCTTTTGGAATAAGAAAAGAGAACTCCAGAGTCAGCTGCCCCACCATAAATTGTCACTTTCTGTTACTTCACATTAAGGATGCAGTACCAGTACACTTTTAACTTATCATTAATGCAACACTAACAAATTCTCTTCCTACATTTAAAAATTCAAACATTTGAAGTAGTTGTCTTATTGATAAAACTTGAAATCATATACTCCTCCGGTTAATTTTACTTATCGTCTTTATTAAAAATAGATGATCCAAAATAGTTATCATTTCAAAAAATCAAAAGATAATTGAACAATTAAAGTGAAAATATATGTATCCAAGAGACAATCCTAATTATGTACAAATGTATTTGAACACATTCATATTATTAATGATTAATATTTATGACATTTGCAGTTATTGAATTATTGTTGATTGTTTGCAATTATTCATATATGTGCTCCCTTGAGTTGGGGCTGTCATTGATAGAGTGAGATATTAATGATAAAGCGTAACTCTCAAAATTGCCTCGACTAATGATCATCGAGAATGGGATATCGATGATATGTTATAAGTCGACATGTGGTCTGCATCACATTCTTAGATAATGTAGTGAGTCTCACGACCACGGGTAATTGTTATTCGTGATGGACACATGGATACTTTGGAGAGTATTGGTACACCCTGCCGATAAACTATTTGTTATACATGTCTATAGTGTTATCGGCATATGAGATATAAAAATCATTCAACTTGAGGTCAATACGTGCCTTGTTTGCAGAATGATGTACTTTGACCAAGTTCAAAGCTTGCACTCCTTATGGGGTAGATACGGCTTGAGTTGGGTGCATTACGATGTAAACGAAGGCAGTGGTTGAGCCAAGAATAGGATTCATTCCTCGATTGGAAATTCGAGAGAACACTCAACTTCTCTATATTAGGTCGAATAAAGTCATTGGCCAATGCAAGAGACATATTTTGAATATGGTCTAGTTGTCGACTAATAAAGATGAGATAAAGTTATTGAGCCATTTAGAAAGATACTTGGCAAATCCTAAGTTTAATCGAGTGTGTCGTGAATGAAAGGATTTTATTACTCCGCATAAAGGTAAAGTTTGCTGAATTCGTGTAAGCGTACTTCACATATTGAGTTCGTCATACAAAGCCGTCTAGGAGTTTCGTATTGTCGCACTCGATTTTTACTACGGTTCGCGACGTAATGGCGTTGATTCCCTGGATTGATAAAGTTGTTGAGGAGTCGCCACCTAATTATTCTACGGTGAATTAAGACACCTAAATATTAACTAAATGCTAAAAATGAACTCCGGCTAATGGTTTGCGAAACTATGAGATTCTAGGTAAGGGTTCTCTATTATCCTAAAGGGAAGGGGTTAGACATCATTTAAGATCCGCTAACTTGCGGTTATCCGGTCAAACTCAGGTTAATTATTATGCTAAGAAAATGCATGTGTTTTAGAAAATGTTAAGTAAAAAAATGTTGCAAGTATTTAATAAAAAGATGCATTTTGACAACATGAAGGATTTGTAAAAAACATGTAAAGTTAATTTTTTGATGAAAGTATACATTTGTAGGAAAGTTGATAATATACATCCAAAATTGATTCTTTGGATAAGAGGGGGCATGCATTTGCATGACATTATAAAATACATGTAAAGTGATTTTTGAATAAAAGTATGCATTGTATAGCATTATTTATATGAAAAATACATGTAAAGTGATGTTTGGATAAAAGTATGCATTTGTATGACATTATTTTATAAAATACTATTTTTTGGTAATTGATAGTAAGGAGAAAAATGATTTATTTGTAATGCAAAGGAAGTGAGTCATTTCAAATAGCGAATAGGATAAAAATAAGACTTCATTTTGTTTGATTAATAGTACAAGTAAAAGGTGACCAAATTGTTTTGAAAAGTTTGAATATGCATGACGAGCCTAAAATAAATAAACTAGCGGAGGATTTCCTATTTTAAACTATCCGAGCCTAAAATAAATAAACTAGCGACGAGTTTCCAATTTTAAACTATCCTATTAATTATCCATTCAAAGTCTAATTATTCTAAGTGTTCCCGTGACCGCACAAAATTGAATAAATAAATTACAATAGAAAAATAATAAAAAAATGGGATTAAGGAATTAAAGCATTGACTAGGGCGGATGATGATATCGTCCCGCCCTATTTGTTTAGAAGTCCCGAGGCCGGAGAATGCAAGGAATATGAATGTAGGTCTTTGTTTGACAATAGTCATGATGAGTCTCATAACGAGACTCTTCGTCGCTCCCGATGCATTTCATGTAAACAAAAAAAAGAAAAGGATTAGTAGACAGAATGTGAAAATATGTACATAAGAAAATGTAAATAAATAATTCATGAAAAGTAATATGTTGTTGGGACTCAAGGTGTAGGCAGGTGCAAAAAGAATATAGAGCAAGCCCAAAATGATAATTATCAAACTTAAAAGAATAGACCAGCCCAGATGCATAATAGGGCCCAATTCAACACGAACTCAGATTCATTCACTCCTACGCCCATATCACATATAAACTCAGTTATTTGAACTGATATATATAAGATATACAGAGATGTGTGATATAGTTGGGAGTATACAAAGGTATATAACATGTGGATACACCAGGCGTATACCTAAACTTTACGCCTCATATTCATTCACTCCTACGCCCATATCACATATAAACTCAGTTATTTGAACTGATATATATAAGATATACAGAGATGTGTGATATAGTTGGGAGAATACAAAGGTATATAACACGTGGATACACTAGGCGTATACCTAAACTTTACGCCTCATATACCCTGAAGTATATCACTTGTATGCTCCGCATTTTCATACACAAAAAATAACAAGGTGACAGCCTCAAACTATGAAGTAAAACAAAGATCATTCAATGATACTCCAAAGCAAAATAACGGGCAGATTGTGCCTAGATGAAGAAGATGGGATACCAGGTAAAGAGGGAAAGTGCACAACAGCCTTAGTGCACACAATGAGGTCAGGCCAAGTGAATGATCATGTCCAGTTTTCATATCTCTTCTCCGGGCAGCGAACTGAGGCATCGTCTTTAACCGTCGAATTCGCTCGGAGAAGTTGGGTTTATACGATTTGAAAAAGAACAAGAGCTTAAGTGTTTTGTGGCTTTGTCAAGCCAGAAACGAGAGTAAAATATGGGATTTTTTCAAAATCAAAAGCTTGTTTCAAAGGGGGATTTTTCATTTTTTCAAAACTTGTTCAAAACAGAAGGGATTTTTCAAAACCAAAAGCCCCCCCCCCCTCAAACATAACCCAAAGGGCTGTATTTATAGCCAAAATTGAGGGGTTTCAACAGCTAGAATTCAAAATTCGAATTCAAAGAAAATAGGGGGAAAAGTGACGATTTTGACAGATTTTGAAACTGAGATGATGATGAAAGGGTATGGGTTTATGCTCTTACCCACCGAATCCTTGAAGGTTCGTCCTAGAGACTCAACAACTCATACATGCTTTGCAATTTCAAGACCATTTGATTGGACGAGCTATGCTCTGAGATTTTGAAAAAAGAGAAAAGGACCGGGGGGTGATGTGAGAGGTCTGAGGTGGAAAGAACGTGGTGGTAGGGACGTTAGTCATGGAATTTATCCAGTGGATTTTGGAGAGAGGGACACCGATTTTTAGGTCGTTTTGGTTTTGATTATGTTAGGTTTGGACGATGGAATTAGGAGTTTTGGTTGAGGGATTAGGCTGGGTCGGTTAAGGTATTGGGCTAAATGAGGGGTTTTAGTTGGGTTTGGATGATGTGTTTTGAGATGGGGAATTGGGCTGCTGGTTTTGGTTGGGGTGGACGATTGGGCCTCCTTTTTGGCTTGTTTTTTTTTTTTTTTGCTTCAAGTGAGTAGGAAAAATATACAAGGGGTTAAAAATAAATGCTTTGAAAAAAATATAAATTATTTTAAAATAAAATAATGATGTGATAATAATAAAATATAATATTTGCGAAATGCTTAATGCTTAAAAAATAAAATGCGATGTCATTTTTCAAAAATAAAATAACATAGAATTTTCGGGTAAAAACTTATGATTAAGATATAAAAAGCAAATGATAGTAAAAAAAGTGAATAATAATAAATAATGATATGAGAATAAACGAAGATATTAAAAGCCTTATATATATATGTATATATATATATATATATATATATATATATTTAGAGGTGTTAAAATATTTAAAATTGCACATAAATATTGGAAAAGAGGGGACAAAATTGGGTGTCAACAGATGCCCCTCTTTGGCCGGAGACAATGAAAGAGTTTTCGGACAAAGAAGTTGACTTATTAGCCAATTTTATCATGATCATCGGGGACTTGAATGAAGATTAGGGATACACGGGTGGAAATAAATCCGGAGGGAAAAGGAACTGCGATATCGTTAGATTGAAAAGAAAAAGTTGGTGCAGATTCAAGAAATATTTACCACAGTATCGAGTTATGGTGATACCGGTTGCAGATGTGGCAAAATATTGGGAAAGAGCAGAACGACGTTCGAAGTAGGCCGCTGACCTTTGTTGGGAAGTCCAGTCCTTCAACAAATTGCATCGGTTCACCGTAAGAGATAGTTCCACGTTGTGTTAAAGCTCCTGCCGATTCAAACTCCTACGGATTAGAGCTAAGATAAAAATTAATGCGTAATGCTGAATACAATGGGTATATGAGAATGCGAGATGTCGTTGCATAGACGTAATGAAATGACATCGTTGTATATACATAATGCAGATGACGTCATTGTATAGACGTAATGCAGATGCTGTCGTTGCATAGACTTAATAAAATGACGTCGTTGTATAGACGTAATGCAGATGACGATGTTGCATAGGCATAATGAAATGACGTTGTTGTATAAACGTAATGCAGATGACGCCATTGCATAGGCGTAATGAAATGACGTCGTTGTATAGACGTAATGCAGATGACGTAGTTGCATAGGTGTAATGAAATAACGTCGTTGTATAGACGTAATGCAGATGACGTTGTTGCATAGACGTAATGAAATGACGTCGTTGTATAAACATAATGAAGATGACGCCGTTGCATAGACGTATTGAAATGACGCCGTTGTATAGACGTAATGCAGATGACTTCATTGTATATACATAATGAAGATGACGTTGTTGCATAGACGCAATGAAATGACGTTGTTGTCTAGACGTAATGCAGATGACGTCGTTGCATAGAGGTAATGAAATGACGTCGTTGTATAGACATAATGAAGATGACGCCGTTGCATAGACATAATGAAGTGACGTCGTTGTATAGACGTAATGCAGACAACGTCGTTGTATAGACGTAATGAAATAACGTCATTGTATAAACGTAATACAGATGACGTCGTTGTACAGACGTAATGAAATGACATCATTGAATAAACATAATGCAGATGACGTTGTTGCATAGGCGTAATGAAATGGCATCGTTGTATAGACGTAATGCAAATGACGATGTTGCATAGGTGTAATGAAATGACATCGTTGTATAGACGTAATGCAGATGACGTTGTTGTATAGACATAATGCAGATGACGTTGTTGCATAGGCATAATGAAATGACGTTATATAGACGTAATGCAAATGACATCATTGCATAGGCTTAATGAAATGACGTTGTTGTATGGACGTAATCCAGATGACGTCATTGCATAGACGTAATGAAATGACATCGTTGTATTGACATAATACCGCATGACCCTGAGGCCGAAATGCTATGTTGAAGTTCTTGCAAACTCAATCTAGATGAAAAGCTAATGCGTGGACATAGACGATGTAAAAATTGAGTAGATGAGGATGAGAATGTGACCTTGTGAGTAGAAATACCATCTTTGCATGTATATAATGCAGTTGGGACTCTATAGGTCAAGACGATATTTTTGTACAGACGCAAAACAGGAACGTGATCCTTGTGGTGAGCTGCGATGCGGATGTTCTTTGTGAATTTGAACATGAATTTTGTGGCTTCCCTGCCTCTTTCAACCTGAAGGACATGTACTCAAAGAAAATTTGTGAGTTTGGGAAGGGGCGGTTGATTCGCGTTGACTTTGTGGATTTGACTCTTGATACTCGCACATCCCACTGGTTTGGACCTGTAACCCTTGTCTAGTTTCCAGTCTTGGCAAATATTTGTTGAAAATAATTTGCTTATAAGAAAGTATGCATATCAATAAGAATTTCTGTCGAACTCTAATGAAAATATTTGTTAAAATAATTTGTTTATAAGAAGACATTCATATTAATAAGAATTACTGTCGAACTCTCGAATAGTGACATGCAGTGAAACAGAGCAAATGTCTTATCCAAAGTTCTCCTTCTAACTGAAGACTTAGTCGGCCAATACTTTTCCATGTCTATCGGCGTCTTCTTGCAGTGAACCTTTAAAATTTGCCCCAGTTTCTGGTATGTGAGGATGCTGAACTTTAAACTGGACCAAGCCGAGTCTTGTGTGGGTTGCTCGCACGTTCTATCAAGGTGATCAGATGGGTGTATTTTGTTAAATGCAATATAAGGGGGGGGGGAATTTAATGGTATGACCGAAGCCGATATAGACCGCATACGTATCCCAAAAAGGGAATCAGGTCATAACGTAGTTCGTTACAAGTAAAAGGGGATTGTAAGGTTTTCTAAAAATGGGACTGAAGCCAATGTGGCCGCATACGTATCCCGCAGAGGGAATCGGGCCATAACGTAGTTCATGTTACAAGTAAATGGGATTTTTGGAGAAATTTGTGCTTTAAAGAAACGGAACCCGCCATGGGTTCTTTGCGTATCCCGCCAAGGGAGCGCAACTTTTACAACATAGAAAATGTATTACATAGAAAAAATCCTAAATGTAATAACTTTTCACCACATCTGCGTTGATAGCTTTTGGCCATACTTTGCCATCCATTTCAGCTAGGATTAATGCTCATCCAGTTAGCACTCGGTGAACCATGTAAGGCCCCTGCCAGTTAGGTGCGAATTTTCCTTTAGCTTCATTTTGGTGCGGGAATATACGTTTTAGCACTAATTGCCCCGGTTTGAAAATCCTTGGTTTTACTTACTTGTTGAAAGCTTTGGCCATTATGTTCTGATAAAGTTGCTCGTAACAAACTGCGTTCATCCATTTTTCATCAATCAGCAACAATTGTTCGTACCGATTCTATATCCACTTGGCTTCACTCAACTCGGCTTCTTGAATAATTCTCAAGGATGGTATTTCTACCTTTGTTGGTAACACAACTTATGTCCCATAGACCAAAAGATACGGCGTTGCCCCAGTAGAAGTCCTGATTGTAGTGCGATAGCCCAAGAGTGCAAAGGGAAAATGCTCGTGCCAGTGCTTGTAATTATCAACCATTTTTCGCAGTATTCTCTTGGTGTTTTTGTTGGTTGCTTCGACTGCTCTATTCATCTGAGGTCGGTATGGAGTGGAGTTGTGGTGAATGATTTTGAACTTCTCACATATCGCATGCATCAAACTGTTGTTGAGGTTGGCTCCATTGTCTGTTATAATCGATTCAGGGATTCCAAATCGACAAATGATGTTATTGCGAACAAAGTCAACTACCACTTTCTTTGTCATTGACTTGTATGATGATGCATGTACCCATTTCGTAAAATAGTCAATTGCTACCAGAATGAATCTGTGCCCATTTGACGCTGCGGGTTCGACAAGGTCAATGACATACATGCCCCAAGATGCAAATGGCCAAGGAGAACTCGTCACATTGAGTTCATTTGGGGGTACCCGGATCAAATCGCTGTGAATCTGGCATTGGTAGCATTTTTGCACAAAGTGAATCCAATCTGTCTCCATGGTCATCCAAAAATATCATGCTTGCAGAATCTTCTTTGCCAGAGTGAAACCATTCATATGAGGCCCGTACGTGCCCCTATGTATCTCTTCAACTAGCTTGCTCGCTTCCCGAGCATTGACACATCTCAATAGACCTAGATCTGGAGTCCTCCGATAAAAGACTTCTCCGTTTAGGAAGAAATGGTTTGCTAACCTCCGAAATGTCTTCTTTTATGTGCTAGTTATGCCTTCTGGATATTCGCCTGCCTTGAGATACCTCTTAATGTCGTGGTACCAGGGATTTCCATCCAGCTCTTCATCTATATGGAAATAATACGCTGGCTGATCCAACAAGTTCATCTTGATATGATCAATGTAATTCTTATCCGGATGTTGAATCATGGAGGATAGAGTTGCTAGAGCATCAGCAAATTCATTTTGAGTTTGTGGGATATGCTTGAATTCTATGCTGAACCTTTTGCATAATTCTTTCACGCAATGTAGGTAAGGAAGTATCTTCACGTTCTTGGTGGCCCATTCGCCTTGTACCTGATGGATCAATAAGTCTGAATCATCGATAACCAATAATTCTTGTATGTTCATATCAACGGTCATTCTAAGTCCGACTATACAAGCTTCGTATTCTGCCATATTGTTGGTGCATGTGAATCTGAGCTTCGCCGAAATTAGATAATGCTGACTCGATTCTGAAATCAAAACTGCTCTGATACCATCTCCTTTGATGTTTGCGGCTCCGTCAAAGAACATTCTCCAACCCGGGTACTCTTCTAAGATATCTTCTCCAACAAATAATACCTCATCGTCCGAAAATAAGTCCAAAGAGGCATATATTCATCATCTACTCGGTTTTCAGCGAGATGATCAGCTAGCGCTTGTCCTTTGATAGCCTTTTGGGTAACATATATGATGTCGAACTCACTTAGCAAGATTTGCCATTTTGCTAGCTTTCCAGTAGGCATTGGCTTCTGAAAGATGTATTTGAGCGGGTCCATTCTTGAGATGAGATAAGTGGTGTACGCAGATAGATAATGTCTAAACTTTTGAGCGACCCAAGTCAAGGCACAACAAGTGCATTCTAGCAAAGTATACCGAGCTTCATAAGGCGTAAACTTTTTGCTTAAGTAGTATATAGCTTGCTCCTTCTTTCCTGTTTCATCGTGTTGTCTCAGCACACATCCAAATGTATTTTGCAACACAGACAAATATAATAATAAAGTCCTCCCGGGCTCTGGAGGTACCAAAATAGGTGGATTAGACAGATATTCCTTGATTCTGTCAAAAACTTGTTGGCAATCTGTTGTCCACTTGATAGCAGCGTCTTTCTTCAGTAGCTTGAATATTGGCTCACATATCACTGTTGATTGCGCTATAAACATGCTGATATAATTGAGACGACTCAGAAAACTCATCACGTCCTTTCAACTCTTTGGAGGAGGCAAATCTTGAATAGCTTTTATCTTCGAGGGGTCCAATTCAATACCCCTTCTACTCACGATAAAACCTAACAGCTTTCCAGTAAGGACACCAAATGTACAGGATTTAACTTTAGATTGTACCGCCTCAGCTGGTCAAAGAACTTTTTCAAATCTGTCAAGTGATCTGAAGCCCTTCGCGACTTGATAATAACGTCATCCACGTAGACCTCATTTTCCTTATGGATCATATTATAAAAAATAGTAGTCATGGCTCTCATATAGATGGCACCTGCGTTCTTGAGTCCGAACAACATTATCCGATAGTAGTATACTCCCCAAGGTGTAGTGAATGCTGTCTTTTCTGCATCTTCATCATCCATCAGGATTTGGTGATAACTAGCAAAGCAATCAACGAACGACTGCAACTCATGCTTCGCACATTTATCAATTAGTATGTGAATATTTGGGAGAGGGAAATCATCATTCGGGCTAGCCTTGTTGAGATCTCGATAATCCACGCATACCCGTATTTTCCCATCTTTCTTTGCACAGGTACGATATTGGCTAGCCAAGTGGGGTACCTTGTAACTCGAATGACCTTTGCATTGAATTGCTTGGAAACTTCTTCCTTGACCTTTAAACTCAAATCAGGCTTGATTTTCCTCAGCTTTTGCTTCACCAGAGGGCAAGATGGCTCGATAGGTAATCTATGTGAAATAATATGTGTGCTCAAACCCGATATATCGTCATAAGACCAAGCAAATACGCCAATATATTGCCTTAAAAGATCCACCAATTCTTTCTTTTGTGCGGTGCTTAGATGGACACTGATTCTTGTTTCCTTCACGGGTTCTGCATCTCCCAAATTTACTACCTTTGTTTCATCCAAATTTGGCTTTGGCCTATTCTAAGAAATGCTCCAATTCTTTGATCAATTCTTACGGTTGTGAATCTTCCTCATATTCTTCGAAGTCATGTTCGTCGTTTGGACTTTGTTTGCTTATTTCATTACATGACACATTCACATTATCGACAGATTTATTAGCTTGCATGCTGAAAGAGAAAAGAAAATTATTAAATGAAATGAATTTTAAAATAGCAAAGCAACGTTGATTTTTCATTTAAGCTTTCAAAAGGTGGAGGAAAAACATATTAAATGCATAAAAGTGATTCAGACCTCAATCTGAATCGCATTGTTTCAAAAAGCATTAATACAATTTCTACCAAGCTTCCCGGAGAAACAAGGCCAGGGCACAAGTCTAATTTTTCAAAATGTCTCCCTGTTCTACATCCCAAATGGTTGGGTCTTCAGCGTAATCATCCAGAATCACATTGCATTCTGCTTCTTCTTCAGTAATAAAAAGACTTTTGAGTCCTTCCGCGAGGTTGTCTACATCATCTTCTTTTGATTCCTGAGCAGCGCATGCTTTGACAAATGACTGATTCAAAGGCGGAACAGGCTTTGGCAATGGAGTATCTCTTTTCCTTCGAAGATTGGTTGATAAGACTTCTTAAGGAGGGGGTTCGTATGCTAGACCAAAAGTATCATTTTTATTGAGCAAATGAATCGGCTCTGCTACACCTTCCAAATTCAAATCGAGGCCTCGACCAGGCTTAAAACCATTTTTCAACATTTCCTGGGCCACCATTGTGAGAACCCAGGGTAACTTCAACTTTTCAGCTTTAGAAGCATATGTAATCTCCCTGATATGGAAAACAGATCCATCCAGCCTCTCCATACTTTCAACAACAGGGATTTGGCTTTCAAGATATATTGAATTGCTCCCTTCTCCGTGTATCACGACCTTGTGATGATTCCAGAAAAACTTCAATCTCTGGTGTATGGTAGAAGGGACTGCACCATCCATATGGATCCAAGGTCTTCCCATTAGCAGGTTATAGCTGGTAGATATGTCTAACACTTAAAATTCCACAACGAACTCTACATGTCCTATTTGCAATGTCAAATCCATTTCTCCCATAACGCTCATTTGGGCTCCATCAAAGCCTTTAACCCTCACATGGCTTTCACGAATTATTCCAATGCTAATTCTCAGGGCTCGAAGAGTTGCCATAGGACATATGTTGATAGCCGAGCCTCCGTCAATCAACACCCTAGAAATGAACTTGTTCATGCACTTTACAGTTATGTTCAACGCTTTGTTGTGTCCCAAGCCTTTATGTGGCAATTCTTTGTCATGAAAAGAGATTTTATAGGCCTTTAAAATCTGTCCGACCAAGGCCAAGAGTTTCTCGTCGGTGGTCTCTCTCGGAACATAAGCTTCTTTGAGTACCTCCAATAAAGCACGCCTGTGGGTTACGAAATTCATTAACAACGTTAGCAAAGAAATTTGGGTCGGTGTTTTCTTCAGCTGTTCTATAATGGAATATTCCTTGGTTGGCATTTTTCTCCAGAATTTTTCTACTTTGGCCTCTGTTACGACCTTTTTCGGATTGTCTTCCTTTCCTGGCGCTCCTCGCGCCGCTTCTGCAGGGGCATAACAATGCCCAGATCTTGTCATACCAGTGACGACAACTTCTACAATCTATTTTCCCCCCTGCTCATTTCCCCCTTCGAATAACTCCAAGGAACAGTTTTGGTATCAGAAGACGGTGTCAGGATACGCGTCTTCGGAGGAAGTACTTCCACTTCAAACAGTGTCCTTACTTGAACTGTAATTATAGGGGTGATAAAGGCCGATGATTCAACATTTTCCTCTCTCTGGACTCGCACAATAGTCCCTTCGAAATTGTTTTCCTCATCAACGGTGATCATGTTCACATTGTCATTGTCATGATTTGGCAAATGGTTATTGTTTACATTAAGGGAAGGTCCTTTCAGTTGGATGATTCCTTCTTTGATCAACGCCTCGATCTTGTCTTTGAGGGCATAGCAACTTCCAGTGTCGTGTCCAGTGATTCCAGAGTGGCATGCACAATGCTTAGTCTCATTTTTCGATCTGGGAATAGGATTGGGGACATTTCTTGGGATGGGTTGGAGTATTCCCGCGATTTTTAGTCTTTCATACAACTGGGCTAGAGGTTCTGCTAAATGTGTATAGGTTTTGACTGGCTTTCTTTCATAATGTGCGCGGGGTCTGAGAGTATTTGGTGGATGAACTCGTGGTTGAGGTGAATATGTGGGTTGATACTGTGGGGAATTAGGATAGATAGGTGCTCGAGGTGGGATATATATTGTCTAGGTATGGTAGACTGGGTATGGAGCAGGTAAGTGTTGATAATAAGGCTGATGACTTTGGGCGTTTTGTCTATAGTAGGAGGGCTGAAGACTTTGGGCGTTTTGGTTGTAGTAGAGATGATGGGATGATGGGCTTTGGTGGGTTAACATTTGGTTTGGCCTATGTTCCTGGATTGTCATGACAGGGGACCTTCCGTCCCTCTTCTTCTTGATTGCTCCCCCAAATGAGTCCGACTGAATTGTCTTACTGGTTGCTTGCAATGCTGCCAAATTTGTGATTCTTCCTATTTTGATACCCTCTTCTATGAAGTCTCCCATCCTTACAACTTCGGAGAAACTCCGTCCTATGACGCTTATCATTCTTTCATAGTATGTTGCATTTTTCAAAGATTGCACAAAGAGAGTGGTCATCTCACTTTCCGCCATTGGGGGTTGAACGTTTGATGCTTCCGCCCTCTACCTCATGGCATATTCTCTGAAGGTTTCTATGGATTTATTTTCCAACTTCATCAGATAAAATCTATCCAAGACTGTGTCAGTATTAAACCTAAATCTGTCCACGAAATCCAGTGCCATCGCGCCTCAATTATGCCATTTTTGTGGATCTTGGCTTGTGTACCAGTCAAGCGCTTCTCCTGTCAAACTCCTTACGAATAACTTCATTATGATGGCCTGGTCTTTACCTACTCCAACCAGCTTATCACAGTACGATCTTAAATGAGCGCGAGTATTTCCCTTCCCATCAAACAAGTCAAATTTTGGCACTTTATATCCGACAGGCAACTCAACGTCGGGATGCATGCAGAGATCTCGTACTCGAGTCCTTCATGCCCCTTGTTTGTTTGGATGTTCTTGAATGCTTCTTTTAGGCTATGAATTTCTCTCGCCACATTTTCACCGGTTCTGATCCTTGCTTGCCTTTCCAACTCTTCATATTGGTCAACTTCCTGAGGAGGTATGTTTGGTAGGGTAGTAGCAAAAGGTTGGGCTTCCGTTGCATATACCGGTGGCCCATACTGCTTGTTGTGGTTAGAGATATGTGGCATCGGTATTTGTTGGGTCGCCTGATAATTTTGCATGGAAGGGATATTTTACACGAGTGGGGTAGTTTGGGTAAGTGGAGCTTGAGATGTATATGGAGTCGTGAAGGATACTGGATCATTTCATAGCGGGCTTTGTTGTGGACTGACTTGTGGGTTGATAGGATATGGGTTAGTGTGTTGTGGGCTGGTGTGTTACGGATTGGCTTTGCTTGGTGAGGGATTTTAGAGAAGGTTTTAGGGAAATGACGGTTCAGGAGATGGAAAGGTTTGCGGTGTAGTTGTACTTGTCCTTTGTTCAGGGAGTGGGGTACTGAGGCTGATGGACAAGTTGGTGAGATTTCAGAGCCGCTCAATCTCAGTCTGCATGGTTGTCATCTGTTGTAAGGGCGAGGTATTTATCCTGGATGGTAGTATCTCTCATTTCTGAAGTTTTCAGTTCACCTCCTGAAAGAGTGACAAGTCCCAGGCCAGTCTGTTCGAATGCACCTGAATCAGTCATTTTGCTGGATGATCGTGCCTTAGATCTTGTAAAGTAGGGGTGTTTCGCCAGTTTCAGTCAACACGAATCAACCTTTTGGGGAATAAATCAGGAAAAATAAACCTTCTTAAAAAATAAAGCAAACTAAGTTAGTATAAGGCGAGTAATTATTTCTTTAAATAATATGCTTAGAGTGGAAAGCAGCAAAATAGCAAGCGGATTTTATAGCAATCAAATGCCGTCCTAATATGCATGGGGCCTCTCTTATGCCAGAGGTGGGCCTAAACACCAAATATGTGAGATTATGATAGATTTGATCCAAGTCATAAAATTGAAATGCTTTTCGTTGGAAATAAAAGTTGAATTCTACTTCAATAACAATAATGCATACAATAATAAAACTGATTGACATAACATAAAGTACTCCTATGACCATGCTTAAATCTTTCCCTCGATCACACGATGGGGGAAACGAAGATGATGCCCCAACACTGCTAGGTCCTGCTTCTGCGTCTTCTAGGTATTGCATTATGGTTTGCATTTGATGTCACATTTCAGGAGGAATGACTGTGTTCCTGAGCCAAAAATTTATAATCCAAATTATTGTGTGAATATCCTCAAAACCTTGTTCGCCTTCGGGACTAGGGTCTATGTTACCATGATCTTCTTGCAGCCATGCGTAGTATTCTGGAATACTCCCTGCCTGACTATCTCCAATATCCATTTTATCATTGTTGTTCTATTCATCGAGAATTTGCCTAGCTCTGTGAACAATGAAGTTCAGCCTGAATTGAATTTCAGAAACCCTCATATTTGCTCGGAGAGGGATTATTTGTTCTTGGCCAAACTGTCGGAGTACGCGGAGTGAAGCATATGGTTGGAGGCCTTTCAACCCGATAAGCTCGATATAATAAAGCCTTCTACATCTTATATAGGATTTCTTGGTATTAGGTAGCAATGAATACTTCCACTGGATCTGGTCACTAGTGCGGGATGCTAGAAACTCGTACCAATCCTTGGTGCCGACTGACGACACGAACTATTTTATCATGTCGTAAAACCTGGCAGTCTTGTTTGACTCACTGAAGCAAATGTCCGTCATGTTCGAACGTTGATATAAATGTTCAATGGCCAACATCTGTAGGATAAGGTTGCAACCCTCAAAGAAATCTGTTTTGCCTCCTTTACACTTTCCGAGAGCCCAAAGTATTTATGCTAAGATCATAGGGACCAAAGTGAGCTGCGCACCGTCAACTCCCTCAAAAATTGCTCGAGCCACGAAACATATGCAAGTACTTATTTTCCCGTGCTCAAGTGAGAATACCAGAGTACCTAGTAAAATGACAGCAAATGCAATAGGGCGCCTGACTCACCAATAGTCAGGAGTGCAAGAGAATTCTTTTCTAAATAGCTTGTAACCATCTCGACGACCATATCTCTCACAAAGGTAATCCAGAGAGATCCAGTTATTTTCAAAGCATCGGAGTTCCTTGGTATTCTTTAACCCTAAATAGCGAAGGAATTTCTTTCCGGACTGACCGTGAGGGATGATTTGGCCTCTGTCTTGATAAATCAAGTTGGTGAAATAATTTATTTCTTCCAAAGTGGGAGTGATCAAAATCTTTGAATTTGAAGACAACCCGGTCTGGATCCCAAAATTGAATTAATGCTCTGATCAAATGCAGATCGGGAGAGATGTCAAACAACGAAATGAGGCATCCCAACCTCCTCCTAATTGCCATTTGGCTGCCAAGATCAAAATTCTCCTACCATAACTTCAGCTTACTCGGAATTCCACTCACCATCCTGATTTGCGGAATAGATTCCATCCTATAATATACAAATATACATTTTCTAATTTCAGCATGTCATGATTAGGCTTGAATTCATCTTTCATTATCACGCTACACATAATATGCTAATTGATCGTTGGGTCGTGAGACCCGTCGACAGTTGGTGAATTTCTTAATTGTGGAGTCGATACTAAGGATCGACATACCTAAGATGTATGCATGCATGACTTAAAATAAAGGGTGATGTAACTCTATCCTAAATTTTTTAAGATTTGGCTTACTAGACCCAAGGTTCCCGAGCGGACTGCTCGAGTGAGAAAGTTACGCGGCCACCAGATGGTCTAGACGCTCCGCGCATATGCCGACTCTCCTAAAATTTGGAAATTTGAAAGAAAATTTTGCGGGTGCGCGAAACACACCTCGCGTGTACATGTGACAGTGTCAACTTTTCGAAGTGAGGAAATATGAGCGGAATGCCAATTTAAGAAAAGTAGTAAAAGAAAGTAGCAATTAAAGCAGTTAAGCATACAAAATTTCCATGAAGGAGACAATTTAAAGCACTAGATCAAACAAAAAGTAAATAAGCGCAATAATAATTAACCTAGGTTTGCTATGGTCAAGAACTTGAAAATCCCCAGCAGAGTCGTCATGCTGTCGCACCCATTTTTTACCACGGTTCGCGACGTAATGGCGTCGATTCCCTTGATTGATAAAGATGTTTAGGAGTCGCCACCTAATTATTCTACGGTGAATTAAGACACCTAAATATTAACTAAATGCTAAAAATAAACTCCGGCTAATGGTCTGCGAAACTATGAGATTCTAGGTAAGGGTTCTCTATTATCCTAAAGGGAAGGGGTTAGGCATCCTTTAAGATTCGCTAACTTGCGGATATTCGGTCAAACTTAGGTTAATTATTACACTAAAAAAATGGATGTTTTTAAAAAATGTTAAGTAAAAAAATGTTGTAAGTATTTAATAAAAAGATGCATTTTGACAACATGAAGGATTTGTACAAAAACATGTAAAGTTAATTTTTGGATGAAAGTATGCATATGTAGGAAAGTAGATAACATACATGCAAAATTGATTCTTTGGATAAGAGGGGGCATGCATTTGCATAGCATTATAAAATACATGTACAGTAATTTTTGAATAAAAGTATGCATTGTATAGCATTATTTATATGAAAAATACATATAAAGTGATGTTTGGATAAAAGTATGCATTTGTATGACATTATTTTATAAAATTCTATTTTTTGGTAATCAATAGTAAGGAGAAAAATGATTTATTTATAATGCAAAGGAAGTGATTTTTTTGGAAGTCATTTCAAATAGCGAATCGGATAAAAATAAGACTTCATTTTGTTTGATTAATAGTACAAGTAAAAGGTGGCCAAATTGTTTTGAAAAGTTTGAATATGCATGACGAGCCTAAAATAAATAAACTAGCGGAGGATTTCCTATTTTAAACTATCTAAGCCTAAAATAAATAAACTAGCGACGGGTTTCCAATTTTAAACTATCCTATTAATTATCCATTCAAAGTCTAATTATTCTAAGTGTTCCCATGACCGCACAAAATTGAATAATTAAATTACAACTGAAAAATAATAAAAAGCGGGATTAATAAATTAAAGTATCGACTAGGGCGAATGACGATATCGTCCCGCCCTATTTGTTTAGAAGTCCCGAGGCCGGAGAATGCAAGGAATATGAATGTGGATCTTCGTTTGACAATAGTCATGATGAGTCTCATAACGAGACTCTTCGTCGCTCCCGATGCATTTCATGTAAACAAAAAAAAGAAAAGGATTAGTAGAAAGAATATGAAAATATGTACATAAGAAAATGTAAATAAATAATTCATGAAAAGTAATATGTTGTTGGGACTCAAGGTGTAGGCAGATGCAAAAAGAATATAGATCAAGCCCAAAATGATAATTATCAAACTTAAAAGAATAGACCAGCCCAGATGCATAATAGGGCCCAATTCAACATGAACTCAGATTCATTCACTCCTACTCCCATATCACATATAAACTCAGTTATTAGAACTGATATATAAGATATACAGAGATGTGTGATATAGTTGGGAGTATACAAAGGTATATAACACATGGATACACTAGGCGTATACCTAAACTTTACGCCTCATATACCCTGAAGTATATCACTTGTATGCTCCACATTTTCATACACAGAAAATAACAAGATGGCGGCCTCAAACTATGAAGTAAAACAAAGATCATTCAGTGATACTCCAAAGCAAAATAACGGGCAGATTGTGCCTAGATGAAGAAGATGGGATACCAGGTAAAGAGGGAAAGTGCACAACAGCCTTACTGCACACAATGACGTCAGGCAAAGTGAATGATTATGTCCAGTTTTCATATCTCTTCTCCGGACAGCGAACCGAGGCATCGTCTCGAATCGTCGAATTCGCTCGGAGAAGTTGAGTTTATAAGATTTGAAAAAGAATAACAGCTTAAGTGTTTTGTGGCGTCAAGCCAGAAACGAGAGTCAAAGAAGGGATTTTTTCAGAATCAAAAGTTTGTTTCAAAGGGGCATTTTTCGTTTTTTCAAATCTTGTTCAAAACAGAAGGGATTTTTCAAAACCAAAAGCCACCCCTCAAACACAACCCAAAGGGTTGTATTTATAGCCAAAATTGAGGGGTTTCAACAGCTAGAATTCGAAATTTGAATTCAAAGAAGAGGAAAAAATGACGGTTTTGACAGATTTTAAAACTGAGATTATGATGAAGGGGTACGGATTTATGCTCTTACCCACCGAATCCTTGAAGGTTCGTCCTAGAGACCCAACGACTCATGCGTGCTTTGCAATTTCAGGACGATTTGATTGGACGAGCTATGCTCTGAGATTTTGAAAAAATAGAAAAGGACTGGGGTGATGTGAGAGGTCTGAGGTGGAAAGGACGTGGTGGCAGGGATATCGGTGATGGCATTTATCCGGTGGATTTTGGAGAGAGGGACACCGATTTTTAGGTCGTTTGGGTTTTGATTATGTTAGGTTTGGACGACGGAATTAGGGGTTTTGGTTGAGGGATTAGGCTGGGTCGGTTAAGGTATTGGGCTAAATGAGGGGTTTTAGTTGGGTTTGGATGATGTGTTTTGAGATGGGGAATTGGGCTGCTGGTTTTGGTTGGGGTGGCCGATTGGGCCTCCTTTTTGGCTTGGTTTTTTTTTTTGCTTCAAGTGAGTAGGAAAAATATACAAGGGGTTAAAAATAAATGCTTTGAAAAAAATATAAATTATTTTAAAATAAAATAACGATGTGATAATAATAAAACATAGTATTTGTGAAATGCTTAATGCTTAAAAAATAAAATGTGATGTCGTTTTGTGAAAAATAAAATAACATAGAATTTTTGGGTAAAAACTTATGATTAAGATATAAAAAGCAAATGATAGTAAAAAAAAGTGAATAATAATAATAATAAATAATGATATGAGAATAAACGACGATATTAAAAGCCTTATATATATATATATATTAAAATTGTTTTAGAGGTGTTAAAATATTTAAAATTGCACATAAATATCGGAAAAGAGGGGACAAAATTGGGTGTCAACACGTATGAACCTTAATTAGATTAATGTCGATATGTGAAGGCATATAGGGTTGTACTATATGTGATTGTCTCAATCTAAGAGTGTATTTAGAAAGTATTAAATATTCGGTTAGGAACCGAAATATTAAAGTTATAATAATTATGGAATATATTTCTATTTGATGAAAATTATTTAATTAAGTCAAGATTGGATTTTGGACTTAATTAAATATGTTAATATAATAAAGGGGCTTGGATGAAAACCTAAAGAAAGTACTTGGGCCAAATTAGTCTTTTGTACTTCTTTTAGGTTTAGGTTTTTCCCTTTAACTATTATATAAACAACACAAAGCCCATAATTATGTAGTTTGCCAGTCAGACAAAACAGAGGATTCAAGACTTAGAGTCTTGAATTACTTTCTCTCTTCTAACAAAAGAATTCCTAACGTTCTTCGATAGATAAATACACTGGAGTTGGAACTTGCAATTGGATAGACAACTCGCGTGAATACCATAGTTGTGAATCCAGCATACAAAGACTTGTAAGTATTCCTGATTATGTTTTGACATTCATTTGATTATCATATAGCTATACCAATTCATTGTTGGGTAAAATTTTAACTTCCGTTGTGCGAGCATTGTGTTCATGACCCAACAAAATCCTACATAAAGCTCACCTTCAAAACTTGATATTGTGCACTAACTTGATTTCTTGACTATTAGGTAAGAAAACCATTTTATTTGCTCTAATGTTTAAAGCCTTTTTAAAAAAAAAAACTTATTTGGGAATTTACTCACTTCATTGTCTCATCTCATGTTTAGATTTGAGCACCATCTATATAGAGTATTATATATGTTAATAAATTTCTTTATAAAAATTACTCATAATAACTAATTTGTAAAATAGATATGTTTATCATAAAAAGATTTGTCATTTCTGACCTAATTTACTTTATTTGTTATTTTAATAAGTACAAGTTATGTCTTTACTTTAGTGAGTAGAAATAGTGTTTCTCTTTTGTGTATCTATGGAATTTTGAAAATTTCAAATATCTCAAATATACATAGAAAGACATCGAACGGACCGCACTCATTCGTGTACATCAAGAATCCATTGACGAGAAAGAAGAAGGATACTAATTTTTTATTTGGTTAACACTTAACAGTAAAAATGATTCTTGAAACTTTTGGTTAGATTTGTCACATGATTTTCCTTGCATTTGTCCCTTTCCTTTTTTGGCTTCACTCTTTGCCCGTGTTAACCCAATTCTCTCACTTTAGGTGTACTTAAACTTGCCGACGGAACCAGGACAAATCTTCAATACAAACATAGATATCTAGTGTTAATACCACTAAAGAATATATCTATGACCAAATCTAACCGGAGGTTCAATTTATTTTATTTCTCATAATTAAAGGGCAAATGTTAGTTGTTCCACTACCCGTAAGAGCATATTTCGAATTAATAATCAAATGAATGGCAAATTTATTCTAGGGGTGAGGACACAAATGGCCAATCGGGTAAAACTATTGACACCCGATGATTCAAATTTTCCCAAAATTCATCTCGTAGCCCTAAACTAGTTTTAACTCATTTCCTAGTCTCATTTTAAAGTTTTTTATAATTGTTTGTCTCTTATTTTCTGTCAATATCTTAGTTATCTCTATTTTTTATTATTTTATTTATTTTCTCTTAATTTTAATTTTCTTTTTTATTTAGTTTATCTTCTTCATTTTTGTTTATTTCACAATTCCTCTGCCTTGGGTAGAGGTAGACTCGACTGACGAGTAATATTTATTCTTTGTAATGTTTGAATATTAAAAAAAGATTTTTGGGTCTGTTATTACTGCAAGCAGCGCCGCCAAATTCATGAGTTAACTTATGTAATATTTGTCTAATATAGTCCCACCTTTGCACTTAATGCAATTCGTTACGTCAACATCTTTTAGCGTGCTGTAAGCTACTTGAATGACAGGTATAGTGGTGGCCAGTGGAACGGGAGGGGACGAGACGGGATTTGGAGGGACGGGAAGGGCGATTAGGATCGGGATTTGGCGGGTCGGGATAGGGGGACGGGAAGAGGTCCCGTCCCACATCCCACTGGAAGAGGGGATGAGATTTGGGGGGACGGGATGAGTCGGGTCGGGTCAGGTAGGGGGAATTGGGGGGATTTTAATTTTTTTAGTTCCATAATTTTAAAAAATATATATTTAACCACTTAAATAATTGAACAAGATAGTGAATAAAAATATTTCAAGACTGTTTTTGTGTCTCTTATATTATTTAATAAAAATATAATTTTTTTAAAAATGTACATTTAACATGAAAAAAATCGGAAAAAGATGGAGTCAATCGAGTTTTTAAAATGTTTACAGCAGAATCATTAGAAGAAACATTATCTAATGTAATAGTCATAATTTATCAGTAATTCCATAATATTCACTAATTTCATGAATATTTCTTGAAATAAAAGCTCCAGTGTGCCTATCATCAATATATCTATATGCTAATATACGTTTTTGCAGCATAGACCAATTCTGATCTATCCAATGACATGTAACAGTTAAATAATCATTACCATTAGTACTACGGCCTATGTCAGAAGTGATAGCCACTTTGCCATTAAAATGATACAATGCATAACGTAACTATTGTTGATATTCATGCGCAAATTTAAAAACATATCTTCTAACAGTTGATCTAGGAAAACCGTTAAAAGTAGGATTATATGTTTATCGAATGTAATGAATAAAACCAGGAGATGAAGGAAATGAAAAAGGGAAACCCTCCACAACAATTAATTTTGCTAAATTTTTTCGATCTTTGTGTTTATCATATTTAGGACCTATAACTCCCCCGTCAACGGGTTAATTCGGCTTTGTACTTGGTCGGAAACACTATGTGAACCTTGTCCCGACTCAGAAGGCATTTGCATACCCAATTTTCAGCCAAATATTGGTTATATCTTGCTTTGTGATAGTTTTCTACATGTCTCATTAAATCTCCCGTCACACCTTGACCTTTTTCAATCTTAAATTTATAAACTTCGCGATAAATTTTACAAATAGCTAGTTGATTAGGAATGTCGCTATCAAAAAAATCTCATGCATGTGATTTTAATTTTCGTTGTTTTTGTCCTCGACTCATACTAGGGGGAATAGGAGGCATTTCAGTTTCAGTTTCAGTTTCAACCTAAGACTCAGTTTGGGTCTGAGGTGGAGGTGCACTAGTTGGTGTGTTATCTAAATTATCTTCTAATTCATTTTCTAAATTAAAATCTGGTTCAGATGCAGAATATACCTCATAATATAATGGTATATTAATATTAACATCAGTTTTATCTACATGAGTGAAATCATCGTAATTAGAATTACTAGAAGATGCACCCTTACCCCTGTTACCCCTAGTACCTCTACCAGAAAACGTCCACTTTGTTCCATTATAATTATGAAAATAAATAATTAAAGTTAATAATTAAAATTAAGTAACAATAATAATTTAAAAAAGGAACGAAGGTACCAAACGCCGACGTAACATCGACGTGTAATCGAGGTTGAAAATTAAAACTTTGCTCGTGATCCTCAAGCTAGTTGTCAACTTCACTCCCAATTTTTGAACTTTGATAGAAATTAGCAAATAAAATATAATATTTAGTAGGCAAGGTAAACTTGTAGAGAGAGAGAGAGATTAGAAAGATGGTAGGAAGATTTGTGAGAAAAATGAAGAGAAAATGAGGTATTTATAGTTGAGAAATATGATTAAAGTGTAAATATACTAATTTAGGGGTTACAAATAAATATTAAGGGGGTATGGATTTATGGGGTGTGGGGCCAAAATGGCCGTTATTAGAAGATAAATTTGGTCGTTGTGCAACAGTTATTTCTGCAAAGGGGGGGAGGGGAGGACGAGGCGGGCCGAGGCGTGTCGGGACACGGGTGGGATGGGGCGTGATCGGGACAAGCTCTAGTCCCGTCTCGAGTTCGAACCCCGCTACCGACATATACCATCCCGAATATTTTTACTAGTCGGGCGGGTTGCAGGACGGGCCGGGCGGGATAGGGCACCGGCGCACTGGACAGCCCTAGGTTTAAGTAGAGGAAGCACAATCTTCCAAAATGTGAAGATAACACAGTTAGGGATGTACTTTAATTTAGGTTTAAGTAGAGGAAGCACAATCTTCCAGCAAAATGTGAAGATAACACAGTTAGGGATGTACTTTAATTTTTCTGTAGTTATTTTTGTAGTATGATATAAAAAAATCAACATTAAGCTTAAGATCTATTTGTTGATTTCTTTAATATATTTTTATTGTATATTAAATAGAAGCGTGATAAAAGTGTTAATAAACTAAACATTTTAAAATTTTGAACCTTCCCTGATAATGTAATAGTTCATCAATGGTCTTCTTTTTGTACAAATCAAACCTCCAAAACCCAAAGTCATAATCTCTCTTCTTGCAACTCTTACATCACCTTACCACACATTCTCTCTATCTCTTCCCCCCCCCCCAGCATATATATAGAAATTATATCGTTGTAGTATATAATATGTATTACTATTGTAGATGTATAAAAAATATATCATTGATGTATAGAATATGTATCCCTACAGTATGTGTATATAAATTATATTATTATTGTATAGAAAATGTATCAATAATGTATATGTATAGAAATTGTATCATTGATGTATAGAATATGTACCCCTATAGTATGTGTATAGAAAATTGCATAATTGTTGTATAGAATATGTATCAATATTTTTGATGTATAGAATATGTATCCCTACAATATATGTAGGAAAAATATATCATTATTGTATAAAAAAATGTATCACACATAGAGAAATTGTATCATTATTTTTTTGATATTCAGCTTCCCGGCTTACGCCAGACTATTCCTGAAGATAGATTAGTAGTCCCGGTCCCTCATCACTACTACCAGTAAATCACGGAATGTGCCTGAATGACCAGTGTTTGAGAACAGAGCAACTGATATCACCTACAAGGTCCTACCCCAGAAGAGAGCAAATTGCTCCCACCAGGGTTCGAACCCACGTTGCAGGCCTCCAGCTGGATTTTAAGTTCCCCTCTTTTGCCATTCAGTTATGCCTTGGAGGATGAAATTGTATCATTATTATATAGATTATGTATCCCTATAGTATGTGTATACAAAAATATATAATTTCTGCATAAATATATAATAAATATACACACTAATTATACACACATTATACAATTATTATTCACATATTAAACATCTACTAATTTCTATCCCTGTTTATCAAATGCAAAAAGAAAATGAAAAGATTCTGATATACTCCTTCCGTCCCAAAAAGATTGGCTTACTTTCCTTATTAATTTGTCCAAAAAAAGATTGGCTCCTTCTATATTTAGAAATATTTTTTTATGAAATCATTTACAACCATACAAATATCTAAGATTTGTTTTACATCTCAATTTTTTTTTTATTTCTTAAACTTTGTGTGAAGTTAAACTAGAACAATCTTTTTGAAACTAAGGGAGTACTACATTTCGCTTATGTTATGACTGTATGAGATTGCTAATTGAAATGGTTCTTTGATAAAATACCTATCTGGTGATAACAGATAGGGCTTGTGTATAGGCGTATGTAGTTGACTTCTTTGGTTGTTCCTTTCACAGATTTAAACTGAAAAGAATGAAATATTTCATTTTACAGAAAATGAAAAGAATGAACGTTTATTTTCAGCATTTGCCAAAAAATAATCTTGATTATGTTTTTGAAGTCATGCAGAGAAGACCACAACTTTTTCGTCAATATTAGACACGGAGGAGGAGGCTGAAAAGTGGAGAGAGTGTAGAGTGAATAGGTTTTTACTGTGTTTATTTTTATTTTGAGTCTAAGTGATATTTTGGATCATTTACTTAAAATTGGACTTTATTTAAGTTTTTTTTTTTTTTTGCTTGTGATCACACCATGTACTTTTGCCTTTATTCTATTTCTCATTATTAGCGAATATTCTCCGTATATTTTGTAATTATGATAAATGTATATTTAAAGTAACTTAGGATTCTAATTGTATTAGGAATCAACCTTTGTAAGGTAAGTTAGGATTCGTACCATATTAGGAATCAACCTTGTACAACTATATATATTGTGACTAATGAAAGGAATCCCTAAGAGAAATTATTCTATCTTTCGTGGTATCAAGAGCCTAAAACCTAAATCCCTTCTCTTCCTCATTCTCGGCCAAAACCAGAATTTTTTTCTGGTTTCACAGATTTTTTTTCCTGGTTTCATCCTCCCTTTCTCGGCCAAACCAAAAAATTCCCTTCCCTCGGCAGGCGGCAACCATGTCTTCCCCCACAAATTTCGGTTCATCCACTGGCACACTTGACAACCTCTTTCAACGTTCAGTATCTTCTTTTCATCCGGCATTCGCCGTTAACAACATCAAGAATTTTATCCCTATAATTCTTGACCAAGAAGACTGTCAATATTTCATGTGGATGGAACTATTCTACATTCATGCATGTGCATACAACGTGCTCGATCATATTGACGAATCTGTCCCTCGTTCCACCGATGTTACAGACTCAATCTGGCGTCGTCTTGACGCCATCGTCAAACAATGGATCTACGGCACCATCTCCAAAGACCTGTTGTGCACCATCATGAAAACAGGTGCTACGACACGTGAACTTTGGGTCCGGCTAGAAGAAATCTTTCAGGACAATAAAAATACTCGGGCTGTATATTTGGAAGAGCAATTCAACAATACCCGCCTCGAGAATTTTAACAACATGTCCGAATATTGTAAGCAACTGAAACTCATAACCGATCAACTATCCAACGTCGGGACTTCTGTTTCAGAAACCAAGATGGTGCTTCAACTTGTTGCGGGTTTACCGAAAGGTGAATATGACACACTCGCAACAATGATTCAAAAAACCGACCCTCTCCCAAGTTTCAACAAGGCACGTTCACAACTATTGTTGGAAGAAACTAGACGTGCTAAACAGGAGGAACATAATCAAAAGGCGTTAGCCGGTGACGGGATGGCAACACCTGTGGCCAGCAGCAGGTCCAACAGCAGCAGCAGGCCAGTGGCGGAGGTCGTGGCGGCAGAGGTCGCAACAACAAAGGCAAGAGCCGAGGAAAGGGCCAACGCAACCGCGGGCAATGACCAGGCCAAAACACCGGAGCCAGAATCGAACCCGGCGGCAGCAAGGGTACAACCAGCAGCAGTAGTGGCCCAACCAGCAGAACTGGGCCTCGCCTGCATGCCCGTACCCGAATGCAGGGGCCCAGTTCCAGCAGTTGTGCTCAACTGGCCTCTTGGGACCTGCCCCAGCCACCAGGCAGGCCAACCAGCAGCAGCAGCAGGCCTACCTGGTTGCAGTCCAGCAGCAGCAGCCTGGCCCCGACTGATTTGGGCCAGGCCTACACCACCGTGAACCTTCAACAGCCCGACGACAATTAGTACATGGACACCGGAGCCACATCTCACCTCACCCGGTCGTCAGGTAACCTATCTCAACTACGTCGGCTAAAGTGTCCTCAATTTATTATTGTCGGCAATGGTCATCGCATTCCAATTGAAGGTTACGGTAACACACACACCAAACATCCACACCCACCTTTCTCCCTAAACCACGTCCTATACACACCTAACATCATTAAAAACTTAATCTCCGTTAGGAAATTCACTAGCAATAATTCTGTGTCTGTCCAATTTGACCCTTTTGGTTTTTCTGTGAAGAAACTCAATACGGGGAAATTCTTACACGCTGCAATAGTGTGGGAGATCTATACCCATTCACTCAATCTTCCGCTGTCAGACCGCAAACACCTCTATCCCTTGCGGCGATCTCTCCCTCAACTTGGCACAACAGACTCGGACACCCCGGAGACCCAGTTTTTACTTTTCTTAGGACTTCTAAGCGTATTCAATGTAATAATGGGAAAATTGCCCAACACTATTTTTCTTGTCCACTAGGCGTATACTCGTCTTCCCTTTATGTCATCAAACATCGTTACTTTTTCTCTCTTTTGATATTGTTCATGCTGATTTGTGGACATCTCCGATTGTTAGCTCTTTGGGTCATAAATTCTATCTAGTATTCTTGAATGATTTTTCACACTTTGTCTGGATTTACCCACTGAAATTCAAATCTGAAGTTTTTGCAAAATTCCTCGAGTTTCAAAAATTCATTAAAACACAATTTGAAAAATCTATCAAATTATTCCAATGTGATAATTGACGTGAATTTAATAACTCATCATTTCACAATTTCTGTTCTAAACAAGGCATGGTTTTCCATTTTTCTTGTCCCTATACTTCTTCCCAAAATGGAAAGGCTGAACGAATTATACGTACCATCAATAATATGGTTCGCACACTTCTGTTTCATGCTTGTCTACCACCGCCCATATGGGTCTATGCTGTCAAAATGGTAGAATCCCTTCTTAATATTTTACCAACTAGCACACTCCAAAACAAGACCTCTACCGAAATCTTATACCGTAGGCTACCATCATATGATCACCTACGTATTTTTGGATGCTTATGCTACCCCAACATGGCCTCCACTGCACCTCACAAACTTGCCCCTCGCACTCTGCCATGTGTCTTCCTTGGTCTATCTCCTAATCATCGGGGCTACGTGTGCTATGACATTGCTACTCGCAAAATCATCGTCTCCCGTCACGTCACCTTTGATGAGACAACCTTTCCTTTTTCCAATCTCCGGAAATTTCAGACCATCGATTACTTCTTTCTCGATGAACCGAGTCTGTCCCCGGTCATCCAAAATATATACCAACAGCAGGCAACTATTCCGACATACCACCATGTCCTGTCCCCGCCACTGTCCAGCACCTCACCAACACCCTCACTACCTCCTGCCATGTCTCCTGCAACCACATCATCCCTGCTTCCAACAAATTAAAACCTGCGACCACCCGGCGAAGATCGCTGCCTATCAGCCCTGAAATAGTGACCATGCAGTCTCTAAATCCGGCAGCACTGCTGCCTCTCAATCCCGACACAGCAGCCCTGCAACCCCCCAGTCCCAACCTCCCACTGTTGCCCACTCACCACATGGAGACTCGTGCACAACACGGGGTCTTCAAACCCAAAGTTCACAGCAACCTCTCCACACAAACATTATCACCCATTCCAAAAAATTCAAAACTAGCAAAACTGGACCCTAATTGGAATGCGGCCATGTGCGAGGAGTTTAACACTTTAACCAAGCAGAACACTTGGGATTTGGTACCTAGACCAGACGGTGTGAATGTTATCTAGTGTATGTGGCTATTTCGTCACAAGTTCAGAGACAGTGGTGACTTAGAGAGGTATAAGGCAAGACTGGTTGCCAATGACACTAATCAATATGAGGGTATTGATTGTGGTGAGACATTCAGTCCGATTGTTAAACCGGCAACTATTCGACAGTTCTCAGTATTGCTATGGCATGCATTGGCCGATTCATCAGCTTGATGTCAAGAATGCATTTCTTCATGGGGATTTGAAAGAGACTGTGTACATGCATCAGCCTCCTGACTTTGTTCATCCGGCAGCTCCGCAGTTTGTGTGTCGTCTCAGGAAGTCATTGTATGGATTGAAACAGGCACCCCGCGCTTGGTATGATCGGTTCGCCAGTTATCTTCTATAGATTCGTTTTGTATGTAGTAGGTGTGATACCCCTCTCTTCACTTTTCACCGAGGTAGCAACACTGCATATTTGCTATTATATGTCGATGACATTGTTCTTACTGCATCGTCTGACGGGTTGAAGAATGAAATCATTGCTCTACTCAAAACTGAATTTGCTACGACTGACTTGGGTAAGCTGAGTTATTTTTTGGGTATATCGGTGACCAGATCTACAGCCACTATGTTCCTGTGTCAGCGTAAGTATGCAGAAGAGATAGTGTACAGGGCCAAGATGGCAAATTGTAAAATTATGCCAACTCCGGTGGACTCAAAATCCAAGCTTAGTGCCAATGACGGTGTGCCAGTTTCTGATCCCACTCTATATCGGAGTCTAGCAGGTGCTCTTCAGTATCTTACATTCACTAGGCCTGATATTGCATATGCCGTTCAGCAGGTGTGTCTGTTCATGCACGACCCCCGAGAGTCCCATTTTGCCGCCCTCAAATGTATTATCAGATACGTTAAGGGCACACTAGACTTCGGATTACATCTATACCCCTCTGCCCCAACCAAGCTACTTGCCTACACGGATGCAGATTGGGCTGGATGCCCCGACACACGTCGCTCCACCTCAGGGTACTGTGTATTTCTTGGGAATAATCTTATCTCATGGTCCGCCAAGCGGCAGGCCACACTTTCCCGTTCGAGTGCTGAAGCAGAATATCGCGGTGTTGCTAACGTAGTTGCTGAGATCTGTTAGCTCCGAAATCTTATTTTGGAACTCCAGTGTCTACTCCGCAAGGCGTCTATAGTCTATTGTGACAACATATCTTCCATCTATATGTCTCATAATCCGGTCCAACATCAGCGGACTAAGCATATTGAGATTGATATCCACTTTGTGCGAGAGAAGGTTGCCCGTGGTCAGGTCAAAATATTACACGTGCCTTCCTCGTATCAGTATGCAGACATCTTCACAAAGGGACTACCGCGACAGCTCTTCACCGACTTCCGATCCAACCTTAGCGTTCGGCCTCCTCCCGCTCCGTCTGAGGGGGAGTATTAGCGAATATTCTCCGTATATTTTGTAATTATGATAGATGTATATTTAAGATAACTTAGGATTCTAATTATATTAGGAATCAACATTTGTAAGGTAAGTTAGGATTCGTACCATATTATGAATCAACCTTGTACAGCTATATATATTGTGAATAATGAAAAGAATCCCTAAGAAAAATTATTCTATCTTTTCACTCGTAGTTGAGAGTAATCTTTTTTGGCCTTTCACCCTTATTCTTATCTGTTGTTATTTCTTTCGTCATCTGAGGTGCAACTTTCGGACTACACCTATAGTACGACGCTTCTATTGCTTTTTACTAACCCCATTTTTACGATTTAGATTATTTCCATTTTGATCGTCGATATCATCTAGATATTAAGATATTTCAGTTTGCTGGGGTGTCATATTTCTACAAATTCAATAGTAGTTAAAAAAAGTTTTCATTATGCTAAGAACCCGATTATGTTCTTTTTAACTCCCTAAAGCAGTCTCAACTTTAGAAATAATTTTTGCTTACATAAATACAAAAACTGTTTAAAAAGGTGAAATATAACATAAAAGTCAATTGGAAAGAAAACTTACATGTTGTAATAAAATATTATTATAAAGGAGTATGATTGTATTAGACCACAATTACAATTACACTATAGTCAGATTTTGGAGGACTGTTCGAATCATTAAAGTGCAAGGTAATTCTTCAAATTTCAGCATCCAATTTTTCAAAATAAAAATGTAAGTTTTAACGTGTTTCTAGAAAAGTAAATCAAATAGGGCCACTTGGTGCACGTGGCAAAAAATACATATATTTTTTATGCTCATGCATGCATCAAACAAAATAATTCAGTCTCCAATTTATCTTTTACTTTGTATCTTTCTAATTATTTTTTCTATTCCTCCGGTTTCCTTTTTAAGTTGGAAGTAATTATTGTCTAAAAATAGTTTAAAATTGCACTCTTAAGTAATCATTTTCCACAACTCCCTTTGATTGTTTTTGTGCACCAATGTACATGAGTACATGTCCCATTGCATCATGATTATTAAGTACATCCACCGTAGAAAAGGGAAATAATAATATGAAGCTTCAGGAGGCTTATAATTTAGATGGTTTAAAATAATGACATGTTTACCTTGTATAATACATGTATGGATCATGCTAACCTACTACAACCATGTAGTAGGTTAGCAATGTATCGAATTTTTGTTTTTCCTCAAATGTTCCTATCAATCTATGTTGCTTAGACTTTTTAAAAATATTATCGGGTGTGCGTTGAATCCTTCAAAAGCTATGTATTTTAAAAGATTAGACACGAATGTAGCAACATTTTTAGAAGGTCCGAGCAACATATATAACCAACAACATATAAGATTTTTCTCAAGAACTTTTACACTGTATCAAGAACTTTTACACCGTATCAAGCGGCACTTGCATTTCTGTTGAGGAAAAAGGTAAATGCCGTCTAAGATTGAAAATCTTTTGATCATCGTGCCATGCAACATAAGTGTTCAAGTAAACTTCCATGGGAACAAAGTAGCAAATGAATTTATTTATGATGTAGAAGATCTCAACTCTTACACTATTGAAATAATCAAGATCCTTATCGAAGAGAGCCAAAACAAAATGCATTGTAAGACGTTGCTAACATATGTCAGGGAAGGCATCTGTTGATTGTATATGAACATAAGTGGATTCCGCAGCGGCGAATTTAAAACTTGTTGGGTCCTATTTACTCTATCTCTCGAGCTCCGAAGAAAACCCCTTAGATGAGTCAAAGATGGGTTTTTCAGTGGTTTCAAGACCATCTGCCAGCAGGGGCGGATTTAGTGGAGGCCCAGGCTATTCATCTGAACACCCTCGACAAAATATTACAGTGTATATATAGAATAAATGTTTTGTGTTTATGTACCTATATTAACTTTTGAACACTCTAAACAAATAAAAATGTTAGCTCAAGTAATTCTGGATCTGTCACTGTCTGCGAGTATATTTTCCCACATGAATGAGGATCATTTGCCAGTCATTAAATTTTTCTAATTACAGCAATTACTACTCTCGCTCTAGCTGATGGTAAATTACAAACATTAACACCATACAATTTTTTTCTGAATAACATTTGTGGTTCAAACGCCCTATGCTAATCCCAGTAAAAGAGATGATATAATCAACCAACTTTTTTCCAAAAACTTTACCAAAAATGAAAAAGAAAGCCTTGTTCACTGACACTACTAAAATCTCTATTTTTCCAAAGAATTTCTCATTGAAAATTATTCAGTCTATTTCTCACGAATGCCGGTGAAAAAAATTTAAATAATAGTATTTTTACACGAAAAAAATTAGGAAGCTCCCATTGCATCTTCAGGACGAGCAAAGGCGGATTCAAAAATTAAAATTTATGAATTTCTACAACAACCTTCCTCCTGTTTGGATGGTTGTTTCCCATGGTTCATTATTATATTGTTTTCTATTAAACCATGTTTGTTTTCATTGTTCTTAAAATTATGTTGTATGGTATTGTAACGGTAGGGTTTTGTTGGGTTAAAAAACACAAGTAAATTACAACGGAAGTTTAAAAATTTATTTCTTACCCCAACAATTCCTTCTGGTATGGTTGTATGACAATCAAACCTGTAAAGTAAACTTAAACAAAACACTTACAGGTTGTTAGAATTTGGAGTCTTTTACTAAAGGGTGAACACGCGATTCTCCCTTCAATTGTAAGCACTTTGCTACGGTGTATTCCTCTGTCAAGAAAGCCAGGAAATCTTGGCAGAGGTTTGAGAGAGTTTTATCCTAGACTCTAAGTCTAGAATTTTATAATGGAATGTGTGTTTGATAACAATG
The DNA here is from genome assembly GCA_029783415.1 of Anisodus acutangulus. NCBI lineage: Eukaryota > Viridiplantae > Streptophyta > Magnoliopsida > Solanales > Solanaceae > Anisodus > Anisodus acutangulus. Next base: position 30,099,805 of record CM056505.1, on the reverse strand, counting down.
AGGTTGTGTTGTATTTATAGTTAAAATTAGGTCACAAATCAGATTAGGGTTGGGCTCCAAGCCTGGCCCAAAAACCGAAGTGCAATGTGCCAGTCTGACTAGGCCCACTGCCGGGTTAGAGCCGCGGCTCAGCCTAGCAGGCGTCGCGGCGGCGCCTTACGTCAAATAATGTTTCTCGTTTTCATTTAATATATATATTCATCATATTAAATCTAAAATCCAATTTTGATTTAATTAAATACTTTTCATCTAATAGAAATTATCCCATAGTTATTATCAATTTAAATATCTCGATTCCAAATCCAATATTTAACACTTTCTCAATACACCCTTAGATCGAAGAGACAATTGACATAGTGTTACCCTATAGCCCTTCATATATTGACACTAATCCAATTAAGGTCCATACGGAACTCCTACATTGTGCCATATGACGAACTCAATATGTGAAGTACGTTTACATGAATCCAACAAATATATTATTTATGTGAGATGATAAATTCCTTTCATTCGCGACACACTCGATCAAACTTAGGATTTGTCATGTGTCTATCCAAATGGCTTGATCACTTTATCTCATTTATATTAGTCGACAACTAGATCATATTCTAAATATATCTCTTGCATTGGCCAATGACTTGGTCTACCCAATATCACTGAGAAGTTGAGTGCTCACTCGAATATCCAATCGAGGAATGAATCATATTATTGGCTCAACTACCACCTTAGTTTACATCATAATGCACCCAACACAAGCCGTATCTTATCCTATAAGGAGTTTAAGCTTAGGACAGGGTCAAAGTACATTACTCTGTAAACAAGGTGTGTATTAACCTCAAGTCAAAGGTCCTTTATCTCCCACACGCCGATAACACTATAGACATTGTATAACAAATAGTTTATCGAAAGGGTATACCAATACTTTCCAAAAGTATCCATGTGACCATCACTAGTAATCATTACTAGTAGCAGGTGAGACATACTACATTCTCCAAGAATGTGATGCGGATCATATGTCGACTTATAACATATCATCGATATCCCATTCTCGATTATCATTAGAAGAGGCTATTTTAGAGTTATGCTCTATCATTAATATCTCACTCTATTAATGACAACGTAAGCTCAATGGATGTACATTAAGGAATAATCACAAATAATCAAATAATAATCCAATAATTGCAAATGTCATAAATATATTAATCTTATTAATAATACGAATGTGTTCACGTACGTTTTGTCCCTAATAATGATTGTCTCTAGGACATACATACTTTCAATCTCCCACTTGGCCTAGAGCCAATCTCTAATGTATCTAATACCCATGTTTTTAAAATAACCATTATGCTTAACTAAGCTTCATGGTTTAGTAAATGAGTCAGCTAGATTATCATCTGTGAAAACATAGTCTAATCTTATTTCTTCAGTTTCTACCATCTCCCTGAGTATGTGGTATTTCCTTGGTACATGTTTGTTTCTGTTTGTTGATCTTGGTTCCTTAGCTTGGGCAATCGCACTAGTGTTGTCACAATAAATCGTTATTGGACAAGTGGCACTTGGAACAACCCCTAGTTCCTTCAGAAACTCAGATATCATGACAACTTCTTTACCAGCTTCCGATCCAGCAATGTACTCGGCTTCAGTTGTCGAATCATCAGTTGTTGCTTGTTTGGAACTTTTCCAACTAACTGCTCCACCATTAAAAATAAAGGTATATCTAGACTGAGACTTGAAGTCATCAAGATATGTCTGGAAGCTAGCATAAGTGTACCCAGTAGCCACTAGCTTCTCTTGTCCACCATAGACTAAGAAATATTATTTAGTTCGCCTAAGATACTTAAGAATACTCTTGACTGCTTTCCAGTGTTCTTCCCCGGGATTCTGCTAGAATTTGCAAGTCATACTAAGTGCATATGCCACATCTGGCCTCGTATAGGTCATGGCATACATGATTGATCCTATAGCTAATATGGGATTCTCTTCATGCGTTCAAGTTCTGCAACAGTGGAAGGACTATCCTTCTTTGATAACTTGATACCTTGACCCAAAAGAAGACCTCCCTTCTTGGAATTTTCCATAGAGAATCATCTTAGCACTTTGTGTATGTATATGGACTGTGACAGCCCCAACAATCTATTAGGTCTATCTCTATAGATCCTAATTCTAAGAATGTAGCAGGCTTCACCCAAGTCCTTCATCATAAAGGTGTTGGATAACCATTTCTTGACTGATTGCATGAGAGTCTTATTGTCTTACATTATTAATATGTCATTTACATATATAACAATGAAGACAATACTCACTTCCTTGCGCTTACTATAAACGCAAGGATCTTCTTTGCTTCTAAAAAGTCAAACGATTTGACTACTTTATCAAAGCAAATATTCCAACTCCTTGAGGCTTGCTTAGGTCCATAAATGGACTTATGTAGCTTGCATACTGCTTTGGGCTTACTCTTAGATATAAAACCCTCAGGTTGTATCATGTACACCTCCTCAATTAGGTTACCATTGAGAAAAGCAGTTTTAACATCCATTTGCCAAATGTCATAATCATAGTATGCGGCTATTGCAAGCAAAATTCAAATGGACTTAATTTTCGCAACAGGTGAAAAAGTTTCATCATAATCGACCCCAGACCGTTGATTATAACCTTTAGCCACCAATCTTGCCTTATAGGTTTATACCTTGCCATATGCATCAATCTTCTTCTTGAAGACCCATTTGCATCCTATGGGTCTAACCCTTGTTGGCAAATCAACCAAGTTCCAAACTTGATTGATGTACATCGAGTCCATCTAGGATTTCATGGCTTCTTGCCATCTCTGCGAATCAATGTCTAACATAGCTTCGTTGTAGGTTGAAGGTTCATCGTCATTAGGAATATCTATCTCATTGTGTGTTTCAACAAGGAGATTATGTCTTTCGGGTGGACGATGAGTCCTAGTGGTCCTACGGAGTTCATTATTCTGCATTTCAGTGTTTGTTGCATTCTGGTTGTGAGAAGGTCTTTGTGTGCTGGACAATCCACCACCTTGAGAGCTTTCAGAAATGTTATTTTTATGTATTTCCTGAATGGAATGATGCACAACCATTGTATCATCTTCCATTGGTTGTGTATGAGAGCCTTGCATTTTTGTACTATCTCTCACAGCACTCCCACTAGCTGAAGGGCGTACTCTAAGTACCCAATCTTCATCAAATACTCTCATTGAATCCTTGTCTAGGTTATTCAACAAGGGTTCAACTTCTGCGTTATCTTGTGGTTTTTGAATTTCTTCAAGTTTTATCTCATTGCAGTTCTGTTCCTTATAGACATAGTCTTATTCAAGGAAAGTTGTATTTCTGAAAATAATGACCTTATGTTCTCCAGGAAGATAGAAATAGTATCCCTTTGTTTCCTTTGGATACCTACAAAGTAATACTTATCACTTTTAGATTCCAACTTGTCAGTAAGCATTTTCTTTACATATGTAGGGCACCCAGGGTCGTATGTGTTTAAGTGTTGGCTTCTTGCCATTCCACATCTCATATGGAGTTTTCTCTACTGACTTTGAAGGAACACTGTTCAGAATATAAATTGAGCTTTGCAATGCATAGCCCCAAAGGTATGTTGGTAGAGCTAAGAAACTCATCATGGATCTAACCATATCTAATAGGGTTCGATTTCTCCTTTCAGCAACGCCATTCATCTGTGGTGTTCCAGGAGGTGTCCATTGTGATTGAACTCCATGAAGTTTCAAGTAATCCAAAAATTCTTTACTTAAGTATTCACCTCCTCGATCTGATCGAAGGGTCTTGATACTTGTTTCAAGTTGCTTCTCTACTTCCGACTTGTACTCCTTGAATTTCTCAAAGGCTTCGGACTTGTATTTTATAAGATACACATGCCCAAACCTTGTGAAACTATTTGTAAAAGTGATGAAGTAAGGGAAGCCTCCCTTAGCTTGAGTTGAAAATGACTCACATACATCAGTATGGACCAACTCAAGCACCTCTTTGGCTCGCACACCTTTCCCGGAAAGTGGCTTGATGGTCATCTTTCCTCTCAAGCAAGATTCACAGTTATCATAGGACTCCAAGACAAATGGTTTCAGATAGTCTAACTTTCTTAATCTTGCTATCCTTGATTCATTGATGTGACCAAGTCTACAACGCTATAAGTAGGTGGGGTTTCTTGAATTACTTATCTTAGCTAATTTATTTTGCACATTGAAAATTATATGACTACAGTTTAGAACATACAAACCATCCACAAGCGGAGCATTTTCACAAACAAAACCATTAAAAGACAGTACATAACTGTCATTGGCAATAAATGAGGAAAACCCCTCAATGTTTAACACTGGGATATAAATAATATTCCTCGTCAATGAGGGAACAAAATAATAATTATTTAGTTCTAAACAAAAGCCTGAAGATAAATCTAGTTTATAAGTTTCCACGCGTTCAGCATCTACTCGTGCTCCATTTCCAACACGTAGGTCTACCTCCCAAGGTGCAACCTTTCTACTGTCAATCAGACCCTGCACATTATTATAAATGTGTGAGCACAAGCGGTATCTAATACCTAGCAGTGAGAGTTACTTATAGACATGTTTATTTTAATGATAAACATACCTTGTCCAGTAAAATTAGAAACACCTAGTGCCTTGCCTCCTCTTAGAGCTGTGCAGTCCTTCTTTCAATGCCCCTTCTTCTTGCAGTTGAGGCACCTTCTTCTGAACACCTCATCTAGGTTTCAAAACTGTGGGTGCAACAACTGTCTTACCCTTCTTCTTCTGCATGTTCTTACCCTTGGATTTGAACTTGCTAGATGAGCCCACCATGAGCACATCTTTACCTTTAGAGGTAGATGATTAAAAGGTCTTCAACATGTTGTGAAGCTTTGAAAGACTCGCCTTGGTTCCATTCATATTGAAGTTCACAATGAAATTCTCAAATGAACCAGAAAGCGAATTCAGGATCAGGTTGACAGAGACATTTATAGGCATCTTCGTTCTAATCGAAGCCAACCTTTCTATCAACCCAATCATCTTCAGAACATGCGTCGACACTTGGCCTCCTTCTTTCAGCTTACACTTGAAAAGGCCTCTTAACAACTCATACTCCATTGTCTGAGACTGTGAGTCATAGAGACTCTTCAAGTGTTCTAGCATTTTGTTAGGGCCCATGTTTTCATGTTGCCTCTATAACTCCACAGTCATAGAGGATAACATTACACACTGTGCTGAGGTAGCATCGTTTAGATATTTCTGATAAGCCACCTTGTCAAACAGGGCATACTCAGCAGGGACTGTGGGGAACATTGTGTCTAACACATACTCAATTTTTTTTTGTCTTAACACCAATCGCAAATTTCTTAACCAGTCAGGGTAATTTTCTCCAGTCAACTTGTTTGTCTCGACCAACATTTTCAGGATAGATTCGACATTTTATATAGTCTGAAGAAATCGGTAAACTTGAAATTAAACTCTAATTTAATTTCTATTGAACACATTTGTTAACTAATTAACATGGCCTTTAGTTTAATTAGCTCTCATTATTTTAACATACTCTTCGACCCCATGGAAGAATACGGACTCATATCAAATATAGTCATAATGGGCCAATATTCAGGTTCATGCAATCTCCGCGTTTGATGTGGCTGATAACTTCAACAGCACAACCTGGTAGGTCTCCAAACCAATTACAAATAATTTGTAACTCTTGGTTGACCGAATGTTCTAAACAATCGATCTGCGTCCCTCGGCTTGTCCAACGCTGTGGCTCCAAGATAACCTAGCAAGTCAACCCCGTTATGCGACTGCAATTATGTATCTAAGTGGGTTTTGCCTAATAGAGCAAACATTGTGGTGTAAATACTCATGAAAGTTTATCACCCACTTCTACATTTAACATGCATCTATGAAAGAGTCTGAGTCCTCGTAGACTTAGAGCAAATGCTGTGGCATAAATACTCATCTCGCCGAAAAGGATTTTGCACTACAATCAATTATAACGGACGACGCGTTCATTTTAAATGACTTGTATTAAATTTTGGGGAACATTTTAATTCAGAGTTTTAATCAAGATCAACTCCAACATGCTATGTCCAACAAAGCATTTTAACTAAACACATACTAGGTGCCGCCTACCCAGACATGCATTATGCGGTCTAAAAAAATTGGGCACCGCCTACCCAGACATATATAGTGCAGACACTATACTAATTATTTAAATGACAAACATATTGACATTTATCATATAAATAGCATACTTATCAAGTAATATACTATATAATAATAATCGTAGATTAAACATTCTGAACTTTAAAAAAAAAATTGGACAGGTGGGGCCGCGGTGCGGCGTCAGTGAGGCAGAATCCGAAAGCAATGCATTAGAGTCGCGACGTTGGTAAGGCAGAAGCCTTTCGGCTTCTACAGTGCTTTAGGACCACGGCGCTCCACCATGGAGCCGCGACGCCTACTGTCCAGCAAGTCCAGAATTTTAAAATGAAGCTTTTAATCGCGGATCTTCGGACAGGAGCCACGACCCTTGCCTTTCACTGTGACCGGCGCCGCGGCGCTGACGTCCTGACATAACGTTTCTGTGTTGATTTTCTAAAAATCATCTGAACCTTAAATCCAATTTAGGGATCAGATCACAGATCCTTTATCATCACCCACCATTATCAATAACATACATATCGACCATCATCCATTCCTACTCGTTCTTCGTCGTGCACCATATTCGCAATGAATCGGATATCTGCAATTGGCTTAGTCCGAGTTAGAATGGAATGACTTCCTCGATTTAGCGTAGGTGATAATTTAGGGTGACATCAAAAGGGTTAACTGTTCCGTCAAGATATGTTGAATTTCAAGAAGCCTTGTTTTAATCCAATTTTATGTTTAACCCATATTATTATTTCTTTCAATTGTTATATAACCATTGAACCAGCCTGAGCTCTGATACCACTGCAGGGTTTTGTTAGGTTAAAAAACACAAGTAAAGCATAACGAAAGTTTAAAAATTTATTTCTTACCCCAACAATTCATTCAGGTATGGTTATATGACAATCAAACATGTAAAGTAAAATTAAACAAAATATTTACAAGTTGTTAGAATCTGGAGTCTTTTACTAAAGGGTGAACACACGATTCTCCCTTCGATTGTAAGCACTTTGCTACGGTGTATTCCTCTGTCAAGAAAGCTAGGAAATCTTGACAGAGGTTTGAGAGAGTTTTATCCTAGACTCTAAGTCTAGAATTGTATAATGGAATGTGTGTTTGATAACAATGAGGTTGTGCTGTATTTATAGTTAAAATTAGGTCACAAATCAGATTAGGGTTGGGCTCCAAGCCTGGCCCAAAAACTGAGGTGCAATGGGCCAGTCCGACTAGGCCCACTATCGGGTTCGAGCCGCGGCTCAGCCTAGCAGGTGTCGCGGCGGCGCCTTACATCAAATAACGTTTTTCATTTTCATTTAATATATATATTCAGCACATTCAATCCAAAATCCAATTTTGATTTAATTAAATAATTTCCATCTAATAGAAATTATCCCATAGTTATTATCAATTTAAATATCTCGATTCCAAATCGAATATTTAACACTTTCTCAATACACCCTTAGATCGAAGAGACAATCGACATAGTGTTACCCTATAGGCCTTCATATATTGACATTAATCCAATTAAAGTCCATACGTAACACCTAGACTGCGTTGTATGAGGAACTCAATATGTGAAGTACGTTTACATGAATTCAGAAAACATAACCTTTATGTGAGATGATAAATTCCTTTTATTCGCGACACACTCGATCAAGCTTAAAATTTGCCATGTGTCTATCCAAATGGCTTGATAACTTTATCTCATTTATATTAGTCAATAACTAGATCATATTCTAAATATGTCTCTTACATTGGCCAATGACTTTGTCAACCCAATATCACTGTGAAGTTGAGTGCTCTATCGAATATACAATCGAGGAATGAATCATATTCTTGGCTCAACTACCACCTTAGTTTACATCATAATGCACCCAACACAAGTCATATCTTATCCTATAAGGAGTTTAAGCTTAGGACAAGGTCAAAGTACATTACTCTGTAAACAAGGTGCGTATTGACCTCAAGTCAAAGGTCATTTATCTCCCACACGCCGATAACACTATAGACATTGTATAACAAATAGTTTATCGGCAGGGTATACCAATACTTTCCAAAAGTATACATGTGTCCATCACTAGTAACCATTACTAGTCGTAGGTGAGACATACTACATTCTCCAAGAATGTGATGCAGACAACATGTCGACTTATAACATATCATCGATATTCCATTCTTGATGATCATTAGTCGAGGCTATTTTAGAGTTATGCTCTATCATCAATATTTCACTCTATTAATAAAAACGTAAACTCAAGGGATGCACATTAATGAATTATTACAAACAATCAAATAATAATCCAATAATTGCAAATGCCATAAATATATTAATCTTATTAATAATATAAATGTGTTCAAGTACGTTCTGTCCCTAATAATGATTGTCTCTAGGACATACATACTTTCAGTAACCCATTGTAATCTCGTGGTTATATAACCAAGAAAAAATTTAATTTTTTAAACCACAAATTTGGTGGTTTTTTGCGTGGTTACGTACTTTATTTACCCATTATACCCCACCACCACCCACCCCCAACCACCCTCGCCCACCCTACAACCATACACCACCTACTTATCTTTTAAAGTTCCTATTTTATCTTTTACTTTAGTTTTTATTAATATATATATAAGCTAATTTATAATTAAGGGATAGAGTATTTTAGTAAACTTATATATGATTATAGTCAAACCAAACAATAAAAATATTATTAAATCACAATAAACGATACAGTCTATCTAAACATTGTATTTATTAATACAATACAATATAATACCATACTATACAATACAATACATTACATTATGAAACTATGGGTAACCACCATCCAAACAATACAGTTAATACTATAATAACAACTGAGTCCACAATCAATATTTATAAAAATTTAATAGATTTCTTTATATATAGAGAGAGAGTGAGGTCTGACAAAAAACTAGAGTTCACGTGAACCCATAACCATGTCTCTAGATCTTCCCTGAGGGCGAGCACTCTTATACTAGTTTCAATTGTACATAAGGAAGTTTGCCACTGTTTTGTCACTCTGCTATGGACTGAAAGAAGAGAGATTATACAACCAACTATAAAGCAGAAGTTTATTCAAAGAAACAATTACAATTTACGAAGTTCGGAAGGTGCCTAGCCTCGTCCCTACCTATGGATGAAATAGTGCAAAAACCGTTGTTGAAGCTCTAGCCTCCTTTAGATATCAGGAATGAGAGGTCGTTCTAATTTCCGAACGAGAATCTTGCATGGAATGGGCGCGACTTTGAGCTCGGAAATGCGTGATTCTAGATCTCTAGTAGGAGAGAAATCAAGAGCGCCATATGAGGAAATAAGCTTTTTCTTTAACATTCAAAAAAACATCAAATTTTGTTTTCCTGTTTCTTTAACTTCATCAGCATAAATTGTCTAATTTGTTTAAATTTTCTTTCCTTCCATTTTATGATTTATATTAATGGTAGAATATTATTTTTTTCTGAAATATTTAGTTTTCTTCTAAGTCTAGTATTTACATTAATTACTGAATATTTAGTTTCCTTTTGGTTTAGAATCTATAAGGAAAATAGCATATTTGCTTTTATTTAATTCTTTTAGTTCTCTATAAGTAATGAATGTAGTCTTTTATTTTAAAAACAAAAAACAATGCAAGAATCAATACAATGATTTTTCATTCTTTCTCATCGCTTCTTCCATTCCATAACAGTGGTATCAGCGCTTTCATCGATCTTGTTAAGAGTCCCACATCGGATATTGATGGGAACATGAACTCTTTATATGGATTTGGACAATCATCACCCTACAAGCTAGATTTTGGGGTTGAGTTAGGCCCAAGATCCATTCTTTACATGGTATCAGAGCCAGACCCATTCCAATTCTTTGTCCACCGATGTTGGGCCCCCAAATTATATTATCCACGCTCCAGTTAACAAGGTCTGGGCGTGCGGGGGAGTGTTAAAAGTTTCACATCGGATATGAAATGAGAACATGTACTCCTTATTATGTACTTCGACAATCATCACCCTACAAGCTAGTTTTTGGGGTTGAGTTAGGCCCAAGATCCATTCTTTACAGATCTTCATGGATCTATGAGTCTTGCAAAAAAAAAATCAAATGATTTTTAACCCGCAAGGGCTCATTTTTAATTCATAAGGGCTTACTTTTAATCCGTCAGGGCTCCAATATGTTTTTATCCGTGCTCAGTTTCAACGCATCAAACTCCAATTTTCAATCACACCTACTTTTAATCAAGTCAAGAAACAATCTCTCTCTGAGTGCTCCACAAATCTTCAATGGTGAAAACTATCAGATTTGAGCAGTGAAGATAAGATCTTATCTTGAATCCTATGACCTATGGAAAGTTGTAATGGAAAATAAACTCATACAATCCCTGCTTGAAAATCCTTCTCCTACCCAAATCAAAGAACATTCAGAGATAAAAAATAAAAAGCATAAAGATAAAATAATAATTCAAAATTCAGTTGTAGATTCAATCTTCTCTAAAATCATTACATGTGAGACAACAAAGGAAGCTTGGAAAAATCTCAAAAAAGGTGTATCAAGGGAGTGAACGAGACAGACAAAATCAGATTTTGAATCTCTAAGGATGTAAGAGGATGAAACTATTGCTAAATATTTTGACAGAATCTCTTTGATTGTCAGTAAAATTAAGATGCTTGGAGAGGATTTTCCGAATACAAGAATAGTTGAAAAAAGTTCTTGTGACCATTCCAGAGAGATTTGAGTCAAAAATCTCATCTTTGGAAGAGTCAAAAGATCTCTCTTCTATTTCTCCCGAAGAACTAATAAGTGCTCTTCAAGCACAAGAGCAAAGAAGAGCTTTTAGACAATCCAAAGTTAGTGAAGGTGTTTTCTACGCAAAACACCAAAAAGGAAGAGGCGATTATCCTTCTTGCAAATACTATAAAAAGACAACATACTCAGAATTTTTTTATTGGTGTAGATCTGATGCACTTTGTGGAAATTGCAACAAAAAAGGGTATGTTACAAAAGTGTGCAAGTACAACGATACTCAGAACAATTCAAGAGCCCTTATAGTAGAAGCGGAAACTGAGGAGGACATATTGTTTTAGATTGCAACAAATTAAGTGTTCAAACTGAAATTGGATATATCAATTCCGTTTTTAGCCATTTTAAATTCTTAAAAAATCACATGTTTAATTAATACATAAAACTCAAAAAACCCTTTTGCCTTCAGTTAAAGCAACCCCAAAAGTCGCCAATGTTTCCTGTTAAACAAAACTCCAACATGCGCTTTTTTGTCCATACTCCTCCTTTCTTCCTGTTCTTTCTCACATTCCCTTGCAAACGAGTCTTTGATTTTTCAGATGATGTAAATGTAAAAAGTACTATGCATACGTCCTTTATTTACTTTGTTACTGGGTGAGTACCTTGTCTCTTATGTTGAAAAGTTGAAATTTGTTCCCAACACATGAATAATTTCTTTCAATTAATTAAACTTTTTTTCCTTAATCAAAATGTTTAAGTTTTGTCAATATATTTTGGATTGCAGTCGTGCAAGTTGCGGATGTAATGTATACGTTTTTTCAATATATTTTGAACTCCAGTTGTATGAGTTGCGGATGTAAAATACTAGAAATCCATTTATGAGAAACTCACACAACTGGAGTCCAAAATATATTGAGAAACTCGGATTGTTATGTGTTACATGAAACACATTTATAAGAAATGCAGTTATAGCTGTAGATAAAGAAATATTCTTCCTTCCTAATTTCATTCCAAAATCATAGTACATATATTAAAATACAAACCTAATCCTAGGCACAATTACGGTAAGGAATAACTACAATATACATCTACCATATACAGAATATACATAATTATGACTAAATATAATTTTCATATTCTATCACACCCACGCAGTCGAAGCGTGAAGGTTGGCGTATGCTGAGATTGTCCCGAAAGTTTTCAAATAAAACCAGCGGAAGACCTTTTGTAAAAATGTCGGCAATCTGATAACGTGACGGGACATGTAAGACACGCACTTGTCCATGAGCAACATTTTCGCGAACAAAGTGAATATCCATCTAAATATGTTTAGTGCGTTAATGGTGAACCGGATTCCTTGAGAGATAAATTGCACTAACATTATCACAATAAACCATTGTCGCCTTCGGAACTGGACAGTGGAGCTCTAAAAAAAGGTTTCGTAGCCAATAAGATTCAGACAACACATTGGCAGTCCTCGGTATTCTGCTTCGGCACTGGATCTGGACAATGTCGCTTGCCGTTTTGAGGACCAAGATACCAAATTATCATCAAGAAATACACAATAACCAGACGTGGAGAGTCTGGTATCCGGACATCCACCCCAATCGACATATCCGCGTCTGGTATCCGGACATCCACCCCAATCGACATCTGTGTATGAAATAAGAGTGGTTGTCGAAGACAGATATAAATGCAAGCCATGATCGAGAGTGCCCTGAATACAACGCACAATGTGTTTGAGAGCATACATGTGATCCTGCATCGGGTTATGCATGAATAGACAAACATGTTGTACAACATAAGAGATGTCGAGCCTCGTGAAGGTGAGATATTGCAGGGGCCCTGCAAGGCTGCGGTAATGTGATAGATCGACATATGGCTTGCTGGAAGAAGAACTCAACTTCGGTTTAGTATCAACCAGAGTGGCGGACGACCTGCACGATGACATGCCAGCTCGTTCAACAATCTCTGATGCATACTTCTTTTGGAATAAAAATAAACCACTTGCATGACGTGTCACAACTATCCCCAAGAAATAACTCAGTGGCCCTAGATCTTTCATAGCAAACTCAGAGTTAAGCAGTGATATGATACTTGCGAAGAGCATCAGATGAGGCAGTTAATATAATATCATCCACATACAAAAGAATGTAAGTGATATCATTACCCTGACGGTATATGAATAGAGAATGATAAGACCTGCTGTTAGAAAATCCAATATGTGAAACATAATCTGCAAACTTCTTGTACCAGGCCCTAGGAGATTATTTGAGCTCATATAATAATTTCTTCAGCAAACACACATGATTAGGATAAGTAGTATCTCTGTACCCCATGGGTTGATACATGTACACTGTTTCATTGAGGTCTCCATGCAGGAAGACATTTTTGACATCAAGCTGATGAAGTGACCATGCCTTCGAAAGAGCCAGACTGAGGACCGTTCTGATAGTTGTCGGTTTGACCACCGGACTGAAAGTCTCACCGCAATCCACACCAACCTGTAGAGTCATGCCTCTAAAAAGTACCATCATATTTTTTTATGACTAAAAATCCACATAGACCGAATTACATTAACATCAGGGGGATGGAGCACAAATCCGACGTCCTATTATTAATAAGAGCATTAAATTCATCATCCATAGCCATTTTCCAATTCGGGTCATTAAGCGAAGACACGGGATTACGGGGCAGTGGTGACTTGGCAACATGGGTGTGAAGATCATAATTTTTGTTTGGCTTAAAAATCCCGTGTTGACTACGAGTGACTGACCGTTAGGCCGAGTAGATTTGGGCCGAGGCAGGACGAATCGCCCGGCGGTGGTAGTAGTGACCGGACTATCGGACGATGGGCGGCGATCCTGCTCGAGCCTGAAGGTGGGCCGAGACCCAGCGGACTTCCAGCCACTAGGCCTTTCTGATAGTGGACTGCCACTGAGAGGCTTAGCTGGGCTAACAGCCACTGGGCTCGGTAATTGGGCCTAGACATCGGGAAAAATTGGGCCTGTTTGGGAGGCCAATTTATGGAGAAAATGCGGGGGTATGCCATCGTCAATAAATTCATAGGTAGAAGGCACGGAACAATGCAATTTGGTAAAAGGAAAATTTATTTCATAAAAAGTTACGTGACGACTTATAATGATTTTATTAGAGGATAGATCGTAACATTTATAATCATGATGATTCGACGAATATCCCAAAAGACACACGAAGTGGACCAGAGTTAAAGTTTATTGATGGTAGTAAAATATGATCCCTTAGGTATAAAATTTTGAGTGAGGATTGGTAGGCTACTTGTTTGCTCGGAAGTATGTTCAAAAGATAGGTTGCCATTTGTAATGAATGATGACAAAATGATGGTGGTAGAGAGGCATGAGAAAGTAAAGTTCTAACAATGTTGTTAATGGTTTGAATTTTTTTATGCTTTTCCATTTTGAGATGATGTATATGGACACGAGAGACGAAACGATAAACCATTAATTTTGCAAAAATCTCAAAATGACCTATTATCAAATTCTCTACCATTATCACACTAAATATTTTTAATGTCCCGTTCAAATTGAGTGCGGATGCATGCTCTAAAGGATAGAAATGTGGAAAAAACTTGTGACTTTTTAGATAAAAGAAACGTCCCCAAAAAATTAGAGTAATCATCCAACAAAAGAAGATAATATATATGGCCCAAAGAGCTCAAAACAGGAGATTTCCAAATATAACTATGAATTATATCAAAGGGCATAACAGTATGAGAATTAAAAGCAACAAAAGGCAGCTTAACATATTTTCCAAGAGAACAAGAGCGACAAACATGAGAATTACGAGTTCTAGTACACTCAATAAATTTATTTTGTTTAAGGGAAGAAAAAACATGTGCTCCCGGATGACATAAATGTTCATGCCATAAAGAATGAGCTAAAGTTGCAAAAGTGGATGGTAATGTGGCTTGATGTGTGGTTGTGGTGATTAGATAAAAATCTCCCCGACTATCACACCTCATTAAAGGCATCTCTGTCTGAAAATCCGTCACGGAAAACCCAAAATGATCAAATTTAACAGAAACCCAATTATCAATAGTAAATTTTCTAATTGGAATCAAGTTTTTAATTAATTGAGGAACGTGAAGGACATTTTTTAAGTTAACGGTGGGTTCGGGGGAGACAAGTTTGTAGTACCATAACCTCGAATTGGAATTAAATGACCATTTCTGACAATTATACCACGATTAATGCTGATTAATGCTCAAATTAAAATAGAACGAGAGATTATCTTGGGAGGACGTCGTATGAGACATTGCACCGGTGTCCATGTACCAATTTGCGTCAAGTGGAGTAAGCCCAAGAGTATGCATCGCAGCATCGATATATGTCGGGGTCGCCACTGCCGAGTGGGCCTGCTGCCATTGGCTCGGCAGTGGCCCAAGAATCCCTGGTTCTTGCTGGGCCTGCTGGGTCGCTGGTTGTGACTTAGGCCTGGCCCAGTTACGGGCTGGATAGGGGCAGGGCAGCACGGCCCAAGGCCACTGCCAGGCCCATGATGTCGGCCCACTGCCCCCATGGTGCCCTCAGCTGCCACTGGGCTGGCAGTTGCTGCTGGTCGTCGCCTCCTCCCCCACGGCGGTGGCCGCCATCCTTTCCACCACCACGGCCACCGCCCCGGTTTTTTCCTCCATTACTGCTATTTCGTCTCTTTTGGCCACATTTTGGAGAATTTTTAAATTTTGTAGAAATCTCCTCGGACCGAGCGACAACCATGGCAAAATTTGACATGGTGGCTGACTTTTTGGCAAAGCCCGCTTCTTCGAGAATGAGCATAGAGCGGGCTCCGGCAGCTAGTTGTAAAATAAGTCGATTGTTAGTTATCGGCACGCCGACGTTCTTGAGTTGGTCCGACAACACCTTGAGCCATTGACAATATGTGGATGCATTGGGAAAATCCGTCATGTCGGTGGTGGAGAATTCCTGCTCAAGAGTAACGGCACGGGAATTTTTGTTGTCTTGGAATATGTCGCGTAAGCGATCCCAAGTCTCCATCGCCATAGAGTCATGTTCAATAATTGTATGCAGCAAATCGCTAGAAATGGTGGCATAAATCCAGTGAAGAACTGTCGCATCGAGGGTTAACCATAATTCTCTTTCGTCGGCGATTTTCGGCACCTTGTCCTTGCCTTTTTCCGACAGAATTATGTGATGAATAACCCGCTGGGAGCGGCAATGAATCTTGAAGAGCTCCGCCCATGTTGCATAATGGACGTTTTCCATCTCAAGAGTGATGGAAACATGTGATTTAATGTTTGAAACTGTGAGGGTTGTATGAAAAGAGGATTTCGAGTCAGATATGGCTGACAGGGATAACGGTGGTGGTCTGCAGCAAAAGAAGAAGGGGAGGGGGGGACGGTCACAAGGAAGTAGGGTTATGGTTTCAGGAACTTTCCCTGGACTGTTGATACCAGGTTTGTATTTTAGTATATGTACTATGATTTTGGGATCCTTATTTCATTCCAAAATCATAGTACATATACTAAAATACAAACCTAATCTTAGGCTACAATTACGGTAAGGAATAACTACAATATACATCTACCATAAACATAATATACATAATTATGACTAAATATAATTTTCCTATTGTATCAAACTCAATTTGATTGTAATACGAGATGGAGGAGAGTCTTCTAATATCCTAAAACCTTTGCGTGTTCAGTTTCAATACATGGAGTTTTCAGTTCTGTGACGGAGAAGAAGCGAACGACTGGTATGAATCTCAATATTTAAGTGATGTTTACTTACTTTATCTTTGCATTAACTGATTTTGCCTCCATATATGTCAAACAACCATTAACTTGATATTTATTTGTCAGTCATCGTATTTGGTGTTGCCGAAAACATAAGAATGAGAATCACTCCAAGTCAATTATTATTTCATCACTTGCCTTCAATGTGATTCTTTGCTTATATGCTTTACTCTGTGACATAAATAGTTTGGAGTGGACTTTCTCCATCATCTCAATTTACTATGAATGCTAGCATTGCAGGAATAGATGTTCACCTATAGGATAAAATACGGATCGATTAGGATTTGAATGAAAAAGTAATGTTTCATGTTGATCAGGGATCACCAACTGTACAGGTATAGCATCATGTACTTCCACCGGAGATGAAAATGATAGCCTTGATCCCCTTATTTATTTTATAAGAAGCGTAATTCAATCACCCGCCGAGGCCAGTGGTGGGGATGACCACCAAAGGTTTTTGGTCGGGATGGTCAAGCTAATCAGTGCAAGGTTAGTTCATTGTCAACGCTTACAAATCTCAGCAATTGATTCAATTTTTCTCAAGGTGTCTCCTTATTAAATTTTCATTTGTTCTTCTTTTCTCTCCATTTCATAGTACACAATATGAAATTTTCAATTGGTATGTTGTACACATAGCTATTGTTTGGCAGGGAAATGTTTATTCTTCAAATTCTAAATTTATGAAACTTCATAGACTTGAAATATCAGTTTTTAGTACTATTTACATATCTGATTATAAAAATGGTGACTAGAGTTCAAAATGATATTTGACTCATTTAAAGAAATACGATAACAGAAAGAGAAACGGATCATGTTAGTCTTAGCACTTAAAATATGTTAAAACTTAGTTATATAGGTTTATAGTGTCTATCATCTCCTGCGTTAGAAGTTGTCGGCTTTAGATCTTTTTACCAGTTTGAAGGTTGATCAAGATTGAGGAAACTTTAACCACTGTTTATGAAACAGATGGGTGTAAAGTGTAATTGTTGATCGTGAATCAAAGATGAAGAGGAACATGAGTTCTGCAACATGATTGTGAAGTTTTTTAAGGTTAAATTATGATTGCTATAGTGTTGCGCTTTTGAACTAAGACGTGCATTCTTTGGTATGATTCTGAAAATTTGAATGAAAGAAAGATATCAATATGCACTAAGTTGAACTAATTCCTTTACAGTTGCAAAATCAGTTTAAGGAATTTGAGATGATTCATCAAAAAATTTATTTTTTGTAAGTTTCAAATGATATTGAATCAATTATAGAGTTTTCATGTCTTTTAAATGAATAATGTGATGACATCTGGCTCCACAACCATAATATTCTAACAACTTGTTACATACACAATGACTTCATTTGTCAACATTCTACCATTAATAAATACTGCAAAAATATTCAATTTGTTTTCCTTTCTGTTCTAGATAAGCAAACGACTGCAAGGTATTGGTAATTGTCTTTTTGGAGAGTATAGACTGGTTAGTCTTGTGTTGATGGGATAATTAAGCAGTAAGGTTGGTGTTAGGATGTGTCACTTTTCACAGAAAGATACAAGACAAGGTACTATTTGCGTCTTTCTGATAGAGTTGGAGGTGACATTTTGAGGTTTAGTTCATGGCTCTGATTCCTTTGTTTGGTTTAAGATGCCTATGGAGGCAAGAGGAAGGAGAATTTCTACTACAAATGGTTATCACCAAGTATGGAGATACTTATAAATCTTTGTATATTGATTCCAAAAAGAAATTAAGGTGCATATAACAATGTCATAAATTAAATATTCTCTTAACTGCAAAGCGAATCGTTGATAATTGAACTTATTTCCTTATGCGGAGTGACTACTAAACCAAATACCTTCAAGCATGTAGGACTCTCTATTCTGGACACTCTTAGCCTTGAGGTCATCTTTCACAACATAAATGAAATTATTATTGCTCTGCAACCTGAAAGGTCTTACCTAGGCAGTGTGGACATTAACACAGTTACAGAGAAACTACTCTTAAAAGGGTACAAAGATGTTCGGACTGAAAATTTTGAGAACAAGGAGTTGAAAAGAAAAATAATATTTGAATTTACGTGTATAAAAAGCATTGTCTTGAAGTTGTGGTTGGGTACCAAAGACGCACTCAGTTTTTTACTTTATTTTTTCGAGTCGCCGAGTGCTCGAGCATATAGTATCATTTTCTCATGGATTTTATTTAAAGGGGTTGAGATTCTTTTTTCTTGCAGGATAACTGGTTAGATTTGCTTACAGTTGAGTGAATTCTTCCACTATTGTAACTATTGAAGTGTGTGACCATCTGATCTAAAAGCTTAAGCTGTTAGATAGAACACACTTTTAATATTTGATTATATTCTCAACACGCCCTTTCACGTGCTGGCTTGATTTTTTTCATGGTCCAAGCACATGTAAATTCTTTTTTGAGAATGGATATCGGTGAGGTTCGATCCCTCACGTGCTTACATTTGCTGAAATAACTTCTAGAAGAGACATGCTTGAGATAGTTACTTACATACTATAGTGATGGAAATATTGAAATAGCAACAAGCAACCTTTTTCGGTATATGACATAGAGACGAAAAAAACTTATTAACAGTTGTGACCTAAAATTTGGCTAATGCACCGCGCGAAGCACGGGAATATTTACTAGTTATTTCGAATATATGGGAGGCGCAACTTGTTTCTGGCTTTATGCGACATAAGTTGCTTGGACTCGACACTTTTGATTTTTGCCACCGTAGTCAAGTTGACGTGACGCTGACATTATAATAGACAAATTTAGAATTTAATGTTTATAATTTCCTATAAAATTCTCAAGTTATATATAATAATAATTAGTTCGTATTTATAAATATTTAGTGAATTTTTTAATATATATGCGTCTTAGCAAAAACAACTTATTTAATATGAACCCGTATGTCATATGCTAGCTCGGCCTATGGGTTAGTACCGGATCCACTCAACCAACATTTGCCACAAACTATGGGGAATTTTTGGCAGGATTTGACATTTCAAATTCTCACGGCAAGAGCTAGTTCCAGATTTGAAACATGGGAAAATGATATACCTTGTATATTCCACCACCGTTGAGGTAGAAATTTCTATACCAGTCCTTGTGTCTCCTCGACTTCTCAATATTTCCTTTAGGCCAAAAAGAAAGAAACCAGAGTGTTTGAGGCATTGTATTCAGCTACCAGGGATCTGTAATGTTTGCTGGTGGACGCAGTCGGGGAAGGCTATGAATTATTGTAGTTTATGGTTGTGTTTGGTATGAAACATATTTTTTAGTATTCGGTAAGTATGTTATCCTAAACAATTGAATATAGGTGAAATAACATATATATATATATATATATATATATATATATATATATATATAGCCCACGCATCTAGTTTGGAGTTGATGTAGCCCATTGTATCATCAGTGTATAGGTAATGTATATATACAACCACACATCTAGTTTGCATCCGACGTAGCACAATGTATCATCGGTGTATAAATAATGTGTATGTTCTATATAGCTAAATATAAACATTACTATATTTTGTATATATAATGTATATTCTTTGTATAATCATGTATAAATGCACGAAACCAATTCAAATTGCAATGTATAGATATTGTATCTGTTCTGTTAAATTATATATAAGTTGCTCAACTTCTATTGTAACTAAACATATACATCCTTATACACTATTATACATTACATATTTTTTTTTTTTAAATCAGAGAGATTCAAAATTCATAAAACCCACGCACTCTTTTGTGGACAATATATTGTTCTTCAGTTACAGTCTCTTTTTCCTCTTAAAATCAGAGATAATGGAGGACTTGACGCAACAACAACAATCTTTTTTTTTAATATCCAGCTTCCCGGCTTACGTCAGACTATTCATAAAAATAGTAGTTTCGGTTACTCAGCACTACTATCAGTAAATCGCGGGATGTACTTGAATGATCAAGGTTTGAGAACAGAACAACATATATCACCTACAAGGTCTTACCCTATAAGAGAGCAAATTGCTTCCACCAGGATTCAAACTCATGCTGCAGACCTCCAGGTGGATTTTAAGTTCCTCATTTGAATAGGTTTTCGGGTAGGGGCATTGAGATCATGTCACGTGTTCAGGAGAAAGGGATCGTTAAACGTGGGGGTACAAATACTAAAAATGATAACGACGGGGATAAGGTACAACTAATTTTGGGTACTACATGGTATATATGATCCTTTTCCTTAGTAAAAAAAAATTGTCAAACCACAAGTGCTCATAATGTCTAAAATCATAAGTTAGTGGTAACTAATTTATGACTTTTAATTGATTTTTATTTATAAACACTTCGCTAATTTAATCGGCTCATAGGCTAACTTGGCCAAACACCTTTTTATCAATAAAGTAAATTTTCAACCAATTTGGAACTTGAGTTATACTTCATCCGTCTCAAAAATATTGACATTTTTCGTTTTTCGAGAGTCAATTTTTTTACTTTTGACCGTGTGTTAGAATATAAAATCTTTAAAATTTTTGAAATAAAATTTACATATTTGAAAACTACGTAAAAGTACTATAAATCACCATAATTAATAATTTAAAATATTTAAAAGATATTTTAAAAATTACGATCAAAGAACAACTCATTTAACTCTCGTGAAAAGTGTCAATTTTTTTGGGACAGAGGAAGTAATTGATTATCAAATGATAAATATGGAGCGTAACATAATTTGAAGAAAAAGAAAACATAGGTAACTATATTATATTGTGATAACTCTTTAAGATTTTTTACTCTTGGCTATTGATTAGAATCTAAACAATTCCTACAAACTTTGCACTATCACTCATCTTGGCCACAACCTCCCACAGCCGTCGGATCTCGGCGAAAATATCATCGGACGGCAGCTGAAACCGGCAACATGGACACGTGTTCCTCTTTTTTAACCATGGCAATATACATATCCAATGAAACATATGATGACATGGCAATTTACAAACATCTCTTCCTTCTTTCATCTCTTCTTTACATATAACACACTCCCTCCCTCCGTTGTCGTCGCTCACTTCCACTGACGGCAGCGCCACCACTACAGCCTCCGACGTCGCGACCTCCTTCCTCTCTTTCCCTCCAGCACCATTACCTGCATTAGCAGACGTGGATTCAAATTTAATCTTTATGGAATCATAGGTTTGAGTTCTTTGAAAATATATATGGGGTTCAAAGCATAACATTATTTATATTTATTTAAGATTTTCACGCACATATATATATATATATATATATATATATATATATATATATATATATATATATATATATATGGATAGTTAACTAAATAAAATAGAGCTTTTGGATCATCTTTTCCGGCCAGATAGAAGTGAGCGATCACTCAACAATAAATACTAACTTAAAATAGTCAAGAATGAATACTTATTCCTTACGGGAATCAAGCATGTGCATGAAAAAACAATATCATAACCACTGGACGAAAAGGGACCAAAACGACATTCTTCATATATCTCAAGTCCGAGAATTGAAGTGGTTAGATATGCTCAATGTTGGATATGTAAAGCAGTACGGAAAGTAAATAAATATTACAAGTGTTCGAAAGGATAAACAAATAGCCAATATTCAGAACTGCCGCAAGGTTGTTGAATGTTGAATGTTCAATGTTGAATCTTGATAACCTGAAATCAAGAAACACTAAATCTGGATTGTTACAACTGTGGTTGAGTCGAGAGATGGCGCTCTGTCTTTAAGACAAGATTGTCCCGTATATATGCTTTTACGTTAACGGGCAATAGTCTACCAAGATAAAACAACAACTAATCAACACTACAAAGCAAAGAGGTTGATTCTGATGAAGAAAACAAACACGAAATGACTTGCTGAAGAATGAAAAAGGAAGGAAGAGTTTCTGTTTTGTCTATTGTTTCTGCTCACGTTTTGGACAGAATTTATTTCTCTTTTCTGTTTGTCTCTGTGTGTATATAGTGTAGTCTCATTTTCAGTCACAACAATTGAGCCAAAAAGCTCCAATTTATAGCATAAGGGGAGGGACTCCTCAATTGCCAAGTAATGGTAGTTTATGGCCAAGTAATGGTTGTTTATGACCATTAGTGAGGGAGTTAATCATGCTGATTTAATGAGCAACATAAAGGAGTTGTTAGGGAGGAGTTAAGGTGCAGATTAATGGAGTATTAACGCTCCAAAAATCAACTCAAACGGCAGGCAGAAACTTTCTGCCTCCGTCGTTCCCAACCCCAGATTTCCAGAAACTCCACGGACCAAACTGTAAATATTATACAATTTAGGGGTCTATCATAAGAAGCCCAAGGCCCAATACCCACGACCCGAGACCCGAGCCCAGACCGGACGGGACGGGCGGACGGCAGCGGCTCGCGTGTGGGCTTAGCCTCGAACCCAGGCACACCTAGATCCTCCCTCCTTCAAACACATGGGTTACAACTTGGGGTACCAAACCCTTAGCCAATTTTGAGACTTATAAAGAGAGCAATTCTTCCTTTTTCCACCGATGTGGTAGATTTGTCCCACACCATATTTCCATGCCTCAAACACCTTACTTCGTGGACCAATATCTCTTTCATTTCTCAATGAAATTTGATGATTCTTGGCCCTGCGGTCATCTACTCACTTAGTAGATTATGCACGTGTGAAGAGACAAAGCCTCCAACATGCGGAACCCTAGTGTTTAATTCATTAAATATGGGTGGACGCACCTCCCCACCAAAGGCAAATTTCCAACAATCCCCTCTTGAAAGAGATTTTGGCGCGCACACATGGTGCCTACTTTCAGCAATCTTTCAGCGAAAAGATATTGCATCAGTAGAGGTAGCTTCTGCTTTGAACCTTCCCTAGTTGAATACCACCGGACTTATTTACTGCGCGGTGAACGTGATGTCTTGAACCGTAATTGTTTAGTGTAAACCAAGACAATGATACCAACACAATAACTCTCCTTATTCGCTTTCCATTCTTATTGTTTTATCTGTTGTGGTCATGGACACACTTGGATTCTTAAGTGCGTTCATTTGAGGCGGCTTGGCCTCGCACTTAAATAGGTGATCTCCTACCAGGTATCCTGCTATACCCCACTTCACAAATGTTAGAAGTCATTAAAAGTTTCCCCAACCTTAACCTCAACCGTTTGAGGATCGTTAAAGGTTTGGAATCTTAACCTTTACCCACCATGCAGGTATCACTTTAATGTCTATCGCGGAAACAACTTTGGATTCATGTTTCCTTACATAAATTATTATCCGAAGTGCTCTTGCTTCCACCGAAGCGCTCAACTGAACTTTTTGCAGCTTAGTTTTCCCATTGAACCAAATTCTTGGGACCTTCAGTCAGTATGGTTGGGTTACCACCGCAAAGGTTCGTATTGTTTGGGTTTTAAGCACATTCCCCTAGACAGGCAGAACACTTGATCTCCGGGTAGTCCCTTAGTTAAAAAGGTCTGATATATCCTTTGATTAGTAATGAAGGAAGTGACACCCGTGATGATCAACTGTCATAGGGTCTTATGTCTCTGACAAATATGTCCAGACGTCGTCATCCGTGTCCTTCCTGAAGCCGATCGGCTAGCCACAGTGTATAACTGCTGAAGGCACGGGTTTCTCCCAATAAGGGACGTCCTCCAAGTAATGGCTTATTTAATGAGCAACATAAAGGAGTTGTTAGGGAGGAGTTAAGGTGCAGATTAATACTGTCTGCCTCTGTCGTTCCCAATTCCAGCTTTTCAGAAATTCCAGGGACCAAACTGTAAATATTATACAATTTAGGGGTCTATCAGAAGCCCAAGGCCCGGACCGGCGGTGGCGGCGCGCGTGTGGGCTTAGCCTCGAACCCAAGCACACCTAGGTCCTCCCTCCTTCAAACACATGAGTTACCCCTTGGGGTCCCAAACTCTTAGCCAATTTTGAGACTTATAAATAGATCAATTCTTCTTTTTCCCTCCGATGTGGTAGATTTGTCCCACACCATATTTTCATGCCTCAAACACCTTACTTCGTGGACCAATATCTCTTTCATTTCTCAATGAAATTTGACGATTCTTGGCCCTACGGTCATCTACTCACTTAGTAAATTATGCACGTGTGAAGAGACAAAGCCTCCGACATGTGGAACTCTAGTGTTTAATTCATTAAATGTGGGTGGACGCACCTCCCCACCAAAGGCAAATTTCCAACACTCAATTCAAGATTAGTTTTTACACTAAAGATGAAAAATATTTCTGACAGTGTATACAATTTAAACTCATAAAATATTATGTGTTCATCTCTAATAAACATATATATATATATATATATATATATATATATATATATATATATATATATATATATATATATATATATATATATGCCACTATATACCTGCATGAGTCATGGCATTGACAAAGTTCTTGCACTTTGCCAGTAGCTCAATAAACTTCATTATGACTTCTCTGTTGGAACCCCTAATGCTTGAGAGTTTTAGTGCATCTTTAGCTATGTATTGACAAAGAACAAGGCGCCACCTGTTAGGAACAAAAATAGAAAAATATGATCAATAAAAGATTTTGAAGCGTGAAAAGTCAGTCCTTAAAAGAGATATTATTGCTTGTATATGTTACTACTTTTGAAAAATATATGGACGATCGAGTTTGAGTACTGCAAATTAACTTAATCATTTCCTCAAAAAGGCATGAATTTAAAGAGTTGAAAGAAGGTTATTCAGAAAAATCTATCTTATTAATTTCATGATTCATGAAAACAAATTGTACATTTCTATTAAAATTCAAGTTTCAAATAAAGCCTTCAAACTCATTCTGGTCTTAGATATATATATTGGTTTCACTTCATATCATTATAACAAACAGAAAACAAACATAAATTAGCTACAAATTTAATCGCTAATTATCTGTCGCTAAATAATCTATAGCTAACAAGATCTTTTTTACAATTCATGACTAGCTAATCCGTCTTAAATAGGATTAGGGCGAAATTTATTGCTTAACGATAGAAGTTGTCTGTCGCTGATTCCTACATATTTCTAGAGTATATGTATTACAAACTTATCCAACGCGTACCTTGATGGAGGGATATCGAGTGCTTCTGGATCATGTTGGCGGAGTTCACAGAGCAGGAGGAGGAGGAGAACGGCGTCCAAATCCCGGTGTTTCGTAGAGGTGGTTGATGGCGGTGGCAAGATTGTATCATTATGCATGAAATGAGTGAAGATTGCTAGTTTGGACAATAGGTGTTTGGCTATGAGGAGGGATTTGTGCTGTAGAGAGAGAGAGTGAAGGTGGTGTAAGGTGAGAGAAAATAGGGTAGGGGAAGAGAGGAGAGAGAAAATACGGCGGTGATGGCGGTGGTGAAGGGTGGAGATGTAAAGGGTTAGATCTGAAAGTTGATGAGAAGTGAAGGTGGAAAGTGTAGCCATGATTATGGTTATTTCTGAGGGACACTGAGATAATTTTTCCATTATGGGAGATCATGTGCTTTGGTGGGAAAGTTGAGTGTTTTTGGGATGTGTGGGATTTATAGGGACTCAAATTGCTTTGCTAAATCACATATGACACTATTTAACTACTGATTATTATCATAGATCCAAGTGAAAATCACATATGACACTATTTAACTACTGATTATTATCATAGATCCAAGTGAAATACAAATATATAAAAGTAATAATTACTAAGCTTTATTCCCGAACAAGTTCATGTAAAAAACAATAATAATAACATATTCAGTATAATTTCATAAGTGAGATCAGAAAAGGTAAGATGTACTTTACCCATATCTTTGTGAGGGTAGAGAAACTATTTTTAAAAATATAAATATAATGTAAAAAGATGTATACTAGTAATGTAATTTGACTTGTGACTTCCTTTGTCTCAATTTATGCTTAATGTTTGATCAGGCATGAGTCACGGAGATTAAGAAAGAAAGAAAGATTTTTTAAATTGTAGTTTAAAATAAGATTTAGACATTTGTGTGACAATAAATCATCTCATTAAGAATAAAATGAGAATTTTAAAATTAAATTATTTCTAAATATAAAAATATAATTTCGGACATAAAAATGAAAAAGTGAGCCTTGGAGTTTGGATAGAGGATAAGTGACCATTGGTACAAAAATAATATATATAATTATGATAATTCTTTTGACTACACTAGAATGAATACAAAATATATAAACGATCAAAAGTTCAGATATAATTGATTGGTATTTTATCATGAAAATCATCATATTGTGAAAAATATCAAAACATCCTAAAATTATTTACCATTTAATTTATCGCGGACTAATAATATCCAAATTCAATTCATGGAATGAGGTGAAGAAAAAACTTGTATAGTAACTCCACTAATGGTTTACAAACCATGTCCTCCATTTCTATTTAAAGGATACAATAACAGGTTTCTAGCCTATTGTATTTGACATTAATATTTTGAGGAATCAAACATTTTTTACAATAAGTTTTCAGACAATTCTTTCAATGTTTTAACTTTAATTGTGTTTGATAATATTACTTATTTAGTTCTTAAATATGTAAATCCTACTTCCAAAATAATTGAAGTATCAATGACTATAGTCACAGCGAAAATTAAAACCTGGTCCTCGAACGCAAACATTCTTTTGGGATGGAGAGAGTAAATTTATTGATATTTTGTGGCAACCAGCACAAAAGAAAAAGAGGAAAAAAATTATCACACAAATCTTGCAATGATGGAAAGTCAATTAACAAAAGTTGTTCTAGGGTTCTTGTAAACTTTTAACTAAAGCAACAGAAAGAGAAAGCAAAGAGTTCTATAGAAAAGGAAAAAGTGAAGGCAAAAGAAAAAGACGGGCATGGATTGGAATCTGTAGTGGTGCAACCACTTATAGACTCATATTATACATGCATGATATACATGGTATACACACCGTGTATGTCATGTCATGGTTTTTGGTAATATTTTTTGTATATAATTAGCATTGTACCCTTACCATAATTATAGAATTCTTGTACAAATAGAATTGGGTTTTTGGGTGCTTATGTTATCCACTATTTCCGTCAACTACAATTAACAAACTTCAAGTCTGTTCTACCCCTAGTGTGTTTGTGGGTTATCCATCTAATCATCATGGTTGCAAATATTTTGATTTATCGTCTAATAAAATCATAATTAGTCGTCATGTTATATTTGATGAAACTCAATTTCCGTTTGCTAATGTAAGTAGTCCCGGGCCTAGTTCGTATAATTTTTTAGATGACGAGGTCTACTCGTATTTTATCCAACATTTATCGGCCAGTGGGCCCATTGTCCACTGGACCTACTGTTCCGTCGCATCTGCCCAGTGGGCCAGACACTCGGCCCAGTACCGATATCGGTACTGTTCTAGTGGTCCGACCCTCTGTCCCAGTCTTCGTTCTAGCCCCTGTTTCCGTCACCAGCCCACCCACTGCCCAAAATCCACCCACTTCCTCCTCGAGTCAAGGGCCAGTTACTCGTAGTCAACGGGGTATTTTTAAACCCAAACGACATTTTAATCTCCATTCTAATGTCTCTAAATCCCCTCTACCACGTAACCCAGTGTCTGCCTTAAATGATCCGAATTGGAAATTGGCTATGAATGACGAATATAATGCTCTTATTGATAATAAAACGTGGGAGTTGGTCCCCCGTCCTTCTGGTGTTAATATTATTCAGTCTATGTGGATTTTTACTCATAAAGATAATTCTGATGGCTCATTTGCGAGACATAAGGCTCGTCTTGTAGGTGATGGTAAAACTCAACAGGTTGGCGTGGATTGTGGTGAGACTTTTAGTCTGGTGGTCAAATCGGCTACCATTCGCACTGTTCTCAGTCTGTCTCTTTCAAAAGCATGACGCATTCATCAGTTAGATGTAAAGAATGCTTTCTTACATGGTGATCTTAAGGAGACCGTTTACATGCATCAGCCCTTGGGTTTTTTAGACCCCAAATATCCTTATCGTGTATGTTTATTGAAGAAGTCCTTATATGGGCTTAAGAAGGTCCCACATGCTTGGTATAAGATATTTGCAGACTATGTTTCGTCTATTAGGTTTTCTCACAGCAGGTCTGATAATTCATTGTTCATATATCGTCGTGGTACTTCCATGACTTATATTCTATTATATGTCGATGATATTATCTTGATTGCCTCTTCTGATGCTTTGCACAAGTCTATCATGACAATGCTCAGTTCTGAGTTTGCTATGAAAGACTTGGGGCCCTTCAGTTACTTTTTGGGGATTGGTGTCTCTCGTCATGCAGGTGGGTTATTTTTATCACAACGAAAGTATGCCGCTGAGATAATTGAAAGGGTTGGTATGTCCTCGTGTAAGTCTACTTCTACTCCAGTTGATACTAAGCCCAAGATGGGTGTTGTGGCTGGCTCACCTTACAAGGATCCCACTCACTATCGCAGTTTTGCTGGAGCTCTTCAGTATCTTACTTTCATGAGACCGGATATTACGTATGCCGTTCAGCAGGTGTGTTTGTTTATTCATGATCCTAGGGTGGAGCACATGAACGCGCTCAAACGCATTATCGGATACATCCAGGGGACACTTGACTATGGCTTGCATCTATATCCATCATCGGCATCTACACTTGTCTCATATATCGATGCTGATTGGGGTGGATGTCCAGATACCAGACGCTCCACATCTGGTTATTGCATGTTTCTTGGTGATAACTTGGTCTCATGATCTGCCAAACGACATGTTACCTTATCACGCTCCAGTGTAGAGGCCGAGTATTGAGGGGTAGCCAATGTGGTTTCTGAATCATGTTGGTTACGTGATCTTCTCTTGGAGCTTCACATTCCCATTCAAAAAGCTACCTTGGTATATTGTGATAATATTAGTGTCGTATATCTTTCTAGGAATCCAGTTCAACACCATCGCATTAAACATATTGAGATGGATATCCATTTTGTTCATGAAAAGGTAGCTCGTGGACAAGTATGCGTCTTACATGTTCCTTCCAAGTATCAAAATCAGACATCTTTACTAAGGGCGTTCCCTTGATCCTATTTGAAGATTTTAGGGACAGTCTCAGCATACGAAGTACGCCCGCTATGACTGCGGGGGTGTGAAAATATAACATATTATACATACATGATATACACGGTATACTATCTTGTGTATACCGTGTATATCACGGAAACCCAAGGCAATTGGGAGACCATGATATACACGGTATACACACCGTGTATGTCATGATTTTTGGTAATAGTTTTTGTATATAATTAGCATTGTACACTTACCATAATTATAGAATTCTTGTACAAATAGAATAGGATTTTTGGAAGTAGAATAAGAATAAGATTTTTTATATTATGGAAATTGTATATATACTCATTCATTAATTAAAATAATCAAGAGATTATTTCTTTCAAAAATAAAGTAAACACAACCCGTGGCCTTCACACAATCAATTGAAGATCCCAAGTAGTACTACTAGTTTCTATTTTTTTTTTGTTGAAAAAGTAGTAAAATTTTTAACCTTTTTTGTGACCAGGAAATTTATCTAGAGCGCCAACCGCAACCTTTGAAAGTGGGAATGATGGACCCGCCTTTCTACCCTTCTCCACTTAAATATCATAATTAGTTTGCTTCACACCAGTATTGTCATTTTCACATTAAAAATATCATCGGTCAATCAACCAATTGTGCCCCAATCAAACTGATCTAGATCAGCCATATATGCATCTATATTCATTCTGATCATTCAAGCTCAGTGAAAATGTAAATGGCATCGTAAATGGTATTTTCGTAGTACAACAAGGACTTGACATTTCCAGTCATATTATGGTACAGGAGGACAGAAAGCTAAAAATTCGGTTGAAATGAAAGGTGCATTATTAAACTTATAAGAACAGAAACTACACTTGATCTTAGCCAAAATGCCGAGAAAAGTACATGCTCATATGTCCAAGTCTCGATGGACATAGCTACCTAGTACCTATGCTAGTGGAACCTAGCACGTACCCCGTAAAATTAGTTAAGATGTACGCAAACTGGATCGGACACCACAATTATCGGATAAAGAATGAAAGATCCATTATTAAGTGAATGTATGGGCGACAAAGCCTAGGGGGATGGGTTAGGTAGAGTAGAATGGAAGGGAATGGCTGGAATATTGGCCTTTGTCCAGAAGCATGTGTCCGGTTTAAACAACTAATAATTCCTTTCTTTTCATTATCTCTGTTCAACAACGTGGTGAAAAAGAACAAGCAGAAGAGAAAAAATAACAATTTGGCCCATTCATGGAAAATATGTACACCCTTTGGCCCTACAAACAAAGTCATAATAATTTAGTTTGGTGCAAGTTATTCCCCACTGTAGCCTGCACTTATCAAGGGCTCTTGTCACTCCCTTTTTCATCTCTCACAGCTGCTTTTTGGGCTTTGTGCACCTTCTTGTGATAAACAATGGTAAATAGAACCTGTGAAACCTGCTAGGTTGCAAGCTGACAGCGCTTTGGATCACGAACTATATGTGATGCATCAGGCATAAAGCATCAGCAACTTGGATGAATGATTATAATTGTTGGGATGGGTGCGGCGGTGCAGCAACTGCATTGAAGAATTTCCCTATGTGAGATTCTGAAGGATAATCAAGTTTCACTTACTCGAGTAGTATAAACAAAGGTCAAGCAACTTGTGTAATTTAAACAGTCCAAGATCAGTGAATCAAATTAATTAGCATACTGATGATATCTTGAACATGACAAAGCACCATAGGAGGGAAGAAACATAGATTTTAACAACCTCCCCCACCCCTAAAGAAAATAAAAAAACAAAAAGGAAGAAAAGGGAAGAACATTCAACATGCATTATAACAAATTTTCTATTAATTGTGAATTACTAACATTACTCGTGAAAAAATGGCCCCTATTAACCTAACAGTTGTAGGATCGCATATTACCCTGGAAACGCAGAAAAATCATCACAGAAATTGGAGTTCATACTACTTTGCGGTGGTTTCTGTCTATGATACTTCCATTAAGATGGAAACTAGGGGACATGTATGTACAACATGAAAGTGTCAAAGCCCATTAGAAAAGGTAGTTATTACTCAATGTGTATAGTATGTCACTGTTACCAATATACAGAAGATCTGGTGCTAGACTTCCAGAAGCTGATGATTCTCCAAAGTATTTCATGAACTGAACGACAAATATTGTTCCCAAGGGAGCATAAATGTGCTTACATCAAAATACCCTCTCGCTTCAATTTTGTGCTTTCGAACATGTCTCTTCGCTTTCTAGTTACACCATATTTGGATTCTTTCTTGAGCAATTTTACCACTTGAAACGTTGCATCTTCAGTTCCCATAGAATGGCTTCATGCTATCACCACAGGAAGAGTATCAACGCTTATTAAACGACTTTCTACTTCCTCATGATAAGATAATGAACTGAATTCTTCTGAATATGACAAACCGGAGTTGATGTCAGCCTCTTCTTCAATGCAACCTTACTCATAGCAGCAGATTTCTCACAAGGTTTCCTCGTTAAATTCATCCATCATCACGTAACCATCATCCCTCATCGAACCAAGCAAATCTTTCCAATACCCCATAAACCTCTCCAGCCTTTTCGCTTGATTCATCTGATGCTATAAAGCTTTTTACACCTTGACATGTTTCCATCCAACTACTACCAGTGATCTTCTTCAATCCAAAAATTTTCATGTTCTTCCTAAGCTCCTGAGCTTCTCCCCACCTCCCAGCTTTTGTATATAAATTTGCCATGATGGTATAATTTCCAGTATTATCAGGCTCTATTTCAAACAAATGACTACATGCAAATATCCCAACTTCAACATCACCATAAATCGAAGCCCCGTTAAGCAGTGCACCCCACACCCTTGCACTGGGTTCAATTGGCATCTTTCCTATTAAATCAACTGCTTCAGATAGCTTACCTGCCCTACTTAGAACTCCCACCATGCAAGCATAATGTTCATCCGAAGGCTGAATTCCATAGCTCTCTAACAACTCAAAAATTCTCCAAGCTTCTTCAATCAGTCCTGAATGGGCACAAGCTGCCAGTACAGCAGTAAATGTGACGGAATCTGGCTTTATGCAATGACTCAGCATCACACTAAATAGATTAAGAGCCGCCTTGGCATCTCCATGGTTAGCATACGCTGAGATAATTGCCGTCCAAATAATGACACTCCGATCTTTTGTGTGATCAAAAACTCGCCGTGCTGATTGTATAAACCCCAGTTTTGCATAGGTATCAATAACTCCGGTCGCAACAAAGATATTTTGATTACAATCACTCTTAATGGCAAAGGCATGCACTTCTTTCCCTCCTTTTGCAAATGCAAAATCGGAAATTCCCGGAAGAATACTTGAGAGGGTCACAGCATTAGGTTGATCACCTAATAACTGCATCTCACGAACTAACTCTAAAGCTCGTTCGTACAGATTATTCTGAACTAGACCTGATACCATAGCATTCCAAGTACTCAGGCATGGTTTCTCCATTTCACGGAAAAGATCGATAGCTTTCTCAACAAATCCATAAGTCATGTAGCCTGAAATCATTGCACCATAAGTTACCTCATCTCTCTCACCCATCTCTTCGAAAAGCTCTCTTGCGTAGTCCAAGCTACCACATTTTGAATACATTGCAATAATCGAGTTAAAAACTGAAATGTCAACTTCAATCTTGTTTTCTATAACATAACGATGAATTTCCATTCCCAAAATAAGATCATTCGACTGTGCACAAGCTTGTAGAACACTAACAACCGTTACCCCATCAGGTCTAAACCCTTCAAAATTCAGCATTTCTCTAAATAATCCTTTGCATTCCTTGTAAAACCCGTATTGAGAATAACCCGATATCATCGAATTCCACGACACAACATCCCTTTCAGGAATTTCATGAAACACACTTTTCGCCAGTACCATATCACCAGACTTCGAGTAAGAAGTGATCAAACCATTCATTACAAACACATCCGAATCAAACCTGTTTTTAACGACATAACAATGAATCATTTTAACCAGACCTGAATCCCCCAACAATCCGGAAACAGATTTCAACACACAAGTCACTGTGAAATTATCAGGTTTCACATCAAAATTGAAAATGTATTTCTCTTGGGTATTTCGTCGAACACATGGTGGACTTGTGTTTTCGGACAAAAATGAAGAGAACAACTTGAGAGTTTCTACATGATGATTCTCGGACGAGTAACCAATTAAAAGGGCATTCCAAGAAAATATATTTCTTTCAGGTATTTCGTCGAACACATGGCGGGCTTGTTTTAAGTGTTTGGTTTTTGAGTAGAAATTGATGAGCTTTGAGGCAAGGAAGTTGTTGGGGGTTGTTGAGGAGAGAATGAGGCGAGCATGGAGTTGCTTGCCTTGGCGAATAAGGCGATGTTCTTTGCATAGTTGTATGAGATTGCCATACAATCTGTAGTCAATAGTAGTATAGGTTTTGAGTCTGTGAAGGAGGAGATTTTTACAGGGTTCGCCTAGCATGGCGATGGGTGTTAGTCGATTTGATGAAACTCATTTGCTTGAATCATGGAGATGACCATTATCAGAGTGTGCTGTTTTCAACTGGATTTGGCGGGCTAATATGAGATTTGATTTGAAATGGGATAACTGGAGGTTCTGCGTTTGAATTCCTCCTCAGGTAAAAAATAAAAGAAATTTCGTAAGGCGTAGGTTTTGTAGCAAAAATAGGCCGAATAAAATTAAGCCTATCCGGTATAGGTTTATCATAAGGCAAATTTTTATCTAAAATTACGTCTTAAGGCAAACCTCTGCCGCAAACTTTTCTCAACATATGCCTAATTAATAGCCCTAATTTTGCTACAAAATCTCTGCTTTGCGATTTTTATTTATTTATTGTCTGAGTAGGGGT
Source organism: Anisodus acutangulus (assembly GCA_029783415.1). Taxonomy (NCBI): domain Eukaryota; kingdom Viridiplantae; phylum Streptophyta; class Magnoliopsida; order Solanales; family Solanaceae; genus Anisodus; species Anisodus acutangulus. The sequence continues at coordinate 30,065,210 of CM056505.1, read as the reverse complement.
TCGAATCCGAAACTCGTGAATTTTTAGACGAATGACAAAAATTAAAGATTTCAAATTTGAGGGGCAAAAATTAAATATCAGTACCTTTGAAGGGCATTCTGCAAAAAAAATTTTGAAATAGCCATTTCATACGAGGCTATGCAAATTAACGGTTAAATAATAACCCAACAATAATTAGGTTATTGGATTAATGATTCGGGTTATTAGTTTAATTATTGGGGTGTTGCTTCACCGTCTCAAGTTATTGAGTTATTGGTTCGGTTTGGTAACTTTTATTAATGAATGTAACGATAAGTCAATAGTAATTTATTTAATTATAATTTTACCATTCAATATATAAAGTAATCTATGAACTTGCATGTTTACTCAATTAGAGTTGCTCTACTTTGGGGGATCAATTATGAGCTACTATTATTATTGTTCTTGTATGTGGTTTTCACTTTGCAAATCAGCAACTCTTACAAAATATTTGGGCGAAAATCGTTAAGCGGTTGAAAAGCCTGAAATGACTATAGAATCAATTACACAATGATTTATGCTTCTTTGAGTGAAATGCGACTCCTGACAGATCGAAACAAATCCAATGAACTTGTAATATTTGATAGAATTCATGAAAGTCTTTTATTCGCAATAACAATATAATAAAATAATAATATTCTTGAGAGCTAAAAGTGCAAGTAAAAGAAAAGCAAGTAAAATCCTTTATATATGGTCTATTACATGAGATACAAATGTGTTTTTTCAATGTGGGACAAAAGCAAATGCTAATATCTCCTCTCAAACTCGCGATGGTGTATGAAAGATAGAATAATTTCCCTTAGGAATTTCTTTCATTATTCACAATATATATAGTTGTACAAAGGTTGATTCCTAATATGGTACGAATCCTAACTTACCTTACAAAGGTTGATTCCTAATACAATTAGAATCCTAAGTTACCTTAAATATACATTTATCATAATTACAAAATATACGACGAATATTCTGAGAATATTCGCTAATACTCCCCCTCAGACGGAGCGGGAGGAGGCCGAATGCTAAAAATTTGGATCGGAAGTCGGTGAAGAGTCATCGCGGTAGTCCCTTTGTGAAAATATCTGCAGATACCGATACGAGGAAGGCACATGTAAAATTTTGACTGACCACGAGCAACCTTCTCTCGCACAAAGTGGATATCCATCTCGATATGCTTAGTTCGGCGATGTTGGGTGGATTATGAGACATATAGATAGCGGATATGTTGTCACAATAAACTATAGACGCCTTGCGGAATGGACACCGAGCTCCAAAAGAAGATTTGAGCCAACAGATCTCGGCCGAACATTAGCAACTCCGCGATATTTTCGCTCAAAGACTCGAACGGACGTGGCCTGCCGCTTGGCGGACCATGAGATAAGATTATCCCCAAGAAATACACAGTACCAGAGGTGGAGCGGCGTGTGTCGGGCATCCCGCCCAATCTGCATCCGTGTAGGCTAGCAATTTGGTTGGGGCGGAGGGTATAGATGTAATCCAAAGTCAAGTGTGCCCTTAACATATCCGATAATACGTTTGAGGCGGCAAAATGGGACTCTCGAGGGTCGTGCATGAACAGACACACCGCCGAACGGCATATGCAATATCGTGCCTAGTGAATGTAAAGATCTTGAAGAGCACCTGCTAGACTCAGATAGAGTGGGATCGAAGCGGCGCACCGTCATTGGCACTAAGCTTGGATTTTGAGTCCACCGGAGTTGGCATAATTTTACAATTTGCCATCTTGGCCTCAGACACTATCTCTTCTCGCATACTTTGACGACACAGAACATATTGGCGCCAGATCTAGTCACCGATATACCCAAAGTAACTTAGCTTCCCAAGTCACCATAGCAAATTCGGTTTGAGTAGAGCAATGATTTCATTCTTCAACCCGTCGGATGAGGCAAGAAGAACAATATCGCCGACATATAATAGCAAATATGCAAAGGTCTTGCTACCTCGGTGAAAAGTGAAGAGAGAGGTATCACACCGCTACATACAAAACCAATTTGCGTAAGATACCGCGAACCGATCATACCAAGCGCGGGGCCTGTTTCAATCCATACAATGACTTCCCGAGACGACACACAAACCGTGGAGTCACGGATGAACAAAACCAGGAGGTCGATGCATGTACACGCCTCTTTCAAATCCCCATGAAGAAACGCATTCTTGACATCAAGGCGATGAATCGGCCAATGCAAGCCCATAGCAATACCGAGAACGATTGAATAGTGGCGGTTTAACAACCGGATCAATGTCTCACCACAATCAATACCCTCCCGCCGATTAGTGCCATTTGCAACTAGTCTTGCCTTATACCTCTCTAAGTCACCACTGTCTCTCGAACTTGTGACGAAATAGCCACATACACCGGATAACATTCACATCAGCTGGTCTAGGTACCAAATCCCAAGTGTTGTGCTTGGTTAAAGCGTTAAACTCTTCGCACATGGCAGGATTCCAATTGGGGTCCAGGTCAGCGAGGTTTGGATTCTTTGGAATGGGGGATAAGGTTTGTGTGGAGAGATTGAAGTGAACCTGGGTTTGAAGATCCCGTGTTGTGCACGAGTCTCCACGTGCGGTGAGGCTGCGGTGGGAGGTCGGGGCGGTAAGCGGTGGGTTGCGGGGCCGGTTGGCGGCGGTGTTCTTTGCGAAGCGAGAGACTCGGCAGTTCTTTGGTTTCTTTGGATCGGAGGCGATGTGAGTGGTGCATTAGACTCAACAGTGCGGCATAGGTGGTGTGGGAGCTGGGTGGGTGGTAGCATTCTTTGCGGAGGATCGGATGACACTTCTTTGGAAGCGGCGATGGCGTCGGAGCCGATGGCTTCTTTGAGTGCATTTTGGATGACCGGAGACAAACTCGGTTCATCGAGAAAGATGTAATCGGTGGTCCAAATTTCAAGATTTGAAAAGGAAAGGTTGTCTCGTTAAAGGTAACGTGGCGGAGACGATGATTTTGCGAGAAGCAATGTCATAGCACAAGTAGCCCCGATGATTAGGAGATAGACCAAGGAAGACACATGGAAGAGTGCGAGGGCAAGTTTGTGGTGCAATGGAGGCTATGTTGGGGTAGCATAAGCATCCAAAAATACGTAGGTGATCATATGATGGCCGCCACGGTATAAGATTTCTGTAGGGGTTTTGTTTTGGAGTGTGCTAGTTGGTAAAATATTTAGAAGGGATTCTACCATTTTGACAAAGATAGACCCAAAAGGCGGTGGTAAGGCGGGCATGAAATGTAAGTGTGCGGACCATGTTATTGATGGTGCGTATAATTCTTTCAAACCTTTCCGCTTTGGGAAGAAGTATAGGGACAAGAAAAATGGAAAACCATGCCTTGTTTAGAACAGAAATTGTGAAATGCCGAGTTATTAAATTCACGCCCATTATCACATTGGAATGATTTAATAGGTTTTTCAAATTGTGTCTTAATGAATTTTGAAACTCGAGGAATTTTGCAAAAACTTGATTTGAATTTCATGGGTAAATCCAGACAAAATGTGAAAAATCATCCAAGAATACTAGATAGAATTTATGACCCAAAGAGCTAGCAATCGGAGATGTCCATAAATCAGCATGAACAATATCAAAAGGAGAAAAAGTAACACTGTTTGATGACATAAATGGAAGACGAGTATGTTTGCCTAGTGGACAAGAAAACAAGCAGTGTTGGGCAATTTTCCCATTATTACATTGAATACGCTTAGAAGTCCTAAGAAAAGTAAAACTGGTCTCCTGGTGTCCGAGTGGGTGGTGCCAAGTGGAGGGAGAGCTCGCCGCAAGGGATAGGGGTGCTTGCGGCCTGACAGCGGAAGATTGAGTGAATGGGTAGAGGTCTCCCACACTATTGCAGCGTGTAAGAATTTTCCCCGTATTGAGTTCCTTCACGTAAAAACCAAAAGCGGTCAAATTCGATGCATACGTAATTATTGCTAGTGAATTTTCTAACGTAAATTAAGTTTTTAATGATGTTAGGTGTGTATAGGACGTGGTTTAGGGAGAAAGGTGGATGTGGATGTTTGGTGTGTGTTACCGTAACCTTCAATTGGAATGCGATTACCATTGCCGGCGGTAATAAATTGAGGACACTTTAGCGGCGTAGTTGAGATAGGTTACCTGGCCGGGTGAGGTGAGATGTGGCTCCGGTGTCCATGTACCAATTGTCGTCGAGTACATTGAAGGTTCACGGTGGTGTATGCTTGGCCCCAAATCGGTCGGGGCAGTCTTTGAAAGGCTGCTGCAGTCTTCTTCTTCTTCTTCTTCTTCTTTGGGCTACAATGAAATTCTTGCGATTCTTCTTCTTCTTTAATTTATGTCAGTGGGCTGCTTCTTCTTCTTTGGTGGGCTGGTGGTGGGCCGAGCGAGGCCCAACAGGCCGATCGACCAAGGCTGCTGAGCTGGGCCCTGCCCGGTCGAATGCGGGCATGCGGCGAGGCCCGGTCTGCTGGTTGGGCCACTTCTTCTTCTTGGTTAGACCACTTCTTTGTTCTTTGTCGATGGTATTGTTGTCGATCCAGCAGTTGCGTTAACCCTTTCGCGGCCCTTGCCTTTATTGTTGCGACCTCTGCCCGCCCGACCTCGCCGCTCTGTTCTTTGCTGCTTTCTTCTTCTTCTTCTTTGAAGCTATTTGTTCTTCTTTGGCGCGGTGTCGCCATCCGTCAGCGGCTAACGCCTTTTGATTATGTTCCTCTTGTTTAGCACGTCTAGTTTCTTCCAACAATAGTTGTGAACGTGCCTTGTTGAAACTTGGGAGAGGGTCGGCTTGTTGAATCATTGTTGCGAGTGTGTCATATTCACCTTTCGGTAAACCCGCAACAAGTTGAAGCACCATCTTGGTTTCTGAAACAGAAGTCCCGACGTTGGATAGTTGATCGGGTATGAGTTTCAGTTGCTTACAATATTCGGACATGTTGTTAAAATTCTCGAGGCGGGTATTGTTGAATTACTCTTCCAAATACACAGCCCGAGTAGTTTTATTCTCCTGAAAGATTTCTTCTAGCCGACCCAAAGTTCACGTGTCAGAGCACCTGTTTTCATGATAGTGCATAACAGATCTTTGGAGATGGTGCCGTAGATCCATTGTTTGACGATGGCGTCAAGACGACGCCATATTGAGTCTGTAACATCGGTGGGACGAGGAACAGATTCGTCAATGTGATCGAGCACGTTGTATGCACATGCATGAATGTAGAATAGTTCCATCCACATGGAATATTGACAGTCTTCTTGGTCAAGAATTATAGGGATAAAATTCTTGATGTTGTTAACGGCGAATGCCGGATGAAAAGAAGTTACTGAACGTTGAGAGGGGTTTTCAAGTGTGCCAGTGGTTGAAACGGAATTTGTGGGGGAAGACATGGTTGCCGCCTGTCGAGGGAAGGGAATTTTCTGGTTTGGCCGAAATATGGAGGAAGAAACCAGAAAAAAAAAATTCTGTGAAAGCAGAAAAAAAAAATCGGATTTCGGCCGGGAATGAGGATTTAGGTTTTAGGCTCTTGATACCATGAAAGATAGAATAATTTCCCTTAGGAATTTCTTTCATTATTCACAATATATATAGTTGTACAAAGGTTGATTCCTAATATGGTACGAATCCTAACTTACCTTACAAAGGTTGATTCCTAATACAATTAGAATCCTAAGTTACCTTAAATATACATTTATCATAATTACAAAATATACGATGAATATTCTGAGAATATTCGCTAATAGTGTAGACAGAAGCATCAAGAGTTTGCCAAGAAAGAACCGGTGACGCTTTAAGGTATGCGCCTTTGTGAAGAAATCTGCAAGTTGCATCGAAGATGAGACAAATGGCAAGGATAGAGTGCGCTGTTGAAGATGATATCGAATAATATGACAATCAATCTCAATATGCTTGGTACGTTCATGAAAGATTGTGTTGTGCGCAATCTGAATAGAACTCTTATTATCACAATACATCGGTGTTGGTGAAGAAAGAGAGACATCTATATCAACCAATAACCGACGTAACCATACAATTTCACACATAGTAGAAGTCATAGCACGATACTCTACCTCAGTTGAAGAGAGAGAAACCACATCTTGTTTCTTACTTTTCTATGAGATGAGTGAATCTCCTAAAAATACACAATAACCAGTAGTTGATTTCCGATCAGTTAGGTCACCAGCCCAATCTGCATCAGAAAATGCACGACGCTCCAAGGATGAGGTCGATGGAAACAAGAGACTCTGATAAATCGTTCCTCGAAGATAGCGAAGAATACGCATAACTGCAGCCCAATGTACAAATGTAGGAGAGCAAACAAACTAACTGACAATGTGAACAGCATATGCAATGTCAGGGCGAGTAATGGTGAGGTACACCAGACTCCCTACAACTGAACGATATAAAGTGGGATCAGGAAGAGGATCCTCATCAGTGGGTGTATATCGAACATTAACCTCAAGAGGAGAATTAACTATACGAGTATCTGTGAGATGGGCCCGCTCAAGAATATCAGCAGTGTACTTAGACTGAGAGAGAAGATATCCCTTCTCAGAATAAGCTACCTCAATGCCTAAAAAGTAACGTAGATGACCTAAATCTTTCATCTTAAAACGGCAAGATAAAGTAGATTTTAGGTTTGCAATACCATCAATATCATCACCTGTAATGATCATGTCATCAACATACAATAAAAGCAAAATACAACCTGCAGGGGATGATTTAACAAATAACGCCGAATCATGAAAGCTGGAAATAAACCCAAGAGATGATACTACAGTGGAGAACTTGTCGAACCAAGCTCTTGGAGCTTGTTTGAGACCATACAGAGCTTTCTTAAGCCTGCACACTTGTCCTGGACTATGTGAAACACCAGGTGGAGGGACCATGTAGACTTCTTCTTGAAAATCCCCATTTAAAAAAACATTTTTAACATCCATTTGTGAAATATACCAATGACGAACAGAGGCCACTGCAATAAGAACCCGGACAGATGTCATCTTTGCAACAGGTGCAAAAGTCTCTTCATAATCTATACCATATTCTTGAGCAAAACCCTTTGCAACCAAACGAGCTTTATATCGCTCAATAGAACAATCAGACTTTGTCTTAATCTTGTACACCCATCGAGAACCAATAGTTTTCTTACCAGTCGGTAGAGAAACCAAATCCCAAGTACCAATTTTGTTCAAAGCAGCCAGTTCCTCATTCATAGCCTCTTGCCAAAGAGGATCACGAGCTGCCTCAGAGTAGGATGTAGGCTCACAGAGAGAATTAATAGAAACTAGAAAAGAAGCGAATGATGGAGCATAGCAAGAATAATCAAAATCGGATACCTGAGTAGATCGCAGAGTGCGTTTAGGATAGCGAGGTGGATCTGAATCTGCAACCACAAGAGGTTCTGAAATAGGCGTAGGAGGGGGCTAAGTATCAATATCATGGGACCTGACAGAAGACTGAGAAGGAACATATGATATAGATGTAGAATCAGATGGACAATCAGCATCAAAGAGATCAATATCAATAAGGTCAGATTTTGTCATGCCATGTGAGGTAGGTGGGATGGAAAAGAAAGGAACATGCTCAATAAAGGAAATATTACGTGACATGTAAATTTTTTTCCAGAAACTGGATCATGACAACAATAACCTTTCTGCCCAACCCCATATCCAAGAAAAACACAAATGGCGACACGAGAAGATAACTTAGTACGCTCTGCATGTGGACGTAGAACAAAACATGTAGAACCAAAAACTCTCAAATGAGAATATAGTGGGGTGTGACCAAATAGTCTAGCATACGGAGAAATCCCAGAATTATGAGAGGTAGGGATCCTATTAATAAGATAAACAGATGTAAGAACAACTTCTCCCCAAAATTCACTAGGTACACTAACGGACAAAAGCACGGATCTAGATGTCTCAACAATATGCCTATGTTTTCTCTCGGCTACCCCATTTTATTGTGGTGTATCAGTACAAGAAGACTGATATATTGTACCATCAGCTTTGAAAATACCAGAAAGATCCCCACTAGTATATTCACCTCCTAAATCAGCCCGAAAATATTTAATAATGGCAGAATGTTGAGTTTTCACATAGGCTTGAAACTCAACATAAGTATGAACAAAATCAGAGCGTCTTTTCAACAAATAAACCCAACAATAACGAGTATAATCATCAATAAAGGAAACATAATATCTGGAGCCACCCTTAGTAGGGATAGGTGCTGGCCCCCAAACATCTGAATGAACTAGATCAAATGGTGCAGAAGAAGTAGAAGTACTAAGATTAAAAGGCAAAGCAAAAAATTTTCCAAGTTTACATCCACTACAATCAGAAATATCATCGAATTATAAATCACCAAGAACACCAGTATTACACATAAAACGCAGGCGAGAACCTAATACATGACCAAGTCTAGAGTGCCACAAATAAAACTTCAAAGAGGAATGTGTTAAATGAAAAGAAGACAGATTAACAGGCATAGTTGCTGCATGAGTAGGAAGATGGAGCTCATCCAAAACATATAGACTTCTCCCCTTTCTACGCCCTGTCCCAATCACTCTCTTGGATTTTAGATCATGCATATAACAAGAATTAGGGAAGAGTCCAATAAAACATCCAGAGTCACATATTTGACCAGCAGAAGCAAGATTCATATGTAATTTTGGAATGCAATAAACATCAGGTAATGATATAGTGGATATATGAATGGTGCCAATGCCTGTCAATGGCATAAGCGTGCCATCAGCAGTCACAACAGAAGTGGAAGGGGGGGGGGGGTCAGAAGACATAGATACAAAGACGGAAGAATTATGAGACATATGATTTCCAGTTCCAGAGTCCAAGATCCAAGAAGACGAAATGATACCTGAACCAATAGATGGTAATGAGCCGGAAGGAATAGAAAGAGCATAAGACTGAGAATTCTGTTGAAACTGTTGGAAGGCGAGAAACTTCTGAAATTGGTCAGCTACAGAATCAGTACTGTGACTCACAGAGGCTCCTGAAGCTGGGTGATCATGAGAGGGCACAAAGGCAGTCTGAGTTGGTGGATACGAGTTCTGGAATTGACCCCTATGTTGAGAAGGCTTCTGTCCTTGTCCCGAATGTGGAGGCTTAGAACCTGACGCCTTCCGTAGCTCAGGACAGTGATTCTTTCAGTGTCCTGGTTTCTTGCAATAATTACAATTACCCATGATAGATGTTCTATACTGGTGTGTAGGGGCTGCAAGGACCGGTGCAGACGAAGGAGCTGCCAGTACAAAAGTAGAAGCCTTATGTACCCTTTTTAGAGTCTTCAAACATGTTTCTTCAGCCATAAGTTCATTTACCACATCTTTAACAGATGGTAAGGGTTTCTTGATTGCAACAAGCATGAACGACAATTCTCAAATTCTGACCGAAGACCCATCAATAGCTGAACAAGACGATCTTCATCTCTGCATTTAATATAAGCATCGCATGCTTGCAATTCAGTAGATTCTGTCATAGCTAACTGATCCCACAAAGTGGTCATTGCACAGAAATAATCTTGAATGCCAAAGTCATTTTGTACTAGTGCACGAATTTCATATTGTAACTGATATTTAACAGCAAAATTACTCTGCACAAACAATCTTGACAGATAATCCCAAATCTCTTTAGCAGTTTTGAACTTAGCCAATTGAACACCTATTCTTTGTTCAACAGAGTTATTAATTCAAGTAATAGTCTTTGAATTATTGGTCTCCCAAGTCCTAAATAATTCATCAAAATTTCCATCTCCAATTTTAGAGCAATTGGTTTTTCCAGACATATAATCCCAAAGCGCTTTTCCCTTCAGAAAATTTACCATGACATAACTCCAATAGGAATAATTTTTTCCATCTAACCGAACACCAATAGTTTGCAAAGAATCATCATCTCCAGCCATTATGAATTTTAAACAGAAAAATCTCAAATAACAAGCAACAATCCCAAATAACAAGCAGCAATCCCAAATAACAAGCAACAAAATAAAAAAGGGCATATCTCACCAATTAGATGCGGAAGCCAAGAAGACGAAACCCAGATGTGGAAGCCAAGAGTAGAACGAGCACGAGCTTCCAAAACAAGTCAAAAAAATTTTTAACTGATAACCGGGGCGTGCTGCATGCGAACCCCCAACTAACTCACCGCGGAGTTGGATCCGCGATCGAGCTAAAAATATTAACTTGCGCTCTTGGCTCTGATACCATGATAGAATTCATGAAATTCTTTTATTCATAACAAGAATTCTTACAAAGCAATAACAAGATAATAAAATAATACTATTCTTGAGAGCTAAAAGTGCAAGTAAAAGAAAAGCAAGTAAAACCCTTTATATAGGGTCTATTACATGAGATACAAATGTGTTTTTCTAATGTGAGACAAAAGCAAATGCTAATAATATTAATCCAAAGATCCTTATACTTTCAGTTACACTTGTCTTTAAGTGAGGCTTAATGAAAAATTTCGCCTGAAATATTAATGGTTAAATCGATAACTGAACCAATAACAATGAATAACTGATTAACCAATATTTTAACAGTTCTTTAACAATTTAGCATGTCTACAAAATGACAACAAATAAGTCAAATCAATAACTTTCAAAATCGAACCGAACCGACTCGATCGATACACCACCCTAATTTCATACGACTAAAGGTATGAAATACAGTAAATACAAAAATAATAGATGACTCATAAAATACAGTAGATAAGAATCCTAATTTTCCCTGTGATTTTAAAAACAATCATATTGTGTTACTAGAACTTTTAACTTTCAAAGAATAAGTATTTTACTAGATTTTGCTAATATTAATTTTCTTTTTTACGCTAGGGAAAAAGAGGAAGAAAAAGGAGGAGTTATTTGCACAAAAAAGATACTCTTATGCTGCTATTTAAATATTGTTCTCAGATTTTATATTTGTAGGGAATGACATTTTTAAGTTTAATGAAAAATTTGAACTAATATATCTTCGTGATTTCGAAGTTTTAAATAAATAAGAGGAAATAAAATATATATATTTTTTAAATTATATTATTTCAAAATTACAAATAAAGAACATGAAACAAATACTACATTTCAGAACAATGACATGCAAATTATGACAAATCGATATGACTTTCATGTTATATTTAACATATCTATCATGTCAGATTATTCACAGATCATACTGGATCGTCATGATCTTAAAGCTACAATATAAAGAAATTCGTAGCATGCAAGTCATGACCAATATATATGACGTAAATCCAATCTAGTTATCTTGTTAGATTAGTCACAAATATTGGTATAAAGTTCTCAATTAACTTGGACCATAACTTATTTTGAAAGTTTGCAATAAGCCTATGTCACACCCCAACCTTAGTGGAGCGAACGACACCTAGTGCCACAATTATGCGAATGACATACTTTGTAATACGCGTGACTTACTGTACTCAGCTACCTGCAAACAGAAGATACCAAAACAAGTATATAGACATATGGGCCTACGAGGCCCCAACTGTACAACACTACGCTTATGAACATAGCCTGCTAACCACATGTGTACATACGTCTACAAAAGCTTCTAAGAGTATCTGACCAAAATAACTTGGTTGGGACAGGGCTCCGGCCTACCCAAATAGCATGTCCAACTGTATCACCAGTGTCTAGACTCGGCTACTTCAGAAGGAAGTGGAGCTCACCAAAACTTTGCTGATCAATTGGAATGTTTACTGAAAAGTCATCCCACCTGAGAACCTGGACCTGCAGCATGACATACAGTGTCCCCGGTAAAAGGGACGTCAATACGAAATAATGTATCGAATATGTAAGGTAGATAAACTCAATAACAAGTATTGAATCCTCAAATAGAAACAAGTAACAATGAGGGTAATGGGACTGTCACTTACCTGTAAGCCATACTCTACTGAAACGTTTATCAATTATACCAACTAAAGTATTATGACGGGTTTAAGTTACGTCTACCGGTATAACTAAACTCTATCTCTAAATACGCTTTGCTTAGAGCAACAAATAGGTTTTGGAAGGTCAACAAATAAGCCTCGGAGGCCGCCAAATAAGCCTCGACGGCTAGCAAGTGAGCCTGAAAGCTAGCAAATAAGCTCAAAGGTTGACAAATAAGCTCAAAGGGCCATCAGGTCGTATCGCTCAATGCAATTAAGATTTATATATGTTAACTCATCCAACTAAAGTTTTCCCCTTCCGAGGGTACAACATACGATACATACAATTGTTTACAAGTAATGCAACTAAGGAAGTGATATTACTAATATTACCCGCGCAGATAACTATACGACTAACAAATGTGTGACCTTACTCTTATAAGCCGGTTTACTTACTATTGACGATAATTCTATTGCAATGAATCAAGTAAACACTAATGAACTTAGGAACAAACTTACAAATCACAAAACTCTCAACTCAACTATATGTCTCTCAATTTCAAGGTAGCAAGAATGTCAACAACAAGAGTAGAGTACTGATCACCAATCGATTTTCATAAATTTTCTACTCGAGTACACTTCTAATGAGTCATGACAAATGAAGTAAGGGATAGTCATTACATACCTGTGCCAACTCGGCCAACAACACAATCCATGCAACTCGTCCAACACCTCAACCTTATATGCCAAGAACTCCTCTTCTTCCACCTTACTTCACTTCAAAGAAAGCCTCGATTCAATAATCCGATAAAATGAAACAACGAGATCAAAGCGGTGAGCGAAACCCATGACATAATTGAATAACTTTGTTGCGTGTATGTAAGTGAATAAGTTGTTGCTCGTTAATGAATTTGTTGCTCATAGTTTGCATTTATATAATATGATACAATTGCTGCTTCTTAGTTGTTATTAGAACGAATAAAATGATCTCAATTAAAGCTTATTGGGGTCTACACCATAATTATCTTCAAATGCCTCCACCTAGTATAAAAATGTTTAGTTACTGTCGGTTTTTTCTCAACTACCACGGGGAAGTCACCCATTCTCACATCCATTTATTATACACTTAATCCTTTTATATCCACTATACTCCACATTTACCAAATTACAGCCATAATTAATTCTTAACCTCAATTCACTTAAATGTCAATCATTTTTAACACATTTCATATATTTGTTATCATAGTCATGTGATATAATACTAGTCCATAGCCTTCTTTCCACACACAAAATATTATTGTCAATCACCGTTATAACACTTTTAAGTCCTAAATCATTTAGAGACTTCATCACTTTATACACTGAGCTCTTGACCTAATATTTGTATACGACTTATTCTTGCAAGTTCGATTAAATTTGTTTATGTTGGGCGGTTAATTCCTAATCTGAAAATACGGATGTAACAATCAACTTCTATTGCAAGGGCATATCATTGATAAATTCTTATTTTTGCATTATATATAAAAATAGAACAAAATAAATACTAGTCTCGCAAAGGGACCGCTGACCAATTTTGGAGGGTTGATTTACAAAAATGATCTTGAAAGTGATTGATCTTAAACTTTTGACCTTGCTGCCCCATGAGTAACACTTCAAGTTAGGGCAAAACTCTTGTGTCTGGGGGTGGGGGGGGGTGGGAGACAAAGAAGTGGGCTCATATAGAATGGGCCAGTTTTTCAAGTTCAAATCACCAGCCCAAAATATGGGACCTAACAGACATTTCGCCCGCCAATTTCAAACGACGACGGAGTAACTCTATCTAGTTCGCCGTCGAATCTCTTTCTCCGGCGACACCTCGTTGTAAGCTTCCATCAGTTCTCTGCTCACCCATCGTTAATGCCATAGTGGTATAAAATGATAATAACATTTCACATATGAACACATTTTATCAAAAAATAAAAGGTCTTTTATTAAAAATTGGCTTTAGGCCACTAGTTTTATTGAACGTCATATACCAAATTTTAATATTTACTCTTGTTAGAAGTGCTATTCACTTAAACACATGCAAATTGTGTCTTAGTGGGATTCATATATTTTCATTTTGTATTTACTTTTGCAGATATGAAAATATTGACATGGAAAGCCGAATAAAACGTAGTGGATATAGAGGACTCCGACTAGTTCTGGATTGATGTATAGTTGAATGATTAATTGACTGTGAAAATTCTTTCACAATGATAAAAAGGTTAGGATCAATCCGGAGCTATGTCAATCATACGATACAGCCTTTTTTGAAGAATGAGCAATCAAGTAATGATCATATAATCGTCTTGTGTAAGCAAAAGTTATTTAAACAAGCTTTAGAGGTATTCGAGTTGTTAGAAAGGAACACATCTTGTAATTTGTATCCAAGCACGTATTCGCAGCTAGTATCTGCGTGTTCGTCTCTTAGATCCCTGCAATATGCGAGAAAAGTTCAGAGTCATGTATTAGTATCAAATTATGAGCCAGATATGATTTTTCAAAATCATTTGTTGAATGTGTATGGTAAGTGTGGGTCGTTGAAGGATGCTCGAAAAGTGTTTGACGAAATGCTTGAACGGAATTTGGTAATGTGGACTTCGATAATTGCTGGGTACTCGCAAAATGGGCAGGAGAATGAAGCCTTAAATCTTTACTTTCAAATGCGACAGTTTGGTCTTACACCAGACCAGTTCACGTTTGGAAGCGTAATCACAGCATGCTCAAACGTGAATCAGGTGGAGTTAGGGAAGCAGTTGCATGGCCATGTCATTAAATCGGAACATGGTTCCCACCTTATTGCTCAGAATGCATTGATTGCGATGTATAGGAAGTTTAGTCAAATTAATGAGGCATTGACAGTGTTCTCACGTATTAAACCAAAGGATTTGATTTCATGGAGCTCAATGATGGCTGGATATTCACAGCTTGGTTATGAATTAGAAGCTCTGTCTTGCTTCAAGGAGATGCTTAGTCAGGGAATTTACAAACTGAATGAATTCATTTTTGGAAGCATTTTTAATGCCTGTAAAAGTCTTGCACGAGCAGAATATGGAAGACAAATGCATGGTTTAAGTATAAAATTTGGGCTTAGTTTTGATGCTTTTGCTGGTTGTGCTGTTACTGACATGTATGCCAGATGTGGATGGTTGTGTTCTGCAAGAACTGCATTCTACCAGATATGAAATCCTGATCTTGTATCTTGGAATGCTCTGATTGCGGGGTTTGCATACGGAGGTGATCCTGATGAAGCTATATCTCTCTTTTCTAAGATGAGATCTTTGAGTTTGACCCCAGATGATGTCACAGTTCGTTCTTTACTTTGTGCCTTTGTAAGTCCATCTGCTCTTTTTCTAGGAAAGCAAGTGCACTGCTTTGTTATTAAGAGTGGATTTGATTTAGAGATTTCCGTCTCTAATACATTACTTTCAATGTATGCCAACTGTTCAGATCTTCTGGATGCACATAAAATATTCGATGAGATAAAATTCAAGGCAGATTTAGTCTCGTGGAATGCCATTATCACAGCTTTTCTACAACAGAGAGATTCTGTACAAGTCTTCTCATTATTTAAAATGATGCTTCTTTCTTCTAATAAGCCTGATCATATTACATTAGTTTATATGCTTGGGGCTTCTGGAAAAGTAGCCTCGTTGGAAATAGGAGACCAGGTTTGTTGCTATGCCATGAAAAATGGGCTGAGTGAAGATATCTGTGTCAATAATGCTTTAATTGACATGTAAGTGAAATGTGGACATATGACAAGCGCTAAGAAGCTTTTTGATAGTATGAAGAACCCTGATGCGGTCTCATGGAGTAGTTTAATAGTGGGGTATGCTCAGTTTGGATATGGAGAAGAAGCTCTAGATCTCTTCCAGAAGATGAGATATTTAGCTGTCAAGGCAAACCAAGTTACCTTTGTCGGTGTTTTGACTGCTTGTAGTCATGTTGGACGAGTAAAAGAAGGGTGGCAGTTGTTCAGAGCCATGGAAATGGAGTTTGGTATTGTACTAACTAGAGAGCATTGTTGCTGTGTGGTTGACATGCTTGCCCGAGCAGGTTGCATAGAAGAAGCAGAAGCTTTTATCAATCAAATGGAGTTTGATCCTGATATTCTGGTGTGGAAAACTTTGTTAGCTGCTTGTAAGACACGTAACAATCTTGATGTTGGAAAACGAGCCACAGAGAAAATCTTAGAGATTGATCCCTCAAATTCTGCTGCACATGTGTTACTCTGTAACATTTTTGCTTCTACTGGCAGTTGGAAGGATGTTGCATCACTGAGGGGTCTGATGAGACAAAAAGGTGTCAAAAGGTTCCAGGTCAAAGCTGGATTGAAGTCAAGGACCGGATCCATGTCTTCTTGGCTGAGGACTGTATGCACCCAGAAAGGGACAGAATATATTGCATGCTAGATGAACTATGGTTACAGATGCTGGATGACGATTATTTGCCCATTCAGATTTAAGTTTTCGGGGTAAAACAATTCGACGAGATGAGTAATGGATACACACTTCTCGCACTGTCCACATTGAGGAGTTGCACCCTTGCAGAACCACATTTTACTTATGCAGGTGTTTGAGTTGGTTTTCTAGATATTAGGAGGTCTGGAAAGTGAACAATGCAAAAGTTTGCCCAACCAGCTATCCAGAGACATGCTTGACTAGAGATACACTGAAGCAGCAAATAGCTGTCTGCTGTTTTCCAAAGTACAAGTTCCCGATGTTTCATAAGAGATGTATTTCGAGTTCCAGATTGCAGATTAACTGAAGACACCGTGAAGATTGCTGTCAATTTGGAATAGAGAAAGAGATGAAGATGAAAGATGGATCTACTGGTTTTAAGGAGTGAATGAATCCCTCGTGTGAGGAAGCTTTTTACTGTTTTGACGAGTAGACACAAAAGAAGCAGCAGTATGCTCTTATTATTCCCAGCATCACCGGTACATCCTCATTTTCAGTCATACATCTTCTTTGTGAAGTTCAAACTGAACTGGTTACCCGGCTGAAAAATAACAGTCTGGTGTTTGAGAAGTCTCTTGGGACCAGCACGAACATAATGAGAAGAGATTCTGAAGGAGTCACTGGGATTGATGAGCACGGTCGATGTGTCTCTGGATTAGAAATATCTGTAAAAAGAAACCTCCTTTTCTTACAACACATGAAAGTTTGCAGAGTGAGAGATTGAGTCCACGAGACTTCAATATTCTTGAAGCCAAGGCCAAGAGACACGTCCATAAAACTTGTTATTCCTCTTAGACCTAAGGAATTGATGCAGTGTACCAAGTAAAGCGGAAGATGCTCTTTTTTGAAGGCCCTTTCAATTCTCGTTAAAAGAATCACGAGCCGTAACTCTCAGATCCATTAGCTCCCCTGTGGTGAAGAAGTAAGCTTATATCTGCAGAAAAGCAGCTCTGAGGTACTCGATGCCTGGTAGGGCTCTCTCATATGCAGCCCCCGGTGATTGGATATCTGCTATTTATGCGTAGTGTAAAAATATCGAGGGAAGCCCGTGATAACCATATTCTCGCCCAAATGACCGCACCTAGATTCCTGGAGACATAGGTATCAAAGCTGATTACTGCATACGATTTAAGAAGAAATGGGCCTTTTGGCCTATTTTAATGGTCATCCACAAAAAACAGATTTCCAGTATGGCACAACATGGTCGGTAAAGAGTAGTAAGAGGGCCAAGAAAAACAAACTCTTAAATTTGAGCACTGCAGAGATTTCAGAAAATGCATTGCAACTAGAAGGCATTTGGTGTAAAGTGTAAACTGCAGGGGGCTATGTTAGAAGGTGCTTAAAGTGTCCCGAGAGGAGGCCTTAGACTGAACCGATCTAAGGTGGCTATACGGGTTAATGCGGTTGCACCTCCATGACTTGTGAGTTTTTGCCCAACATGTTCTTTTTTTGTAGTTGAAATGGTTCATCAACCTGTCTAGGGATGTTATTAAAGATTATAATACATCAGTTCTACATTCCGAAGATCCTTGTTTATTCTAAATCAAAGTGGAAATTTCAAATATAATGGACTGACTAGTGACTACTAACGTATTGTAATATTGTGGTGCATATTAGTATGATGTTTCTAGTGATACGTATTCTAATATGACTAGAACACTTAAAATTAAAGAAACGTTTATTTTCTGAGTCTCCAATTCACAAGATGACATGCCTTTCCTCTTTTACTAAAACACTACATTCTGTTTCTAGTAATAGATATCAACCTCAATTTATCAATCTCTAAATTGGTTATCCTACTTCGAAAGAAACATCTGGAGTACAACTGAACATCCTCATGCACCTTTGGTTGCATTTACATTTCTGTCAGAGCGTTTTGCTATTCCGTTGCCTTGAAATGACTTAAGAGTGACTCCTCGGGTAAAGGAGTTCTGAGATTTTCAATAGATTCCCTACTTGGCACGTTAACTCTTTTCCTCCTCAGAGTTGAGCATGACGGTTCATCGACCTGGTTATTGAGAACAAAAGTGTATGTTAGTGTAGCATTCAGACGTCTATAAAATTCCATTGGAAGCAGAAAGGCCTCGGTTGAAGTTAGGATGTGAAGAATGGTAATGTGATAAGATTAAGATTGATAGATGACCATTAATTATCTTCTAGGCTGAAATTCCAGTTTATCGTAAAAAAAAAATGAACAAATGAACTCATCAACCCCGAGTCAGGAACTTGAGAATAAACCAATGTCCTCAGATATCTCGATGGAAATTCCAATATGATATTTCTTATTGAAATGGTATTCTTGCCTATTCCAATGGCCCTTGTTACAAGAGTTGGCCCTAGGTTTTCTAAATTGAATTTGTCTCTAAGTGATGAAAAGAAAAAGGTTTAACTATCAGATATATAGATTCTAATAGTAATAATGTGTAAATTGACTGGGTATTTGTCTTTCAAGTATTAAAGGAAAAATCATTTATAGTTGGATGGTTTTATGAGCTTTTACCTTGTACTCATCTGTCAATACTTTCCGTGCATTTTCTGCAATCTCTGATACTTCAGAGGAATGACTGTCTTTCATCTGTTTCATGTCCTCAACACAAGGATGAATAATTGAAAAACTTTTCTCACATTCATTATGATCAAGTTTCTGCAAACCTGCAACAATTTCAACTGTATGAGTATGTGGAAATAAGACTCGAGAATGTTCTCTTGCAACATCGGAGGAAGAAAAGAACTGCTAATTATTCACAGGCAACATACTTTCCATAGCAGAAAGAAGATTCCTCTTGGAAATAGCTGTTTCTTCTAGTATGGAAGTCCCTGTGGAGGAAAACTGAGTGCTGATCTTTCCATTTGATTCCATTGCGCTCCTGAAGATATTGAGGTACAAATGAAAAAAAGAAGAAGCTCTCAGCTAATAATTGATTCAGTTGAAATGATATCTCACTTCATTATGCAATCAATTGAGTTGATAGTTCTTGTTTCTTGGCAAAGAAACAATTCTTGGGCATTTCTCCATCCATCTTCGACCCTCTCTGATTCTGCCAAGCTGAAATTTAAGATGAGAAATATGGTAGCTTTATTAAAGGATACAGTCCAAAAACATAATACAATCTCTATAAATGTATATCATCGTGAACCAACTCAACCAGCAATCAATGTTTCCTGCTAGGCTACTCTTCCAAAATTCCAATCTAGTTGAATCCTCGATATGTTGAGCTTCCGTGCTGTTGATGTAGCTTGTCCATTCATCATAGGCAGAATTAGCGCAACCTTGTATGTTTGAGAACTCAGCATTTAGATTTCTGGTTTTGATATTAGAGCACTCTCTAAGGCCATTAACTGTTGTTTGAACCTAAAGAAAAGAAAAAACTGGAAGTGTTTGATTATATTCTGCCTGAAAGAGGTGGTCTTATAATTATTTCATGCTTTTAGGAACACAAAAATCCATGAAAAGGCTTTGATATTTTTTGTGAGTTACATTCACAATATAATCTTTTATGGAATATAGTTAAACTCTTAAACCGTAAAAGATATGTACAAGTTGCAATGAAGAAGGCACATACCAGCTTTTTCTTCCTAGTATTAGAAGCTGATATAAGCTCTGCAACTTTTTCTATCAGTTGCCGTTCTTCACTTGCAGCCAGCTCCTACAGAAGTAACTCAAAGGGTGAAAAGAAAGTTCCCTGTTGTATAGATGAGTGGGTGGAGTTTGCATAGAATCATATTTTGTAGATTCTTTACTTTTTGTATACCCATTGTATACGGCCAGTTTGGCCATGTTTATGAATGAGAATACATTTACTTGATAAAAAAAAATACCTCAAACTTCTCTTCAAGGGTGCGGAGTTGCCGATCATTAATTGATTGTGATTTTTCATCCATTAGTCTCAATTTTGAAATATATGTATTTAAGGTCTTGAAAAAGTTGAGGAGAACTTCAGGGGTTATTTGAATTTCGTGATATCTTCTTGTTTGATACTAATGATGGAGAAAAATAAACAAAGTTAGATGCACAAAAAACTAAGAGAATATGAAAGAAAATCTGGTAGCATGCTTATATTATGCACCTGTTGTTCTTGTCGCACAAAAGCATTTATCTTCACCTCAAGTTCCCTAATGTTACCTTGGAGACTGTTGAGTACAGCATTAACATCAGCGGAGATCTTTCCAACAAGCTGCACTAGTATGAAGGCAAAATTGAGTGATGAAAGTGTGGGAAAAAAATACTCCGTCCGTTTTAATTTCTTTGTCTTAGTTTGACCGGGCACAAAGTTCTTTTGAATCTTGTGATCTTAAATTAAAGATGTGTGTAATGTACCAAAGTGCCATTTGAATCTTGTGGTCTTAAATATGACATGTAGGATGTTGGGTAGGGTGTTTATCGGTCGGTTCGGTTCGGTTTTGTGTATTATCGGTTCGGTTTATCGGTTTTCGGTTCATAAATATCCTCAACCGATAAGATATTCGTTATCGGTTTTAATCCTTATCGGTTCGTTTTTCGGTTTAACCAATAAGAAAATGCTCCGCTAATGTTTTTTTGTTTTCTCTTGTTCATGTATATACATCATAGTATACTTAAGCAGATCCATTCTATTGTCGCAGAGAGGCAATAAGCCCTAATTTCGTTTGAGAAATAAGAGGATAAGGCAATAAGCGTGTGCCTTTTGTAAGAATTTAGAAATAGGGTTTCTATTTTAAAATAAAAAATTAAAGTCACAATTATATAATTAGTGATAAAAAGATAATTTTAATATAAGCTTATTGGGTTATTGGTTTAACCATTAACTAAATTCTTAAAACCGATAACCCGATAAAAAAATTTACAAAACCGTTCACAAACTGTTAATCCAATAACCCGATACCGATAAGCCAATAATGTTTTTATTGGTTTGGTTTATTGGTTAAATCAGATTTTGCACACCCCTAATGTTGGGTGTAAATAGTTACTAAATATAGAACGTGACATTCTTTTTGAAACAGACTAAAGAGGAAAGTAAGACAAATAAATTTTAACGGAGGGAGTAACACTTACTGAAGGAAGGATATTTACTTACATCCATAAAGGAAGAAGAATGCTTTGATACTTCTGAATTCACTTTCCTAAAAGCTAACTGAGAATTTTCATGAAGTTCTTGGGCCGGGACAGCTAAATTCTGGATATCAGAGCTATACTTGTCTTTCAGCTTCTGGAGTTGCGTCTTCAACTCATCTGTAGCCTGTCCTTGAATTCAAGAGAGATTAGTTCCTTTATCAGGTGGAAGATAATCGGAATACCATATGTCAAAAGAATTTCACTGTACCAGTCTTTTAGTAGCTAAGAGGGATTTTGTATCTTCTAATATTACATTCAATTGCTGCTCTTGTTTGGTTACAGAAACTGCTGTTTTTCGCTTCAAAATTTGAAGCTGCTGAGTTAATTTGTTGTGGAAACTTTGCACAAGTATTCTGTTTCTCTCCTCTCTACTGTTGCTTTTCTCTGATTTATAAGAAACATATGTTAGAAGAAGAAGCTGATCTTAACCAACTTATCAAAAAAAACTGATGTTAACCAACTTTATAAAAAAAAAACTGATGTTAACCAACTTATCAAAAAAAACTGATGTTAACCAGAAGAAATAGTACTACGAACCAATTTTGGCGAACAAGCTGGATATCTCTGATTCTGCATTCTCTACTTCAGCTTGAAGCTCAAGTGCTTTATCAGTCATAGCCTTTTCTGAAAAACCAGAGGTAAAAATATGCATCTTTCAGTAATTTCAAGAATAAACTTCTTTGATATACCAATGTTCTGTTAACGCATACATATTTTTTTGTAAATGATGTAGGATTTTGTATTACAATTGATGATTGGGACACACTTCAGAGCTTAACTTACCAGATTTAATGAGATCGCTTACTAGATATTCCTTCTCTTGAGTCGTTTCTTTTGCTCGGGTATATTTAGTTTCAAGATCATTGAAAGCTTGTTCAGCATTCTTGAATTCCCGCTGCCATAAAATAGAGGCTGGAAAGTTTAGTTGTCTTCCTTGATATCTTGGTAAAAAAGAGACATGGGAAGTAACTTGTTCAAGTAACATTCTACCCGAGTTCTCTCAAGTTGTTCGGTTAAATCTGCTGTTAGTTGTCGCTGATAATCATAAAGATCCTGAAGCTCTATCAATTTCTGCTCAGAATGTGTAACTTCTCAATAATCTTGGAATAAATTAGGACTTGCATAAGCTGCCTACAAGATAGACCAGGTGATACTTACCTTATTTTTGGACTCTAAATCAAGTTCTGTGAACTTCAGTTTCTCAACTAACCCCTAAAATGACAAAAAGAAGAAAAGCATTTGAGCAATAACTATTTTACAGATCAAGAGTAGCACTCCGGGTATATTGATGTTAATAGCACCTTCCGAGCTGCCTCTTCACTCGTGTAACGGTCTTGTGGTATGTAGATTCCGTTCTTCTCCCTCGTTGCGTGTAATTCTACAGACAAAGAAGCATGCCTACAGTTATAATACCTCATAAATTAATTACTCCTCCGTCCCAATTTATGTGAAGGTGTTTTATTGGGCACAAAGTTTAAGAGAAAAAAGGAGACCTTTGAAACTTGTGGTCTAAAACAAGCTATAGAAAAGTTTGTGGCTATAAATCATTTCATTAAGTGTAAAATGGTAAGTTTAAAGTTAAATTGTTACTAAATATGAGAAGATATCATTCTTTTTGGGACCGACTAAAAAGGAAATAGTGTCACATAAATTGGGATGAATGAGTAATTCTTCAAGTGTATATCTCATTTTAACCTTGCTTTAGGCGGTCCATCTCCACATACAAATCTTTGATTAGGGCAGATTTTGTCACCTTCTGGTTAACCTGGAAATAGTACTTGAAGATGAATATATGGTTGGTCAAAATTATTCAAAAACAAGTTTCCAGAGAAGAAAATTAACTACCTCTGGCCTGTTTTTAATTTGCTTGGCACGATTAGCATATTCAAGAGTACTGAGAGTCTCTTCCAAGCACTGAATGGATGGTGAAACCGTGGCAATTATGCATGTCTTCGTTTTTCCTCCTAACGAATCCCTCAGAAACCTTGTCAACTTGCTATCCCTGATACCCCAAAACTTATTTTACAATGGTTGCTTCTGTATTATAACATTTGTTGCATGTATATATAATGATTAAGCATGTTTTATACCTGTATGGAACATGTCCAGAGTGATCAACCAAAGCATTGATGACCCTGCCCAAGGTAAGCAAGCTCTTATTTATCTCACCAGCCTCCCTTGCTCTTCCCTGAATTTTAGAAAAGTAAATGCCGTTAACAACCCTCAAATCTCACTGTAATAAACTGAAACGATTTAACTTATATACATCGACAACGTAAATAATCTTTATACTATCAATGTCATTTAACTTGTTATAGCAGGTTGCCTACTTTACTTCCCAGGTAACTAGTTCCAGTTATTATGAGCTACCTACTATTATCTTTCAGGTGACATGATAGTGCAATTTTATAGAAGTTAGCCTCGTAAGTGAAATGGTATAATAACTTCTCTCTGATTATTTCTGAGGAGATTATTGACCGGAGAAGTTCCATTAGTGTACCTCTTTTGCACCGGAGCGTAAAATGTTCTCGGATCCAGCTAGGTCAACAAGATTAAGTTTTCCACACTTTATCAGTTCTAGTCCCTCATGAGTACATTCCTTAACATGTAAAGTGATGGAAAATATCGAATGAGACCTATTGCTTTGTTTATTAAGAAGCGTCTCAGCTGTATGCTTATTTGCGGAGCCTTTCTCCAAAATTTTGTATATTTGATCTGCGGTTGATACTGTCACCTCTTCTAGACCTCTAATGAAAACTGCACCTTTTCCGTCTTCCATAAGAGCTAATGGCTTTCTCGGCTTCTCATCTATTGATCTTGATTCCTCGTCCAGGGAAAGTAGATCTGTTATCTCCTCGTTGTAAATCTCTATATACGCAACTTTCATAGTGTACTCAGCCTTTTGGGACTCCAAAATGTCAAAAATTTCCCGGACTGCTCTAGGGATTACTCCGGCATTCTTGTGAAACTCCCCATTCTACAAGCATCAACATTGAAAAAGGATATAAAAAATGGTAAGCCAACTAAATCAGGGTTAGAGCTACAATATTAGGTACGGGTCCTAGTACAAATACACAGTCTAAACAAAAACTATTGAGTTAGGAAATTCATTAAATATGTAATAATATTTAATTGCGTAACCCAATAATTAAAACAAGCTACTAGTTCGGTGGCAAGTTTAGAACCCATAAACTTCAAATCCTAGCTCTGCCTCTGTCAAAATAATATTACATTTGAGGGGAATAAACAAAAAGAAAAAGAGTGAAGAGAGAATCAGTGAAAACCTTCTCTTTAATTGCTTCCCCTTCCATTGTGTAAGTTTTTCCTGTTCCAGTTTGGCCATAAGCAAAAATAGTACAAGTATATCCCTCAAGAGCCTCATTAACAAGAGGAGCCACAGATTGATCATAAAAGTCCTTTTGCTGAGATGATGGACCACAAACCTAATAAATAATGTGGCATCAATGGGTTAAAATGAACGTTACTACACAAATTTTTGCAGCAATGAAAAAGGTAGAGAACAGATTAAACTTAGAGACATTATAAGAAGATAACCTTATCAAAGAGAAAGGTTTTGTTTATTTGCTTAGTAGCTGTGTTCAAAGTTGCGGCTACTTCTTGTTTCAGCTCGTTGCATGAGATCACCAGAGGACCTTTCACCTTCATTTCGTCCTCATTTGGAGGCCTGAAACACAACCATGTCACTTGCTAATAAGTCTCAATGGTAACTTGATGAGTCGATCCTCCTACGCGTCTTGCTTTTAGTGTTATATATACTTCTAGCCTCTCAGTAACAAATGATTGTGCGAATACATAAATTAGTTTGAATTTTCTTGGTAAAAAGGAGAAGATAGGTTTCTTAATTATCCAGACCTAAACTAACTACATATTCTTTAATATTAAGAACATGTAGAACTCCACATGTGTGAGCTTGCTTGCATTCCCAGTGTCCAACTTATATAAAGGAGCAGAGTTGAGGCTGACAACCAGCATAAAACTAGTCAACTCATAATAGAATCCTCACAATATAAAATACACTTAAATTTAACTGATTCATACCTGCAACGCAATACAACTTTCACATTTACCCCTTTTTCATCATCTGATCTCAATCCTCTGCATGGTTTTTCAGTTGATGACCAGAGTGTTTGAGACATCAAGAGAGGAGATGGAGTACTCCCTCTTCTTTGATGATATGATTTCGGAGTATCCATCAAGAATGCCCTGTAAAAATCTGCCTTTCTTTTAAGAGAAGGGGCTGGAAAAGAAGGCTAAAACTTCTTAATATATGATATCAGAATCCCGAATATGGAAATTACTGTTTATGAAATTTGAGGATATAGTTCAGGCTCATCAACTTCAATTCAAGGGCAAGCTCATTTTCTAGTTCCCGGGCTGAGCGCACCGTTGGAACTTCAATAGGGCGAGCTGTTTGATAGTGACTTCTCTCGTTTGGTAGGGCAACAGGCGACGAAAGGCTACTTCAATCTAGGGAACAGCCAGATACCTCGAGACGGTCGCCTTTGGGGAAACGTTTGCTGGTGACTAAAGTCTCATTCTAGATTATATGTGAGGCTGACTGGATTAGTACTAACACTCAGGCTGCAAATTCACATAACAAAACATGAGAAAAGAACAGTGTCCAAATTTCAGTATAAGAGAACAAACTAAATAAGTTTAAATTTCCTTCTTTTTGGTTGTTTTAATACAATATAGATTCTTGATTATTAGTTTCTTACCTTATGCAGATGGAAACTCTCTGGTAGAGGGTGGCCGGCCTGCCGGATATTACTAAGGTTTTGGATATCTACAACAACATACCCATTGAAAGGTTTTGGATATCTAACACTAGAAATAATTGAAGAAACAGTATGATTTAGTTTGAATAAAAACAAGAAGAGAAACAGAAAATCTATGGCGTTACACTTTTCTTGCATAATAAAGAACTCTTTCTTGATGAACTTTAACTACTTTATTGACGTTTTGGTTCCATTAGTCAATGTGACGTTAGGAAAACAAAGACGTTAATTTCTGTTTTAGGCTTTGTTTTATACAGAAGAAATAGTCATATTAGGAAAATGGTACTCAAGAGACAGATTGCAATCTGAACTTTTGTCATTTTTGCTACTTTATTGGTACCTAAAAAGTTTTAACTTTTATGCATTAGCATTTAATACTTTTTTTTACCACCATCAGGTTAAAGATGATCGTGGGGTCCCAACTGCTGAGGTGGCATATAGTGACAGGTGAGAGCAATGCCAACAATAACAATGGAAGATTCTGCATTAGAATATTCAATTGTTTGAGGTGGAATAAATTTAAGTATTCGGGCTAATAGATCCACAAAAATAGGTGTTGAGTTAGTTTTTTTGCAGTTTACTTTATTCTCGATGTTAATTTGACGCATAGCACCACTAGGAGCTTTCAAGGGAGGGGTCAGGATCTCTAGTTACAATAACAGGCAAAACTGTTTATAGAAATTCTAATTTGATAACCTAAATAATATAGTGAATAACCAGCTGCTATAGTCGATTAAAATACACTGATAATGTAAAATTTTATAGACTACGGTGTATGTAAGTTAAATTTAGGCCTAAATACAGGTCTCAACTCTTACTCTTGCAATTAAAGTTGCTTCCGCAGGGTTCAACATCTTAACTAGTAGTAACGCTTAGTAGACAATATTTTAATTAAAAGGGGATTCATTCTTTCTATTAAAAAAAGGCATTAAAAGGCTGACTAAATGTTATGACTGTGTTTGGTAAGATGGAAAATGTATTTTTGGAAAATATTTAATATTTTTTATTATTTGGTTGCACTAAATATTTTTAAAAGTATTTT
The DNA here is from genome assembly GCA_029783415.1 of Anisodus acutangulus. Classification (NCBI taxonomy): domain Eukaryota; kingdom Viridiplantae; phylum Streptophyta; class Magnoliopsida; order Solanales; family Solanaceae; genus Anisodus; species Anisodus acutangulus. The sequence goes on along the minus strand of CM056505.1, from coordinate 30,037,907 downwards.
TCTCAAAATAGGAGAAATATTTTTTTAAAATATTTAACAAAAATATTGTCTAGATCAATAAAAACACACCATGCATCCTGAATCCGCCCCCCACTATTTGCCACGCCCAGGGGCGGAGCTAGGGTGGCGGAAGGGGGTTAACCTGAATCCCCTTAGCTAAAAAATTACATTATTTATATAAGGTCAAATCTGATTTGCAGGTGTATATATCACCTATTGAATTTCCTTGACACAATTGAGAAACTTAGCTCAGTGATCTAAGGTGTACAAATTTTCTTGAAAGTCGTGGATTCTAATCTTGCAATATTTTCACCTTGGCTTCAATAACTGACTCACGCCATGTTCACTCCTTTTTAGCTGTAGCCCACACAACTTTCATGCATAAGAATGCATAGGATAAAAGCTTCATTGAATTCTCATTTTCCATATATCTTTTCCCAGAATTGGTAAAAGTAAGGCCAAGCATATAGTTGCTTATCTTCACATTCAGACATTATAGGTCTCTTATAAAAATATATTTATATTAATATTATTAAATTTGGATCATTTCAGTAGCAGCAGATTTTATCATAAATGTGCATATTTAAACAAAATAGTAAATAGTATTACTTTTATTCATATATTCTCTATCTTTTCCCCAAAATCAGGGATCTTATTTACATTCTTACTCCCTCCGGATAAAAGAGTGTCCACTTAGCTATTTACACATCCCTTAAGAAAATATTAACTTCTATGTAAAAATAGATAATTTGACTAAAATGTCCCTAATTAAATACGTATTGAGATTTGATCACCTATCACTTAATAAGGGAAAATAAGGAAAAATAAAATTGATTTTTTTTTGTTTTGATAAGTGAACACTCCTTTTTACTCAAAAAATAAAGAATAAATTGACACTCTTTCTGATCCGAAGGGAGTACTATTTAGTTCTTCTTCCTCTTTCATTCATAAATCATCAATTTCTTTCCAATTCAAAATCATATTAAAGGTATTATATGATTGAAGATGCACTAATTAGGAATATATAAATTTTTTAAAAATAAAATAGAGTAGAAAACTTCAAATTGAAAGGAAAAAAAGAAGTGCAAGAAATTTTAATAAGATTTGATAAAGCAGGGCAAAAAGTAGGAAAAATGTTAAAAGGGGCATCACACGGGTTAAAGTTAGTTTTGCCCGCCCAGCCCCGCACATCCCTATTTATCATTCTTTAATTTTTGCGTGTTTACTTCTTTATATTTCAAACCCCTTAGTGAAAATTCTGCCTCTGTCATTGCCATGCCCTCCACTCTACCCCCACCCACCCCCACTCCCGAACCACCACCCTCCTCGCCACCCCCACCTACCACCCCTCACCCACCACCACCACCTACCACCCCCACCCACTTAGCCTACCCCACTCCACCTACCTCAGTCACCAGAAGTTGCACTTCGAATTCAAAAATCTCATAGTGTTTTGCTTTGAATATATATATATATAAATGCTCTTAAAATAATATTTTTCGACTTTCGTACTAAACATAAGAAAATGAGTAGAAAATTTATTTATTTTTTTAGAAAATATTTTACCTGGAAAATATTTTTTTAAAAAACATTTTCTGTCATACCAAACACACCCATAATTGAATTATGGTGCTTCAAGTAGTATATATGAGCTAGGAGAAAACTTACGCAATTTGCAGGTTACTAATGAAAGTATATTTATGTCCTAGAGACAATCTGTATTAGGACAAATGTATTTTATACACATTCATATTATTATTAATGGAGATTAATATTTTGGCATTTGCAATTATTGAATTATTATTTGATTGTCTGTAATTATTGATTAATGTGCATCCCTTGAGCTTACGCTGTCATTAATAGAGTGAGATATTTTATGATAGAGCGTAACTCTTAAAATAGCCTCGACTAATGATCATCGAGAATGGGATATCGATGATATGTGATAAGTCGACATGTGGTCTGCATCACATTCTTAGAGGATGTAGTATGTCTCACATGCTACGAGTAATGATTACTCGTGATGGACACATGGATACTTTGAAAGTATTGATATACCCTGCTGATATACTGTTTGTTATACGTGTCTAACGTATGATCAGCGTGTGGGAGATAGAAGTCCTTAGACTTGAGGTCAATACGCGCCTTATCTACAAAGTAATGTACTTTGATCCTGTCCTAAGCTCAAATGCCTTGTAGGTCGAGATACGACTTTTATTGGGTACATTACGATGTGGATTTAAGGTGGTAGTTGAGCCAAGATTAGGATTCATTCCTAGAATGTACGTTCGAGAGAACACTCGGATTCTCAGTGATATTAGGTTGACTAAGTCATTGGCCAACGCAATAGACATATTTAGAATATGGTCTGGTCATCGACTAATATAGATGAGATACAATGATTAAGCCATTTGGATAGACACTTGACAAATCCTAAGCTTGATCGGGTGTGTCGTGAATGAAAGGATTTTATCTTACCACATAAAGGTTAAGTTTACTGGATTCGCGTAAACGTACTTCACATATTGAGTTCGTCTTTCGGTGCCGTCTAGGAGTTCTGCGTAAACCTTAATTTGATTAATGTCAATATGAGAAGGCCTGTAGGGTCACACTATGTAGATTGTCCGTTTTGAGCTAAGGATGTATTGAGAGAGTAATTAAAATGTTTGATTTGAAATCGAGACATTTAAATGAATAATGATTACATTAATTAAGTCAAAAGGGATTTTGGATTTAATTAAGAATGCATGGAAATTAAATCGAAACAGTGCAAGTGCACGTCGAGCGCCGCGGCGCCCATACCCTTGGGCCGCGGTGCGTCTATGTCGATTTTGGGCCACGCCGAAGGTCAAACCCTAATCCGGTTTTTGACCTAATTTTTAACTATAAATAGAGGCATTCACTTTAATTATTCTACACTAATTTTCAGAATAATATTCTAAGCCTTAGAGACTTAGAATAAAATACTCTCTCGAACCTCTGCCGGATTTCCTAGCTTTCCGAAGGAGGAGTACATTGAAGCTTGGAGCTTGCAAATTGGAAGGGCAATCGCGTGTGCACCTAACAGTAGAAAAAGATTCCAGATATTCCAACTTGTAAGTATATGTTTTATATTACAAGTTCCATTGTTGTATAACCATACCAGAATTATTGTTGGGGTAAGTAAGAATCAAAAATTTTAAACTTCCGATGTGCCTTACTTATATGCTTTGTACCCAACAAAACCCTACTGTTGATTCAGAGTTTAATGGTTATATAACAATTGAATAAAATAATAACATGTGTTGAACATTGGATTAAAATGAGGTTTCTTGAAATCCTACGTATCTTGAACAAATGTTGACCTTTTGATATTACCCTAAGTTATCTCCTACGCTAACTCGAGGAAATTATTCCAATCTAACTCGAACTAAGCCAAAGTGCGTTGTCCGGCTCATTGCACGGTGCACGGCTAAGAACGATTAAGAACTGATGATGGTCGAATGGGCGTTATTGATAATGGTGGGTGATGATTAAGGACCTGTGAATTGATCCCTAAATTGTATTTAGGGGTTGAATAATTTTTGAAAATCAACACAGAAACGTTTGTCAGGACGTCGATGTCGCGACCCTATTATAGGGCACCGCGATGCTAGCTAGGGTTTCAAGGCGCCACAACTCCATGGTGGAGCGCCGCGGCGCTAATACGTCATTTTGAAATTATGAACTCACTGGACAATAGGCGCCGCGACTCCATGGTGGAGCGCCGCGGCGCTAATGCAAATTTCCAAAAGCCGAAAGGCTACTGCCTCAGTGGCGCCGCGGCCCCACCTGTCCAGTAATTAAAAAAAATAATTCAAAGTTCAGAATGTTTAACCCAAGATTATTATTATACAATATATTATTTGATAAGTATACTGTTTATGTGCTAAATGTCAAAATATTGTCATTTACATTTCTAGAATAGTGTCCGCTATAACTGTCTGGGCAGGCGGCGCCCAGTGTTTGATTAAACCTTCTTCTATCATGCATATTGGGTTGACGGTTCCCAAACTATATGTGTTATTAGTTTTGCATGATGTTAAGATGTCATATTGGATGTGGCATTAAAGTGTTGATCTTGGTTAGAACCTGAATTAAAATGTTCCCCAAAACTTTAAATACAAGTCTAAATTAAATGCGTCGTCCATTATAATTGTTAGAGTGCAAAATCCTCTTCGGCGATACGAGTATTTATGCTAAAGCATTTGCTCTAAGTCTACGAGGACTCAAACTCTTTCATAGATGTGTTTTAACGTAAAAACAAATGATAAACTTTTGTGGGTATTTACACCAAAGTGTTTGCTCACAAATGCCAAGTTTTCTTAGATACATAAACGCAGTCGTGTAATGGGGTTGACTTGCTTAGAAAAATTTTGGCGCCAAAGTGTCGGACTAATCTAAAGATGCAAGATTAAATGTAATAATTTGTTCAACCAAGAGTTGCAATTAGTTTAGAACCTACCAAGATATGTTGTTGATGTTATCAGCCGAAGCAAACGCGGAGATAACATAGGCTTGGATGTTGGCCTATTATGATCTAAATTAAAGTAGGTCCATATTCTACCATGGGGTCGTGGGAGTATGTTAAAATAGTGGGAGCTAATTAAATAAAAGGCCTTGTTAATTAGCCAAAATGAATGTGTATAATGAGAAATAGATTTTGAATTTGATTTCCGGTCTATCTAATTCTTCAGATTATAAAAGATGTCGAGCTTGTCGTTGAAAATATTGATTGAGATGAATAAACTTACTGGACCGAACTACCTTTACTGGTTAAGGAATTTGCGAATAGTATTAAGACAGGAGAAAATTGAATACGTGTTGGACACAATGTTTTCAACAGTCCCTGCGACAGATTTTGAAGAATATGTCTCATTTGACAAAGATGCTTACCAGAAACATCTAGATGATGTCACTTCAGCACAATGCATAATGTTGTCTTCCATGTCTATGGAACTTCAGAGACAACATGAGAATATGGGGCCCAATGAGATGCTTGAACACCTAAAGAGCCTCTATGACTCTCAATCCCAAATAATGGAATATGAATTGCTAATAGAACTCTTCAAGTGTAAGCTCAATGAAGGAGGCCCGGTCTCGCAGCATGTGCTAAAGATGATAGGGCTGATAGAGAGGCTTACTTCAATCGGAACGAAGCTTGAAAAGAATGTCGCTACCACTCTCATCCTAAACTCTCTCCATCGTTCCTTTGAGAACTTCATAGTGAACTTCAACATGAATGGAAAGAAGGCGACTTTGCCGGAGCTGCACAACATGCTCAAGACCATTGAGTCCTCCACTTCCAAAGGCAAAGTTGTGCTCATGGTGAACTCTTCTAGCCGACCTAAGCCGAAAGGCAAGGATTGGCAGAAGAAGAAGGGCAAAGCAGTCACTGCGCTCGCAGCTATGAAGCCCATGAGAAGTGTGAAGAAGAAGGTGAACGAGGCTAAGGATGAATGCCTCAACTGCCATAGGAAGGGGCATTGGAAAAAGGACTGCACGGCACCAGGAGGAGGAAAAGCACCAGGTGCTCCTGCCTTTGGTGGAAAAGGTATGTATGTCATTGAAATAAATATGTCTATAAACAACTCTCATTCCTGGGTATTGGATACCGATTGTGGCTCACACATTTGTACAAATGTGTAGGGGCTAACTGATAGCAGGAATGTTGGACCGAGAGAGGTAGACCTACGCGTTGGAAATGGAGCACGAGTGGATGCTGAGCGCGTAGGAACTTATAGATTAAATTTACCTTCTGGCTACTATTTAGTGTTGAATGATTGTTTTTATGTTCCCTCATTAACGAGGAATATTATTTCTATCCCAGTGTTGGACATGAAGGGCTTTTCCTCATATATTTTTAATGGCAGTCACGTACTGTCTTTTAATAATGTTATATATGGAATTGCTCCTCTTGTGGATGGATTATATACACTAAACTGTAGTCGAGAGATTTTCAATGTACAAAATAAACGAGCCAAGACAAGTAATAGAAACTCTACCTACCTATGGCACTGCAGACTTGGTCATATCAACGAATCAAGGATAGCAAGATTGAGGAAGTTAGACTACCTCGAACCATTTGACTTGGAGTCTTATGGTAACTGCGAATCTTGCTTGAGAGGAAAGATGACCAATAAACCACTTTCTGGGAAAGATGTGCGAGCCAAGGAGGTGCTTGAGTTGGTCCATACTGATGTATGTGGGCTATTCTCGACTCAAGCTAAATGAGGCTTACCATACTTCATCACTTTTACTGACGACTTCACAAGGTATGGGTATGCGTATCTTATGAGACACAAATCCGAGGCTTTTGAGAAGTTCAAGGAGTACAAGTCGGAAGTAGAGAAGCAACTTGCAATGAGTATCAAGACCCTTCGATCGGATCAAGGAGGTGAGTACTTAAGAAAGGATTTTCTAGATTACTTAAAGCTACATGGAGTCCAATCTGAATAGACACCTCCAAGAATGCCACAGATGAACGGTGTTGCCGAAAGGAGAAACTGAACCTTATTGGATATGGTTCGATCCATGATGAGCTCCTCAACTCTACCGACATACCTTTGGGGACATGCTATACAAACCTCTATATACATTCTGAATAGAGTTCCTTCCAAGTCAGTAGAAAAGATACCCTATCAGATATGGTGTGGCAATAAGCCAACTCTTAAACATATGAGACCTTGGGGGTGCCCTGCATATGTTAAGAAGATGCTCACTGACAAGTTGGAATCTAAAAGTGAGTAATGTTACTTCGTGGAGTATCCAAAGGAAACTAAGGGATACTACTTCTATCTACCTGGAGAACATAAAGTCATTATTTCTAGGAACGCAACTTTCCTTGAAGAAGAATATGTCTACATGGAACATAGCTGCATAGATATAGAACTTGAAGAAATTCAAGAACCACAAGATAACACAGGAAATGAACCTTGTTAAATGACCTAAACAAGAATTCAGTGGGAGTATCTGGTGAAGATTGGGTACTTATAGTATGCCCTTCAGCCAGTGGGAGTGATGTGAGAGATAATGCAGAAATGGAAGGCTCTCATACACAACCAATGGAAGATGATGCAATAGTTGTACATCATCTCATTCAGGAAATACATGAAAATGACATTCCTGAAAACTCTCAAGGTGATGGATTGTCCAACACACAAATACCTTCTCACAATCAGAATGCAACAAACACTGAAACACAGAATACTCAACTCCGTAGGACCATTAGGACTCATCGTCAACCTGAAAGACTTAATCTCCTTGTTGAAACACACAATGAGATAGATATTCCTGATGACGATGAACCTACAACCTACAACCTACAACGAAGCTATGTTAGACATTGATTCGTAGAGATGGCAAGAAGCCATGAAATCTGAGATGGACTCGATGTACATAAATCAAGTTTGGAACTTGGTTGATTTGCCAATATGGGTTAGACCCATATGATGCAAATGGGTCTTCAAAAAGAAAATTGATGCATATGGCAAGGTACAGACCTATAAAGCAAGACTGGTGGCTAAAAGTTATAATCAATGGCCTGAAGTCGATTATGATGAAACCTTTTCACTTGTTGCTAAGATTAAGTCCATTCGGATTTTTCTTGCAATAGCTGCATATTATGACAATGACATTTGGCAGATGGACGTTAAGACTGCTTTCCTCAATGGTAATCTAGTTGAGAAAGTGTATATGAAACAACCTAAGGGTTTTTCAATTGAGTCTAAACCAAATTCTGTATGCAAGCTACAAAAGTCCATTTATGGCTTAAGCAAGACTCAAGGAGTTGGAACATTTGCTTTGACAAGGCTATCAAGACATTTGATTTCGTCAAAAGCAAAGAGGATCCATATGTTTATAATAAACACAAAGATGAGAGTATTGTCTTCATTATCATATGTGTAGATGACATATTAATAATGGGAGACAATAAGACTCCCCTGTAGTCAGTCAAAGAGTGGTTGTCCAGTACCTTCATGATAAAAGATTTAGGTGAAGCTTGCTACATTCTGGGGATTAGGATCTATAGAGATAAACCTAACAGATTGTTGGGGCTGTCACAGTCAGTCTACATAGATAAAGTGCTTAGACGTTTTTCTATGGAAAATTCCAAGAAAGGCTGTCTACCTATGGGACAGGGCATCAAGTTATCTAAGAAGGATAGTCATTCTAATTCTATAGAACTTGAACGCATGAAAAGGATCCCATATGCTTTGGCTATAGGATCGATCATGTATGTCATGACCTGTACTAGGCCAGATGTGGCCTTTGCTCTTAGTATGACTTGCAAGTTCCAGTAGAATCCTGGGGAAGAACACTGGAAAGCAGTCAAAAGTATTCTTAAGTATCTTTGACGAACTATAGAATATTTCTTAGTTTATGGTGGACAAGAGAAGCTGGTATGTACTGGGTACACTGATGCTAGTTTCCAGACCGATGTTGATGACTACAAATCTCAATCAGGTTACACATATATTTTCAATTGTGGAGCAGTAAGCTGGAAAAGTTCTAAACAAGCTACAACTGCTGACTCGACAATAGAAGTTGAGTACATTGCTGGATCGGAAACTGGTAAAGAAGCTGTCGCAATATCTAAGTTCCTGAAAGAACTAGGGGTTGTTCCAAGTGCCACTTGTTCAATAACTCTTAAAATGGCCTCTACTAATGATCATCGAGAATGTGATATCGATGATATATGATAAGTCGACATGTGGTCTGCATCACATCCTTAGAGGATGTAGTATATCTCACATGCTACGAGTAATGGTTACTCGTGATGGACACATGGATACTTTGGAAGTATTGGTATACCCTGCTGATATACTGTTTGTTATACTTGTCTAACGTATGATCAGTGTGTGGGAGATAGAAGTCCTTAGACTTGAGGTCAATACGCGCCTTATCTACAAAGTAATGTACTTTGATCCCGTCCTAAGCTCAAATGCTTTGTAGGTTGAGATACGACTTGTATTGGGTACATTATGATGTAGATTGAAGGTGGTAATTGAGCCAAGATTAGGATTCATTCCTCGAATGTATGTTCGAGAGAACACTCGGATTCTCAGTGATATTAGGTTGACTAAGTCGTTGGCCAACGCAATAGACATATTTAGAATATGGTCTAGTCATCGACTAATATAGATGAGATACAATGATTAAGCCATTTGGATAGACACTTGACAAATCCTAAGCTTGATCGGGTGTGTCGTGAATGCAAGAATTTTATTTTACCACATAAAAGTTAAGTTTACTGGATTCGTGTAAACGTACTTCGCATATTGAGTTTATCTTCCGGCGCCGTCTAGGAGTTCTGCGTAGACCTTAATTTGATTAATGTCAATATGAGAAGGCCTGTAGGGTCACACTATGTCGATTGTCCATTTCGATCTAAGGATGTATTGAGAGAGTAATTAAAATATTATATTTGGAATCGAGATATTTAAATGAATAATGATTACATTAATTAAGTCAAAATTAGATTTTGGATTTAATTAAGAATACACGAAAATTAAATCGAGACAGTGCAAGTGCACGTCGAGCACCGCGGCGCCCATACCCTTAGGCCACGGCGCCTCTGCGTCGATTTTGGGCCAGGCCCAACGTCAAACCCTAATCCAGTTTTTGACCTAATTTTCAACTATAAATAGAGGCATTCACTTTCATTATTCTACACCAATTTTCAGAATAACATTCTAAGCCTTAGAGACTTAGAATAAAATACTCTCTCGAACCTCTGCCGGATTTCCTAGCTTTCCGAAGGAGGAGTACATTGAAGCTTGGAGCTTGCAAATTGGAAGGGCAATCGCGTGTGCACCTAATAGTAGAAAAAGACTTCAGATTTTCCAACTTGTAAGTATATGTTTTATATTACAAGTTCTTTTGTTGTATAACCATACCAGAATTATTGTTGGGGTAAGTAAGAATAAAAAAATTTAAACTTCCGTTGTGCCTTACTTATATGCTTTGTACCCAACAAAACCCTACAACTAATACATTTCATACAATTTTAATGTATTCCTTAGTAGCTATTAGTAGTAGTTTATATTTGACTAACAAATTTGAAAAATATTTTTGTTAATAGTAGAGCACTAATTTGCACATGGCCAAGCTTTTGCAAGTGCTTCTATGGAAAAACTAATTTTTCAGCTAACCAAGGTTTGCTATAACTTAAAATCACTCCCCCCCAAGCACACACACTAAAAGATTGATCAAGCACCTTAATTTTTAAAAATAAGCTAAGTTTGTTTTTGTGTTATTGGCCCTGTTTGGAGCATTCTGTTGAACAATTCCATCCTAAAAAGGGAAACAAGGGTTGGATGCGAGAGGTACTTAGTTCACATACGATTAGGACACCGATACAACATATTCAATACAAGGACAAACCCGTCTTTTCTTCGTACATAAATTGTAATAAAGGTCTGTCTTTAAATATATTAAAAAGGGGGACAAAAATTTAAAACGGAATACCTTTGAGCTTCCATGAAAAAAAACTCACGTGGGCTAACTTAGTACTCTATGAGGTGGAAGTGTGTTGAAAATTACTTTCAATTATTGCAATAATTTTATTTTTAGCATAATTAGTTAGGCTTAGAATGAATCTGTTGGAAATTTAATAATGTGCAATTAAGTATATCCCATTATTTATGACTCAAACAATTGGAGGCCCGCACATCGGAAACGTCGTTTTCACACACGTGCACACGTAGTGCCAAGTATCGCAAATTTCATTAGTGAAAGAGATATTGGTACGTATGTAATACGTTTGAGACATAGAATGATGGACGGTTATTGGCCAAATGACATAGTATTTCACGTTGGTAAACGAAAGAAGAAGTGTAAGATGAAACGAGTTGGAAATCGCCGCGGAGCCGTGAAGGGCCGCGATGCAACACCGTTGGAGCCACAGCGCAGGAGCGCCGCTGTGCCTCCCAGGCAGCGCCACGATGCTAATTGGGTGGCCAGTCACTGGAGCCGCGGTGCTTCGGAGGCAGAATGCTGCGACGGGAAGTTGGAAAGTTCTGACCTTTGGGCCGGTTTTGGAGCATTGAATCTCCATTATTTGGCACATGAATTCAACCATTATTTGGCTGAATGTAACCCCTCAATAAGTGTCATTACATTGGCTATTGAAGGCCATTAGTTGGCTAGTTGAGGGGTCATCTTCTTACACTATAAATTGAGGCCTTTGGCTTAATTGATAATGTTACACCTCGTAAGATTTAGACGATAATTAAGAACGTCATTAAGAAAGCAAGATTCGGATATTGAATATAAGGAACGCTTACATATGTTAATACGGGAAATTAGTGTATAAACGGATGCTATCCCGGAATAGTATTGTATTAAAAAAATTATGACATTGAGGATACGAGGCTTATGAAATTCTCGGGAATTAAAAGAAGTGGGTTTGAGATTTACTAATGGAAGAACTTGGGGGCCAAAGTGTAAAGGAAAAAAATTAGATTTTTATATAACCTTACACCTACCTCTTCATCTTCTTCCTACACTTAAACAAAAAAACAAACTCTCCTCTCATTCTCTCCTCCAAACTCATCCGAAAATCACCCTCCACCCATAACCAAATTTAAGGTTTTTATCTTCTCTTCCTAGACTATATTTTCACCAAAAATTAGAAGCAAAACAACACCAAAAACAGTGGCAAAACAGCCACTGCTTGGCCGAAAACCGCCCAGAAAATTGTGATTTTGGAATGAAATTTTGGAAGAAAAACGTGTAGGGATGATGGCTTAACATTGTAGAACACTTGCATGTCAATTGGAGTTGAAGAAGTGAACAAAAAGGAGGAGAAAAATTACAAAACAGTGGGGATTTTCGGACAAACAGTGGCAGAAAATTTGCGGACTGTTTTGACGAATTTGAGGTCTAAAATTTTTTCTTTCTATGATATAATTGGAATGCATGTTGTTAGAATTAAGGTAATGAATTTGTGTTAAGTAAGAATTGGAATTTAAGCATTGCATGTGACCATTTTGGGCTAGTTGCCAATTTGGGACAGATTTTGATGTTGTTGGATTCGTTGGTTATTGTTGTTATTATTATCACTAATTGCATGATGAAATTGAAAGGAAACGTGGAGATTTAGTTGGAATTAGTTATATGAAAGTATTAAAATCCGAAATTGGATTATAGGAATTAAGATAAGAGTTATGGAATAATGACATGTTGTGGCCAAGAACTTGCATGAAATTGTTGGACATGTTGTGATGTATATGGACTGTTTTAGGGACTGTTTTGTGGTGTTATAATTCTGAAAATTTAGTCACCATTATGCATGTTTAAGTGTGGTAATTGCTAAGGTAAGTCCTAAAGGAATAAGGGGGTGGAAAGGCATAGAAAGGCTTCACATTCTACCCTCGTTGTTGTTGAACATGGGCTGTTTTGTGGGCTGTTTTTAAGGTGGATTAAGAGGCAAAATTTACATGAGAAGTGGGTGTGTAAATTCCCTTTATTGTTGTCTTGGTTGTGCCCTTAATTGGTGCTTGTTTATTGATGTTATTAGCCTCGTTTGAAAGTTGTGGAAACATGTATAAACAAGGGAAGTGCTGACCGAATTTTTATAAAATAAGAAGTCGTTATTCGATATAAAGTATGCTAGCGATCATAGAATTGACGAACGTATTACCATTATTATAGGTTGAAGTTCTAAATCGAGACGTACTCTAATATAGAGTTGATTAGTTCATCTAAGAGGTATGTGAACTATTCCTTCTTTCTTTGGCATGATTTTTATTTAATGAAGGTACGGCGGACGTACTTGATTCTTATACAGTTTAATTCCTACAGAGGATTGTTATGAGAAGTGCCTATGATTTTTCAGCAAAGAGTTTATTATGACATTATTACAATGATTTTATTGAGAGTCAGATGATAATATTTACTTGCATATGGTTACTCATGATATCTACTCGTGCTAAGTGTTACTACTTCACCTCACCGAGTCCCGGGCCGGGTTATGTTCGTGCACAGCTTTGCATTTTTCATCGAGACCCTCAGTAGAGGGCCGGGTTACGTAGAATGAATCCATAGATGAGATATGACTTTACCGAGTCCCAGCATGGGCCGGGTTATGATATGATTCCACCGAGTCCCGCACTAGTGGGCCGGGTTACGTTACAGATATATATATGTATATGGACATGCACTCATATTTTCTTGACTTGACTCTCATTTTTATAAGGCAACTGACTTTTATTATTTATGGCACAGTTGGATTTGGATCCTGACTTTTATACTGATCTCCTGTTTCTGTTGGCTACTTATGATCTCATATGCAGTATTTCATGTTTACATACTCAGTACATTATTTCGTATTGACCCCCCTTCCCTCGGGGGGCTGCGTTCATGCCCGCAGGTACAAGTGCTCAGTTTGGTAATCCTCCGGTTTAGGTTCCTACTCAGCAGGTTGGAAAGCTCATTTGATCCAGAGCTTTGTTATTTTGGTACCGAACGTCTTTTAGACTTATGTTTGTATTTAGGGGCACGATGGGGCCCTATCCCATCATATGTCGTTGTTCTTCTTATAGAGGTCTGTAGACAGTGGTGGGTTGTACTTATGTAAGGGTTATAACTTTGTTTTGGTCAGCCATATCATTGTACTCTATGTTGGGGGTGTTCCAGTGTATATGTTATATTACCTGTTGGCAGCCTTGTCGGCTTGCATGTGTTATTGTGTTGGCTAGTTGTGACTCCTCAGGAGGCAATTATATTCGGTGGTCAAGGCAGCCTTGACGGCTCACCTACCCTGGCATATGTTGTTATTGCAATGTTATGCTGCCGGATTTCAGACTCATTAAGGGTTAGTTGGATTATGTGTAACAGGTTAGTATAATGACGTCATTAGGGCGGTTAGTCGCGGCCCGTCGGGTCGGGTCGTGACAAAAGTGGTATCAGAGCAGTTAGTCCTCGGAATGTCTACAGACCTCGTCTAGTAGAGTCTTACGTATGGGTATGTTGTGCACCATACTTATACGCAGGAGGCTGCAGGGCATCTAGAATTGGTTTCTATTCTTTCATCTCTTATATCGTGCAATAGCGCTATGTTATTAGGATAATTCCTTTCTGACGACTTACGATGTTTACAGCTATGCCTCCGAAGAAGGCGACAACGGCCTAGAAGGGAAAGTCTACAGCGGGGGATACCAGCCATATTCAGAGAGTTACTAGGTCCCGTACCCAGTCTATGCCGTAGACTATGCCCCAGTCGACGAGCTCTGCTTCATCGCCACCACCAGAGGCTCCAGTTCAGGGGGAAACATCACCAGTTTCTGAGGCCCCAGCGCCTGAGCCTCCAGTTCTTCAGCCGGGGGCAGAGGACAGGGCCATGAGGGATGCGGTTCAGTTGCTGACTAGCTTGGTAGCAGGGCAGAACCGCAGACAGGGACCAGGAGTCGACCTTAGGTCTGACAGTTTGAGGGTTCGTGATTTCTTGAGTTATAACCCCAGAGTTTTTCGGGTCTCAGCCCGAGGAGGACCCGCAGGAGTTTATCCGACAGATGCAGCGTACCTTGAGGGTAATCAGGGCTTCAGAGACTGAGTCTGTGGAGTTGGCTTCGTACAGAATGCGGAATATAGCTACAAACTGGTACGAGTCTTGGGAGTTGTCTAGGGGAGAGGATGTTCATCCAGCTACATAGGATGAGTTTACAGAGGCCTTCCTTGGTCACTTCTTGCCTCCAGAGATGAGGAGAGCTAGAGTGGACAGATTCTTACAGTTGAAGTAGAGTGGCAGGACCATTCGTGAGTATAGCCTGGAGTTTGATTCATTGGCCAGATATGCACCCACTATTGTAGCAGATATGGCAGATAGGGTGCATCGCTTTGTGATGGGGCTGGACCATTATCTGATCGATGGTTGTATGGCGGTAGCTCTTCAGCCGGGTATGGATATTGCTCGTGTCCAGGCATATGCACAGGGGGTTGAGGACCGACATAGAGGGCGACAGCCAGACGAAGGTCATGACAGGACCAACATAAGAGGGCTAGGTCGGCAGCTTATTCCGGTGAGTCTCGAGGCAGACAATTCCAACAACAGGTCAGATATTCACCTCAGCCAGCACAGAGTGCTCCTCTACAGTCTACGGGCAGGAGGTTCGACCGCCCCGAGTATTCAGGAGCCGGACAGAGCTCCAGGGCTTCGGGTTCTCAGAGGAACAGGGGCCCTAGTAAGTTGAGACCACCTTATCCTCGGTGCTCTCAGTGTGGTAAGTTTCATATTGGGGAATGTCGTTCGACCACAGGTGCTTGCTTCTCTTGCGGCCGTCAGGGCCATATGATGAGAGAGTGTCCCAACATAGGTGGTTCAGGTGCGCTGGCTCGGCCTACGGGGTCGGGTGCTAGTTCGTCGTCATCTATAGCTATGCGCCCCACCTGGTGGGGTAGTCAGATGCCAACAGGCCATGGTAGAGGTCGTGGCAGAGTTTCTAGTTCCGGCGGTCCTTCGAACCGCATATATGCTTTGGTCAGTAGACGTGATCAGGAGGCATCACCAGATGTTGTTACAGGTATACTATCGGTCTTTTTCTGTAATGTATATGCGTTGATAGATCCAGGTTCCACCTTGTCCTACATATCCCCTCTTGTTGCTAATAGAATAGGGATAGAATCTGAGCCGATAGAACCATTCGAGGTAGCTACACCGGTAGGAGATTCGGTTATAGCTGAGCGTGTGTATAAAAATTATTCGGTGGTGATATATAGCCGTCATACCTTAGCAGATTTGATAGAGTTAGATATGGCAGACTTTGATGTCATTATGGGCATGGATTGGTTGGCTTCTTGTTTTGCCAACGTTGATTGTAGAGAGAAGTTGGTTCGATTTCAGTTCCCAGGCGAGCCAGTTATAGAATGGAAAGGGAATGCATCATCACCGAGGGGTAAGTTTATTTTATACCTCAAGGCAAGGAAGATGGTCAGAAAAGGTTGTATCTATCATTTGGTTCGGGTGCATGATACAGAAGCGGAGGTACCGGCTCTTGATCGATTCACAGTAGTTAGTGAGTTTCCGAATGTATTCCCGGATGATCTTCCAGGTCTCCCTCCAGAGCGGGAGGTAGATTTCAGTATAGATGTATTGCCAGGTACCCAACCTATATCCATTCCTCCTTATAGGATGTCACATGCAGAGCTGAAGGAGTTGAAGGAGCAGCTGAGATACTTGTTGGAGAAAGGTTTATTAGGCCAAGTACATCTCCATGGGGAGCACCAATGTTGTTTGTAAGGAAGAAAGATGGATCACTGCGGATGTGTATGGATTATAGGCAGCTGAACAAGGTAACCATCAAGAACAGGTACCCCATTCCCAGGATTGATGATTTATTTGACCAGTTGCAGGGTGCTAAGTGCTTCTCAAAGATAGACTTGCGGTCCGGTTATCATCAGGTGCGGGTAAGGGAGGCAGATATTCCAAAGACAACATTCAGAACCCGATATTGACATTATGAGTTTAGAGTGATGTCTTTTGGATTGACCAATGCTCCAGCAGTGTTTATGGATTTGATGAACCGGGTATTAAGGCCGTTCTTAGACATGTTCATCATTGTATTCATTGATGATATCCTGGTTTATTCCCGTTCAGAGCAGGAGCATGCAGACCATTTGAGGACGGTACTTAGGGTCCTCCAGCACCAGCAGTTATATGCCAAGTTTTCCAAGTGTGAGTTCTGGTTGACTTCGGTGGCATTCTTGGGGCATATTATTGGGGCTAATGGTATTCGGGTGGATACACAGAAGATTGAGGCGGTGAAGACTTGGCGGACCTCGACACCTCTGAGGTGCAGCGATTTTTACGGGGCTAGCAGGGTATTACAGAAGGTTTGTGGAGAAGTTTGCCTCGATGTCAGCGCCTTTGACTAGGCTAACCCAGAAGGCAGCTAAGTTTCAGTGGACGGATGCTTATGAGCACAGTTTCCAATTGTTGAAGGATAAATTGACTACGGCTCCAGTTTTGACTCTTCCTGAGGGACCGGATGGTTATGTCATTTATTGTGATGATTCAGGCATTGGGCTAGGTTGTGTGTTGATGCAGCATGGCAAAGTCATAGCTTATGCCTCCCGACAGCTCAGAAAGCATGAAAAGAACTATCCCACTCATGATTTGGAGCTAGCAGCGGTGATTCATGCCTTGAAGATTTGGAGACATTATTTGTATGGGATTCATGTTGATATTTATACGGATCACAAGAGTCTCCAATATATCTTTAAGCAGAAGGAGTTGAACCTACGGCAGAGGCGGTGGTTAGAGTTGCTAAAGGACTATGATGTTGATATCTTGTACCACCCGAGAAAAGCCAACGTCGTTGCAGATGCTCTTAGCCATAGATCCATGGGTAGCTTGACGGATGTGCAGCCAGACAGAAGGAAGATGGTTCGTGAGATACATAGGCTAGCGAGTCTTGGAGTCCGGTTGGCGGATTCGGGAGATAGCGGAATTCTTATTCAGGATGTTGCGGAGTCCTCTATCGTGGAAGAGGTAAAGAGACGTCAGTATGAGGATCCTGTTCTGGCCCGGTATAGAGATGCAGCTCTCCGAAAGGGAAACACTCTATTTGAGGTTACACCTGATGATGTGCTGAGGTATGAGGGCAGATTATGTGTACCTGATGTTGTAGGGCTACAACAACAGGTTATGGGAGAGGCACACAATGCCCGTTATTCCATTCATCCAGGATCAACGAAGATGTACCATGACCTTAGATGCTTGTATTGGTGGGATGGCATGAAAAGAGACATAGCAGAATTTGTTGCCCAGTGCCCGAATTGTCAGCAAGTTAAGGTTGAACATCAGAAGACTGGTGGATTATTACAGGGGATTGAGATCCCGACTTGGAAGTGGGAAGTGATCAATATGGACTTCATTACAGGCTTACCTCGCACTCAGCGGAAGTGTGATTCCATATGGGTTATCGTGGATAGGCTGACGAAATCAGCCCATTTTCTTCCAGTGAGGACTACTTACTCAGCTGAGGACTATGCTAGGCTGTACATCAGGGAGATAGTGAGACAGCACGGGGTTCCCACATCTATTATATCAGACCGAGGAGCTCAATTTACAGCTAACTTCTGGAGATCATTCCAGAAGGGATTGGGGACACAAGTGAGTTTCAGCACAGCATTTCACCCTCAGACGGACGGGCAGGCAGAGCGTACGATCCAGACATTAGAGGAGATGCTGAGGGCCTATATTATTGACTTCAGAGGTAGTTGTGATGACCATTTACCACTCATTGAGTTTGCTTATAACAACAACTACCACTCTAGCATCCAGATGGCACAGTATGAGGCTTTATATAGGAGAAAGTGCAGGTCACCTATTGGTTGGTTTGATGTAGGTGAGACTAAGTTGATCGGCCCAGACATGGTTCAGCAAGTTGTTGATAAGGTGAAACTCATTCAGGAGAGGTTATTAGCAGCACTGAGTCGACAGAAGTCATATACTGATAATCGACGTCGATACTTAGAGTTTCAGGTTGATGATTGGGTGTTCCTAAAGGTGTCACCCATGAAGGGTGTGATGAGGTTTGGTAAGAAAGGGAAGCTTAGCCCAAGGTACATTGGGCCTTACCAGATCATTCGTAGGATAGGCAAGGTTGCCTATGAGTTGGATCTACCGCATGATTTGGAAGCAGTATATCCAGTCTTTCATGTATCTATGCTGCGTAAGTGTATTGGTGATCCTTCCAAAGTCTTCCCAGTGGATGACGTCCAGGTGACATAAGAGTTGTCCTACGAGGAAAGCCCCGTAGCCATACTTGATCGCCAGGTCAAGAGATTACGGACGAAGGATGTGGCTTCCGTCAAGGTATTATGGAAGAACCACAATAGGGAGGAAATGACTTGGGAGGCAGAGGATGAGATGAAGAAGAAGTATCCTCATTTGTTCCCTGTGCCTCCAGGTAATTCAATTCAACTCCCCATTTGATTATTGTAATTAGTGAATTACATATGTGTGATATATTGTGGCCCGGTGTGGCATCTGTTGGTTGGCTGAATATAGGCGGATAGGCATAGTTATAAAGGAGACTCTGCCGAAATTTTTCTAGCATTAGACTTGTTATGAACATTCGAGGACGAATGTTTCTGAGGAGGGAAGTATGTTACACCTCGTAAGATTTAGATGATAATTAAGAACGTCATTAAGAAAACAAGATTCGGATATTGAATATAAGGAACACTTATATATGTTAATACGGGAAATTAGTGTATAAACGGATGCTATCCCGGAATAGTATTGTATTCAAACAATTATGACACTGAGGATACGAGGCTTATGAAATTCTCGGGAATTAAAAGAAGTGGGTTTGAGATTTACTAATTGAAGAACTTGGGGGCCAAAGTGTAAAGGAAAAAAATTAGATTTTTATATAACCTTACACCTACCTCTTCATCTTGTTCCTACACTTAAACAAAAAACCAAACTCTCCTCTCATTCTCTCCTCCAAACTCATCCGAAAATCACCCTCCACCCATAACCAAAATTAAGGTTTTTATCTTCTCTTCATAGACTACATTTTTCACCAAAAATTAGAAGCAAAACAACACCAAAAACAGTGGCAAAACAGCCACTGCTTGGCCGAAAACTACCCAAAAAATTATGATTTTGGGATGAAATTTTGGAAGAAAAATGTGTAGGGATGATGGCTTAACATTGTAGAACACTTGCATGTCAATTGGAGTTGAAGAAGTGAACAAAAAGGAGGAGAAAAATTACAAAACAATGGAGATTTTCGGACAAACAGTGGCAGAAAATTTGCGGATTGTTTTGACGAATTTGAGGTCTAAAAATTCTTCTTTCTATGATATAATTGGAATGCATGTTGTTAGAATTAAGGTAATGAATTTGTGTTAAGGAAGAATTGGAATTTAAGCATTGCATGTGACCATTTTGGGCTAGTTGCCAATTTGGGACAGATTTTGGTGTTGTTGGATTCGTTGGTTATTGTTGTTATTATTATCATTAATTGCATGATGAAATTGAAAGGAAAGGTGGAGATTTAGTTGGAATTAGTTATATGAAAGTAGTAAAATCCGAAATTGGATTATAGAAATTAAGATAAGAGTTATGGAATAATGACATGTTGTGGCCAAGAACTTGCATGAAATTGTTGGACATGTGATTATATGGACTGTTTTAGGGACTATTTTGTGGTGTTATAATTCTGAAAAATTTAGTCACCATTATGCATGTTTAAGTGTGGTAATTGCTAAGGTAAGTCCTAAAGGAATAAGGGGGTGGAAAGGCATAGAAAGGCTTCACATTCTACCCTCGTTGTTGTTGAAACATGGGTTGTTTTTAAGGTGGATTAAGAGGCTAAATTTACATGAGAAGTGGGTGTGTAAATTTCATTTATTGTTGTCTTGGTATTGCCCTTATAGTGCTTGTTTATTGATGTTATTAGCCTCGTTTGGAAGTTGTGGAAACATGTATAAACAGGGGAAGTGCTGACCGAATTTTTATAAAATAAGAAGTCGTTATTCGATATAAAGTATGCTAGCGATCATAGAATTGACGAACGTATTACCATTATTATAGGTTGAAGTTCTAAATCGAGACGTACTCTAATATAGAGTTGATTAGTTCGTCTAAGAGGTATGTGAACTATTCCTTATTTCTTTGGCATGATTTTTATTTAATGAAGGTACGACGGACGTACTTGATTCTTATACAGTTTAATTCCTAAAGAGGATTGTTATGAGAAATGCCTATGATTTTTCAGCAAATAGTTTATTATGACATTATTACAATGATTTTATTGAGAGTCAGATGATAATTTTTACTTGCATATGGTTACTCATAATATCTACTCGTGCTAAGTGTTACTACTTCACCTCACCGAGTCCCGGGCCGGGTTACGTTCGTGCACAGCTTTGCATTTTTCACCGAGACCCTCAGTAGAGGGCCGGGTTACGTAGGATGGATCCATAGATGAGATATGACTTTACCGAGTCCCAGCATGGGCTGGGTTATGATATGATTCCACCGAGTCCCGCACTAGTGGGTCGGGTTACGTTACAGATATATATATGTATATGGACAGACACTCATGTTTTCTTGACTTGACTCTCATTTTTATAAGGCAACTGACTTTTATTGTTTATGGCGCAGCTGGATTTGGATCCTGACTTTTATACTGATCTCCTATTTCTGTTGGCTACTTATGATCTCATATGCAGTATTTCATGTTTACATACTCAGTACATTATTTCGTACTAACCCCCCCTTCCCTCGGGGGGCTGCGTTCATGCCCGCAGGTACAGGTGCTCAGTTTGGTGATCCTCCGGTTTAGGTTCCTACTCAGCAGGTTGGAAAGCTCCTTTGATCTAGAGCTTTGTCATTTTGGTACCTAACTTCTTTTAGACTTATGTTTGTATTTAGGGGCACGATGGGGCCCTGTCCCGTCATATGTCGTTGTTCTTCTTATAGAGGTCTGTAGACAGTGGTGGGTTGTACTTATGTAAAGGTTATAACTCTGTTTTGGTCAGCCATATCATTGTACTCTATGTTGGGGGTGTTCCCGTGTATATGTTATATTACATGTTGGCAGCCTTGTCGGCTTGCCTGTATATTGTGTTGGCTAGTTGTGACTCCTCACGAGGCAGGTACATTCGGGGGTAAAGGCAGCCTTGACGACTCGCCTACCCTGGCATATGCTGTTATTGCAACGTTATGCTGCTGGATTTGAGACTCATTAAGGGTTAGTTGGATTATGTGTGACAGGTTAGTATAATGACGTCATTATGGCGGTTAGTCGCGGCCTGTCGGGTCGGGTCGTGACAGATAAGAACTACACTTAGAAAATACTATAGAATTTATGAATTCATCTTCTTCCTCTCTAGCAAGTTTATTATACTCAAAGTTCTTCAAGAGTAACACTTGAGTTTCCTTTACTCAATTGTTAAGTTGTTATTGTATCTTGGGAGACTATTGCCCGACAACGTAAAAGGAGATATACGGGTCAATCTTGTCTTAAAGACAGAGTGTCATCACTCGACTCAGCAAATCACACAAGGAGTTTGTTTTATTCTTGATTTCCAGTTTTGTTGTAATCTTTAGTTTATCCTTTCTAGCAATAGTAATATTTACCTACTTCCTGTTCTCTGCAATTGTTGTAGCCCACAATTTTAAGACAAGATTTCATGTAAGTGCCTAGAAAGATGACTGAAAGAGAAAAACTCATTTCTGAGTCTATTGCTGCTGCTACTCAAGGCAACACATCTGCCATCCCCACTGCCCAAGGCACACCTAATGCCTTTCCGATTGCTCAAGGCTTATCAAATGCCTTTTCTGCTGCTCAAGGGAACGTTGCCATTCCTCCACCCGCTGGATTCCACTATGAACGCCCATAAAAGTTCATGGGCTCCAACTTCAAGAGATGGCAACAGAAGATGTTATTCTATCTGACTGTTATGGGAATGACTCATTTCCTAATAGAAGATCCTCAACAAGCTGGAGATAAAATGGACCATTCGCCTATTGAAACGGCTGAAGGGGGCCAAGGTATCCATGTCATTAATGGCATGAAGATGGTTCTTCATGTATAGAATCATAGTGATTTCATATGTAAGAACTGTATTTTGAACTGCTTGACATACCCTCTCTACACGGTGTATTGCACCGTAGGCACTACCAAAGAGCTGTGGGAAAAACTGCAAAAGAAGTACAACGCACAAAATGCAAGTACTAAGAAATTCATCGTTGGAAATTTTTTGGAATTTCAAATGGTAGATAGTAAAACAGTGATGTCCCAAGTCCAGAAATTCCAAATGATTCTACATCACCTGGATTTGGAAGGTATGAAACTAAATGAGCAGTTTTTTGTTGCATCACTAATTGAAAAGTTACCTCCTTCGTGGAATGAGTTTATGATACCATTTTTGTTGCATCCTTTTGGATGGTGTAAGGGTTCTTGTATTAAAATCCATATATATAAGGGTTGTATAACTCTGATACCATTTTATTTGTGGATCTTTGCATCATCTAATAACCCTGAAGAGGGTAGGAATATAGATGACATATTAACATATTCATATGAAGGTTTAATATATAATAGATATGTAGTACGGAAGCAGGTATTATTAACTCAAAATTCATTTTTTAAATAATAGTCTACAACCTTCTATCAACATTTAACATCATAATTGCAGAGATGTATACTTATCAAGATTATAATTAGAAATACATAGTCTGAAAACATACCTCTTAGCATAATATTAAGATCACCGGAGATACTCAACCCACCCTGGCTCTGCCTCCTTTTTTTCCTCACTGGTGACGGGATAAATGGCCTAGGTGCTGGGAGTTGCTCGACAGACTCTTTCTTAAATTTTATTTTAAGAGATGGTGTTTTATGGACTAATATGGTTCTTAAGTATAAGCTTTCAAAGTATTTATCTTCTGGTATTATGATATTAATCTTGATATTGGTTATAGACTAGAAGATTTTTAGCTAGACATGAGAGAGTATTTTAAAGATTGAAGATGTTGTATTTTGAAAGATTGGTTTTAGATGTTACAATGAGGCTCTTTAGATAGATAACCTCGGTTGCCTTTTACTATTGGCATGCTAAAAAAGTAATAAAGTCGATACATTATTGTTACAAAAGTCCTAAAGCAAACAGTACTTTGTCTCTTGTCTTTTCATACTTTTTCTTAAAGTTGTTTGTCGTTGCTGCCATTCTTTTCAACGTTTGTTGGCTTGTCATCTTCTGTCTTTGATTCCTTGTGGGTCCGATGACTTTTTCTTTCTTCCACAAGCATCTTTACAGGTGTCTTCTTTGCACAGAGACATCTTTTGTCTGTCTTCTTTTCACTAAAAGACGAAAAAAAGGTTTTTTTCTCTTCGACGATACTCCTATAGATTAGGAACGATATCATTTTAATTTTTTGATACTCCTATAGAATAGGAACGGTATATTTTTAGTAGTATGATAATACATGGGCTTTACTGTAGTTTGGACTACATTGGGCCATATTAATTTGTTACATTGTGGCTTTCTGTAGTTTAAATTACATTGGGCCGTTTCATTTAAAAATGATTAGATGATCCTTCTTTTTTCATAGTAACCTGCGCAGTATCTTCCTTTATGCTTATAACAAGCCTTTTCCTCTGGCCTATTAAGAGTTTGTATTGTTCTACTGTCTCATTGGAGTGTTTGTGCTCCATCTTAGTGATTCTATCATGCATGTTGGTAAGGTGTGTGGTGTCTTGTGAGAGTACCTCATTGTTGTAGTATAGTGTGATAATTTCTTCGATTTCTCCTCCTTTGGAGTTTCCAATAATGCTGGTTTTGCCTGCTCTTAGCATATCTTCAATTTTTGACTTCAGGGTTGATAGTCCTATGGCTCTTTTGGCATTGAGCCATTCTTGAAACCTTTCTATAGTACATGGTATTTTCATTTTCAGGTCTTTGTCATCTCCACTTATATTGCTATTCCTTCCTGTTTTAAATAGTTGGCATATAATGATAGGTTTTCCTGTTAAGTCTATCGAGGCGTCGAACAGTTGTATACCGTAGATACCTCTTCCGAATGATTCCATCATTAACCTATCAGATTCTACTAAAACATTGGGTAATTTAGCAATATTATAAAAAGTTTCATCTACTAGTATTTTATCTATAAATCCGTAAGTAAAGAGTTTAAGAACTATATCAGGGTTTGATTTTTCATTGCATAAAAACCATGGGTATTTGCTTAATTTTGCACTTCTTAAAATGTGTTGGTTTGATTTATAATCATAAAATTTGTTAATTTGCTCGTAAGCTGTAATATACTCAGGTGAGAATTTCACTTTGTCGCACATTGTTACTGCCATTGAAGACATGGGTGATGGTATAGTGGTTGGCATGGCTGCAAGTTTAGATGTGAAAGTCTTTGGTTTTTCTGTAGGGGTTTGGGAAGATTTCAAGGTTTGTAGGGTTTTGAAGTCTTTAAAGGCTTCTGTCAGTTGTTCTAGCAAGTGTGTATTTTCTTCCATTTTGGTTGTAATAATTTTTTGGTTTTGTTTGATGATTCCTGTAACATTGGTAATATATTCTTCGAATTTGTCACTGTTGGTTGACAACGTTGTACCTGCTAAGAATATCAGCTAGAATATTCTTAGTTCCGGATATATTTTTGACAATAAAATCATAACAATAAAAGAATGATTGTCATTTTCTTCTCTTATTTAGTTCTGGCAAAGGGTCTATTTTATTTGTAATGAAATCTCTTACTTGTGTGTTATCTATTCTAACGATGAATTTTACTGGTAATAGGTGATAATAGAATCTCTTTATTCCAAAATTTACTACTAATAGTTCCTTCTCGTTAATATGGTAATTTTTCTCATTGGGCTTCCATGTTCCGCCTCTATATCCACAAATTAGTGGTTTTCTTTATCTATATCATCTTTATCATATGCTATGAGGACTGCTCCCCATCATATATCACTGGCATCAGTAAAAAGTTCTAGTTGATCCAGTTCTATTGGTATTCTATGTTTGGGCAAGGCTTTCACTTTTTCCTTGATTTTATTTATGGCTTTAGTGTGTTCTTCCTTCCATTCAAAAGTTATATTTTTTCTAGTTAGTTCCTGTAGTGGTTTTCTCAAAAGTGGTAAATCCTTTATATGGTCTGAGGCATAGTTTACTATTCCTAGAAATTGTTGTACTTCCTTTTTGCTCTCTAATTTATCTTTAAAATTTTTTATTTTTGTTACAATGTGTTCCTGTAATTGTAATCCTTCATTATCTATTATGTATCCCAAATATTCTATACTATTTTTAAAGATTTCAGATTTCTTTTCAAATAATAATATTTCATGCTGTTTCACAGTTTTTATAAGTTCTTCTAGATGTTTTATATGATTTTCCAAATCATCACTATATATTAATATGTCGTCAACATATACTATACAATATTCTGTTAATTTTCTGAACACTTGGTCCATTCTTCTTTGAAATATTTGTGGTGCATTCTTTAATCCAAATGGTAGTACAATCCATTCGTAGTGTCCTTGAGGGGCACTAAACGCTGTTAAAGCTTTTGATTCATTTTTTAGTTTTATTTGCCAAAATCCACTCTTACAATCAAATTTACTGAACCATTTTTTATTCCCTAATCTATTAATAAGGTTTCTTTTGTATGGTAAAAAATATCCATCTACAGTTTTCTTGTTTAGCTCTCTATAATCAATCATCATTCTAGCATTTCCTCTTTTTTGTTCACTATGTTTTCTAACTAAAAAGGCTGGGCTATTATGTGAGCTTTTACTTTCTTGTATTAATTTTAACTCTAATAACTCTTTTAGTTGGGTTTCAAAATTCCTTATGATCTGTTGGGCTATATCTAATAGGCTTAGATCTAACTATATCGCTAAGATTTATTAGTTTGATTTAAGCATATATTTTTTCTTTTTCCCATAGTTGCATCTGATTTTCTCCAAAATTTATTTTTAGTAAATTGAGGTATTTTTCTCTTAATAACTGTAGGTTATTATTCCTATCTGACCTTATGTTACATATTCTTAGTATATGTATTGGTAATATTCTCTTTAGTATTATCCATTTATTACCAGGTGTTTGTAGGCTGAAAGTATTATTATTTATCACTTGCATTTTGAAGTAGTCTAGGAAATTGTTCCCTAATAATACTTGTTGTTTCATATCATTCAGTTGGTATATAACTGATAGTCTAAATATTGTGTTTCCTAATACTATTCTCATGTTTTCTGCTACTATATCTAATTCTTTTGTTTGTTCGTTAAAGTCTGATACTTTTGTTCTATGTGTTTTAGATCTTTTCCATTTGTGTGGTTCTAATACTTCTTTCTTTGCTAGACATAAGTCTGCTCCACTGTCAATAAAAAAAATTGTTTTATCATTTTATTAGGTTTGTATTCTATATGAGCTTCTATGTAGATTGCTACCATCTAATTATTATTTCGTTCTAAATCCATTTCTTTTAATCTTTGTTGAAGCTCTTCATCTTGTTCCATTTCTTTTACTTCTTCTAGTAATTTCTTCCATCTTATCTCACCTAACCTTTCTCCTATTCTGCTAAGGCTTACATATTGCATCCAGTAATATCTTTCTTGTAGTAAATTTCTTTCTTCTTGCGACTTCATTTATAGAGAACTGTTTTCACTTTCTGAGTCTTGGTTAACAAAGTTAATGTTTTCTGATTCAGTTTCTTCATCACTTTGACTGACATAAAAATCTTCATATTCGTACCAATTATTATTTTCTTCTTTTATTTGTTGTAGACTCATTATAAATTGTGTAGTGTCTATATATTTTACACTTTTTTTCTTTAGCTTTGGGCATTTATTAGCGTAATGTCCTTTTTCATTGCAATTCCAACATTTACATTCTTTAAGTTTTTCTTCTTCAATTGGTTTTACATATTTTCTTTTTCTAAATTTTCTCTTATGCTTGAATTTTTTCCTAGTTTCAGGGGTATTTCTATACCTTTTAAATCTCTTTTTCCTATAAGGTTTGTAATAATGTTGTTGGTTTTGTCTGCTATAATTATTATATCTTTTTTATCTTTTGTGTTGGTATTTTTTATGGTCTTTCTTATATTTCTTTTCTCTTTTATTATCATCACATCCGAATACTAATCTTTTTCCGTAAATTCACATACCTCTCTTAATCCTATTTTCTTATCATTCTTAATCTTTTGTTGCATCCTATATTCTTCACATTTTCGCATTAGATATGCTCTTAGTACTCTTATTCTTTCTCCTAATGTATTTTCTCTTGGTTCTAGTTGGGTGTATTCTTTTGATATTTCTGTGTTATAAGGTATAGGTAGGTGGTCATAATAAAGTTGTTGATATATTAAACCTTCTTCTGGCAAGAATCTTGCTTCATAAAAGAACTTACTAAAACTTATTGTGTATTCTGGTAATTTATTAATTTTACAACATTTCATGTTATTTAGATTCATTATTATCTCAGTTTTTCTTTCTGCAAGCACATTTTCTCGTGCTACCAACCATTTTTCTCCTAAAAATTCTCTTTTTAGTATGAAATCAAATATTATTAGCATAGATTTCCAATCTCCTGCATGGCTAAAATACTTCTCCTCTTAATTGGTATGCTATGGATTCTATCCAATAAGCTACTTTTCCAATTATTGTTTTAGATATCAAGTCATACATATCTAGGTTTTCTGTTTGTGTGGAGTTCATTAATGCTACATACATTCCAAGATTGCAATCATTTATTCTTCTTCCTATTTCTTGTTCATCATAAATGTTATCTAAGTCTAAGAAATATTCATTGTAGTTTACGCCTTGCACCATTGATCATACAAATTCTTTAAATTCAGCTTGTTGTCCTATTGGTATATGATTTGGTAATCTAGTTTGTCTTCTATTTATTATTTCCAGGTTGGGATCTACTAATTCTTCTTTTGGGTAATCATTTGCATCTTCATTTATTATATCATCAGTTTCTATTTCTATTTCTATAGGATTATTAAATTCATCTTCTATATCACTTTCGGGTTCATCTTCTATGATTGCATTTACACTTTTCATTTTTTGTAAGGTTACTATTATCTGGTTATTTTTTTTTACTATCTCTGAGTCTTCTTCCTCTTCTATGAATTCTGCTATTTTTACCTCTTGGTTTACTAATTCAATGTTGTTGTCTTTTTCAGTACTAGTTGTAGTTTCTTCACTTGTTCTATCACTTCTTACTTTCTTTTGTGCTTTTAACCTTTTTATCTCTTCTCTTAGGATTTTTATTTCATCTTTTAATTCTCCTAATTCTTGCTTTACATCAGTTAATTCTTGTTTAACATCTTTTAATTCCTCTTTTGTTTGTTTTAGTTCTACTTTGGTTTCTTTTAATTCTTTCTTTGTATCTTTAAATTTGCGTTTGTATTTTTTATATTTGTTATACCATTCCTCATTATTGTGTGTTTTTAATTTGGTGTTTTCTGTTTCTAATTCACATAATTTTCGTTCTTGTTTATCTAATTTTAGATTTAAATACTCGTTGGTTGTTTTCTCTACGTCTTTTAAGTACATGTTTTCACTTTTTAAATTATTGTCTGGTGTGGTTTTTGTTTTGTTTTAATTGGTTCATACTTGTATCTTTCTCTTTCCAGTATATTTTTTCCATGGTTACTTAAAAAATGTAAGTACACTAGGTTCTTGATTTTCCATTTAAAATTGTCTTTTCTTACTCAATATTGCTAGGCTATCTAATATTTTTTCTACTTTCTTTGGTAGTCTTGGTTTTATTTTACTAATATCTACCATTATTGGTTCTTTACTCCTTCTTCAAGCATCTATTGGTACTATTTCTGGTTGTTGAGTTGTAGTGCTAATTATAGTATTTTCTTTGCTCGTACTAGGTTCATCTTCTTCTATTTGTTTACCTTTATCTTTACATTTTTCTTCTACTAATATGTTTAGTTTTTCCAATATTATTTTAAATGTTGGTATCTCAGATACGTTCCATAATTTTGTTAATTCTTCTCTTATTATTTCTTGCATTTTTGTTTGGTTTTCTTTTAGTTCATCCATCAATACTAATGTATTCTTCATTTGTTCGTTTACTACTATTTCTTCCCATAATGCACTAATTTTTTCGTTAGGGCTCGTCAGGATTATTAATTCCCTTTCTCCATTCGTCTCCCATATCTATCCATATTTTATCAAACTTTTCACATTGTTGTTCTAACTTTCTTATCTTTTCTTCTAGCTTTATTTCTTTTGCCTTATATTTTAAGTATTTGAGCTGTGAGAATATTTCTTTTGATAAAATTCTTCTTATTGATTTTAATTTCTGTTTTTTCTCTATTATTTCTTTATGTATGTTCATACTTTATTCACGAATCTTGTTTTTCCTTGGTCATTTATTTCAATTCCATTATTATTTATCTTATAATTTATCATGGTTAAAAAGTCACTTCCTAGAAGTAGTTCATTAAAACTATCATATTCTATTACTCCTATATTTATCTTATACTCTAAATCTTGGATTTTGAATTTTAAATTAATACTTTTGGTAATTATTATTTCTCTTTCATTTTCAGAATAATTATAGGTTTGTGGGTCTATTAAATCACAATCATTTTCATCAATTTTACTTATATGTATAAAACTTTTTATAGCTCCGGTATTTACTTCAGCTATACAGTCTGTTGCTATCATCCCTTTAAATATTATTACTTTAATTTTTAATCTATTTGTGTTTATAATTATTATGTCTAATATTCTGGGTTGTATAGTCGTGACATTGTTGGTTCTCTCGTAATACTTAATCTAGATCCTTCTATTTTTGGTATTAGTCTTTTGGATGGTGTAAGGGTTCTTGTATTAAAATCCATATATAACTCAAGACAGGGAGATGACCTTTGAAGAACTTATTATCAAACTCCAGATTCAGGAAGATAATAAGAAGGCCGTGCCTAGGGGTAAACAACCTGCTGAGGCAAAGGCAAATATAGCTAAGGCCAAAGGGAACCCAACCAAGAAGCGCAAGTTTCAGAAAGACGGCAAGACCCAAGCAGCGGAGAAGTTCAAAGGAAACTGTCACCACTGTGGGAAACCTGGTCATATGATCAAGGACTGCCGCAAGCTCAAGACTGAGCAACAAGAGAAGGCCAATGCTAAGGGCAAGGCATAGGTTAACGTCGTCAAAGACAAGTTTCTGGACGACATGATTGAGGAGTTCTCAACGGTGGTGCTAGAAGCAAATACGATTCTTAACAGAGTCCTACATAAGGGTAAGGACAAAACTCCATATGAATCATGGAAGGGAAAGAAACCCACCTATAAATATTTAAAGGTGTGGGGTTGTTTGGCAAAGGTCGAAGTACCCAAGCCAAAGCAGGTCAAGATTGGGCATAAGACTGTAGATTACATATTCATCGGATATGCAAATAACAATAGTGCTTAT
The DNA here is from genome assembly GCA_029783415.1 of Anisodus acutangulus. Lineage (NCBI taxonomy): Eukaryota > Viridiplantae > Streptophyta > Magnoliopsida > Solanales > Solanaceae > Anisodus > Anisodus acutangulus. The sequence goes on along the minus strand of CM056505.1, from coordinate 30,006,971 downwards.
CATTTCTTAGTGCATAATTCAGATATTCCAGATATCCACAGGGGTACAATCATGGAATCAAGGAATGCTCAATTCTTTGAAGATACTTTTCCTAGAAAGGAAAAGGACATAACCTCTCGCAAACGAAGTTATGAACAAAGCTCTCAGGAACCAGGAGTCGTTGACTGCCCGGATCTAGATGGTTCAGATCTAGTGGACTTCGAAGTGGCTGAATATCCGGAATCTAGTGTTCCAGATTCTCAGAACTTGGAGACTCCAGAGATGGAAACAATGTGAAGTAAAAGGGCCAGGAAGGATAAATCCTTCGGTCCTTATTTTGTAGCTTATATGGTTGATGACGAACCAAGGACAATTGCTGAAGCATTGTCAACTCCAGAGGTACCGCTCTGGAAAGAAACTATTGAGAGTGAAAAATAGACTCCATCCTGCATAACCATACTTGGGAGTTGGTTGATCTTCCTCCGGAAAAAATAAACCGTTGGGTTGTAAATGAATACTCAAACGGAAGTATAAAGTGGATGGGTGTATAGATAAGTACAAGGCCAGGTTAGTAGTCAAAGGCTATCGGCAGCAGGAATGCCTTGACTATTTTAAGACGTACTCCCCGGTGTCTAGGATGACGTCTATACGAGTATTCATTGCGATCGCAGCGTTGCATGACCATGAGATACATAAAATGGATGTCAAGACAGCGTTTCTAAATGGTGATTTGGAAGAAGAAATTTATATGGAACTGCCCGAGGGGTATGTGGTTCCAGGGCAAGAGAAGAAAGTCTGTCGGCTTATCAAATCTCTGTACGGGCTTAAACAAGCCCCGAAGAAATGGCACAAAATATTTGATAGTACTCTACTATCGAAGGGTTTTGCCATTATTGAGTGTGACAAATGTGTCTACATGAAAGGTAACTCTGACTCATTCATCATAATTTGCCTGTATGTAGATGACATGTTGATCACAGGGAGCAGTCCTAGCTTGATTCTAGAGACTAAGAACATGTTGAAACAATGCTTCGACATGAATGATATAGGTATCGCAGATGTCATCTTAGGTATAAAAATCTCTAAGACGTCTGACAGACTTGTCTTATCTCAGTCTCACTACATCGAGGATGTTTTGAGAAAGTTTGAGATGTTTGACAGTTCATCTATGAAGTCACCATTGGATAGAAATTAAAAGCTTGATAAAAATCGTGGTACACCCGTATGCCAGGAGCAATATGCAAAATGTGATTGGTAGTTTGATGTACATAACAAACTGCACCCGACCTAATATTGCTTATGCATTCAACAAGTTGGCTAGATTTACCCGTAATCCGAGTAATGATCATTGGAAGGCGTTGAATCGGGTACTACGATACCTGAAATACACGCTAACTTACGGGTTACATTATTCGATATATCAGTTGTACTAGAGGGGTACAGTGATGCAAACTGGATATCTGATATAGAGAACACCAAGTCCAGCAGTGGGTATGTATTTACAATTGGTAGTGGGGCTGTGTCTTAGAAATCCTCTAAGAAAACTTGCATCGCCCGATCCATGATGGAATCGGAGTTTGTCGCTTTAGACAGAGCATGAGAAGAAGATGAGTGGCTTCACGACTTCTTAGAGGATGTCCCTTGTTGGGACAAACCCGTACCTTCTGTAATGATCCACTGCGACAGTCAATCGGCTCTAGGAAGGGCACAGAGTTCTATGTACAACGACAAGTCTCGTCATATTCGACGGAGACAGAAGACCGTTAGACAGCTGATCACCACGGGTATCATATCCATTGATTACATAAAATCAAATGATAACATAGCGGACTTACTGACAAAGGGCTTACCCAAAGATCAGATATTCTGCCTGTCTAGGGGAAGGGGCTTAAAACCCAAGGTATAAGGACCAATACGGGTGGTAACCCAACCTTACTGACTGGAGATCCTAGGAATTAGGTTCAATGGGAAAACTAAGTTGTAAATGTTCAGTTGAGCGCTTCGGTGGAAGCATGAGCACTTCAGATGGTGATTTCTGTAAAGGAACATAAATCCAAAGCCGTTCTCGCGATAGACGTTAAGTGCTATCTGCAGTGTGGATAAAGGTTAAGTTTCCAAAACCTTTAATGATCCTCACCGGTTGAGGTTATGTTTGGGGAAACTTTTAATGGTTCCTAACACTTGTAAAGTGTGGTATAGCAGGATACCTTGTAAGAGACCACCTATTTAAGTGTGTGGACATGCCGCCTCAAATGAACGCACTTAAGAATCCAAGAAGTGACCACGGCCACAACGGATAAAACATTATGAAGAACAGAGTAAGAGAAGTTGTTGTGTTGGTACCGTTGACTTGGCTTACACTAAACATTGACGGTTTAAGACATCACGTTCACCGCGCAGTAAGTAAGTCCAATGGTATTCAACTATGGAAGGTTCAAAGCAGAAGCTACCTATCCAGATGCAACATCGGTCCGCTGAAAGATTGCTGGAAAAGGCACCATGTGAGTACGCCAAAATCTATTTCAAGAGGGGATTGTTGGAAATTTACTAATGTGAAATTAAGTATATCTCATTATTTATGACTCAAACAATTGGGGCCCCGCACGTCAGAAACGTCGTTTTCACACACGTGCACACGTAGTGTCAAGTATCGCAAATTTCATTAGTGAAAGAGATATTGGTACGTATGTAATACGTTTGAGACGTAGAATGATGGACGGTTATTGTCCAAATGACATAGTATTCCACGTTGGTAAACGAAGGAAGAAGTGTAAGATGAAATGAGTCAGAAATCGCCGCGGATCCGTGAAGGACCGCTGAGCAACACTGTCGGAGCTGCACCGCCGGAGCGCCGCAACGCTAATTGGGTGGCCAGTCATTGGAGCCACAGCACCGCGACGCTAATTCACAGAGCCGCGGCGCTTCGGAGGCAGAATGCTGCGACGGAAAGTTGGAAAGTTCTGACCTTTGGGCTGATTTTGGAGCATTGAATCTCCATTACTTGGCACATGAATTCAACCATTATTGGCCTGAATGTAACCCCTCAATAAGTGTCACTACATTGGCTATTGAAGGCAATTAGTTGTCTAGTTGAGGGGTCATCTCCTTACACTATAAATTGAAGCCTTTGACTCAATTGATAAGAACTAGACTTAGAAAATACTACAGAATTTCTGAATTCATCTTCTTCCTCTCTAGCAAGTTTACTATACTCAAAGTTCTTCAAGAGTAACAATTGAGTTTCCTTTACTCAATTGTTAAGTTGTTGTTATATCTTGGGAGACTATTGCCTGACAACGTAAAAGGAGATATACGGGGCAATCTTCTCTTAAAGACAAAGTGTCATCACTCGACTCAGCAAATCACACAAGGAGTTTGTTTCATTCTTGATTTCCAGTTTTGTTGTAATCTTTAGTTTATCCTTTCTAACAATAGTAATATTTACTTACTTCCCGTTCCCTGCAATTTTTGTATCCCACCGAATCTACTTTAACGTGAATTTTTTTTATTAGATAGATTAATCTAGTTGAGATAGATTAGTCATTTGAAATTATTAGGTAGATTTTATGCAGATCTTCTATTGCCGAGTTAACTATTTATCCTCTATGCTTAATTAAAATTTAAAGACAATTTTCAATCATTTCTAATCTTCTTTTTGCTGCACCATCTTTTAAAAAATCAACAGTGATATCAAAAGAGTCATTAATCTTCCAAGACATGTGACCTATTTTCAAACATGGCAAACAACAATCTCTTTTTGAATGTCCCAAAAATTTTCACTGGCGAACATTATCGGACTTGGTCAGTGAAATGAAATCATAACTTGAAGCCTATGATCCGTGAAAAGTTGTAATGGAAGATATACCCTTACAATCACTTCGTGAAAATTCTACCCTTGCCCAAATTAATATCTCATTCAGAAGAGAAAATTTAAAAATTCAAAGCTAAAACTCTAATTCAAAATTTAGTTGCAAATTCGATTTTTTCTAAAGTCATTGCTTGTGAGACAACAAAAGAAGCTTGGGAAAAACTAAAAAAAGAGTACCAAGGAAGTGACCGAGTCAAAAAAATACAAAATTTGAATTTGAAAATGAATTTTGAATCTCTTAGGATACAAGAGGATGAAACTTTTTTTTTTGATAAATAAGAATTTTATTTATCAAGGTGATCATGTACAACTCAAGAAAAAGAAAAAGAGAGGATGAATACATCATCCCATCTCCCAACAAAAGCTAGCTCTCAATGAAGCACCAGCGGCAAACCCAGAATTCAATGATCCTGAGTGCTCACCTTAAAATCAATAAAATATATATTGCTTTGAGTAGGATTCAAACTCCGCTCCTTCATGGCTTAGCCTAAAGCCTACCACCTTTTAACCAAAGTACCGGAATCTTTTATTACTCCTTGGGTGCTATTTAATATATTGTACTAAAATTTAAATATTTTCTATATGTCTACATAGAGTGTCCATCATGGTTAATAGGTGTTCGAGCATTAAAAATTAATACATGGTCCGTCCCTGCAAAACACAAATACAATAGGTCTTTAATAAGCAATCAGTAGTCCTCCTGGATAAATTCTTAGCAGCATATTCAGGGGGTAGAAATTGAGTTCATGCAACTTCCTTGACAGGCGACTCACCATGGTTCCTCGATTTCTTTAATTGTTAATAGAATCAACTTGCTTGGCGAGGATTTTAAAGATGAAAGAATAGTAGAATTTGTTTTGTGACAATTTCAGAAAGATTCGCGTCTAAAATTTCATTTCTGGAAGAGTCTAAAGATCTCTCTACCATCTGTGTTGAAGAACTAATAAGTGCTCTTCAAGCACAAGAGCAAAGAAGAGCCTTCAAACAAGACAACGTTATTGACGGTGTTTTTTATTCACAAATCATAAAGAAAAAATTAACGATCCTGTGTTGCAAATACTTCAAAAAGAAAACACACTTGAATTTTTTTTTATTGTGAAGACCTAATGCAATATGTGGAAATTACAAACAAACATGTCATATTACGAAAGTGTAAAGTTTAAAAACAATCCTCAAGCACAAATAGCAGAGGCAGAATTTGAGGAGGTACAACTTTTTTGAATTGCAGCAACTGAAGCAACAGCGGGTGTTGAAAATTGCTTTAAGTTACTGCAGTAATTTTAATTTTAGTACAATATGTTAGTTAGGCTTAGGATAAATTTACTTTTGAATTCTAATTTTTTTATTGGATAGCTTAGTCTAGTTGAAGTATTTTAGGTATTTGAATTACCCTGCAAATTTTATGCAGATTTTCTATTGTCACATTAGCTATTTAGAACACTCTATGCTTAATAAAACTTTAGAGAGTATCATTTTTAACCTTCTTTTTGCTGCACTATATTTTAAAAACCAACAAAGTGAGGGGTTTGGGCTTAACAAGTCCAACATTCTATAGACAACAACAATAAAAAAAAGGGTCATTCACACAAATGTCCCAATTTCGGAGTGGTCTTTAAGTTTTGCTCCTCAAATATGTGATCTTTAATTTCTGGCCTTCAACATTTTTGGCGCAATGTAAATTTAGATTTCGCTCGACAAAGTTTACATTTAGCTTAGCATATGTATTATAACCTCCCACAAATTATATCGAACACGGTAAAATTTTTAACACTCTAACATAATTTAAAAAACGACATAAGTTTAGATTTCTTTCCTACAAGTTATGCCTGACACGATAAAAATTTCAAAATTCAACATAAAAATGGCCAAAACACATCAAACTCTATAAAAACAGGCACGGAAAAGGATAATAACATATGTCCCCAAAAGCATAAATTTAATTTTTGAACACTACAACAAATTCTGAAAATACTATACAGCTTATGTTGCATAACTTAATTTCTATAGACTTATACCGAGCAAAGCAAAAGTTCAGTTTAATTAAATGAGCACATGAAAAAAATTAAAAATCACAAATACGAGGCCAGAAAATTAAAGACTAGTGGTTTGAAGGGAAATTCGTGCAAAAAACTGATGGAATACATGCATAAACAACGGAAACAAATAGTCAGGATCGAACTTGCATGTAATATAGACAACAAATAATCAAATATTTTAAACAAACATAATTCGATACTTATCTCTTGAAGCGTGGCTGCGACCGAATCTTCAAGTATGAGCAAATATTGTCTACATAATTGTCCTCCAGTTCCATGGTATGCAGTCTTCTGCTATGTAACCTTAGTATTCTATGAACAGAGAATACTCGTGTGGGCAAGTATTACGGCTCAGGAAAAGTATTAATTCTTAGAATTGAAAAGCCTTGTATATATAGTCACATTTTAGGGTTTTAAACCCTAGCAAAACGTGTGGGCTTTCTTTCTTCTCAAGAATATTATTTTTTAAGTCCCAGAATAATTAGGCATAGAAGGGACCACATATTTAATAACGAGGCTTCCAATTGTGGTGTTAATTCGGAATATGAATTAATTAATCCTACCACAATAAATTACAATTTATTCCACTATAATTTGTAATTGCACTCCTCAGTTTAATTTCGAAATCTTTCATTAAATCTTATTTAACTCCTTATGTTAAGATTACAAATACCAATTAATTAAATTAAATTACTGACAATTTAATTCATTGATTAATTAAATCATTTATACTTTCACGTAACTTATTTCATGTGGCAGATACAAAATCCACCTGCAGGGTTTTCACATGAATAAACATCCTTAAAAGGGTATCATCAATCTCAAAGTCGAGACATGGATTCCATCAACTAATTATTATTTCTCAAATGTTATTCGTTAGTATCCAACCAATCAGATACATTGACTCACAATAGAGTCGTACCTTTTGATAAATCAAAATAATAAATAAATCACATTGATCATAATAATCATATCAAGATTAAGAGTATAAGTATATTTAATGAGCTAGAGAGGTTGTTTTACATATTCAGTACAAAAATACTTATCTATACTTGGTCCGTTCAATACATACAAAATGTACTAGCACAAGAAGTCGGAACTATACCGTTTCCATAATGAAGATACATTATATTTAATCTTGTGCTACAATCATACCGATAGCTTTGTCCAATTTCTATCTTAGCTTTTGAACATGGGTTTTATACTTATAAGAACCGATGATTAGTCTTCTGTGTATAAGATAAACTTTCTACACTAAATCATCTATTATAAAAGTAAAGGACACACATACTAGTACATGATCTATTTAATTGTTTTATTAAAAATTGAATAAACTGATAGAATATTATAAGAATATTCCCGTATCTTTGTATATCTTTTATATTTAGTTAGTTAATATTCTCATTGTAATTAGAAAGATTAGTTACCTAGTTTGTAGCTTTGTAAATAATCTTGTATTACTATAAATTGTACATAATAATACATGAAAAGGCAGGGAACATATTTCTTTATGGTATCAAAAGTCAAACCCTAAACCTGATTTTTCCCTAAGTCGTCGTCGGCCCCCATACCGCCACCGACCACACACTCTCTCTCCCTTTTCTCCCCACTTTTTAATGGGTGAACAACCCAAATTCCATCATGCTCTTGTTGTTAACAACATCAAGAACTTCATTCCCATTACTCTTGAGATGGAAAAAGTTCAGTATTCCTCATGGGCTAAATTGTTTAACATCCGTTGTCGTGTGTACAAAGTCATCGATCATATCATCCCTCCTAAATCAAAGGTCACTGCCAAGCCCCTGGAGAAACATGATGGTTCTGATGATGAACTTTGGTCATGCTTAGATGATGTTGTTCTATAATTTATCTGCGGCACCATCTCGAACGATCTATTAAATACAATCATTGAAACCGACGCTACTGCACGACAAATGTGGGAACGATTGGAAAGCATTTTTCATGATAATAATACACAACGTGCTTTGTATTTGGAAAATCAATTTAAGGACATTCAACATGACGATTTTCCTAATGCATCGGCCTATTGTCAAGAACTAAAGATGATTGACGATCAACTCTCCAATGTCGGTGCACCGATCACAAATCAATGAGTGGTGATGCAACTCATTGCGGGTTTAAATGAAAATTATGATGGTGTCGCTACCATCCTCCAATAAAGCACGACATTACCTCCGTTCTATGAGGCTCGTTCGAAACTTATCCTTTAAGAAACCCAAAAAACCAAACGGGCAGCGGCCAATGCGAGCACCGTCAACGCCGCCCTCATAACCACCGGCAGCCCACCTATTGACACAAGGGACTCGGTTTTGTCCTATATCACCGGCAAGCCAATGATCTGAAATGTGGTCCACATCCCCGAAATAACAACAAAGGAAGAAATTCTGACAAAAACAACAGTGGCCGAGGTGGAAGTAGCAGCAACGACGCCAAAGGGAAAACCCCACCAGCCGACAGCCACCCACCGCGGCAGCAACAGTGGCAGCAGCCTCCGCCGTGGGCTGCGTACCCACCGTGTGCAGCATGGGGCCATCACGCGTGGGCTACTCCACCTTGCCCTTACTTGACGGCTTGCTGGGCCCAACCTCCGGCCCGACAGCCCCAGCCCAGAATTTTCAGCGCACATCCACAACAGGCATACAATGCACTTGTCTCTCCTCCTTCAACCTACGCACCCACGGATATTGAGGTGTCTATGACCACACTGTCTCTCAATGTTCCAGGTGACAGTTGGTACATGGATACTGACGCCACATCTCATATGATAGCATCTCCAGATACTCTCTCGTCTTATTGCAATATGAGCAATTTAAATCATTATATTATTATTAGTAGTGGACAAGGCATCCCCATTTGAGGTTATGGACAATCATCTCTTTTTCCACCAAACCCCTCATTATCTTTAAAAAATATCCTTCATGCCACGAACCTTATCAAAAATCTAATCTATGTGTGTCGTTTCACAACCGACAATAATGTTTCCCTTGAATTTGATCATTTTAGTTTTTCTGTGAAGGACCTTCTGACAGGGATGCGAATAATGCGATGTGATAGCACCAGGGACCTTTATCCTATCACCACCACCGTCGGCCATCCAGCCTCCTTTCCATCAACCTTTGCGGCTATTTCATCTGTTTTATGGCATAATAGATTAGGACATCCGGGAGACTATGTTTTACGCTCCCTTAGCAAAAATATACTTATTGATTGCAAACATGTCTCTTATCCTCCTGTTTGTGAATCTTGTATTTTTGGAAAATATATTAAGTTGTCATTTTATTCTTTTTCCTCTTGTGCTTTAGTGCCATTTGATATCATACATAATGATTTATGGACTTATCCAATTTTAAGCATGCTCGGGCATCGATATTATATGTTTTTTGGATAATTATTCAAACTTCCTATGGACGTTTTCCATTGGCAATAAGTCTCAAGTCTATTCTATTTTTCATCCTTTAGTGCTTTGATTAAGACACAATTTGAAAGGAATATCAAATATTTTCAATGTGACAATGGGAGAGAATTCGATAATAAACAATTCAAATTTTTATGTGCCAAACATGGCCTTGTCTTTTGATTTTCTTGTCCCCACACCTCTTCACAAAATGGCAAAGTCGAATAAAAAATTAGAACCATAAATAACTTAGTTCGGTCCTCCTTGCTCACGCCTCTATCCCCCCTATTTTTGGCATCACGCTCTTTCAATGACAACACATCTCTTGAACATTCTCCCAAAATAAGTCTCTCAAGCACAAGTCTCCCACTCAAGTTCTCTATCTTCGGGATCCTTCCTATAAGCATTTACGAACTTTCGGATGTCTATGCTACCCCCTTCATCCCTCCGCCCAAATTAATAAGCTGCAACCTCGATCTACATCATATTCTTTTCTTGGTTACCCATCTAATCATCGAGGTTACAACTGTTACGACTTGTCCAGCCAAAAAATAATCATTTATAGGCATGTCATATTTGATGAGTCTCAATTCCCCTTTGCCAAACTACATTCTCCACATATGAATTCCTACGACTTCTTAAATTATGGCCGTAATCCCATTCTAATGCATCACTTGCAAAATCAATCGCTACCGTTACCGTCACCCGACCCAATTCCCACCATCCCGAGCCAGGTGGGCTAATAAGCCCCACCACAGGAACCTCGGAACAACCCTTCTCTGATTTTCGATACCGCTGCCACCTCTCGGCCAGTTCCCCCACCTTATATTCCCGATACCGTTGCCGTGTCTCGGCCTGCGCCTATGCCCCACCTTACCGATCCCAGCACGCCCGACTTCCCTCTCAATCAACAGCCTGCCCAGCCACATCCCATCCACCCGCCCATGGCACCCTTACGGATAATGGAAACCCGTGCTGTGCACGAAATTTTCAAACCCAAACGACAATTTAGTTTGTCGACTTCGGTTGCCCCTTCATCTCTTTCTCATAACCAAAAAATGCCTTGTCCGATCCTAATTTAAAAACTGCTATGATTAACGAATATAATGTTCTCATTGAAAATAAGACGTGGGATCTAGTGCCCCGTCCTCCTGATGCTAATGTTATTCGTTCAATGTTGATTTTTCGTCATAAAAAGAAATATAATGGTTCTTTTGATAGGCACAAGGCCCGTCTTGTAGGTGATGGCAGGTCTCAATAGGTGGGAGTGGATTGTGATGAAACTTTCAGCCCGGTGGTGAAACCGGTAACTATTCAGACCGTTATCAGTATTGCTTTGTCCAAATCATGGCCTATTCATCAGCTTGATTTCAAAAATGTCTCTTTGCATGGCGACCTTCATGAAATCGTTTATATGCATCATCCTATCGGATTCAGGAATCCGGTTCATCCAGACTATGTGTGTCATTTGAAAAAATCGCTATATGTACTAAAACAGGCTCCTCGTGCATGGTACCAACGGTTTGCTGATTTTGTATCCTCTATCAGTTTTTCACATAGCAAGTCTGATTATTCATTTTTCATCTATAGCAAGGGTAATGACATGTCATACATTCTATTATATGTTGATGATATCATCCTAACTACATCTTGTGATGCACTTCGCCAATCCATTATGTCACGCATTGCTTCTGAGTTTGCTATGAAGGATTTGGGCCCCTAAGCTATTTTTTAGGCATTGTTGTTACGAGACATACATATGGATTATTTCTTTGTCAAAGGAAGTACGCCGAAGAGATTTTTGAACGAGCAGACAGGATGTCCTGTAAATCGGCCCACACACCGGTGGACACTAATTCCAAACTCAGTGCCTCTTCGGGTTCTCTGTATGCAGACCCGACTCACTATCGCAGTTTAGCAGGAGCATTGCAGTATCTCACTTTCACGAGACCAGATATATCCTATGCCGTGCAACAAATATGCTTACATATGCACAACCCGAATGATAAACATATTAATGCACTCGAACATATTTTGTGATATATCCAAGGTACTCTCCACTTCGGCTTACACCTGTACAAGTCCTCAATCTCTGGTCTCACCTCTTACACTGATGCTGACTGGAGTGGATGTCCAGACACTCATCGATCCACGTCGGGTTACTGTGTCTTCCTCGGAGATAACTTGTTTTCTTGGTCTCCTAAAAGACAACTTACTTTGTCTCGATCCAGTGCCGAAGCGGAGTACACAGGAGTAACGAATGTTGTTTCTGAGTCTTGTTGGCTACACAACCTTCTGTTGGAACTTCTTTGCCCAATCCGCAAGGCTACATTAGTTTACTATGATAACGTAAGTGCGATATATATTTTCGGCAATTCCATTAAACATCAACGCACTAAACACATTGAAATGGATATTCACTTTGTACGTGAGAAAGTTGCTCGTGGACAAGTTCATGTCCTTCATGTTCCTTGGTATCATATTGCTGACATATTTACTAAAGGACTTCCGCGTATACTCTTTGATGATTTTCGAGCTAGTCTCAGCGTACGAGAACCTCCCGCTTCAACTACGGGGGTGTGATAGAATATTACAAGAATATTTCCGTATTTTTGTATATCTTTTATATTTGGTTAGTTAATATTCTCATTATAATTATGAAGATTAGTTATCTAGTTTGTAGCTTTGTAATAACCTTGTATTACTATATATTTTACACAATAATGAATGAAAAGGCATGGGACATATTTCTTTATAAATAATTATTCTATATTAAATACTACTCCCTCCGTTCACTTTTACTTGTTATGTTTGGACTTTTTACGCCCCTTAAAAAATAATGATTGATATAGATATTTTACGACAAGACCCTATTAATTGATAAAAACCTCAGTAATTGAAACTAAATTTTCATAAATAATTATTAGAGCTAGTATGAAGTTTCAAAGTTCAACATTAAGTTTTTATAAATATTAATAGCACTTTATAACTCACGCATCTCTTTAGTGCATGAATTTTTTTGGAACCAACAGTTTAAAAAATGCTTCACTTGAGCCAAACGATTCAGAAAATTTTAGAGCCAAACAATTCAGAAAATACTTCACCAAATTTTTTGGAGTCAAACATTGTTGTAATTTTTTGAAACAAAAATTAAGGAGATGCTGACAAACATTGTTGTAATTCTGCATCCACTTCATCAATTTTTTTGGAGCCAAACATTGTTGTAATTCATCGTCCATTTCATAAAGGAGATGCTGACAATTTTTTTTTTTTGACTAACTCCGAGTTTTAAAAAAAAAAAACTTTTGAAGAAAAAATTATTCCAAAGATGACTTTAAGTGGAGTAATTATGTTTCTCCATATTTTAATACAGAATTAGGAGGGTTAACGAAGAGGTGTGTGTCAATCTCAATACAAAGTAATAGTTAGCTAAAATTGATTTATAATGATAAAAAGTCTTTGTAATAAATATGTTGATATGAATAACAAGTAAAATTAAAAATCTATTTTTGAAATAATTGATAAATATGAACGGAGGGATATATCCCAACAGAAAAGTCCCAACACTGCAATTGATGTCGCTGTTACCACGTAACATAGTCATCTATGTTGACTGTTCCAGCAGCAATAGACAATCTTACTTTACCTTGCCACCATCAAACCATAGTCTAGCCAAATACTCTCAAATTGGCATAATGCTTTATAATCCTCCTCTTCTTCTTCTCCTCTTGACTTTGCTCCCATGCTCCATTTCCCACTTTGATCCCAAAAATCTTGGCCTTATTGGGAAGTCTTGTTTCAAGAAATATCAACTTGGGGTTGAATAGAGGTGGCAAAAGTTGCAATCTTGGGTTGATTATTTGTGTTGATCTTGATACTTTTACCAATCTTGTAGTTGTGAATGTGGGAAGTCTTGTTTCAAGAAATATGAACTTGGGTTGAATATTAGTGGCAAAAAGTTGCAATCTTCGTGCAAAAAAATGGATCTTGGGCCTAACTCAACTCCAAAAGCTAGCTTGTAGGGTGAGTATTATCCAAGTCCATATAAGGAGTCCATGTTCCCATTCTATTTTCGATGTGGGACTCTTAACACTCCCCCACACGCCTAGACCCCGTTAACTGGAGTGTGAATGACATAATTTGGGGACCTAATATCGGTGAACATAGAATTGGAATGAGTCTGGCTCTGATACCATAAAGTGACTTACGGAGACGACATACATACTGAGGGGCTGCCGAATGGACAAAATCGGGTGGCTGGTGCATGTAGATAGTTTCTTTCAAATCTCCATGTAGAAATGCATTCTTCACATCAAGCTGATGAATCGGTCAGTGCTTACCCATAGCAATACTCAGAACTGTGCGAATGGTAGCCGGTTTGACAACCGGGCTGAATGTCTCACCACGATCAATACTCTCCTGCTGATTAGTGCAGTTAGCCACAAGCCTCGCGTAATATCTCTCAAGATCACCAATGTCTCTATATTTGTGACGAAAAAGCCACATGCAACAGATCACATTCACCCCCTCCGATCTAGAAACCAAATCCCAAGTGTGTTGTTTAGTTAAATCATTAAATTCTTCTCGCATGATCGCATTCCAATGAGGGTCTAGTTTAGCTAATTTTGGGCTTTTGAGAATCGGTGATATGGTTTATGTTGATAGGTTAAACTGGGCTTTGGGTTTGAAAATCCCATGTTGGGCATGGATTTCCATATGATGTGTGGAGGCGGGGGTGGGTCGGATACAGTGGGATGGTGTCGAGGCAGGTGTTTCGGTGGCAGGAGTTGTGGCTGGTGGTACGTCTATTCATTTCAGATTATCCGATCCGAAATTTCGGATATCCAAAAATTTCGAATCGGTAAAATTATGATCCGAATATGATCCGAAAAAATCGGATATCCAAAATTTTCATATTGTCATATTGAATATAATATATGCAATGAAGTTCTTAAACTTTTTATATATTATAGTAGTTAATTTGCGTCAATGTCGTGTTTTTTCCTTCAACCAAACACCTTCACTTTGTAACATCACCGAACAATAACTCTAAACATAGAATGGAAGTTCAATCCTCCGATCATATTATTATTTGTAAATATTTACACAATTAGATAACTTATTAATTGATTGTATATGAACTCTTGATAAGCTTAAACTGGTAAAAAATGACAATTAACCTGCTATCACATGTTAAAATTTATTAATAGTATAAAAAAATCTTTGCAATGCCGGTATTTTTATTTAAATCCTATTTTAATTTATCTTAAAATCTCACACAAAGGTTGGAGTAGCAAGTAAAGATAATTATAGCCAGCATGATGTTATCGTTAATCGTCCACCCGCATCAAGAATTTCTACCAAGTTATACGTTATGAAAAAGATTTATGCATTGTCTTAAAATATCATTGTTTATATTGCCATGACATAAAATCAAGATCCTTCACTTACTACTTTTTTAAAGGAAAATGGATAGTGAAGACGCGGAGGAAATGAAGTTTTGTTTCCTTTTGAATCGATTGACTTCTAAAATTTCTTTATCTATTGTAATACTTAGTTGAAAGATTGCATCATTTACTTCGGATCTACTCCAATCTCCTTATCTAGTGTAATACTTAAAGTAATTGTATAATTAGTAACAATATTAAAGTTTGTCAGAAGAAGAATTTGATTCTTTCCCTTTGTTTTTTGATGAAGGTATGGAAGAAACATAAGAATCAAACAAATGAAAACCGAAAAGCACAAACGCAACCTAACTATTAGGGGAAAAAATAACAAAAAATCGAATATTTTGGATATCCGAAAGTAAAGAAATTGTGATCCGTATCCGATCCGAAATATCCGAAACTCAAAAAGTGGATCGGATATCCGATTTTTCAGATCAGATCGACTACATCGCGGATAGGATCGATCGGATCGGATTATTATGAACATCCCTAGCTGGTGGGTGTTGGGTGTGGTCAACAGAACACGGGGTAGTCTAGGGAGTGTCAGGTGCTTGGATTCGGGTGTTTTGGGTCGAGGAGTTGGTGCGATCGGCGGGGTTGGGGTGATGGGTCGACGGAGATGGTGACGGGGAATGGTGAGGGTCGACAGGGTTTTGGGTGTAGGCATTGTTTGGTAGTTGTGTTGTCGGTACGGTGGTGGGGACACATGGATTGGTTGGAACCGCAATATAAGGTGACAGTGACACTGGGGATATCGGTGACGGTGGCTGGTGGGTGGTCGGGGTGACGATCGATCATGACAGTAGAACGATGGGCCGACTGTCGATGATGTAGGTGGCAGTCGGAGATTGCAGAGACGTGGACAAAGATGGCATATGAGAGATAGCTACGCTGCCGGAACTGGCATCGGTAGGTGGTAGAGACGGTGGCGGAGGGTGGTCGGAAATAGTGCTGGCGGTGGCATTTTATAACGACGGGGATGCAGGGACGGTGGTGGTTGTTCGATAGAATTTGGTGAGTATGATGGGTGAGGTGTCGGACTCGTCTAGAAAGGTATAGTCTACGTTTTGAAACTTTTGGATGTTTGCAAAAGGGAAGATTGCTTCATTGAACGTGACATGACGAGACACAATAATTTTGCGGGAAGACACGTCATAGCACAGATAACCCCTATGATTAGGCGGGAAACCTAAGAACACACAAGGAGTGGTGCGGGGTACAACTTTATACGGGGCTATGGAAGCAAGATTCGGGTAGCACAGGCAGCCGAAAATCCGTAGGTGCTCATAAGTTGGGATCCTACGGAATAGAATTTCGGCGGGTGTTCTATTTTGAAGGGTTTGAGTGGGAAAAATATTTAGAATATATTCAGCCGTTTTAACAGCATAGACCCAAAAAGTGGAACGGGGGGGGGGGGGGAGAAAGGCATGAAACAAGATTGTACGAACCATGTTATTGATAGTGCGAATGATTCGTTCGGCCTTGCCATTCTGGAAGGAGGTGTGGTGACACGAGAAGCGGAAAACCATGCCGTTAGTAGAGCAAAAATTATGAAACGCTGAATTATTGAACTCACGACTGTTATCACACTGAAGCGATTTTATGTCTTTAGAGAATTGTGTTTTGACATAGACACGGAATGCAAGAAACTTGGCAAACACTTCAGACTTGAATTTAAGAGGATAGACTTGGACAAAGTGAGAATAGTCATCTAATAAGACAAGATAAAATTTATGACCCAGTGAGCTAGTAATAGGAGATGTCCATAAATCTGCATGAACAATGTCAAAGGGAGAATACGTAACACTTGAAGAAGACTGAAACGGAAGACGAACATGTTTGCCTAAAGGACAAGAAAGACACTGTTAGGCAAATTTGTCATTATTACAACGAATTAAATTATTGATTATGATTGTACTTCAAAGAGGTTAGAGGTAAGGGTAAGTGAATTAGGTGGTCCTACGCCATATGGTCCATTGTTAGTTTATAAAGTTGATTTGGGTAATATGTGGAAAGGACAACAAGTCTTGGTTGGATTAACTTCTAATGGAAGTTCAGTACAAGTTACTAGTGAGGAGTGTTCCAAAGTGGTTACATTCTCAACCTCTGGATCCAAATAAGATGGCAAGCCGAAAAAGATTTCATCGTGTCTCGGGGTTGGTTTTTGTGACAGGATGTGTAGTAGCATTGGCTTCCTTTGTTGGGCTGTTTTTATGGGTCATATTTGGTGGTAATAATAATACGGAGGTAGTAATATCATCAAAGAGAGATTTCAGGTATGAAAAGGCAGTCAATGTGGTTGTTGTAGAGGAGGATGGTTCAGGCCATGTTAAAAACTAGTAGTAATCATTTATTTATCTAGTAGCAGTATATTTTTGTGGTATAATGAACTTTCTGGACCATGTATTTTACCCTCCTTTAGCCGAGTTCTTTTGGAAACAACCTCTCTGCCCCACAAAGATAGGGTGAGGTTTGCGTACATCTTACTGCTCCCTAGACCCCACTTATGATATTACACTGGGTACGTTATTGTATTTTAACCACCTCACTGAGGATTCAGTATCATGTATGTAACTTCATATGTTTTTAACCCCTCTCCAGAAGCTCCCTTGATGACTCGAACTCGCAACCTCGGGTTGAAAGTGGAGGGCACTTACCATCTCAGCAACCCCCTCTTTTTCTATGTAACTTCATATGGTAATCTTGTTCACCTGTTTATCTTTTTGTACCTGAAATATGTTTGCTTTTCAAATATATAGCAGATGAGGTTTATGTGTAGCAAAACATTTAAATGATCTGAGCAATTCAGTCCTCCACTTTTACCCCCTTCTTTCCCTCCTACAGCTTATTTTGCCATTTATAGCTAAATCAGCTTATAATGTTCTTACCTCAGCCTCGACTACACTACAATATGAATGATTGATGCTCCCTCCGCTCCATGTTAAGTATCCTAACTTGAAGGGAGGCAAGTATCATGGTAAGGTTGAAGTTCTATGATATGTAGTGAGAAATGTATAAACATGAAGAGAAGGCTAATATTGATGTTTGTAAATGTTGGTATTTCCTAGTACTTTCTACAACAACATACCCAGTGAAATTTCACAACGTGGGGTCTGGAGAGGGTAGAGTGTACGCATACCTTACCTCTACCTTGGTAGATAGAGCGACTGTTTTTGAGAGACCCTCGGCTCAAGACAAAGCATAAGCACAATCAAAACAAGAGAAACGGTCTGGTCCGGATAAGAAATTTAAAGCAGTATGAAAATGCTGGTATCAAAAGTGAATAAGTCATGCTAGCGCATTCTGAAAAAGCAGTAACTAACACAGGTACATAAGATAAACAAAGTATACTAAAGAACATATCGCAGCAAAAATCAAACACTACAATAAAGCCATACTCCATTGGTAAAAATTTAGGACTGATATTACTCTTTGATAAAGGTGGCCCGTTTTGGGCAATCCATATTAAGGAAGTAATATACTAGTTAACTTGAGATAGAGGGATTATTATGTTTCATATAAGTGGAATATGAGTACTCTAAGGAGCACATGGCTTTAACACAATGGTAAATAGAGGAGTAGAAATATTGGAACACTTCTTGTTCTTAAGATAGTGAAATGCTACACAAGTCTGAACAATTTTGATACTACTCCTTAGAAAAACCAAGTTGCTCCCGTCTTCTTATTGTTGAGTTGTGGAGCCAAATTTATTTAGTGGAGGGTATTTTGGGAATTTCGGGTTTGTATTATGTTCGCCCTAGTTTTCGCTATATATATTCTAGAGCGCCATTTTCTTTTGGTGAGAAGAGAGAAAAGAGAGAATTGTAAACACAAACTCCCTATTCTGATTATAGTAAAATTTGCAGCGGCAAAGTGGACGTAGCTCTTGCATTGATGGTGACCCACTATAAATCTGTGTGTGTTATTTGTTCTTCGCATATTTACTGTTTTCTGATTAGGTCGGATTTGAGACTCAAATCCTAACACTTATAAGCTTAACAATGTTGTTGCCCAGAGAGACAACGCCCTTCTTGTAAAGCCTGGAAAACAAAAACATAAAACTAGATAAGATAACTAGTCCAGTCAAATTACAATGCATCAAACGTTATAAATCATTTTGCATACTTAATATTTTCAATCTGGGATAGTTGTTAGGACTTGCTCTTTGAATTTAAATTCAATAGGACAGTTTGAGTGGTGTGGTGGTTGAGCATATTTTGGGGCCAAAGTAAGCTGCAAATCTGATATTCAGTTTTGAGCAGTATTTCGAGAGGAAACTGCAGCACTACTTTGAAATTCTCTGCCCTGTTTCAGTTGGTAGCTGCTGCATTTGAAAATTTGAACTAAGAATTGAGATTCATCTGTGGGCTACTGTTGAGTTTGGTTTGTTTGTATTACTGATGTTACCTTGAGGTAAATTGCTACATCCAGTATCTTGTATTTGAGCTGAGGGTCTATTGGAAACAGTCTCTCTACCCTACAAAGGGTAGGGTAAGGTCTACATACATCCTATTCTCTCCAGACCCTATTTGTTGGATTACACTGGGTATGTTGTTGTTGTTGCCAGGGTAGAGCCTCCTTTTCATTTTCTCTCTACAGCTAGTCAGTTGAGCTCTTTCGGCTCCTAGACCAGTTGCGTTTCCTCCTGTTGGTTTGCTTACTTCAATATATGCATCCTTAGAGTCAGTCCATTTCTTGGAGAAAACTTCCGAGCCAGTAAGCATGACAAAGCAAGTCAACGTGGGAAAAAGCTCTCGATGGTCATAGACCTGAATGGTTGGAGTGTGCAGGATCACTACCTTATCCTTTTGTGCACTTGAGAGTTGAGACACCTTCTTCAATCTGTTGAACACTTTCTATACAGCATTTCCTAACTTAAATAGGTGAATTAGACAAAAGTCTCAATGGTAACTTGATGAGTCGATTACACGTCTTGCTTTTAGTGTTACACACCTAGTGTTATATGCTTCTAATCTCTCAGTAACAAATGATAATGCGAGAATGCCCTGTAAATCTCCCTTTCTTTTAAGCTAAAACTTCTTAAAAATTGATATCAGAATCACAAATATAGAAGTTGAATGTTTATGAAACTTGTAGGATATAGTTCAGGATCGTCAACTCTACTAACACTCAGGCTGCAAATTCACAGGACAAAAACATGAGGAAAAAAACAGTGCTCAAGTTTCAACATAAGAGAACATACAACAACGACATACCAAGGATAATCCGACCAGGTGCGGTTTGGGAGGATAGAGTGTACGCAGATTTTACTCCTATCTTGTGACAGACATAGAGGTTGTTTCCAATAGACCTTCGGCTCAAGGAGGGATGCAAAAGCAGCAGTATATAAGAGAACATATTAGTAAAGTGTAAATTTACCGTCTTTTTCTATACAATATAGGTTCTCGATTACTCCCTCCGTTCCATAATAAGTGATGTTTTAGGCTTTTCATTTTATTTTTAAATAAGTGAGTTTTTAGGATTTCAAGAAGAAATTGACCTTATTTTTTCAAAATTTCCCTTATTTACATAATCAAGAATCATTAAGTAGTTTTTCTTTTCAAAGTGTAAGTTAGTAAAAACACTCACAATTTTCTAAGAGTGAGCAATTTCTTAAGAGGTGTGCATAAGCTAAAAGCACCATTTATTATGAAACGGTGGAGGTATTACCTTATGCAGATGGAAACTTGCTGGTAGCCGGTGACCGGCCGGTCGGATATTACAAGGTTTTGGATTTAGTAATTAAAGAAATAATAAGATTTAGTTTGAACAAAAACAAGATGAGAAACAGAAAATCTAATCTATGGCGTTACATTTTTCTTGCATAATAAAGAACTCTTTAACTACTCTATTGACGTTTTGGGTCATTAGTCAATGGGACGTTACGAAAAAAGAGATTAACTTCTGTATTAGGAAAAAAGATTACAATCTGAACCTTTGTCATTTTGCTACTTTATTAGTAGCATATCGTAGTCAACTATACCTAAAAACTTTATCTATGTATTAGTAGTATATACTAGTTGTTTTTAACACCAGCATGTTAAGATGATCTTGGAGTCCAGAGGCAATAACAAAAAAAGCAGCGGAAGATCTTGCAGTAGTATATTTGATTGTTTGCGATGGAATAAATTCAAATGTTCGGTGTTAACGTAGTTGTTTTGCAGTTTATTTAATCTCGATGTTGATGTTGATTCGACGTAACTTGAGCTCTAGTTTAATTAAACAATAGGCCAAAACTGTTTTAAATCCTAATTTGATAACCTAAAAAATACAGTAAATAATCAGCTAGTATAATCGACTAAAATACAGTAACAATGTACAAATATCTAAATTGCAGTGTATTTAAGTTAAATCTACACCTAAATATTGGTATAAACTCTTAAGCTTGTGATACCAAATTGATGGTATCGAGCGCAGAAAATTAAGAAAGAGGAAGAAGTTGCAGAAAGTTGAAGAAGGAGAAGAACAAGAGAAGTTTGAGAGAATAGAAGGGCTGAGATTCAATTCAATACCGAAAATTGTGATTTCTATTACATTTCTCCTATTTATACTTGCTAAAATTAATAAACTACGAGTTACAGAAATGCAGAAATGAAATATGCAACAAATCTACTAATAACCGAAATAACTGATTTTCCCGCCAAACACTGATGCATCCAATTCGTGTGATCTTTGCCTAGTTGGCACTGATGTAGCATTTTCATGTAAACAAGCTGATTAGGCATCCAACTGTGCATCAATACCCCCCTGTGGAACCACACCCTTGCATCAAGGGAAGGGCAGAAGCAAGCTCCCAAGTAGCATCCAAATCAGTATCAATATGCGATTCAAGATCAACTCAGGGATGAGGCACAAAGAACTGGATAGATCCAAGACACGAGGGTGAATGATATCGGATGGAATCTCATAACAATAAATAAGTTGGGAAATGTGGAAGGTGGGGTAAATAAGAACTTCAAGAGGAAGAAGCAATTTGTAAGCAACAACACAAATTCTTTCAACAATAGGATGATGACCAAAATATATAGAAGAGTGTTTGTTGTAAGGGCACTGAAAGAGTGATGATTGTCTGTATGGTTGAAGCTTAACTGTAAGATGATATTAATCTCCCTTGGGGAGTCTTTCATTAATATCAAGGTATATATAGAGTACAATATTCATCCCTTATACAATAGGAATCCTAAGCCTATACAAAAGAGGAATCATAGTCTTACCATAATTATATTTACACAATATATGGAAATATTCTAATTATGGGTAGGGAATATATTGTTTCCTATATTTACACGTTTACACACCCCCTCAGTCGGAGCGGGAGGAGGCCGGACGCTGAGACTGGATCTGAAGTCAAGAAATAAGCTATGCAGGAAGTCCTTTGGTAAATATGTCTGCATACTGATAGGATGATGGAACATATAACACTCTGACATGGCCTAACGCAACTTTCTCACGAACGAAGTGTAGGTCTATCTCAATATGCTTGGTTCACTGATGTTGAACCGGATTATGAGAAAGATAGATGGCAGAGATGTTATCACAATACACAATAGATGCCTGACGCAAAGGACACTGAAGTTCTAACAGTAAATTTCTGAGCCAACAAATCTCAGCTACTACATTTGCAACGCCTCTGTACTCAGCCTCGGCACTGGAACGAGATAGGGTAGCCTGTCGCTTGGCAGACCAAGAAATCAGATTATCCCTTAAGAAAATACAAAAGCCGGAGGTGGAGCGTCGCTTGTCCGGACACCCTGCCCAATCTGCATCCGTATATGAAAGCAACTTGTCTGGTGTAGAGGGGTATAGGTGCAAACCATAATCAAGAGTGCCCTTAATGTATCGAATGATACGCTTAAGAGCAGTGAAATGAGACTCCCTGGGGTCATGCATGAATAAGCACACCTGCTGAACAGCATAAGCTATGTCTGGCCTGGTGAATGTGAGATACTGAAATGCACCTGCAAGGCTCCTATACAGAGTAGGATCAGAAACTGGAGCACCATCCATAGCACTGAGCTTAGATTTGGAATCAACTGGAGTAGGCACCTCTTTGCAGTTTGCCATCTTAGCCCTGTACACAATCTCTTCTGCATACTTACGCTGACACAAGAACATATGATTGGCAGACCTTGTCACTAATATCCCCAAAAAGTAACCCAGCTTCCCCAAATCAGTCATTGCAAATTCGGACTTGAGCAAAACAATAATCTCATTATCACTCTTGCTGCATACAAACCCAATCTGCAAGATATACCTGGCAAAGCGATCATACCATGCACGGGGGGCCTGCTTCAGTCCATATAGTGACTTACGGAGACGGCACACATAGTGAGGAACTGCTGGATAGGTGAACCCTGGTGGCTGATGCATGTAGACTGTCTCTCGCAGATCCCCATGTAAGAATGCATTCTTCACGTCAAGCTGATGGATCAGCCAGTGTTTGCCCATGGCTATGCTCAAAACTGTGCGGATGGTAGCTGGTTTGACAACCGGGCTGAAGGTCTCACCACAATCAATGCCCTCCTGCTGATTTGTGCCATTAGCCACGAGACGGGCCTTATACCTCT
The DNA here is from genome assembly GCA_029783415.1 of Anisodus acutangulus. Classification (NCBI taxonomy): domain Eukaryota; kingdom Viridiplantae; phylum Streptophyta; class Magnoliopsida; order Solanales; family Solanaceae; genus Anisodus; species Anisodus acutangulus. Next base: position 29,983,659 of record CM056505.1, on the reverse strand, counting down.
CAAGATCCCCATTGTCTCTGAACTTGTGATGAAATAGCCACATACAACGAATGACATTCACCTCCTCAGGTCTAGGTACTAGATCCCACATGTGCTGTTTAGTTAAAACATTGAATTCCTCATACATAGCCGCATTCCAATTAGGGTCTTGTTTGGCCAATTTTGGGTTCTTTGGAAGTGGAGAGATGGTTTGGGCAGACAAGTTGAAATGGACTTTGGGTTTGAAGATTCCATGCTTTGAACGAGTTTCCATTAGATGGGTAGGGACAGTGGGTGGCGGAGTGGTGTCTGAGACGGAGGGTAAAGTCGGATAAGGAGAAGGTGGGGGCGAAGCCGTCGGAGGCGCCGCGGCTCCTGGATCGAGAGTCGCGGCGCTAGAAGGTTGACAGGCTTCTCTGAAGTTTGAGCACCGCGGCTCTGACGACGGAATAGAGGATGTGAGTTGTTCGATTATGAGGGGAGAGATGTCAGACTCGTCAAGAAATGAGTAGTCCTTTTTTTGGAATTTTGGAAGATTCAAAAATGGGAATGTGGTCTCGTCGATTGTGACGTGACGAGATATGTGGACCTGACAAGTCGACAAGTCATAGCATAGATAGCCCCTATGGTTCGGCGGGAATCCTAGAAAGACACATAGAGTGGACCTAGGAGCGAGCTTGTGAGGGGCAGTGGAGCTAAGGTTGGGATAACACAGACAACCAAAAATCCGTAGATGATCATAAGAGGGGATTCTATGGTAGAGGATTTCGGTAGGGGTCATATTGTGAAGAGTGCTAGTAGGGAGAATATTTAGAGTGTATTATGACATTTTAGCAGCATAGACCCTGAAGGGTGGAGGGAGGGAGGCATGAATTAATAGGGTGCGAATCATATTGTTAATGGTGCGGATGATTCTTTCAGCTTTACCATTTTGTGGTGAGGTGTGAGGGCAGGAGAAGCGAAAGATCATGCCATTATTGGTACAAAAGCGGTGAAACATAGAGTTATTGAATTCACGACCATTATCGCACTGAAATGATTTTATGCCTTTTCCAAGTTGTGTTTGAATGAACTTGCGAAACTCAAGAAATTTGACAAACACTTCCGATTTAAATTTAATAGGGTATAACCAAACGTAGTGTGAAAAATCATCAAGCAACACAAGATAGTATTTATGACCGAGAGAACTAGAGATAGGAGATGTCCATAAATCGACATATATGATATCAAAATGAGCAAATGTAACACTAGTAGATGATTTAAACGAAAGACGAATATGTTTGCCTAAAGAGCAAGAAACACAATTTTGGGCAAGTTTCCCATTACAAGCAATGAAATTGTTGCCTCTAAGAAAATTAAAAACTGGGGCTCCTGGATGACCAAGCCTATTATGCCAAGTTGAAGAAGAAACGGTTGTTAGAGTGACGGGAGAGCAAGATCTGGCAGCGGAGGTGGAAGTGAATGGATAGAGATCCCCCGTGCTATTACATCTCGTAAGAGGTGTCCCCGTATGAAGATCCTTCACAGTAAAACCAAAAGGGTCAAAATCCACGGAGACAGAATTATTACGAGTAAATTGGCGGACAGATATGAGGTTCTTAATCATGTGTGGGGCATATAGGGTGTTTTTGAGGGAGAAGGGTGGATGAGGAGGTTGTGTGTATGAGGTACCATAACCCTTAACTGGAATGCGTTGTCCACTACCAACTGTAACATATTGAGGATGCTTTAACCGAAACAGTTTAGGAATAGTACCTGCAGACTGGGTGACGTGAGATGTGGCGCCTGAGTCCATGTACCAAGTATTGTCAGGCTGTTGCATAGAGAGGGTGCTGAACGCCTGACCCAACTCAGTGGGTGTCATGCCGGAGGAGGGCTGCGGGACCTGACCTTGCATGAAGTGGGCCTGCTGTGGGGCTGGAGCGGGGCCTAACAAATCGGGGTAAGAATACGGATTGTATGGCTGCTGGTACTGGAATGGACTTGGCGCCGCGGCTCAATCAGGGCATCGCGACTCAGATCGGAGGCCGCGGCCAGAGACGAACTCATCGAGGAGCCGCGGCCCAGTTGTTCTGCGATCCCTGTTGATGTTGCTGCTGTTGGTTCTGTTGACCGCGACCCTTGCCACGACCACAGCCTCCTCTACCGCCGCGGTCTTTTCCACCCTTGCCACCGCGGCCCCGCCGCTGTTAGGAGTTGTCTGGTGGCGTATGATCTTGGGGTTGCGTGTTGACAGCTAACACCTGCTGGGCGTGCTCATCCTGCTTAGCACGACGGGTTTCTTCGAGAAACAATTGTGAGTGAGCTTTGTTAAAACTCGGTAGCGGATCTGCATGTTGAATAATTGTGGCCAAAGTATCATATTCACCCTTAGTAAGGCCAGAAATCATTTGTAGCACCATTTTATCGTCAGTGACAGGCGTGCCGATGTTGGAGAGTTGATCCGCTAGAAGTTTAAGCTGCTTGCAGTACTCAGAGACGTTGGAGAAGTTTTCAAGACGTGTTTTGTTGAACTGTTCTTCCAAATACACGGCACAAGTGTGTTTTTTGTCCTGAAAAATTTCCTCCAAATGATTCCACAGATCAAGGGCTGTGGAGTCAGATTTTATGATAGTAAGGAGCAAATCCTTGGAGATACTACCATATATCCATTGTTTGACGCCGACGTCGAAACGATGCCATATAGAATCATCAACCTCCGTAGGGCGCGGAATAGTGTCATCAATATGGCCAAGCACGTTATAGAGACATGCATGATTGCGAAAAAGTTCAACCCATGGAGAATACTGGTTGTTTTCTTGATCAAGAATAATGGGAATATGGTTCTTGATGTTGGAAACAGTAAGGGCGGGATGAAACGGGGGTGATGACTTTGTGGTGGGATTTGTGGAGGTAGAGGTGTTAGAAAGTGTTGAAGAATCAGGGATAGCCATTTAGAGAAGAGAAGAAAGGAAGAACAAAACCCGAAAAACAAGAAGAAAATCCGGAGGGTCACAAGGTAGAGAGGGCAAAACAATGTGGAAGAGAAAGGTTTTTAGGGTTTTATTTATTTGGCTCTTGATACCATGTAAGATGATATTAATCTCCCTTGGGGAGTCTTTCATTAATATCAAGGTATATATAGAGTACAATATGCATCCCTTATACAATAGGAATCCTAAGCCTATACAAAAGAGGAATCCTAGTCTTACCATAATTATATTTACACAATATATGGAAATATTCTAATTATGGGTCATTTGCCTCAAGGGAAGGGCAGAAGCAAGCTCCCAAGTAGCATCCAAATCAGTATCAATATGCGATCCAAGATCAACTCAGGGATGGGGCACAAAGAACTGGATAGATCCAAGACATGAGGGTGAATGATATCGGATGGAATCTCATAACAATAAATAAGTTGGGAAATGTGGAAGGTGGGGTAAATAAGAACTTCAGGAGGAAGAAGCAATTTGTAAGCAACAACACAAATTCTTTCAACAATAGGATGATGACCAAAATATATAGAAGAGTGTTTGTTGTAAGGGCACTGAAAGAGTGATGATTGTTTGTATGGTTGACGTTTAACAAACACTCAATCACCAACTTAGAATTGTTTATCTGTTCTATGAGCATTGGCTTGTGTTGAGAATATCATCAAATACACTTCAATATGGTATCAGAGCAGGCCAAAGGTCCTGGGATCGAACCTCACCGCCACTCAGTCTCAAAAAAAAGAATTTTCACGTGCTTGGACCATGAAAAAATCAGGCCAGCACGTGAGGGAGCGTGTTGAGAATATCATCAAATGTTAAAAAGTGTGTTATATCTAACAGCTTAAGCTTTTAGATCAGATGGTCACACACTTCAATAGCTTGATCTCTCATTCTCTGCTGAGCTCTACTAAGATGGAACTTGGCTAAGTCAAGTTTGAATTCTCTAGGGAGCTGAATATTTTCAATAAGGACATCAGTAGAATCACCAGGTAGATAATGTAAGTGAATAGGGGGAGGGTAACCATAGAGTATCTCAAAAGGAGAGGTCTGAGTAGATGAATGTGGGCTAGAATTATACCACCATTCAATCAAAGAAAGGAACTGAACCTAGTCTGCAGGAGAGTCAGCACATAAACACCTGAGATAGGTTTCTAAACATCTATTGAGAACTTCAGTTTGACCATCTGTCTGTGGATGGTAAGCTGTAGAAGTTTTTAATGCCACACCCTGAACAACTAAGAATTCTTTTCAAAAAGCACTGATAAAGATAGGGTCTCTGTCACTAGTAATAATGGAAGGAAAACCATGGAGTTTGAAGATGTTATCAAGGAAAATGAGCACCAAAGATTGTGCAGTATAGGGGTGTGCTAAGGCAATGAAATGACCAGCTTTAGTGAGCCTATCCACAACCACCCAAATCACTATTTTGCCTTTGGATTTAGGAAGACCTTTCACAAAATTCATGCATATATCAGACCAAGGCAAAGCAGGTATAGGCAAGAGTTGTAAAAAATCAATATATGCAGTTTCTTTGACATGTGGTGCACTTGTGAATGAAATCAACAATGTCATTTCTAATGCCCTTTTAATAAAAATAAGTGAGCACCATCCTAGTAGTTGCATCAATACCAGAATGTCCACCAGATGGAGTTGAATTCCACAAATTGAGAAACTTGCCTATGAGATCTGTATTGTTACCAATAACTAGTTTACCCTTCCTTCTAAGTTGATCATTAATTCAAGTAAAGTGCTTCTGCGGAGTGAGTTGAAGAGAAGCAATAAAGAAAACCAGCTCAGGATCTGTAGTCCACCTAAGTTTGATCTCATCCCATAAGTCAGTTTGGACAGATGAAACTAGCATAAACATATGTTGTTTACAATGGTGCAGGAATCGGAAATGAGTAACTGCTAAGTATTACAACACAATGAAATTACAATAAACTGAAATTTCAATGAACTTGAACAAGAAACTGGAACAGTTGTGATATGCTGAGTCGAGTGATGGCATTCTATCTTTAAGACAAGATTGCCCCGTATATATCCTTTCTACGTTCTGGACAATAGTCTCCCAAGATAAAACAACAACTGAACAATTGAGCAAAGGAAACTCAAGTGCTACCTTGAAGAATTTTGAGCAATGAAATGATGCTAGAAGATAGTAGAAAGAATCTGATCCGTTTGTATGTTTCTGTGTGTCTCAAGAATTGTGCAAAGGCTTCATTATATAGTTGGAGGAGAGGACTTACCAACTGCCCACATAATTGTTGTTACTGGCCAAGTAATGACAATTATGGAGGTAGTAATTCACCAAAATAAATTGTGAATTGATGTGCACCGGGTTGGCTTTTAGGGAGAGTTATTCAGCCAAAATAAATGACTGAATTAAATGCATATTAAGGCTGGTTGACATTTCAAAACCAACAACAAAGTTCTCTGCCCAATTTTGACTTACTTAAAACTTCAGGGACTAAACTGTAAATATGAAACAATTCTGATCCAAAAAAATAATATCAGAAGAAACCTACAGCCCACGATCGAGACCGGACGGGACGGGCGGCGCGCGTGTGGGCTTATCCTCGAACCGAAGCACATCTAGGTCCTCTCTCCTTTAAACACATGGGATACCCCTTGGGGTCCCAAACCCCAAGCCAACTTTGAGACTTATAAACTAAACAAATCTTTCTTCCCCCACCGATGAGGTAGGATTGGTCTTTACCACCTTTTCCCATACTTCAAACACCTCACTTCGTGGACCAATATCTCTTTCATTTCTCAACGAAATTTGACGATCATTGGCCCTACGGTCATCTACTTACTTAGTAGATTATGCACGTGTGAAGAACCGGAGGTTCCAACATGCGGAACACTAGTGTTTAAGTCATTAAATATGGTTGGATGCAACTCCCGCCAAAGGCAAATTTTCAATAATTCCCTCTTGAAAGAGATTTTGGCGCACTCACACGGTGCCTTTTCCCAGCAATATTTCAGCGGACCGATGTTGCATAAGGAGAGGTAGCTTCAGCTTTGAACCTTCCATAGTTAAATACCATCGGACTTACTTACTACGCGGTGAACGTGATGTCTTGAACCGTCAGTGTTTAATGTAAGTCAAGTCAATAGTACCAACACAACAAATTCCGTTACTCTCTTCTTCGTAATATTTTGTCTGTTGTGGCCGTGGACAACTTCTTGGATTCTTAAGTGCGTTCATTTGAGGCGGCATGTCCTCATACTTAAATAGGTGGTCTCCTACAAGGTATCCTGTTATACCCCACTTCAAGAGTATTAGGAACCATTAAAAGTTTCCCCAAACCTAACCTCAACTATTGAGGATCATTATAGGTTTTGAAAACTTAACATTTACCCACACTGCAGATAGCACTTAACGTCTATTGTAGGAACGACTTTGGATTTAGTGTTTCTTTACAGAAATCACTATCCGAAGTGCTCATGCTTCCAATGAAGCGATCAACTGAACCTTTACATCTTAGTTTTCCCATTGAACCAAATTCCTGGGATCTCCAGTCAGTAAGGTTGGGTTACCACCATATTGGACCTTATAATTTGGGTTTTAAGCCCATTCCCCTAGACAGGCAGAACATCTGATCCTTGGGTATGCCATTTGTTAGAGGGTCTGCTATATTATCATTTTACTTTATGTAATCAATAAATATTATACCCGTGGTGATCAGCTATCTAACGGTCTTATGCCTCCGTCGAATATAATGAGACTTGCCGTTGTACATAGCATTCCGTGCCCTTCTTAGAGCCGACTGACTATCGCAGTGGATCATTACAGAAGGTACGGGTTTGTTCCAACACGGAACATCCTCTAAGAAGTCATGAAGCCACTCAGCTTCTTATCCTGCTTTGTCTAAAGCGATAAACTCCGATTTCATTGTGGATCGGGCGATGCAAGTTTGCTTAGAGGATTTCCAAGACACAGCCCCATCACCAATTGTAAATACATACCCACTGGTGGACTTGGTGTTCTCTATATCAGATATCCAGTTTGCATCACTGTACCCCTCTAGTACAGTTGGATATCTCGAATAATGTAACCCGAAAGTTAACGTGTGTTTCAGGTATTGTAATACCCAATTCAACGCCTTCCAGTGATCATCACTCGGATTACGGGTAAACCTATCCAACTTATTGACTGCATAAGCAATATCAGATCGGGTGCAGTTTGTTATGTACATTAAACTACCGATCATCTGTGCATATCGCTCCTGGCATACGGGTGCACCATGGTTTTTATCAAGCTTTTGATTTCTATCCATTGGTGACTTTATCGGCGAACTGTCAAATATCTCAAACTTTCTCAAAACATCCTCGATGTAGTGAGACTGAGATAAGACCAGTTCGTCAGACTTCTTAGAGATTTTTATCCCTAAGATGACATCTGCGATACCCATATCATTCATGTCGAAGCATTGTTTCAACATGTTCTTAGTCTCTAAGATTACCCTAGGACTGCTTTCTGTGATCAACATGTCATCTACATACAAGCATATCATGACGAACGAGTCAGAGTTACCTTTCATGTAGACACATTTGTCACACTCATTAATGGACAAACCCTTTAATAGTAAAGTACTATCAAACTTTTCGTGCCATTACTTCGGGGCTTATTTCAGTTCGTACAGAGATTTGACAAGCCGATAGACTTTCTTCTCTTGCCCTTGAACCACATACCCCTCGGGTTGGTCCATATAAATTTCTTCTTCTAAAATCACTATTTAGGAAGGCTGTCTTGACATCTATTTGATGTATCTCAAGGTCATACAAAGTTGCGATCGCAATGAATACCCGTATGGATGTCATCCGAGATACCGGAGAGTATGTGTCAAAGTAGTCAAGACCTTCTTTCTGCCGATAGCCCTTGACTACCAACTTGGCGTTGTACTTATCTATAGACCCATCTGCTTTATATTTTCGTTTGAGTATCCACTTACAACCCAACGATTTATTTTCCGGAGGAAGATCAACCAACTCCCAAGTATGGTTATGCAGAATGGAGCATATTTCACTCGCAATAGCTTCTTTCCAGAGCAGTGCCTCTGGAGTTGACAATGCTTTAGCAATTATCCTTGGTTCATCATCAACCATATAAGCTACAAAGTCAGGACCGAAGAATTTATCCTTCTTGGCCCTTTTACTTCGCCTTAGTTCCATCTCTAGATCTCCAAGTTCTGAGAATCTGGAACACTAGATTCCGGATATTCAGCCACTTCGAGATCCGCTAGATCTGAACCATCTATATCTGGGCCATCAATGACTCCCGATTCCTGAGAGTTTTTTTCATAACTTCGTTTGCCAGAGGTTATGTCGTTTTCCTTTCTAGGAAAGATACCTTTAAAAAATTGAGCATTCCTTGATTCCATGATTGTACCCTAATGGATATCTGGAATATCTTACTTATGCACTAAGAAGCAATAAGCACTACCGTTATTTGCATATCCGATGAATATGCAATCTACAGTCTTAGGTCCAATCTTGATCTGCTTTGGCTTGGGTACTTCAACCTTTGCCAGACAACCCCATACCTTTAGATATTTGTAGGTGGGTTTCTTTCCCTTCCATGATTCATATGGAGTTTTGTCCTTACCCTTATGTGGGACTCTGTTAAGAATCGTATTAGCGGTAAGGACGGCTTCTCCCCACATATTTTGGGGAAGACCGGAATTGATGAGCAAGACATTCGTCATTTCCTTCAATATGCGGTTCTTACGTTCCGCCACACCGTTTGATTGAGGTGAGTATGGAGCCGTCGTTTGATGAACAATGCATGATTGGGCACAATATTCCTCAAATGGCGCTACGTATTCTCCCCCTCTATCGCTACAAATTGATTTAATCCACATGCTTAGTTGGTTCTCAACTTCTGCTTTGTAACGTCAGAACGCTTCAAAGGCTTCATCCTTACTTTTCAACAAGTAGATGTAACAATACTTTGTGCTATCATCAATGAATGTCACAAAGTATTTGTTCCCCCCTCTAGTTTGTGCAAACTTCAAATCACATATATCTGTGTGAATAAGTTCTAGAGGAGCGGTATTTCTTTTGACGGATCAAAAATGAAGCTTTGTGAGTTTTGCCTCTACGCACACCTCACACTTATGTTGAGGGTTTACATCGATAGATGGAAACAACTTCAATTTTACCAAGCTTTGGATGGACTTGTAGTTAACATGTCATAATCTATGATGCCATAAATTAGAAGACTCAAGAAAATAAGAAGAAAATTCAACTTTATTACTTGGACGCATTACAGACATAGCGTTAACTTTGAAGAGGACTTCACAGACGAAGCCTCTCCCCACAAAAGTGTGATTCTTAGTGAGTACAAATTTATTGGATTCAAACACTAGCCTAAAACTAGCACTAACCAATAAAGGTCCTGAAATTAAATTTTTCCTAATCTCAGGGACATGCATCACTTCCTTCAGAGTGAGCTCCTTTTCAGAAGTCATCTTCAGGACCACCTTTCCTACCCCCAGCACGTCAGACGAAATGTTATTGCCCATGAATAGCTTATTGTCGTTGACCGGTGTATACATGGAGAAGGAATTTCTATTGGAACAGATGTGTCTGGTAGCAATTGTGTCCATCCACCACTGCATGGGATTCTCAACCAGGTTTGTTTCAAGAACGACTGCTGAGAGCTCCTCAATCATGTCATCTAGGAGTGGGTCCTTGACGACGTTAGCATGCGCCTTGCCTTTAGCCTTGGATTTCTGTTGTTTCTCAGTCTTGAGCTTGCGGCATTCCTTGATCTTATGACCAGGTTTCCCACAGTGGTGACAGTTACCTCTGAATATCTCCGATGCGTGGGTCTTACCGTCTTTCTGGAACTTTCGTTTCTTGCTTGGGTTCCGTTTGGCCTCAGCCAGATTTGTCTTTGCCTCAGCAGGTTGTTTACCCCTTGGCATGGCCTTCTTATTATCTTTCTAAATTTAGAGTTTGATAATAAGTTCTTCAAAGGCCATCTCCTTTGTCTTGAGCTTTAAGTAGCTCATAAACTCATTCTACGAAGGATATAACTTTTCAATCAGCGATGCAATAAAAAACTGCTCATTTGGTTTCATTCCTTCCAAATCCAGGTGATGTAGAATCATTTGGAATTTCTGGACTTGGGACATCACTGTCTAACTATCCACCATTTGAAATTTTAGAAATTTCCCAACGATGAACTTCTTTGTACCTGCATCTTATGCGTTGTACTACTTTTGTAGTTTTTCCCACAGCTCTTTGGCGGTGCCAACGGTACAATAGACCGTGTCGAGAGGGTCTGCCAGGCAGTTCAATATGTAATTCTTACACATGAAATCACTATGATCCCATGCATCAAGAACCATATTCATGCCATTAATGACATGGATACCTAGGCCCCATTCACCCGTTTCAGAAGGCGAAGGGTACATTTCATCTCCAGCTTGTGGAGGATTTTCTGTTAGGAAATGTGACATTCCCATAACAGTCAAGTAGAACATCTTCTGCTGCCATCTCTTAAAGTTTGAGCCTATGAATTTTTCAGGGCGTTCATGGTGGAATGCGGAGGGTGGAGCAAGAAGGCAAATAACGTGCCTTGGGGCAATGAGAAGGCGTAATTGTCGCCTTGATTGGCAAAGAAGGCGGCAATGACGTGCCTTGGGCAGCAGCTGTAGCGGCATCAACAGTGTTTCCAGTCATGTTAAAGTAGTTACAGCAAACACAATCTTGTCTTAAACTTGTTATTTATAATGGTGCAGGAAATGGAAATGAGTAACTGCTAAGTATTACAACACAATGAAATTATAATAAACTGAAATTTCAATGAATTTGAACAAGAAACTGGAACAGTTTTGATATGCTGAGTCGAGTGATGGCACTCTGTCTTTAAGACAAGATTGCCCCGTATATATCCTTTCTACGTTTTGGACAATAGTCTCCCAAGATAAAACAGCAACTGAACAATTGAGCAAAGGAAACTCAAGTGCTACCTTGAAGAATTTTGAGCAATGAAATGATGCTAGAAGATAGTAGGAAGAATCTGATTCGTTTGTATGTTTCTGTGTGTCTCAAGAATTGTGCAAAGGCTCCATTATATAGTTGGAGGAAAGGACTTACCAACTGCCCACATAATTGTTGTTACTGGCCAAGTAATGGTAATTATAGAGGTAGTAATTCACCAAAATAAATGGTGAATTGATGTGCAATGGATTGGCTTTTAGGGAGAGTTATTCAGCCAAAATAAATGACTGAATTGAGTGCCCAATTCTGGTCCAAAAAGATAATATCAAAAGAAGCCCACATCTCACAGCTCACGATCCGTGACCCGTGACACATGGAATACCCCTTGGGGTCCCAAACCCTAAGCCAACTTTGAGACTTATAAACCAAACAAATCTTTCTTCCCCCACCGATGAGGGAGGATTGGTCTTTACCACCTTTTTCCATGCTTCAAACACCTCACTTCGTGAACCAATATCTCTTTCATTTCTCAACAAAATTTGACGATCCTTGGCCCTATGATCATCTACTTACTTAGTAGATTATGCACGTGTGAAGAACTGAAAGTTCCAACATGCGGAACACTAGTGTTTAAGTCATTAAAGATGGTTGCACGCAACTCTCGCCAAAGGCAAATTTCCAACAACATCAATTCAGTACCTTGCAACCTTGAAAGAGAATCAGCAGCTACATTTTCCTTGCCCCTTTTATATTGTATTTCAAAATCAAAAGGTAGTAACTTAGCCAACCATCTGATATGAAAATCAGTGTGTAGTTTCTGCTCTAGCAAGTACTTTAAGACATTCTGATAAGTCCTTACAATGAAATATTGTCCCAACAAATAGTGAGACCACTTAGTGACAATAAAGTAATAACCAAATCAAGGTGCTCTTTCTCATAGACAGATAAGGCGTCATATGTAGCAGATAGTCCTTTATTAATTAAGGCAATAGGATGACCAGATTGCATCAATACTACCCCAATGTCAATTCCACTTGCATCAATCTACTACAAATGGTAATGAATAGTTAGGTAAGGATAAACTAGTATAGTTGTGAGAGCAACCTTGAGCTCTGGAAAAGCCTTCTCAGCAACCTCGGACCATGCAAAATTATCCTTTGAACAAGCAAAAAGGCATCTCTCTCTTGAATCATACAGTTCTGTTCCTCCAGTGTTAGGTCCTAGGAATCTCTCTTTTGAAACTCGTATTTTGGTCCACATTGTTGCTACAACCTTAATGTCTCGTGTAAGTTCTCTGTCTACCCTCACTCTGCGTGATACCCTGCTTACTTACTGCTTGGTCCACAAGCGTAAGTTGAATCTTGTCTCTCTCATTATCAATCATATGCTTGAATCTGTGTCTGATCCCATAAATATATCCTATGGAATGCTGATTACCCGTATTATGGAATACCATAATGTAAGTCTCGATAACTACCCATCCCTTCTCATTAAGCAATATTATGACTTTCGTGCTTTTGCAAGCAATGGATATCTCTGCGTCAATGGTGTGTGAATCCTTAAGAAGGTTGAAAAGGATTCTGATACTCCTTGTCCTCCATCCAATGTTAAAACAAAGCCTTCCACCTCACAAGTCAACCCCCATCCTGAACGCTCTACTGAAATCCTTGTTGAAATAGCTGCTCTCGATCTCAAGCTCGAATCCTTCAAAATTCAGATTGAAAAAATGACATCCGCCACCAAAGAAATCAGTGCAGATGTGGCAGGCATGCGTGTCAAACTTGATCTGACTCTCAAGGAAGCTGCCAAGTTGACTACTAAAGTTCAGACTTGTGTTAATGACATTCCAAAGAAAATATCTAACACAATGGAGGCTATGAAGGATGCAGTAGTCAAAATATTGGCCTATTTTCTTAGACCCTTTGCTGAGCAGTAGCAGGAGCAAGCACATGCGCAGGAAAATGAACATGAACATATGGATGAGCAAGAGCTAGAGAAGGCAAATGAATATGTACAGGAGCAGGAGCAGAAATCTTAACTTATTTTTGTGCTAGTTAAATGTTTGATGTGTTTTATGGATGTTATATGAACATAAGTCCAAATACAATATTTTGTTTGCTTGGGGGTGAGATATCAGCACACTATATTTATATATATGCTATGTTTCTTTTTTTTTTAATTGATCCCAAAGAGGGAGAAGAAGCAGTAGGAGTCGACCATTCAGGGGGAGTGACCACTTTCGATCGACTAAGTCAACTACGCAGGGGGAGTCGACAACTCAGGGGGAGCAGACTACTCCCAACATAATAGGGAAGTTGACTACATCTTGAGTATTTATTGTCATCATCAAAAAGGGGAGATTGTTAGTGTCAAGATTTTAATGATGACTTATAATTGTATGCAGGAAATACTCAAAGATGCTCAAGACATAAATTGACTACCATCAAGCCCATGTAGTTGACTATGCAGTCATCCCAACAGTCAAGGTCACAAGCCTAGCCATCAAAGTCAAGCCCCGTCGCAAAGACTAAGGAGATAATAATACATGGATATGTAAATCAATATACTTATGGAAGCTTGTATCAAGACTTAAATCAAGGACAGACGCATTAATTGTTTGGCTACCAGCGAGCAAACATCAAAGGAAGGTTGAACCAATCAAGGATGAACATATTAATTGATTGGCTATCGGCGAGCAAACATCAAAGGAGCAAACATATTAATTGATTGACTATTAGACCCGGAATCAAAATTGAAACCGAGATCATTTATGGCTACTGCTTTGTGGAGTGAAATGTGAGGGCATCATTGGAGGTAATATTCAAAGTTTTCGAAGGAGAAGAAGAGGATGAGGGATATGCAGAATTCTTACGCGACGCTGAAGTGGCGGCATGTGTATAACACCATCAATAACAAGATTAACTATTTCTTTTTTAATGTTGTATTACTTTCACCTCAAATAAGAATTTGAGCACAAATTTAGTTAGAATTTTATGTATTTTCCCTCGAATTAATAAGAAAATATGCTTGGAGTCAAGAAGGAAAAAATGAAAGGTGAGGTACGGAATTGACAGTGCAAACATTGGATTTCTTATTTCTTTATTTGTTTTGGTTAAAAAGGTGTTATATTATGTTATATATGCATCATAACAAAATCGAGGGTGTCGGAGGACCTAATTAAAGTGCCAATTGTTCCAGACTTTGGTGGATCATTACTAGTACCATTAATATTACCATCCGATATCTATGTCTAACAAAAGCAGTTACTAATTTGTCTGTCGTTATAAGCATCCACAACATACAAGGAAGAACTGCTAGGTAGACGTCCCCGGGATATAGCTGTTGGAAATTTGCCTTTGGTGGGGAGGTTGCGTCCACCCATATTTAATGACTTAAACACTAGGGTTCCGTATGTTGGAGACTTTGTCTCTTCACACGTGTATAATCTACTAAGTGCGTAGATGACCGTAGGGCCAAGGATCGTCAAATTTCGTTAAGAAATGAAAGATATATTGATCCACGAAGTAAGGTGTTTAAGGCATGGAAATATGGTGTGGGAAAAATCTACCACATCAGTGGAAAAAGGAAAAAATGTTCTTGTTATAAGCCTAAAAAATGGATAAGGGTTTGGGACCCTAAGGGGTAACCCATGTGTTTGAAGGAGGGAGGACCTAGGTATGGTTGGGTTCGAGGCTAGCCCCACACGCGCGCCACCGTCCGGTCACGGGTCACGGGCTTTGGTCTTTGGGCTACTTCTGATATTATCTTTTGGACCCAAACTATTTAGTATTTACAGTTTGGTCCCTGAAATTTCAGAAAGCCAACACTTTTGGCATTAAACGCACTTACTACAAAATATTTCTGGCCATGAATACTCATGATTACACCTCTTAAAATCACCTCTCTTCCTCCTAAACACTAAATAAACTTATAAACTTCTGAAATATATTTGTAGTGTTGATTAGTTGTTGTTTTATCTTGGGAGACTATTGTCCATTAACGTAAAAATATATATACGGGGCAATCTTGTCTTAAAGACAGAGAGCCACCTCTCGACTCAGCCACAGTTGTAACAATCCAGATTTAATGTTTCTTGATTTCAGGTTATCAAGATTCAAGACTCAACAAGCTTGCGGTAGTTCTGAATATTGGTTGTTTGTTCATCCTTTCGAACACTTGTAATATTTATTTACTTCTCGTACTGCAATTATATCCAATAATTTTAAGACAAGATCGTATTAGTGTTCGAAAGATGGATGTCAACAGTTGTGTGACCAATTTGGCTATGGCTATGATTTTCTGGTACAAGATAGTTCTGATTATGTTGATGAAGGTCAAGGTGTTCATGGTGTCACCACACCCGAGAGTGGTGGGAACAAGCGCCCACGATAGGCTGAGGATGTCAACTGGGACAAGAGGAGAAGGCTGAAGATGTTGTTCTATCATATAGGAGAGGGCCTATATTTGTCCCAGACAAAGGATCCAAATTATGGTAAGGACGAAATGGACACTCAGTCCGACGAAGTGACTGAAGTGGGCCAGCTGAAATTGGGATAAGTAATTTTTCTTCCTTGTAAAAAATAAGATTAAATGATGTCTGATTAAAAAGGGCTTAAACTAAGGAGAAATATGAAAATGTTTTTTCGAAATAAATTATGTTCCTTACACTTTAAAATCAGAAGTTTAATATCACATTCCCTCCCGTTTAAAGATTGGGCTATTGTAAACAACGACTTAAAAGATCCGTTCTTTTGGGTGTAATAATTAAAAGTGTGTAAAGTATGTTCGCATATACGAGGGAGAGAGATCCACTGACTATGCGAAAAAATGTTACCACTCTTAAGCAAGCGCCAATAATTGTCTTGGCGCCAATCTCAAGGGAAGAAGACTAATAGATAATGGTTTATCTTAAGACGTTGAACTCGTCACACTATTTGACAGAAGATCCTTCATTTTATATGATGATATTGGACACTCAGTCGTACAAAGCCTACGGGCGACTGGAGTGGGCCAGAATTTCCAGTCTTAAATAATCTGAAGGCCAGAAGAAAGGAAAAAAAGTAATGGACACCTAGTGAGGTGGGCCAGAGTTTCCAGGTCTTAAATTATCTGAAGGCCAAAAGAAATTAGACACTCAGTCTACCAAAGAAGTTGGAGTGGTCCAGAGTATCCAGATCACATATGATCCAGTTAAGCCCTAACTACGGGAAAGAGGTTATGAAGCAACACCACCTCTAAAGTAGAAGGGGTTGGATAAGGTTGTCCTCAATAGGACTTCAGGGAATGGAATCACTCGAAAATGAGGTGATACATGTCCCAAACTTAGTTTAAGGGACGATGTTGGTCAATCTGGTTTGAGACCAATCCAACAGGTCTGTAATAACTAAGAACGGTACAGTATATCTGTAGCTAAATGAATGATATATTTGTAATCCGTGCATCTATGCCATCATAGATTAAGACACGTTAAATATTAAGTCATTCAAAAGCTAAGTAAGCTGAGATTGTTGCCTTCTGTCGACATAAACCCTCAAAATAAATGTGAGGTAGGCGAAGAGGCAAAATCACATTTCCATTCTGTTAAAGGAATAGCAAAAGAATCACCGCTCCTCTACAACTTAGTCACACCTACATGGGTGATTTGAAGTTTAATAGAGGGGAAAGACAAGTATTTTGTGACCTTCATTGATGATGGTACAACGTATTGCATCATTTGTTTATTGAAAGTCAAAGATGAAGCTGTTGAAGCAGATAAGCGCTACAAAGTAGAAGTTGAAAATCAACTAAGCCTCCGGATTGAGGAATTCGTAGTGATAGAGGGGGAGAATGTGAAGCATCGTTCATCAAACGACTGTTCATTACTCACCTCAGTCTAACTGTGTTAGCCAAGTGCAAAGTCGTACACCTAAAATTTATGGGGCAACGCGATCCTTACCGCTAATGTGATTCTCAACAGAACTACGCATAAGGATAAGGATAACCCTCAGTGTGAAACATGAAAAGGATCCCACATACAAATGTTGTGTTGTGAGGTGGCTTGGTAGAGGTTGGAATACATAAATAGGTCAAGTTGGACCTAAGACTGTAAATTGCATATCTACTGGATCTGCAAATAACAGTAGTGTTTATCGCCTCTTGGTGTCAAAGAATGCTGAATTCTTTGAAGATAACTTTCCTTGAGAAGGAAAAAGAAGTAATTGCTCGAGGTTAAAAAGAACCCGCGAGTGTCTGACTGTTTGGAACTAGGCGTTCCGTATATACAGAACTCGAAAGTTGCTGACTATCGAGAACTTAATATTCCAGATCTACAGAACTCAGAGATTCTAGATGTTGAACGGAGAAGGAGCAAAGAGGGGACAAAGACTTGTTCTGGGCCTTCTAGCTTGTATGGTTGAGAATGAACCATGTATAATTAATAAATAATTGTCATCTCCAGAAGCGCTGCTTTGGAAAGAAGCTACGGAGAGAGAAATAGATTCCATCATATAGAACCATACTTGTGTAATGGTTGACATTCCTCCGGGAAAAGAACCTTTGGGTTGTGAAAGTGGATACTCAAAAGTGAGTACAAAGTAGCTGGATCTACTGACAAGTATAAGGCATCGGCTACTTGTACATGTGCTTCCCTGTGAATAGTTTAACATCCAGGGCCATTGCAGTCTTGCGTGATATGGATGTTGAAAGTTGAAACAGCCTTCCTAACAGGAGAGTTGGAAGGGGAGGATTAGAGTTGGTTTGTTGGACTATTGGGCTTCTTCCTGGACTTTCATTTTGGTCCCTGAAATTTTTACATTTTGGTCCTGGAAGTTTCAGGTAAAACAGAAACAATGAATCTGACAACAAAAACATTGACTCTGAAGTTAGAAAGTCAACAGTTGGAAAACCAACAGTCTGAAAGTGGAAGTCATATTGAAACAAAAGTATCGATATGAAAGATATGGGTATCACATACGACATCTTAGGAATTGGGATTTCTAAGACATCTAACGGACCAGTCTAACTCTAAACTCAGTTGTGAGATAGTTGACAGTCTTGTTGAAGCCACAAATGGATATGAATCATAGAACTGATTGGAATCATTGTGCACCCATATACAAGGAGCAATATGCGCAGGTCACATGTAGTTCAATGTATGTTACACACTACAACCGACCTGGTATCGACCTACAAAATAGATCAGTTAAACTAAGGTTCACTCGTGATTTTAATAAATGATCAATAGAAAGCGTTAAGACGGATATGATGATATCTGAAATATTTGTTTATCTACTGATTATGGTATTCTGAATGTCCAGCTGTTCTGGGAGAACACAGTGATGCAAACTAGACATCAGATATGAAGAACACCAAAGCCACAAGTAAATGTGTATGGTGGGTCTTGGAAAATCATCTAAGAAAACTTGCATCGGCCGATTCATGATGGAATCGGAGTTCATCACTTTAAACAAAGCATGAAAGAAGTTGAGTAACTTCACGACTCCTTAGAGAACGTCCCTTATTAGGAGAAACCCGTGCCTTCAATAGTTAGACACGGTGGCTAGTCGGTCGGCTTCAGGAAGGTCACGGATAACGGCGTCTAGACATATCTGTTGGAGACATAAGATCGTATGGAAATTGATCATCACGGGTGTCACTTCCTTGATTACTAATCAAAGGATATAGCAGACTCTTTAACTAAGGGACTATCCAAAGATCAAGAGTTTTGCCTGTCTAGGGGAATGGACTTAAAATCCAAACAATACGAACATTTGTGGTGGTAACCCAACTATATTGACTGGAGATACCAAGAATTTGGTTCAATGGGAAAACTAAGCTGCAAAAGGTTCAGTTGAGCGCTTCGGTGGAAGAAAGAATACTTCGGATGATGATTTCTGTAAGGAAATATGAATCCAAAGTTGTTCTCGCGATAGACATTAAAGTGCTACCTACATGGTGGGTAAATGTTAAGCTTCCAAACCTTTAACGATCCTCAAACGGTTGAGGTTAAGGTTGGGGAAACTTTTAATGATTCCTAACACTTGTGAAGTGGGGTATAGCAGGATACTTTGTAGGAGATAACCTATTTAAGTGTGAGGACAGGCCTCCTCAAATGAACGCATTTAAGAATCCAAGTGTTCCACAGCCACAACGGACAGAACAATAAGAAGAAAATGAATAAGGGGAGTTATTATGTTGGTATCATTGTCTTGGATTACACTAAACACTGACGGTTCAAGACATCACGTTCACCGCGCAGTAAGTAAGTCTGGTGGTATTCAACTAGGGAAGGTTCAAAGTGGAATCTACCTCTCTTGACGCAATATCTTTTCGCTGAAAGATTGCTGAAAGTAGGCACCTTGTGTGTGCACCAAAATCTCTTTCAAGAGGAGATTGTTGGAAATTTGCCTTTGGTGGGGAGGTTGCATCCACCCATATTTAATGACTTAAACACTAGGTTTCTGCATGTTGGGGGCTTTGTGTCTTCACACGTGCATAATCTACTAAGTGAGTAGATGACCGTAGGGCCAATGATCGTCAAATTTCGGTAAGAAATGAAAGAGATATTGGTCCACGAAGTAAGGTGTTTGAGGCATGAAAATATGGTGTGGGACAAATCTACCACATCGGTGGGAAAAGAAAGAATTGTTCTTGTTATAAGCCTAAAAATGGATAAGGGTTTGGGACCCCAAAGAGTAACCCATGTGTTTGAAGGAGGGAGGACCTAGGTATGTTTGAGTTCGAGGCAAGCCCCATACGCGCGCCACCGCCGCCGCCCGCCGGTCCGGGCTCGGGGCGTGGGCTTTTGGGCTACTTCTGATATTATATTTTGGACCCCAAACTATTTAGTATTTACAGTTTGGTCCCTAGAGTTTATGGAAGCAGCCAGAAATCCAATAATTTTGGCATTAAACTTCTGAAACATTTTGCACTTACTACAAAAATATTTTTGGCCATGAATACTCATGATTACACCTCTTAAAGGGCCTCTTAATCACTTCTCCTCCTCCTAAACACTATATAAACTTCTGAAACATAATCAATCCGTCGTTTCGTATTTTTTCTTCGTCAGAATCAACCTATTTGCTTTGTAGTGTTGATAAGTTGTTGTTTTATCTTGGGAGACTATTGTCCGTTAACGTAAAAACATATATACGGGGCAATCTTGTCTTAAAGACAGAGAGCCATCTCTCGACTCAGCCACAGTTGTAACAATCCAGATTTAGTGTTTCTTGATTTCAAGTTATCAAGATTCAAGACTCAACAAGCTTGCGACAGTTCTGAATATTGGTTGTTTGTTCATCCTTTCGAACACTTGTAATATTTATTTACTTTTCGTACTGCAATTATATCAAACAATAGCTGGATGGTAAAGGAGGGAAATTTAAAATTCAACTGGAGGTCTACAGTGTGGGTTCGAACCCTGGTGGGAGTAATTTGCTCTCTTATGGGTAGGACGTTATAGGTGATATCAGTTGCTATTTACTTGTAATAGTGTTAAGGGACCAAGACTACTATCTCCAGAAATAGTTTGGGTAAGCCGAGAAATTGAATATAAAAAATAAAAAATAAAAAGAACTGCTAGGTGGATGATTTCCCAAAAAGTTCTTTTGTGCTCCTTCTGCTAGTAGGGCCAGCAACCCTATTCTGCTCCTTGTACACGTGCCTAATTAGTGTAGGCTGCCTAGTCTGGCGCATCAGGTACTTGCATTCACATATGGATTCATCAAAAATAAAAAACTTAAAGAATTTATGTGATTTAGTACTAAATATTAAGTATTTTAACCCTTGTAATCTCAATTTCGCCACATAAAGCAAACAAAGGTAGTAATTAGTTTATTTGTACAACTATTTTGTTACTGTTTTACCAAATCAGTTCTTTTTGAGTCAAGTAACACAAATCTGTATTTTGATCTTATAAATTTTGGTAAAGTAAAATAGGAAAAATTTATGTATGCATGTTTTATGGAACAAGAAGCTAAAGGTATTTAGTTATCAACTTAAGCCCACTATACCATGAAAATATGGTACTGCTGAATTATTCACTAACAACATCAAAGGGAAATAACAATTATAATCCCTTAACATCTAAGGTAGGAGATCGATCTGACCCACTTGTCAGGCTTAAATTCTACCCCTTTTACATCAAAGATGGGAATTTATTTAGTATATTAGCAACATGTCGTAAGTAAACACACTTTAATAAAGACGTTGTCCGACATAGGGAATTTATTTAGTATATTAGCAACATGTCACAAGTAAACACACTTTAATAAGGACGTTGTCCGACGTAGTTGCCTGGAGGAGCATAGTTGCAACAAATGTACCACCACCCATTGTTGCATCTAGCCCGACCACAACCTACTCGGACTGAGTTACGCCAAACTATTTGAGTATAGTGTCCACACTGTTTTCCGGCAGCACATTGGTTGGTACCATAGTTGTAATTAGGCTTCTCCGCCACCCACAACTCCACAGCCCGCCTCCCCGTGAAGTCACCGCTGCCCTTGGCAAGGTTCTCCCCTGCACCAGAATGAATCAAGTTGCAATCACCTCTTCTTGAGTTGGCGTAGTTTTGTGCTTTGGATGCCAAACCGGTATCCCAAGCCATTGGACCGACCCCGACTTGGGAACGGGCGTTGTTGTGAACTGCAAGATAGTCTTGGGGTGAATTTTGGGCAGTACAAGAGTGAAATATGGCCAATACCATGACATAAACAAGTAATAATGGGATGTTGAACCACTCCATTGTGTTTTAGGTCTAGTGGAGAGAAAAGAAATCAAGTTATTGTGATTATGAAAGTGAGATTAGTAGTGTATATATAAGTAAACATTGTGGAATTTGGTTTTGCATGTGTGAAGAAAATTCAACGGTGATTAGTAGAGAGAAAAAGTCATAAATGGTCCCTTATTTTTTGATGTAGGTTAAAAATAGTCCCTTAAGTATCACCTAGATACTTTTGGTTCTTTAAGTTTGTCAAAAATAACCATTGTTGATCCTTTATGTTTGTCAAAAGTGGGCCTTTTTTTTTATCTCGGTCAGATATGAACTCTGATTGTTAAATTTAACCGAAATTATAAAAAAAAATAGTTAAACATTGTGGAATTTTGTTTCGCATGTGTGAAGAAAAAGCAAATTCAGATGATTAGTACATTGCATGTCGTGTGATTCAGGGAATTAATACTCTATGCTTTAAAGAATAGTCATACTTTAATTAGGACGACGGTCATTTTCTTCAAAATCATGTTATAAAGATAAGATTAAACAAGACTAATTGAGGAGATAAGTATTTGGACTTCCAATTTACTGGTTAAAAGTCTTTTAGTCTAAGTATAGGTGCGATGGAGCTAATTACTGACATCTAATTTACTGGTCCAAATTTTTTAAGTCTTAGTATAGCTAGGATGGATCTAACTGATATTTCTTGATTACCATTGCAATAATACTAGTCAGTCTTTCCTCTTTTAAGGGGTCATACACGAATTAATCTTTATTAGTCGGGACTTGGAGGGTCAATTGGGTGAGTAGGACTGAAGTTGGGTCGATCAAAATGGGTCTAAGTTAATAAATGTGTGTGTGATGGTAGTCTAGAAATATAAATTTTGAGCTATATTTCACCTTTTAATTACTACACTTTAATTCTGTTAGAGCTATAATATTAGTATTTTATACTTATTATGTGTGTTTTCTTGTGTAGAACTTGTTCCCGAGCAAACGAGCAATTTTAAAGCTTTAAAAGGAGATTTTGGGACTACGAAGTCTGAGTAGAAGTTCAATTAATAAACCAGGATTGAGTTCGTGGTTCGAGGACCGGAGATGGATGCTAAAAATAGAAGAAAACAAAGACAAGGAAGAGTGATTGGAAAAGAGCTTATTTGATGCAAGTTTAGCTAAGAAAATAAAGATCGAAGAATGGTCGAGCTCTCCTATCATGCTCGTCGTGCGAGTAGCTTGACGAGCCAAGAAGTTTAATCACTTGCACAAAACAGCGAAGCGAAGGTAAAGGCAAGAAAGTTGACGAGTCAGGACAAAAACATGCCTGAGAGGGCTCGTCAACATCCTCATCAAGACGAGCCAAGAAACAAGAGAAAATTTATAGCTGGCTGGGCTCGCCTGTGATCCTCGCAAAGCGAGAGTTCCAACGAGCCAATGAAAGTTTTCCAACGAGTTTTGATTGGTTTATTTGATTCCCTACACATTCTAGGTCATATAAATACATCCTAAGACATATTATTTTGCGGACTTTTGACCTAGAGAGCATTGGAGGCACGTAGAAGAGGATTTTATGGACGAATTCATTACTTTTTATCACGATTCAATTCAATACGAAAGTTTGGGTCAATCTTCTATTGTAATGTTTTCTAATTCTATTTCTTCTATGTTCTTTTATTCTATTATGAAGTAGTTTTCTTATAGGGTTTTGACAAGACATGATGTATTGATTGACATTTTTAGATTCGATTCTTGTTTTATTGCTAGAATTCGTTAATGGAGTTTGAATTGAATTGCAAGATTATTTACTATTTTATTTAATCGAAAGAGAATAGTTTGGTGAATATCGTTGCATTATTATGTTTGGTTTTAATTGGTGATTCTTCTAAGTAATCGAAAGAGCTTCTTGAATTATTGGTTGAACCAAGAGAGAAAAATATCCGAGAGACGTTTTCCTTTAGACTAAATCCTTAGCATTTTCTTGCATTCGCAGGGCTTTTCATTGGTCTTGAATTTGTGGATGGTAGTTCTAATTGATTATTAAGATATTCTTGGATGCTTTAACATCAAGAAGAAGTGTTTTGTGAACTATCTTAATATCTATCTGATTTAGCTATTGATTGAATAATTCTGTTGAGTAATCGAAAGAGACTCTTCAATAATTTGTCTTGAGTTATTAGCTGACGGTATTCGTGAGAAGTCGTCCGAAAATCTATTTCTATCCATAGTTTTTGTTGATGTTGGATGGATGTTGTGACAACATCTGTAAATGCTCAGGACAACATCTTATGAAAATAAGAATGTTGCCTGCGATGTTGTGACAACATTCCTGACAACATCCCTGTAATGATTTTGCCTATTCTTCCGGTCAAAACAGGTTGAGTTACTGTGAGTAAAAAATAACCTTGGCAAGCTAACAATGATGATGTGTTTAAAACGTGGTAAAAGAAACAGTCAAAGCTTGGAGAGGAAGCAGCGTGAAGACCAAATCCAGAACGTTGAGCTTTTGAAGAAGCAAGAACCGGTCCAAGTTGAAGCCTTCTTTCACTTAGCCTCCGCAACCAACCAGTGAGGATTTCAAGGGAAGTTCCACACTATAAATAGAAGGGAACTTCAGAGTATCGATATCCAGAATTGAACGAGAAGAATTACCAAGAGAGCTCTCGGATATTCACCATAGAAACTAGATCAACACACTTAGCCTAAAGTTGTATAACAACATCTAGTCCCACATTACTACTGCTGCTCAGATTCTAGATCAAGCTTATATTTCAAGCAATAGTAATGAAGATGTTGTATTTATCTTTTAACTTTAGGCTGAAGTCATCTGCGCCTTCATTTTTGTTTGTAATTTTTTTTTCGCATTTATTGTTCAATCTTGTAAAAAGAAATTCATTTGTAATTGTATATAATTTATACAATTCTTTGGTCATTGACCATCAAGGGATATATTAATATATACCCTTGAAAATATAAATCTTGTGTCTCCTTACTTTTCCGCTGCATTTACTCTATAAAGGTTTATAACTGTTTTATCACAATGTTGCCTCAAATGTTGACACAACATTGAAGGCAACATCCAGAAACTGTTTTAATTGTTTTAGCTGTTACTGTTTTATTCTTACATATTCTTGCTTATCCGTAGCCCCGGACCCAACAAGTGGTATCAGAGCCAACACTTGATAAAATAAGTGTTTGATTCTGAATATTACGGCTATGGACTCAACTATACAAAACGTTGGTAGACTTCCAATTCTTGACGGAACTAACTATGCCTATTGAAAAATCCGACTACGTTCGCACATCAAATCCATTGATGTTCGAGCTTGCAGATCAGTTTCCGAAGGCTATGTGATTCCCAAGTACCCAGCAGACGAGGATGGTGATGTACTTACCAAACCCGAATCTGAATGGACCGCGGAAGAGATCAACAGTGCGAGCTTCAATGAAAAGGCCCTAAATGCGATATTTGGATGGGTAGATCTCTATATGTTCAAACTAATCCAGAATTGTACTACGGCCAAGGACGCTTGGGAGACCTTACAAACTCATTGTGAAGGTACCTCAAGTGTACGACGTACAAAGCTTCGCATGATTTTGAGCCAATACGAACGCTTAAGGATGGAAGAATCTGAAGACATAAAATCTTATTTTGAAAAGTTAATTGGCATTGCTAATCAGTGTCAAGTGCTTGGTTCTCCTTTAACCAACACACACTTGTGGATAAAACTCTCAGATCTCTTCCTGAAAGGTTTAATACTAAGATTTGTGCTATTGAAGAGGCTCATAATCTTGCTACTATGGATCTGCATGCCTTGATGAGCATCTTTCAAACATATGAGATGAACATGAAGAGCCAAAGAGATCTGTATAAAGACAAGACTTTGGCACTCCAAGGACAAACCTCGGAAACTGAATTGGAAAACAAGGAAGAAAACTTGGAGGAACTGGGAAATGGTGCAACTGTTGCCTTACTTACTCGTTGATTCAATTCGATGGTGAGAAAGATCAACATTGATCGCAATAAATCCAAATACAAACAACATCAAAACCCACTCTTCAATAAACAGCCGAATAAGTCACCTTTTGAGCAAAGAAATCACAATCCACTGAGGAAATCTAACTCCGACAGTACCAATTTCAATCCCAAGCAACTCGAGGGAGTGCAGTGTCATGCATGCTCGTGTTGGGGACACTATGCTAATGAGTGTGCAAACACCCTTAGAAAAATTGGTAATGTTATGTGGGTAACTTTCAGTGATGATGAGAACGAAGAGGAGGAAGGAGATCCAAAAGAAGAACCACATGCAATGCTGGCAGCCATGTTCGAACATTCACTGTCCGATGATGAAGATGTTATTGAAAATGATGCGACAACATCAGACTCAACATATGGAATGTCTTCAAGATCAGAGAGGTATGTATACTTTGACTATTCTGATGTAAATTGTTTTAGTGGATTTATTTCTTCATCTGAGGCTATAAATTTGGATCTAGTTGACTCCAAAGACGACGTAATAAAGGAATTACAAAATCTTTTTAAAGCCTTAATCACTGAATCTGAGCAACTAGACTCAAAAGCAAAATTATTGGCTCTTGAGAATAGCAATCTGAAAGGCACAATCAACCGATTAGAGGTGGTACTTACCAAGAAGGACCTAGAGCTTGGTAAGATTCATGCACGATTGAACGTAGCTGAGACCACCTTTCAAAGGCTCAACATAGGAACCTCCAAACTGGATGAAATATTAAACTTCAATAAACCTACAAGGGCTGGGCTTGGGTACCAATCTCCTAGCAAAACAAATACTTCCAGAATCCATAGTCAAACTGAGAGGATAAAATTTGTCAAAGAAAATTCGAGTAACTCTCAGATCACTGAAATTTGATCGAAGTTTGTATGTAGCTTCTGTAAAAAGTTAGGACATCTTATGCCCTACTGCTACAAACTTCAAAACTCTGCACTCAGAATATTGCCTAAAATATCGTCAGCAATGTTGCCCAACATCACTGACAACATTCAAAGCAACCAGCCTGAAAGCAGAAGGAAGAAAAAGGAATGGGTACCCAAACTGAATCTGAAATATAATGTGTGCATAACTACTTTGCGTACTAACATTATAGGTTCTTGGTATTTCAATAGTGGTTGCTCACGTCATATGACAGGTACCAAAAGCCTATTGAAGGAGTATAGAGCATTCAATGGAGGATACGTGACATTTGGAGGAGGAAGTAAGAGTAAGATAATTGGTAAATGAACTCTTAATGTTCCGGATGTACCAGCCTTGAAAAATGTTCTTCATGTAGAAGGTTTGGTTGCTAATCTTCTTAGCATAAGCCAACTATGTGATGATGATCTCGAGGTGAAATTCAACAAGCTTGGATGCAATGTTACAGATTCTGCAGATAAATGTGTCATGTCAGGAACCCGAACGGGAGATAATTGCTATCTAGTCGGTAGACAAAAGTTTTACAACTCCGCAAAGGTATGTGACCTGACACTTTGGCATCAAAAGTTGAGACATGTCAACTACGGCACCTTGGAGAAGCTGATCTCATTTGAAGTTGTCAGAGGCATTCCCAGACTGGATCCAAAAGATAAAACACTGTGTGAAGATTGTTTGAAAGGAAAGCAGACACGAGTCTCTCATAATGTTGTCCAACGTGACGGACAACATTCAGGTACGTCTCATTGTTTCCAATTATTGCATATGGATCTTATGGGTCCAATCGAGGTAGATAGCCTAGGAGGAATGAGATATTCTTATGTGATAGTAGATGATTTTTCCAGATTCACTTGGATCTATTTTTTAAAAGAAAAATCACAAACCTTTGAGATATTTAAAACACTTTACTCTAGGATTAAAAATCTGTTTTGTTCTTTGATTTTCAGAATTAGATCTGATCATGGAAAGGAGTTTGAAAATCAAATCTTTGCAAAATTCTGCGAAAAGAAAGGCATATTCCATGAATTTTTGGCACCAAAAACACCACAACAAAATGGGGTTGCCGAGAGAAAGAACAGAACTCTACAAGAAATGGCTAGAGTTATATTAAGTTCTAAGTAATTGTCAAAAAGGTTTTGGGCAGAAGCCTTGAACACGGCATTTCACATAACTAATAGAATTTATTTAAGGCCAGGGACCAAGATGACACCCTATGAACTGTTAAATGGAAAGAAACCTACAGTGCGCTACTTTCATGTCTTTGGGTGTGTGTGCTATATTCTTAATGACAGGGATAAACTGACCAAATTTGACTCTAAGAGTGACAAGGGAATATTCGTTGGCTACTCTCAGAATAGTCATGCTTATCGAATATACAATCTTCGGACAAAGACCATACAAGAATCAGTCAATGTTATTTTCAATGACCTGCTGGATATATCTGGTAGATCTTCAGAAAACAACATCGTGGTTACAGTTGAAGAGGAGCAACCCACTGAAGAAACAGATGTAGTCCCAGATGTTGTCCCAACATCAGAAGAAATATCTGAACCTCAAAAAGAGAACACAGGGGACGAAATCAAGGAGGAATCTGCTACTGAACTGAATGATCAAGTGAGAAAAGACCCTCCATCGAGGATTAGAAGGAACCATCCACCCGATCAGGTGATAGGGGGAGTTTTTTAGGAGAGGCGTACAAGATGGAAAGAGCCAATAAATTACCGTGAAATGGTAAGGTATGTGTGTATGTCCACCATTTATCAACAGGTAAGTCTCTCTTGTCTTACATCTACTTTGGAACCTAAAAATATTGAGGAAGCATTAAAAGATAATTTTTTGGATTCAAGCCATGCAAGAGGAGCTTGAACAATTTGCCCGAAATGAGGTTTGGGACTTGGTACCACGACCCAACAACACAAATGTTATTGGGACCAAGTGGATATTCAAAAACAAATCAGATGAGTTAGGGAAGATTGTCAGGAATAAAGCTCGACTTGTTGCTCAAGGATATACATAAGTAGAAGGTATCAACTATGATGAGACCTTCGCTCTTGTGGCTAGAATTGAGTCAATAAGATTGTTTCTTGCTATTGCTTGCTATCTAAAGATTACCTTGCACCAAATGGACGTTAAAGGTGCATTTCTCAATGGATACTTGGACAAAGAAGTTTATGTTGAACAACCAAAGGAATTTGAGGATCCTCACCATCCACATCATGTGTACAAGCTCAAGAAAGCCTTGTATGGACTAAAAAAAGCACCACGTGCATGGTGTGGTCGTCTAACTAACTTCCTTGTTAAGTTTGGTTTTACCCGTGGAGAAGCTGACAGAACATTATTCATTAAAAGACACGGTGTAGATGTAATAATAGCTCAAATATATGTTGATGATATTGTTTTTGGTTCGACTACAGAATCAGTAGTAAAGTCTTTTGTCGAAGTAATGTCGACAACATTTGAGATGAGCATGATTAGAGAACTAACATTTTTCTTAGGCTTGCAGATTAAACAAAATGAAGATGGGATCTTTGTATCTCAAAGCAAATACGCCAAGAATCTTGTTAGGAGATTTGGTCTGGAAAATGCTAAACACATGAAGACTCTAATGGGCTCTGCGCAACAGGTATGTAAAGATGATGTTGGACAAGATGTTGACCCAACATTATACCGATCTATGATAGGTAGCCTTCTATACCTTACTGCCAGTCGCCCCGATATTATGTTTAGCGTATGTGTTTGCGCCAGGTTCCAAGCCAGTCCCAAGGTATCTCATTTTAATGATGTGAAACGTATCATTCGATACGTTGCCGGTACAAGTGACTTGGAAATTTGGTACTCCAAAGACACTAATCCTAATCTAATAGGATATAGTGACTCGGATTGGGCCGGTGATGTAGACGATAGAAAAAGCACTAGTAGTGGGTGTTTCTATCTTGGAAATAATCTAGTCTCATGGTACAGTCATAAACAAAATTATGTATCACTCTCGACTGCCGAATCTGAATATGTGGCAGCCGAAAGTTGTTGTGCTCAACTAATTTGGTTACGACATATGCTAGATGACTATGACATATCTAATAACTCCATGATTTTGTACTGTGACAATCTAAGTATTATTAATATTTCCAAAAATCCAGTTCAGCATTCACGTACAAAGCACATAGACATAAGACATCATTTTAAGAGACTTATTGGAAAAACAGCTAGTTCAAATCGAACATGTTGATACTCTTTTTCAACTGGCTGACATTTTTACCAAACCTTTAAATCATGAGAGATTTTCTAGCTTGAAAAAATATCTTGATCTCTGTTTTCTTTGAAAATAAGACAGACTAGGTAGATGTTGTCCGAAATGTTGTCCTAACATTCTGGGTAACATTTACTGTTGAGTCAATATACAGGATAAGTGTTGTAGTGATGTTGCACTTTTTAAAAAAA
Organism: Anisodus acutangulus; assembly: GCA_029783415.1. Lineage (NCBI taxonomy): Eukaryota > Viridiplantae > Streptophyta > Magnoliopsida > Solanales > Solanaceae > Anisodus > Anisodus acutangulus. Next base: position 29,953,678 of record CM056505.1, on the reverse strand, counting down.
AAAGATTCAAACATGACTTTAAAATGACAAGATATGAAGGTGAAACCTCTACTAAAAGATTTGGATGTATACAAAAAAAGCAAAGCTCTAAGATTGGTATCGTTCCTATTCTATAGGAGTACCACGTGTTCAAAAAGGTTGAAAATTCCTCAATATTTTTTTAATCTGTATGTGTTCAACTAAGTTGATTAAGGAAAATGGTAAAATGTTACATTAGTCCAGCGATCAGTATCATAGGGAACATATACGGAAATATCATCTGTAATCAGAAAATCCTTGGAGTCTCATAATGCTTGTTTAACTTTGAAATGTTGCCAACATCATCAACAACATCGTGCTCCAGTACATTGATCAATCTGGTTTATCTTATTTTATTCCTGTTTTTGGTATTTAAAACGTCTCTGTCTTTAACTGGAAGTCCAAAAATTCTGGATGACCGTTTTTTTTTTAAATGATGATATGTGCTATGACAATCCTATTTTAGGTGTGTAAAGAGTTTTTATTCTTCTATACAATCTAAATTTAAGAAAAAAGAGTTTGAGTGTAAGTATACTTTGCCATAATAAAACCTTCCATTTTTGTCTTGGAATTGTCACATCAACTGACTACTAATCCATCAAACCATGGCAGCCCAAACAACACCGTCATTTCTCAAAACCCAAAGCTTCTCCAACACGCCCAATCCTTCAAAACCCTCTCCCATGTCCGTGTCCCCAAAATCAACAAACACCAAAGATTATTCTCCAATGTCGACTAGTCCAGCAAATAACGACAAGGTTTACAAGCATTATACTTCTATCAACGACTTGAGACCAGTCGAGGAGGACTGCACATAAGCTATGATCCTACTTGGTTCAGATAATCCATTACAGGTGAGCTACCCAGGCGATAATGAAAACCCAATCGATGTTGATGCAATATCTGATTTCTCGAACCTTGCCTCAAAATTGACATTTCCGACGCGAAGGTCAAAGAGGGTTTTCGAAAACTAATTCAGTGAATACCAGTCTGTCAAAAGATTCAGGGAAGAGTTGACTTTCCCTGTTGATACTACCACAAGCAGCAGCACTGACACTAATTTCAGTGTGCCCAGTTCCTCTAGAACTCCATCAACTTCCACTCCACAAGCAGAAACGGAGAAGGAAAAAGAAGAAGAAGAGATGTCTGATGACACACCTTTACGAAACTTCATTCCTAAATGGGTCCATAGAACATACTGGAATTTTGATAAAAATGTTGCCTCAACATCAAGGGCAACAGACGAGAAAATGGACCCAGACTATATTGCCCCAATATCCGACGCAACACCTGCAGCCACCTCATCCGAACAAGTATACACAGAATCTGAAATAGATTCTGAGGTAATTCTCTACTCTTCCATATTTCAAACTAAATCATGCTCCAGCAACTGGAATTGGTTTAAGAATAGAGGAGTTAGAGGGGAGAAAGTGATTGGCCTAACTTCATTCTCCAAAAATGGTTTAGTTGATTTCTTAAGTAGTCGAAACATCTTAAGCTCTGTATCTGGTAAGAATCCTTATTGTGAGAAGGTGATTAGGGTGTTCTATTCTAATCTGACGCTTGCTGTTAAGGACACAACCTCAAAGAAATTTGGAAAAGTGTACCTATACAACAAGGTATACAATTTCACACCTAATATGATCAACTCCACTCTTGGGATAATTATTAGTGAAAGAGAACCACAACTAAACCTCACTGTGGAGGAACTCAATTCAATGATCAAGTACCTTACAGGGAATTTGATCACTGTTTGGGCTTCTCGCAGCCCTGTGTCGAAACCCACTGCCTTGTTTGCCACTTTGCACAAACTTGATATATACAACTGGTTACCCTCCCTCAACGAGACAGTAGTGACCCTTGATCAAGCATCACTGCTTTTCAAGATTGGAAGGAATCAGAAAGTTGACTTAGGAACACTTATATTCAACCATGTTGTCAATTTGGCAGAAAAACAAAGCAACTCTGCCCTTCTATACCCCTCCTTGATTTTTCAAATCCTGCTCAACCAAGGTTTTAAGACTCCAAAAGGAGAAAAGCTGAGTCCAGCCTTAGAGGTTTACTCAGTACAACGAGCAGTTGTTAACAGCAGGGACAGGGTTATTGACCTGCCCTGGAAGAAAGATGAATGGGACACTAACACATCAAAGGATGTTGCCGACATTCCTGGCAACATTACTCAAGGACAAGTCCCAATAACCAAAGACTGGCTACGACAACACATTGCTGAACTTGACAGACAAATTCAAGAACTAGTGCAAGCCAGGAACTATTATATGGGCTTACTTTCTTCACAAAAAGGGGGAGATGATGTTGATGTTGCTGCTGCTGCTGGAAGCAGACAGACAGGGGGAACTGCTATTAATAAGGGTGCACGCAATGATGCAGGGGAGATGAGGTAAGATGATTGATTGCTAACTACTTCTGAAGCCATGTAGATGAAGATGGTGATGCACAGAGTGATTGATCACAAAAATCGGCTGGAAGCTATTGTGACTTGATTACTCTAGTCAAGGATGATTGTGCTGATGGAGTGTTGATTCAATGATGAATGTTTATTTGAATAGTGGACTATACTGACATTTGGAATATTATTTGTGTTTGTATTTTTTTTTACTTTGAGACATTTGGTCTGTTCTTGCAGACATTGTGACTGCTTTCAAAAGCTGTTTATATATGTTTGTCTGATATGGATTGTTATGAATGGTTACTGTAGACTGATTACGCAGTTGCCGTAAGTAAGTCACGACTAACAGAACATAACTCCTATCTGATCAAATCATCGATACAACACTGCTTGAAATTTGCTACTGCAGGTTAAGGGGGAGCATAACACTGATCCTACCGATTTTTGGAATGTAGGGACTACATCGGGAATCATTATCCTAGTCATTTTTGCTTCGTATAGAGTTTTGTGAAGAAAGGCAAAAAGGGGAGATTGTTGATGTTGGATGGATGTTGTGACAACATCTGTAAATGCTCAGGACAACATCTTATGAAAATAAGAATGTTGCCTGCAATGTTGTGACAACATTCCTGACAACATCCCTGTAATAATTTTGCCTATTCTTCCAGCCAAAACAGGTTGTGTTACTGTGAGTAAAAAATGACCTAGGCAAGCTAACAA